>CM035408.1:42506104-43202163 GCA_020310875.1 Ceratopteris richardii
CGACAACGGCGCCAAAATTTGGTGTAGCTCAGTGATGAGTAGCACCTCCTTTAATGTCAATCCGGGAAGAGGTGAGGATGGTATGAAGACCTCGAGCAAGTGGAAGCACAAGTGCGTGAGTGAGAAGCACACCAACATGCACACACATACACACACACGCGCACACACGGCAAGACAAAGAGTGAGGAGCGATGGAGTTCTTTAGATTACTTTCACAAAGCTCTTACAAGTTCGTTTCAATTACAATCTACCCCCAAAAATGAGCTCTCTAGCTCCTTTTATAGTTTTTGACTAGCTTTGGCCCTGTCCAGACCTAGTGTCCGGCCTAGTTAAAAATTAGGTTCCAGGGCCAATTTGAGGGCTTAAACGGAGTCTAAAAAATACGAAAATTGATATGTAGGTACTTCTAAGGCTCCTCAAGCTCGAGGACTCCTCGGCTTGCACAAAATGGAGCCACAAAAAGGTGAAGATGGTATTTACAAGGGTTGTTAGTGATGAGAATCACTTTTAATTGGTGTAAGGGTTTGAAAAATTAAAGGTTGCCTTAGTGCTAGATCTGCGTGAATGCTCATACTTGCTTCTCCATGAAGAAAATTATTGGCCTACTTGCCAGATCGTCGTTGACTCCCTTGTCTGCTGCTAACAGTGATCCACTTAGCTTAGTGGTTAAGTCTCAAGGATGTGAAGGAGGAGATCTTGGGTTCAATCCCCATGGGAGACATGGGGAGAGTATTTTGCCCAAAGAGATCTAGAGCCTTCTAGAAGCATCCACTTGAGTTAACTTGAGTTAATTGGGACACTTGGCGCACATCTAGTTACATGGTTGACACTTGAATGGTTAGTATCCACCTGCCCAAGAAGGCAGTCCCCTGGAGAGAGCTATATATAGAGGCATTTGGTTGGGAGGAGAGTCATCTCTCAAGCATGTGGTGGTCGTAATCCTTGTTCTCTTGCAAAGGCCTACCAGGCTCGACTTCAAGAAGGACTAATAGTTGCAAACCTAGACAAGAGTTACCCTAGAGTAGATTTAGAGATTGAAAGAACAAAAATGTGCATGAAAATGGTAGAGCTAGCTTAGGCTATGCTCGAGACCAGTCAATCGTTCAATCAGACAAACTCTGTCAAACCGGATTTGCATTTCTAGGGCTTAATAGAAAGATTAGAGTAGTTGGTAAACAGGACCCAGGTTTCTTTACCTCCACAGGCTCAACTCATTATTGAAAGAGAAAGCTCACCACCAATGAAAGCTTACGTTCCTGATTCCATAGATGATGGAACACCTCTTTCAATTATGCAGTACAATTAAGAGTTCTTGTGGTAAATACAAGAACAGAAATGGGCCAAGGAGAAGGGTAATCCCCCTCCTATTCCTGAGATTGATGATCTTCATGACCAATTTCCCCAAGACATTCCATCTATTTATGGAGACCAGGTAGAGCAACAAGAAGACGAAAGATTAGATGTTGAATCTAATTCTTTACAAGAGTTTCCACAATTCACATGCCCATGGGAATCTGAATCTCTTCATATCAAAGCTCACACAATATTGATAAGACATGAAGACTCAGTGGTTCCAAGGAACGCTAATGTGTGAAGAACACTAAGGTTCAGTGTCATCTCACCGTAGAAGAGTTGCTCAAAGTAAAACTAGAGCTATGGAAGCATGTGGCGAATCAAGTTCCTAAACTTGATTCCAATATGTCAAAAGTAGGCTCTAAGAAAAAAGTCCCAGAGATACCTCTAGACAAAATAGGAGATATGAGTGGAGGTGAGAAGGTAATACTTATCTTCCAATCACCTACCAAGGTTACACAACCAAAGCTATCTTAGATTCAAGTGATGGTGTTGCGATTGCGACCACCTCCTTGTGGAAGCAATGGGGCAAACCCGCATTAAGACGAACAAGAATGAAGCTTCAAATGGCTGATGGCCATGTTGAAAGACCTCTAGGATTGCTAGAAGGGATAACTCTCACCACTTGTGGGGTAGAGTTTGAGCACACCTTTTCTATATGTGATTTTGAGAAAAATAATGTCTATGAGATGATCCTAGGAAGGCCCTTCTTGCGACAGCTACAAATAGTACAGGATTGTGGAACTAACTCCTTGTACTTGCAGCACTTAGGGATCACATTCAAGGTCACTCTAAAGGATTATACCTTCAGAGATGTACCACCCCTATTGTGGAATCTTGTCCACAAAGTGAAAGAAGATTCTATCTCTGTGCATTCTGAAAGTTCACCGAATCCATCTTGGATGCATGAAGTCACTCATTTGTGGATGTGCATGGTTGCAAAGGAAGAGGAAAAACACCTAAAAGCGAGAGAAGAAGGAACTTCTCAAGGAGAAAGACCGTTAAAGGCCCAACCTACACACCGATGATCTCTCCAGATGAGGAATTCGAGCCTCATGGTTGGGCATACATGGACATTGCTGTCAATAAAGAATAGTGGACACCTCATTGTGATGAGGAGGGTTATGATATTTCAGTGTTCATATGTCAGCCCGTGCTAGAAGAATGAGACCCTAGTACCTTCATAGAAGAAGAAGATAATGATGATGATCTAGAGTCCATTGTGATGGATAGTTGCTTTAATTCAGAGATGCACTATCTAGAAGATGTAGGATTGTTTACTCAAAAAGAAGAAGAACCTAACACAAGCATTAAAACTATAAATTCAAAGGATGGAAGTGAGGGTGGTCAAAAGAAACAGAAAAGAAAAGGTGTGAAACAAGAAGAGGATTAATCATTTTTTGAAGTACCAGAGAATTTTAAGAAATATGAATTTGAGGATCGAAAAATTTTGGTACGAATGCCTAAGAGAAAGGGGATCACTAGAGAAGCATATGATAATAAAGAAAAGACTAAAAAATTTGTAGTAACCATTGAGATAATGAAGAGCGATGTACATACATAGAAGACAACCTAAGTGCAGAAGAAGAGGCAGAGCTTGTAGCTTTATTAAGGGAATATAGGGACATGTTTGCATGGCACTATAGAAACTTGAAGGCAGTAGATCCGAGAATATGATCTCATACGATCCCCATGATCATTGATGCCAAGCCCACCAAACAAAAGCCCTACACATATGATGACACTCATGCTACAAAAATAAAAGAAGAAATTGATAGACTGATTGAAGTCGGATTTATCTACGAGTTTGAGCATACTGAATGGGTGTCCCCCATTGTAGTGGTGCCCAAGAAGAATAGAAAGTTGCAAATGTGTATTAACCTTAAAAAAGTTAATGCCGCTACAATAATGTTGGCGAAAAACTTCAGCTCTAATACCACTGGTGCGGAATTACTTTCGCCCTGAAGGTGGGTTTCGCGACAAGGCTTGAGCTCTGTCAGGCCTGCGGAAATTGTCGCGCCACCATAATAGAGTGCTAAACTAGAGTGGTTCAGAACACCTCTGTAATCAACCGTAGCTTAGCAGGATTACTGTCGCTTGACTGTGTTAAACTGCGACTTAAATTCCACCGGAATTTTACCGGACTGTCACAGGACTGTCGCCGAAACTTCACCGTAATCTCACCGAAATGAACTTTGATCCTGTTTATAATAACTTCGAGCGAACATACATGAAGTAAGGAAGTGTCGCAAAGCTTCCTTAACTTACTGAACTCTTTCTGAAGTTTAAGAGAAAACTTCACCAGTTCAGATGGCCTCTTTCCGGTCAGACTTTGTACTGTGTGTGGATATCTTTTCCACCGGAAACTTTGATCAACTGAAAGTAGAGATGTCTAGCTACAGAATGAGCTATCTCTCACACAAAACTTCGAATTCTACTGCGAGATATACTTTGTTGTTCTACCGGAAAATTACTCATTTACCGTAAGAACTGTAACTGACCGAAAAACGTTTACTGAGAAAACGTTAACTGTTGACTGACTTTAACTGTAACATAAACATACTCTGTATCTTCCATATACAAACAGTACGCTCAAAACGTCCACATGAACATGTGTTTTCTATTAGAGAAGATGTGTACAAGTGAGCTTGGCCTCTTCTTGTTCAAGCTACAGAAACTCTCCTATACTGAGTAGTTTCTTATTACCATCTCTCTTAGATGAATAGCCGATATCTCAGGCTTCTATTATTCATCTATACATACGCGATCTCTGGCGTCTTCTTCTACATACGCTATCTCTGGCGTCTCTCCTCTTCCAGGGTATTCTTCTTCTAATGCTTGGTGTATATATACATTTTTCTTCGGCGCTCTTCCACGCTCCTAATTTTAATTCGCGTTAGGTGAGCAGTATACGCACACCCGCTGTTTATTGCTCTGATAGCTCTGTTACTCTGTTAATGCGCCCACCGTGTACTGACAATGCATACTGCGCGCCTGAAATTTTGATTTCCTGAAGATTCCGCCTTTTCCTTCTTTTTCTTTTTATGTCCGTTCGTCAAATTCGTGAGTGATTCCTCAACAGCTCCCCCTCAATCACTAATTTGACCTCTTCCGATCTTTCGTATATCTTTCTTTCTTTTATACCTGCCATTTCTTTGAATCTGTTTGTCTTCGTTCCATCCAAGCTTTTTGTCAAGATATCTGCTATCTGATCTTTCGTAGGAGTGTAGACTATTTCTATCTCCTTCTCCATTACCTTTTCTCTCAGGAAATGATACTGAATCTCTATGTGTTTTGTTCTTGCGTGAAACACAGGATTCGCTGCAAGATACAGCGAGCTCATATTATCTCCATGTATGATCGGTATACTTTGATCTATACCCATGCTTTTAAGTAAAGTCTGCATCCATATTACTTCTTTCGCTGCTTCTACCAGTCCTTTGTATTCTGCTTCTGTTGACGATAAGGCTACTGTGTGTTGCTTCTTCGAACACCAGCTTACCAGCTTATCTCCTAGGTATATCATATACCCGTGCGTTGATCTTCGGTCATCTTGACTTCCTGCCCAATCTGAGTCACTATATGCTCTGAGCTTTATATCTGATGTAAAAGGATAATATAATCCTTCCTTTATAGTTCTTTTGATATATCTGAGAACTCTTTGTCCTGCAACCCAATGTTGATCTGTCGGACAATGCATAAACTGTGAAAGGATTCCCATCGGATAACTGAGATCCGGTCTTGTTAGCGTAGCGTAAATTAAGCTTCCTACTAACGATTGATATTTCTTCATATCTTTAAACTCTGTTCCATCATATTTGCTAAGTTTATGATTTACTTCAAGCGGTGTTGAAGCTTCTCTGCAATTCTCCATGTTGAACTTCTTCAGTAAGTTCAGGAGATACCTTTCTTGCGTAACATATACACCATGATCTGTATATGTGATTTCCATTCCTAGAAAGTATGATAACTTTCCCAGGTCACTGATCTTGAATTCCTTTTCTAACAGTTTCTTTACCTCTGTGATTCCTGCATCTGAGGTTCCTGTAATTATTATGTCATCTACATAGATTCAAATGTAGATCATTCCTTCTTCTGTCCTTTTGATGAGTAGACTTGCATCTGCCTTCGAACTTTGGTATCCAAGTTCATTGAGATACTTCACAAGTCTGTAGTTCCAAGCTCTTGGAGCTTGCTTCAGTCCATAAAGTGCTTTCCTTAACCTGCAAACAAGATTCGGGTATCTGGAACTTGTAAATCCTTCCGGTTGTTCCATATAGACTTCATCTGATATATATCCATTCAGGAATGCATTCTTTATATCTAGCTGACTTAGCTTCCAACCTTTTGATGTTGCTATGGCAATCACTGTTCTTATGGTTGACATCTTTGCCACCGGACTGAATGTCTCGTCATAGTCTATGCCATGCGTCTGAGCATAGCCCTTGATAACCAGTCTCGCTTTATGTCTGGCTATCCTTCCATCTGCAAGTTTCTTTATTTTGAACACCCATTTATTTCCGATCACTTTCTTACCGTTCGGTTTAGGAACAAGCTCCCATGTCTTGTTCTCTTCCAGTGCGGTGAATTCTTCTTCCATTGCTTCTTTCCATTGCTTCTTGCCTTTGGCTTCATCATAGCTCTGAGGTTCGTCCTCTTCTTTAACCATGTATGCATAATCTTGTTGAGTTATATACGATGTATCATACGAGTATCTTTCCGGTTGTCTTCTCACTCTGTTTGACCTTCTTAGCTCATATTCTTCATGTGTATCTGAGTACACGTCTTCATCTTCGTTCCTTATACCTGATCCGGTCCTAGAAGTACTTGCCTCTTCATCTTTGTTTACCTGTACAATTGATTTTCCTTTCTCTCTTCTTTTTATCTCTTCTTCAAATTCTTCAGCTGTATGACTCTGATCTGCATACCAGCTTTTCTGTTCATCAAACGTTACATCTCTGGAAACAGTAAATTGTTTGGTTAAAGGACTCCATAACCTGTAACCCATCTGCTTTTCATCATATCCGACGAACACATATTTCTCTGCTTTCGGTTCAAGCTTATGTCTGAGTTGAGACGGTACATAAGCGTATGCTACTGATCCAAACACTTTGCAGTGATCAAGTGTTGGCTTCTTTCCCCACCAAGCTTCGTAAGGGGTCATTCCTTCTAAGGCTGTACATGGTAATTTGTTTACCAAGTATGTAGCTGTATTTACAGCTTCAGCCCAAAGATAATCAGGACAATTCTTTTCTTTCAGCATAGCTCGTGCAAACTCTACTAGAGTTCGGTTTCTCCTTTCTGCTACACCGTTTTGTTGTGGTGTATACCTGCAGGTTATTTCTCTCTTAATACCTGCGTTCCAAAGATAGTCATTGAATTCTCGGGAGAAGTATTCTCCCCCTCCATCAGACCTTAGTTTTTTAAGTTTTCGTCCTGTGAGTCTTTCAGCATATGCATGAAAATGCCTGAAGGCTCCAAACACTTCGGACTTTTCCTTTAAAACATAAAGAGTTATCCATCTTGTTGCATCATCACTGAATAAGACATAGTACCTTGATCCGCTGATTGATCCTTCTTTTGTTGGTCCCCATACATCTGTATGTATGAGTTCTAGCACATCGTCATGTTTGAATCCTTTCTTCTGGAAAGGTAACCTATGGGCTTTTCCCATCTGACAAGCTTCGCATTTGTGAATCATATGTTGGTTCTGTACGTTCGGTAATCCCAGTACAGACCCATTCGCTATCATAGCTTTGATTCCTTTTTCATTGAAGTGACCTAGTCTCTTGTGCTAGAGGTCAAGTTCTGTAATCATCTTTTCATCATGTGTGAGCAAGGCTTGGCCAATGTTCCCCTGTACTCTTAAAGTAAAGAGTCTGCCTTCTTTCTTGCCAAAGACGATCTGGTTGTATCTGTTCTTGGGATCTTCTACAAATACTCCTTTATTTGTAAATCTGACCTGAAACCCTTTTTCGACTATCTGTCCTACACTGATCAGATTTTTCGGTATGGTTGGAACATACAGAACATTGGTTAGCAAATCTGCTCCACTTTTGCATTTTACTTTTCCAATTGAATGTACACTATGTCTCGTATTATCACCTGTTTGAACAGTGTGACTAGAACTACCTTTTTCTAGTTCTGACATCAGCTCTATGTTTCCTGACAAATGATTAGAGCATCCAGAATCAATGTAAAATACCTTTAGGTCTTCATTATCTGATGTGCTGATAGAGTTCATCATCAACGATGTATGACTTTCATTCTGCGTGTCGTTTGCGTAGTTGTTGTAGGTGTTGTTGTAGGATTGATTCTGTCCCCAACTTCTTATACCACCTCTGCCATAGCCTCCTCTTTGGCTTTGTCTTCCTCTTTGGAAGTTACTCTGATTTCTACCGCTTCTGCCTCTGCTATTACTGTTCTGATTTTGATTTGATCCTTGTTGGTTGTGCCAATAATCATGCGCCAGATGATTGCTCAACCCACAAATCCAACAGGCTTTCTTATTAGTATTCTGGCTACTTCTTCCTCTTGCTCTTCCTTTGCCAGTGCCTTTCCCTCTTGCGTAATAGGCCTGAGAGCTCGATTCTTCTTCATCTTTTGACTTGCCTTTGTCTTTCTTCTTGTTCTTCATGTACATTGCAGAGCTATGTCCTTTGTCTGCGTCTCCTTTCAGGTCTTGCTCATATGTGAGCATCAGTCCAAGCAACTGATTTAAATCCGGTACAAAGTGATTTAAAGAAAGTTCAGTTGAGAGTACGAAAGGTTTCCACCTTTCATCTCCTCTCAACCCTGTGAGCAGTTGTGCTATCAATCTATGATTTTCTACATCTTCATTTATGGATCCCAGACTATCTGCTAGATCCTTCATTTTAGTGACATAGTCACTAATGCTTTGACTCGGCCTCTTTTTGAACGTTGTGAACTCGGACCATAGGCTGGCCTTCCTAGCTTTCGTAGTGTTTTGGAAGTGATCTTCCAATGCGCTCCATATGTCCTCTGCTTTCTCCAGACCTCTAATGTGCGGTAGTACATGATCTGAGACAGTATTGTAGATGTAGGCTCTTGCCGTTGCATCTTTCTTCTGCCACAGCTTCAAAGCTTCTAACTCTTCCTTTTCTGGTTGGCTATCATCTTCGAATATCGGCTTCTTTTCTTCTCCGGTCACGTACATCATTAAGTCCTTACTCATAAGTAAGGCTTCCATGCGCATTACCCATGCGGGATAATTGTCTCTATCCAGTTTATCAATTTGGACGTGATTTGCCATGATAGGGAATACTCTGGGCTCTGGTACCAATTCTTGGGAAACTAACCTGCTCTGATACCAAATGTTGGCGAAAAACTTCAGCTCTAATACCACTGGTGCGGAATTACTTTCGCCCTGAAGGTGGGTTTCGTGACAAGGCTTGAGCTCTGTCAGGCCTGCGGAAATTGTCGCGCCACCATAATAGAGTGCTAAACTAGAGTGGTTCAGAACACCTCTGTAATCAACCGTAGCTTAGCAGGATTATTGTCGCTTGACTGTGTTAAACTGCGACTTAAATTCCACCGGAATTTTACCGGACTGTCACTGGACTGTCGCC
This sequence comes from Ceratopteris richardii, assembly GCA_020310875.1. Lineage (NCBI taxonomy): Eukaryota > Viridiplantae > Streptophyta > Polypodiopsida > Polypodiales > Pteridaceae > Ceratopteris > Ceratopteris richardii. The sequence continues at coordinate 42,515,047 of CM035408.1, forward strand.
GAAACTTCACCGTAATCTCACCGAAATGAACTTTGATCCTGTTTATAATAACTTCGAGCGAACATACATGAAGTAAGGAAGTGTCGCAAAGCTTCCTTAACTTACTGAACTCTTTCTGAAGTTTAAGAGAAAACTTCACCAGTTCAGATGGCCTCTTTCCGGTCAGACTTTGTACTGTGTGTGGATATCTTTTCCACCGGAAACTTTGATCAACTGAAAGTAGAGATGTCTAGCTACAGAATGAGCTATCTCTCACACAAAACTTCGAATTCTACTGCGAGATATACTTCGTTGTTCTACCGGAAAATTACTCATTTACCGTAAGAACTGTAACTGATCGAAAAACGTTTACTGAGAAAACGTTAACTGTTGACTGACTTTAACTGTAACATAAACATACTCTGTATCTTCCATATACAAACAGTGCGCTCAAAACGTCCACATGAACATGTGTTTTCTATTAGAGAAGATGTGTACAAGTGAGCTTGGCCTCTTCTTGTTCAAGCTACAGAAACTCTCCTATACTGAGTAGTTTCTTATTACCATCTCTCTTAGATGAATAGCCGATATCTCAGGCTTCTATTATTCATCTATACATACGCGATCTCTAGCGTCTTCTTCTGCATACGCTATCTCTGGCGTCTCTCCTCTTCCAGGGTCTTCTTCTTCTAATGCTTGGTGTATATATACATTTTTCTTCGGCGCTCTTCCACGCTCCTAATTTTAATTCGCGTTAGGTGAGCAGTATACGCACACCCGCTGTTTATTGCTCTGATAGCTCTGTTACTCTCTTAATGCGCCCACCGTGTACTGACAATGCATACTGCGCGCCTGAAATTTTGATTTCCTAAAGATTCCGCCTTTTCCTTCTTTTTCTTTTTATGTCCGTTCGTCAAATTCGTGAGTGATTCCTCAACAAATAATAGATAGATATCCACTTCCAATCATAGAACATTTACTAGAGCATGTTGCAGGCAAGTTTATAGCGTCCTCGATGGATTTTCGGGTTACAACCAAGTAGCCATTGCCCCAGAAGATCAACACAAAACGGCTTTTGCCATAGAGTGGGAAATTTTTGCATTTCATGTGCTACCATTTGGGCTCACTAATGCACCTGCAACCTTCCAAAGGCTCATGTGTCATGTCTTCAAAGAGTTCTTACGAAAGATCTTAGAAGTATATGTGGATGATTTATGTGCTCATTCCCAAGAAAGAAGATACCACATCCCTGAGCTCAGACAGATCTTCAACAAGTGTAGAGAATATCGAGTGTATGTGAACCCAAAAAAGTGTGTGTTCATGCTACGTCAAGGTAAAATCTTAGATCATATTGTTTCTAAGAATGGAATATCAACAGATGAGGACAAAGTAAGAGCCATATCAAAATTGCCAAGGCCAAGGAATGTTAAAGAGGTACAAGCCTTTAAGGGCCATTGTGGATATTATTGTTGGAACAAATCTATTACAAGCCTAAGTACTCGCTTGAGTCTCTAGAAGAAGTAGTAAGAGAAGACAATGTATGGAATCTAAGAGTTCACTTGTGAACTCACCCTTGTAATTGTTTGATCATTTACTTGATGTAAAAGTAAAAGGAATAAAAAAACGTTGAGTTCACTTGATAAGAATTGAGAGAGAATCCATGAATTCTTGATTTGGAGGTTGGAGAATCAATCAACCTCTAAAAATTAGGAAACTACTTTTAGGTGAGCAAGATTCACATTCAAATCTTGGCTCCAAAACTCTCTACATATACATGGCAGTTTAGTCACACTTTAGAGGCATCCATAAGCTGACTTATATGCTATATCAAGTGTGGATACAAGGCACACATATGTATCTGTAAGTTCATTGTATTCTACAATCAATATACCTTCATATTTATGATCATACAAGTTCATATCTTCATGGTTGTCTGAGTTTACTCTTTACTCTTATGCTTCTCAAGTTTTTCAATCAGTTTGCAGACATCAGTTCTCTCAGTGTGGTGCATGTTTTTCAATAATCTAACTTGCTAAAGTTTTCTTTTAGAGTCTACTATATGTTCACATAATTTTGCTGCTATTGGAGTTCTCAATCTTGAGGTATGTTGATTTGAAGTTAACCATGTCTCTTCATATTCACTTCTCTATCAGATTTTCAATTTTATCAGTCAACTTATCAGAGCTGGTTCGCCGCGTGTACTTTATCAAATTCAATGCGTCAAATCTTGTTTAGTTCAACATACCGTCTATTATCAACACACAAAATTTCATAATCATTGAATATTTAAATCTTGAGTTATGATCATTTTTCTTCTCACTAGTCTAAGTACTATTGCAACCCATGAAAATCGGGATGATGTCATAACTTGTTAAACTTCATTCTCATTGTGTGATTCACTATTTTTTATGATATTACTCTTGAAAGTTAGCTCTCTAAGGTAATTAGAGTTTCCCAAAAGGAATTAAGCTAATTGCTGCTGTGCTCAGAGAATTATTCAAAACACTAGACAGGTGTATGAATCAAAATAGCAAGTTTTTCACCTCTAAATTAATTCCAACTCATCTGTTTTGATCTATCTTTTTTATATTGATCTTCCAAGGTACATAGGATGTCTAACACATCCACTGGCAAGCTAAAAGGGCCCACCACATCCTCCTAGAGTTCATTTGGATGGTGTAGTGCAAGGATTTTCCAGCACCTCTTCATTTTCAAGCACATATCTATCCATCTCTTCACAGTGGTATCAGAAAAATTGGAAACTTGGACATTAAGGATGGAAGCTTGTCTCCAAGGAAGAAGATTATATGGTTATGTGGCTGGAGATGAAGTTATGCCTGTATTCAGAAACAAGAGTCAACCAACACAAGAAGAGCAAGAGATATTGAACACATGGTGTTCCAAAGATGCATTAGCAAGGTCATACGTCCTTAACTCTATCTCATTTTTTTTGCCTCATATTAGAAGCTGTAAGACATCTTAGGAAGTGTGGGATGCACTTGAAGCTTTCTTCTCTTCAAGTACTAGAGCTAGGAAGCATAAACTATGGCTGGATTTCACAACCCTCAAGAAGGCTCCCAAACAAAATGTGACTGATTTTGTCACAAAGGTCAAGGACATAGCTGATGAGTTGGGAAGCATGGAGAGGTAATAGATGAAGAACAAATTTTAAGGAAAGTCATCAATGTATTGAAAGGAGATGACAAGTGGGAAGCATTCACCACATCTATGGATTTGTACATGGACATGCGTGTACCTGATTTCAATACACTCATTGGACAATTACTCACTCAAGAGGCAAAACTTATCAAGAATGGAGAAAACTCTAAAGGTAATAAGTCTTCAGCCTTATATACTGATAAAAGCAAGTCCAAAGAAAACAAAGGAAAGTCAAAGAAAGTGGATGATGAAGCATGAACATATCAAGCTAACTATGTAGGTAGAGGAAGACATGGCAGAGGTAGAGGAAGAGGACGTAGACAAGGCAGGGGGAGATTCCAAGACTCCAACCCATGTTCTATTTGTGGATTAACTAATCATACAACTGAAAATTGCTTTAGGAATTCCAGGAATCAAAGAGGCAAAGGATACAATAGAGGAAGTTATGGCTACTCAAGAGGAAGGTTCAACAACTATCATGGCAACTACAACAACTACAATCATTCAAACTATCAAGGAGGCTACAAAGGAAGGAGAGACTTCAATAACTACACAGAAGACTCAAACAAAGAGGATTCATTATTAATCATGAACATGGCTATGCTACAAGGTAAATGTGATGAGCATGTTTTCTACATAGATTCAGGTTGTTCAAATCATGTGGCAGGAAATGTGGCCCTCCTATCAGATTTAGAAGATTCAAGGAACAAGCATGAGGTACAAACAGGAGATGATACAAGACATCTTGTGGAGAAAATAGGAAATGTCAAAGCACCTGATGGAAACATCAACTTACTTAGTAAGGTACTCTATGTCCCTACCATTACAAAGAATTTGATAAGTGTTGGGTAGATAGTAGAAAAAGGATTGCAAGTTAGGTTCACAAGAGGAGGAGCATATGTGGAAGACCCTAGCCAAGGATTCAGAAGAATAGCAAAGGGAGAAAAAATAGGTAGATTATTCACTTTTGAGTTGCAAGACACAAGGAACATAGCTCTCTTCAACTATGGTAATCAAACACTCATAGAACTAGAGATATGGCACAAGAGATTGGCACATATTGGTGAAAGGTCATTAAAACAAATTTGCAGGGACCAAAGTGTACTTGGACTCCCTAACTTGTCAAAACAACACACGATTTATACGTGTAGTGCATGTCAACTTGGAAAGTCTCACAGGTTACCATTCATGAAGAAAGGTTATATGCATGGAGATCTCTTGGAGTTGGTTCATACAAATGTATGGGGACCTAGCAAGGATGCTTCAATATCTCGATCAAGGTACTATGTCTCCTTTATTGATGATTGCAGTAGATGGACTATCCTATTCTTTATGAAACACAAAGATGGATTTTTTTTCATGCTTCAAAAGATATTTGGCTCTTGTGGAGAATCAAACAGGTAAATCACTAAAAAGACTAAGGTCAGATGGAGGGGGAGAATACTTCTCCCATGAATTTGATTCTTTTCTTCAAGAAAGAGGAATCAAAAGGGAGGTAACTACAAGATACACTGCTAAGCAAAATGGAGTGGCAGAAAGGAGGAATAGGACAATTGTTGAAGCTGCAAGGTCCATGTTAAATGAAAATCATTTGCCTAACTATGTATGAGCTGAGGCTGTATCTACAGCCACCTACTTGATTAACAGGTTGCCTTAAAAATCCCTTGATGGGATGACTCCATATGAGGCTTGGAATGGAAGAAGACCTAGCTTATATCATTGTGAAATTTTTGGATGTATTGCTTATGCTCATGTTCCCTCACAAGTTGGAGGCAAGATGGATCCAAAGGCAAAAAGGTGTGTATTCATTGGATATGACAACAATCAAAAGGGTTAAAGGTTATACAACCCTACCAACAAAGGATTCTTGGTAAGCAGAGATGTAGTTTTTTATGAGAACAATTCATGGTATGAAGATTCATGCAGGAAGGTCAAATTGCCATATGACCTTGAAGAAGATTTTCCAAAAGCTTGGCATAGAACATCAACCAAAGATTGAAGAACAAGATACTTCAGAAGATGATGAAGAAACTCTGATGGAAAAATCAAAGCATGAAAGTCTAAAGGTAAAGCAAAATTGCAGGAACTGAAAGAAAAACCAGAAAGGTATGGGTTTGATACCTCATTAGTAACTAAACATTCTATTTACATAGCACATGACATAAACCAAGAGGAGCCATCATCCTTTGAAGAGGCCAAAGCAAAATCAGAATGGAAGCATGCAATGAAGGAAGAAATTTAAGCACCTGAGGAAAACAACACTTGGGATTTGGTCCCCAAGACTTCATCTATGAAAGTAATAGGCTCAAGATGGGTCTATAAACTCAAAAAGAATTTTGATGGTTCCATTAATAGGTATAAGGCAAGGCTTGTAGCAAAAGGATTTGCACAAACTCGGGGAATTGATTATGAGGAGACTTCTCTCCAATGGCAAAGATGCCTACTATTAGGGTTTTGCTTAGTATTGCCTCTTCCAAGAATTGGAAGATACTTCAACTAGATGTAAAGAATGCATTCTTGAATGGTTGGATAACAAAAGAGGTATATATGGCACAACCACCTGGTTTTGAGAAACAAGTTTATCTTGATTATGTGTGTAAACTTAACAAAGCATTGTATGGTCTCAAGCAAGCCCCAAGAGCTTGGAATTCCAGGCTTGTTTCATTCTTGTAGGACAAGGGCTTTCAACCAAGCAAGTTAGATCCTTCACTCTTTATTAAAAGGAGTAATTCTGAGGTCATCTACCTATGTGTATATGTAGATGATATTATTGACAGGAAATGATGCAGATGGTATGAAGAAGATCAAAGATCAGATGAAAGAAGAAGTCAAGATAAGTGATTTAGGATCACTTACCTACTTCCTAGGTTTGGAAGTTGTCTACAAAGATCATGGTTTATTTCTCACTCAAAGGAAGTATATCAAGGATATGTTAGCAAAATTCAAAATGGAGGATTGTAAAATTGCAAGTACTCCAATGGAGGTCAGCCATAAATTAAGCTCACATGAAGGTGAACTCATAGAGAACTTCACATCATATCAAAGCCTTGTGGGTACCCTCAACTATGCCACATTGACAAGGGTAGATATATGCTTTAGTGTGAGTGTGCTAAGTCAATTCATGCACACACCAATGAAACCACACATGGATGCTGCTAAGAGGATACTCAAATATCTCAAAGGAACCATAAATGAAGGACTTTATTATCCTTATGTATCTAATTTAGGCTTGAAGCTATTTTCTGATGCAGATTGGGCTGGCTCCAATGAAGATAGAAGGAGCACTTCAGGTTATCTTACCTTTGCAGGTTCAAAGCTTATTTCATGGTCATGCAAGAAGCAACCCATAGTTGCTCTCTCTTCTATTGAAGCTGAATACAGAGGTCTTGCCATAGCTACACAAGAAGCTATGTGGATGAAGACATTATCCAAAGATCTTGTATTGGAGTTTGGAACTCCAACTATCTTTGATGACAACATGGGTTCTATTCATTTAGCTGCTAACCCTATTTTTCATGCAAGGACTAAACACATTGAAGTTCATTATCACTATGTAAGAGAGAAGTTTCTAAGAAAAGAGATTCAAATATCATGTGTCCACTCATCAACAATGCGCAGATATCTTGAGCAAAGCATTGGATGGTACAAAACTTTGCAAATTAAAGACTATGATTGGATTGCACGTTATTCTTGAAGATTGAAGACCTCAAACATACTCGGCTTGAGGATATTACTGTTGGAACAAATATATTACAAGCCTAAATATTGGCTTGAGTCTCTAGAAGAAGTAGTAAGAGAAGACAGTGTATGGAATCTAAGAGTTCACTTGTGAACTCACCCTTGTAATTGTTTGATCATTTACTTGATGTAAAAGTAAAAGGAATCAAAAGTGGTTGAGTTCACTTGATAAGAATAGAGAGAGAAGCCACAAATTCTTTATTTGGAGGTTGGAGAATCAATCAACCTCTAAAAATTAGGAAACTACTTTTAGGTGAGCAAGATTCAAATTCAAATCTTGGCTCCAAAACTCTCTAAATATACATGGCTATTTAGTCGCACTTTAGAGGCATCCATAAGCTGAGCTATATGCTATATCAAGTCTGGATACAAGGCACACACATGTATCTGTAAGTTCATTGTATCCTACAATCAATATACCTTCATATTTATGATCATACAAGTTCATATCTTCATGGTTGTGTGAGTTTACTCTTTACTATTATGCTTCTCAAGTTTTTCAATCAATTTGCAGAGATCCCTACTCTGAGTGTGGTGCATCTTTTTCAATTATTTAAGTTGCTAAAGTTTTCTTTTAGCGTCTAATATATGCTCACAAAATTTCATTGCTATTAGAGTTCTCAATCTTGAGTTATGTTCAGTTGAAGTCAACCTTGTTTGTTCATATTCACTTCTCTCTCAGATTTTTGATTTTATCAGTCAACTTGTGAGAGCTGTTTATCCGTGTGTGCTTTATCGAATTGCATGCTTCAAAGCTTCTTGGATTCAAAATATTGTCTTTTATCAGCATACAAAATTTCATAATCATTGAGTATTTAAATCTTGAGTTACGATCATTTTTCTGCTCACTGTTCTAAGTACTATTGCAGCCCGTGAAAATCGGGATGATGTCATAACTTGTTAAACTTCATTCTCATTGTGTGATTCACTATTTCTGATGAGACTACTCTTGAAAGTTAGCTATCTAATTAAGTTAGAGTTACCCAAAAGGAATTAAGCTAATTACTGCTGTGCTCAGAGAATTATTCAAAACACTGGACAAGTGTATGAATCAAAATAGCAAGTTTTTCACCTCTGAATTGATTCCAGCTCATCTGTTTTGATCTATCTTTTTGAAATTGATCTTCCAAGGTACATAGGTGTTTAACACATCGACTGACAAGCTAAAAGGGCCCATCACATACTCCTGGAGTTCATCTGGCTGGTGTAGTGCAAGGATTTTGCATCACCACTTCATCTTGAAGCACATATCTATCCATCTCTTCACAATTACAACAGGTTCATCCACATGTATGCGATCATAGCTAAATCTCTTTATGCCTTGTTGGAAAATTTTGAGTGGAATGATGAATGCAAAAATTCCTTCAATGAGCTGAAGAGAGGTTTGTGTGTAGCACCAATACTGACCACACTTGATTGGAATAAACCATTCCATGTCCATGTAGATGCCTCCAAGAATGCAATAAGATGTGTGCTAGCACAACCCATAGGTGAAGGAAATCTAGATCTGCCTATAGCATATGCTAATAGGTAGTTGAATGTTGCTGAACAAAACTATACAACAACCGAGAGAGAAGGCTTAGGCATGGTATATGCTATGAAGAAGTTTAGACACTACCTATTGGCCAATAAGTTCAAGTTTTTTTTTTACTGATCATCAAGCCTTATTGTATTTCATCAATAAACCTTGCAATACTAGACGCTTAGTAAGATGGTTCCTCTACTAATGGAATATGACTTTGAAGTGGTTGTTAGGAAAGGAAGGACCCATCTGAGGGCTGATCACCTTTCTCGCATCACTTTAGAACAGTCACCACAAGGAGTGTCTGATGAGTTGCCCGATGCTTATCTGTTCCTAAATGGGCAAATAAGTTGGTACCTATCCTAACCTTCGGACCTGCAAATAAGAATGTGAAAGCGAACAAAGAAGAAATTATAATATCACAAAACTATCAAATATTGGCAGGAAGCATGTACAAACAAGATACAAAGGGTGTACTAGCTTGTTGTGTCAAGGACGATGAACATAGTAGTTGGTTGCAACAAGCCCATGAAGGATCGCTAGGAAATCACTACCCTAAACAAGGAACACTGCAGAATATAAAGGATTTAGGAGTGTATTGGCCTAGTATGGAAAAAGAAATTCATGAGTGGATCAAGAATTGTCCAGTGTGTCAAAGAGACCCCTAGTGGAGCAGCAAAAAGATGAAGCATGGAGCAAGAGGCTCAGGACTATGCCTTATTTGGAGAAAACCTATACCAAAGAGGCAAAGATGGTTACCTAAGATTGTGCATTCATGAATCAGACTATTTGAAAATCTTAGAAACTACCCATAGTGGTGTTGTAGGTGGAAACTTAGGACCTAATCGAGTAATTAAGACTATCCTATTTTCTAGACTTTCGTGGCCCACTCTTCATATGGATGCACATACTTATGTGAAGAGATGTGACACATGCCAACGTGCCCAATATCCAGTCAGAAAAGATGAGATGCCTTTGAGGCCAATGATGGGAGGACATGCATTCTCGAAGTGGGGTATCGACTTTGTAGGTCCTATTAACCCCCTAATTAGAAACTCCCATGCCGAATACATTATTTTAGCCACAGATTACCTCACAAAGTGGGTAGAAGTCAAATCCACAACAAAGAACGATGCTCAAACTACGGTGAAGTTCTTATTTGAGAACTTGGTCATGAGATATGGGTTACCAATAGAGTTAGTAAGTGATAGAGGCACAAAGTTCTTGAATGAAGTCATTGAAAACCTTCTCCAAGAATTCTTGGTGATACATAAGAAGTCTGCCCCCTATCATCCACAAGCTAACAGACAAGCCAAGAGCACAAATAAGATCCTATGTAACATATTAACAAAAGTAGTAAATAATAAACGCTCAGATTGGGATAAACAACTTCATCATATTGTTTGGGCTTATCGAGTTGCCTACAAAATGGTACTCAATGCCACCCCATTTCAGATGGTCTTTGGATAGAATGTTTTGCTATCATTGGACTTCCTAATTCCAGCTTTAAAAGTAGCACAAGAGCATGAGTGGAATGGACATGAATTGTCCTCCAGGATCTTTGACCTAGAATGCTTAGGTGAGATGAGGCTACAAGCGGCAACAGGCATCGATGCTGCAAAGAAAAGGCAAAAGGCATACCTTGATGCACACATTAAGGATAAAGGATTGAAAGAGCGAGACCTAGTGTTGGTTTATACACCAAAGCAACATGCCCGTAAATTGGAAAAAAGAGGATATGGACCCATGATCATTAATAGAATTTCCATTAGCAGTGCAGTTCAATTGGGCACACTAGAAGGTGATACCCTACCAAACTATATCAGTGGATTTCGAGTCAAGCTATATTAAGAACCTCTTACGGAGGATATGCTAATGAGACTCAACATTGCTAAGAAGCAAAAAGAAGAAGTGTTAAGGGTCAGAGAAGAGGCACAAGCAGAGGCCACAGAGTGCATTAGGTGAAATAAGTTAAGGTGACTAGGCCTAGATGTCAACCTAAAAGCCCCAAAATATCACATGGACATGTGCCAAAATCGGGCATAATTACTTCTGGAATAATTGACAGACGCCCCTTGTGACTGTAGAGGTAGGATGAGGAAAGAGTGTAAGGACTCTGAGAGCATTGGTTGATTCAGGTGCAGCAACTAGTGTAGTTAGATTTTCATATTGCCAAGACCTGCAATTGAACATCAAGCCCATAGAAGCCTATCTCATAGGTTTGGGAGGTGTGGAAACCCCTTGTTTGGGCGAGGTGGAACTTCCCATCATTAGTTGTAGCTCAACAAGGGCAATTACACATGTGGGGTCCCAAAGGACTCTTTCATGCACAAAGGCTTATGCTCTCCACCATGCAAAAGATCTCAACAAAAAAGCCAAGGAGAGAAAAGGGTAAGAACCGAGCATAGAGACCAAAAGAAGTTAAACTCACCCCTTGGGCAAACGTAAGAAGACACTCATCAAGGATATGGGTTTGGAAGCCAAAAGCATCAGAAGCACCCACAAAAACAAAGCACCAACCATGAGGAATAAAAAATTCACGCAACCATCCACAGATGAAGAAGCCAAACTTGATCTCTACACAGCCAAACACTGTTCTCAAATGGATCCCTAAAGGGAGGAATGGTCAATTGTCATTTCACTATGGAATGATCACATCATTTCAAGATCCATTGGCTACCTCCAACAAAGATTGCATCAATGTCCAACAACAACATTGAAAGCCCTGACGAGCAACAACCATGTGCCTTTGGCATAACCTTGTCTTTTGCACCATTCATGTCATGCATTTCCAAAGTGTGCATTAATATAGGGCCACATTACATGGCCATGCATAGACACAATTGAGAAATCCCAGGCAAATGAGACACACTTGACATATGTAAAATATTTTATTGCAACTAACCACTGTCTTCTTGTTTGTGAATCATCAACAAGGACATCCATCAACAACAAAGGACAAGCCCATCAGTGAATCATCAACAAAGACATCCATCAACAACAAAGGACAAGCCCATGCTCAATCACCATGATGGGAGTAAAGAGGAAGAGATGAACATCGACCGGTCATTCACCAAGGTAAGAATCCCCTACTTTGGCAACACTATAACAATGATAGATTAAGAAACCTCTTCGTCAACATACCCTTGAGCAGTTAGCTCAAGGCCATGCACAAGGCACATATTGTGTTCAATCCATGCACTAATGCACTTATCGATCATCCATTATGGGTTACAAGTACTTGGCATGAAAACTATGAAAGCCATCTTTGGAAGAACTAGAGGACATCACGGTGACAACAACAAGAGCAAGGAAGCAATCCACCACCAAGAGTTGCTCATAATCAACACTCACCACCTCTTTTGAGCAATTAGCAAGTTTTGGAAGCTCCCATATACACCATCGAGCTGGCATACAAGGAGGAAGTACATACAAAGGGACTTCAAGTTGCAAAGGATAGTAGTGAAAAAATGAACAACAAGACAGTAGACCCTTCTACATGGACACTACCTCTCAAGTACTACATGGAACAACGATTCCAACAAGGGTTTGTCACGGACGACAGACTCAAGAGGGAGGGGGGTGTTGACACTCAAGTTCGAGCATAAAGCATGGAAGCACATCAAAGAAGTGGACACAGAAGTAGAGAGAGCAAGTAGGGAGCTCCAAGAAGTACCTGTCAAATTTTCAGCAGAAATCCCTATAAAAATAGTTATTTTCATCACTAAAAACCATTGTAAATATCATTTCACATTTTTGTAACTCCATTTTGTTCAAGACGAGGAGTCCGCAAGCTTGAGGAGTATAAGAAGTATCATCCTACCAATTTTCATAATTTCTAGACTCCGTTTGAGCCCCCCAATAAGCCCTGGAACCTAAGTTCTAACTAGGTCGGACACTAGGTCTAGACATGGCCAAAACCACTCAAAAAACTATAAAAAGAGCTAGAGAGCTCATTTTGGAGGTGAGCTTGTGAGAGATTTGAGCTCTTGTAATAGATTCCTTTTGTAATCGAATTCCTTCCATTGTTCCACTCTTTGCTCTTACCTTGTGCGCGTGTGTGTATGTGTGTGCATGCTTGTGTGCCTTCACTCACGCATTTGTGCCTTCATTTGCTCACGGTCTTCATACCAGTCCTCACATCTCCGGGGATCGACATTTATGAGGTGAACCTCCTCACATTGGTGTTTACCATTGTGCTAGAGTGACACTCACATAGGAGAACATTGCAAACCTTTTCACAAAGGCTCTGCCTCAAGAGAAGTTTGAAGCTTTCCGCCAAGCTTTTGGTTTACTTCCTTTTGTGGATTGATATCTTTCCACATAGCTTGACACTTCCTTATACATGAGTGCCAGCCCCTTGTTCACTGCATCACTCCTAGGAGGATTTGTTGATATATTTTGGTAGTGAAGTGTGTGAACACACTAGGACCTTCGGGGCTTTTTTCCCTCTTTAGAAGGTTTTTTTTTCGACTTGTATATATGTCTATTACCCTAATGATTCACTTATCTCTATACATTCTCTTAGTAGTACATTCAGTATTGTGTGTTGAGCTCCAAGCTTCTTCTTCTTCCTTGTGTTGTTTGCATTCTTCTGCAGACCTCAAATTCCAACAACATTGGGTTGTGAAGCTGAGTATAGGGCAGTCTTCACAACTACAGTGGAAGTCTGGTGATGGAATTACTATGTACAAGTTTGCTGGTGGGTAATTAGAGTAAAGTGACGAGTAGTTCTGCACAGTGAATGTTCATCTGGGAAAAGAAATATAGAGCCTCTGTAATACAGACCCTTGACCATCGCAAGATCCCAGTAGTGGATTTATTCCAATAAGTAGTTAACACCACCACCATCTTCACTGACAATCAGAGCACATTGGCAGTTGCGAGGAACCCTGTGCTCCATGCTGGTACTAAGAACATTGAGGTGCACAATCATTATGTCACAGAGAGGTTCTCTGTTTGAGAGATCACTTTGGCATATGTGACGCAGAGGAGAACATTGTAGACCTTTCCAAAAAGGCTTTGCCTCAAAAGAAGTTTGAAGATTTTCTCAAAGCTTTTCGTTTACTTCCTTTTCTTGATTGATATCTTTCCACATAGCTTGACACTTCCTTATACATGAGTGCCATCTCTTTGTTCACCGCATCACTCCCAAGGTGATTTCTTGATATATTTTGGTAGTGATGTGTGTGAACACACTAGGACCTTCACCGCACTTTTTTCCCTCTTTAGGAGGTTTTTGTTGCCTGGCTTTTAGATACCCCTATTACCTTAATGTGTCACTTATTTTTGTAGATTCTCTTGGTAGTACATTCAAAATTGTGTGTTGAGCTCCAAGCTTCTTCTTCTTCTTCTTCTTCTTCCAACCAACCTTGATAAGGAAGGAACCATGTATGTGGTAACCAACCATGTATGTATGTTCATACATTGATAAGGAAGGAACCATGTATGTGGTAACCAACCTCCCAGATAGGACAGATGAGTTTGGAAATATCATTCTTGAGAATGAGATAGGAGACCTAGAGCAAGGAGACCTAGGAGGAGAACCCAAGACTCCTAGAGGTAAGTCAGTCTTGACTAGAGTAATCACTCCAGATTGGATCCCTCAAGACAAAAAAAGCATAGAACTATTCTTGAATAGAGAAACAGAGGAAGCCTTTTGGAGATCTAGGCTAGATCGACCACGCCCAGTAGTCACCATCTATGAATTCAAGGATGCAGAGACACCAAGGAAAGTTGTCTATCTAGATCACACATCTAAGAAAATGTTCTTGGTAGCAAAGCAGGATAGGCATGCATACACTTGGCAGGGTGAATCAAATTTCCCTCCATCAAGATCTAGTGTTTCCCATGGCATCCAAGGAGCAGGATCATCCAAGGCTCATGAAACCCAGAGGGAAAGAACCAGAGAGAGACCTGAGGTAAGCTTTGCAAACATTGTGGGCAGAGACAGATCAGGACATGAAGGACATAAAGGTGAAAGACCTAAAAGGGAGAGACATAGAGTACATAGGCATCAAAGAGATGAACATGATTTTCCATTGCCTAGACCTTGAGAGCACTCAAGAACCCTTAGGCCTTCTCAAGTGGTCAAGGCAATGAAGAACTATTTTGATGGGTCAGGAGATCCTTATGATCATGTGGCTGAGTTCAAACAAGTGTTAAGAGCTGAACAAGTTGAAGACTTGTTCACTCAGTTCGAGGCATTTGGTTTGACTCAGTCAACAGTTCAATCAGACAAACTCTATCAAACCAGATTTGCATTTCCAGGGCTTACTAGAAAGATTAGAGCAGTTGATAAACAAGCCCCAGGTTTCTTTACCTCCACAGGCTCAACCAATTATTGAAAAAGAAAGCTCTCCACCAATGAAAGCTTATGTTCCTAATTCCATAGATGAGGGAACACCTCTTTCAATTCAACAGTACTCTCAAGAGTTCTTGCAGGAAATACAAGAGGAGAAATGGGCCAAGGAGAAGGGTAATCCCCGTCTTATTCCTAAAATTGATGATCTTCATGATCAATTTCCCCAAGACATTCCATCTATTTATGGAGACCAAGAAGAAAAACAAGAAGACAAAAGATTAGAGTTTGAATCTAATTCTTTACAAAAGTTTCCACAATTCACAGTCCCATGGGAATCTGAATCTCTTTAGATCAGAGCTCCCACAATATTGGTAAGAAATGAAGACTTAGTGGTTCCAAGAAACACTAAGGCCATGAAGAACACTAAGGTTCAATCTCACTGTAGAAGAGCTGCTCAAAGTAAAACCTGATTTATGGAATCATGTGAAGAATCAGGTTCCAGAACTTGATTCCAATATGCCAAAAGCAAGCTCTAAGCGGAAAGTATCAGAGATACCTCTAGAAAAAATATGTGACATGAGTGAAGGTGAAGAAGGTAATACTTATCTTTTGATCACCTACCAGGGTTAAACAACCAAAGCAATCGTAGATTCAGGTGCTGGTGTTGCTATTGCAACCACCTCCTTGTGGAAGCGATGGGGCAGACCCACATTAAGACAAACTAGAATGAAGCTTCAAATGGCAGATGGTCAGTTTGAAAGACCTCTAGGATTTCTAGAAGGGATAACTCTAACCACTTGTGGTGTAGAGTTTGAACATACATTTTCTATATGTGACTTTGAGAAAAATAATGTCTATGAGATGATCTAGGAAGACCCTTCCTACGACAATTGCAAATAGTACAGGATTGGTGAACGAACTCCTTGTATTTACAACACTTAGGGATCACCACCAAGGTCAATCTGAAGGATTATACCTTCAGAGATGTACCACCCCTACAGTGGAATCCTATCCACAAAGCAAAAGAAGATTCTATCTCTGTGCATTCTGGAAGTTCACCTTATCCATCTTGAATGCATGAAGATACTCATTTGTGGATGTGCAAGGTCACAAAGGAAAAGGAAAGATGCCTCAAAGGGCGAGAAGAAGGAACTTCTCAAGAAGATAGACCAGTTAAAGACCCAGCCTATACCACGATGATCTTTCCAGATGAGGAATTTGAGCCTCGTGGCTGGGTAGAAATCTTAGCTACCAAGGCCATTGCAGTCAATGAGAACAATGGACACCTCATTGTGATGAGGAGGGTTATTATATTTCAGTGTTCATGTGTCAGCCCTTGTTGGAAGAATGTGACCTTAGTGATGTCATAGAAGAAGAAGAAAACGACGATGATCTAGAGTCCATTGTAATGGATAGTTGCTTTAATTCGAAAAAGCACTATCTAGAAGACTTAGGAGTATTTAATCAACAAGAAAGAGGAGGAATCATTGTTTGAGGTACCAGAAAATTTCAAGAAATATGAAGTTGAGGATTAGAAAATTTTGGTACGAATGCCTAAGAGAGAGGCCATCATAGGAAAAGCATATGATAACAAAGAAAAGACCAAGAAAATTGTAGTGACGATTGAAGAGAACAAAGAGAGATGTACATATATAGGAGATGACCTAAGTGCAAAAGAAGAAGTGGATCTTGTAGCTCTATTAAGGGAATATAGGGACATGTTTGCATGGCATTACAGAGACTTGAAAGGAGTAGATCCAAAAATTTGCTCTCATACGATCCCCATGACCACCGATGCCAAACCCACCAAACAAAAGCCCTACACATATAATGACACTTATACAACTAAAATAAAAGAAGAAATCAATAGGCTGATTGAAACTGGATTTATCTACGAGATTGAGCATACTGAATGGGTCTCAGTGTAGTGATGCCCAAGAAGAATGGAAAGTTGCGAGTGTGTATTAACCTTAAAATAGTTAATGTTGCTACAATTTGAGATAGTTATCCGCTTCCAAACACTGAACATCTATTGGAGCATGTTGCAGGCAAGGAAGTTTATAGCTTCCTTGATGGATTTTCCGATGCAACCAACTAGCCATTGCCCCAGAAGATCAACACAAAATGGCTTTCGCCACAGAGCGGGGAATCTTTGCATTCCGTGTGATGCCATTTGGGCTCACCAATGCACCTGCAACATTCCAAAGGCTCATGTGTCATGTCTTCAAAGAGTTCTTGCGAAAGAGCTTAGAAGTATATGTGGACGATTTATGTGCTCATTCCCAAGAAAGAAGATACCACATCCTTGAGCTTAGACAGATTTTCAACAAGTGTAGAGAATATCGCATTTTTCTGAACCTAGAGAAGTGTGTGTTCATGGTACGTCAAGGCAAAACCTTAGGTCATATTGTTTCGAAGAACGGAATATCAACAGATGAGGATAAAGTGAGAGCCATAGCTGAGCTTCCAAGGCCAAGGAATGTCAAAGAGGTACAAGGCTTTATGGGCCATTGTGGATATTACCGTAGATTTATGCACATGTATGCAATATTAATCAAACCTCTTTATGGTCTCTTGACAAATTTTGAGTGGACTGATGAATGTGAAAATTCCTTCAATGACCTGAAGAGACATTTGTGCACAACACCAATACTCACCACTCCTGATTGGAATAAACCATTCCATATCCATGTGGATGCATCCAATTATGTAATAGGATGTGTGGTGTCACAAACCAACAGGTGAAGGAAATTTAGATTTGCCTATAGCATATGCTAGTAGGAAATTGAACGCTGCTGAACAAAACTATACCACAATTGAAAGAGAAGGCTTAGGCATGGTATATGCTGTGAAGAAGTTTAGACACTACCTATTGGCAAATAAGTTCAAGTTTTTTACTGATCATCAAGCCTTATTGTATTTGTTCAATAAACCTTGCAACATAGGATGCCTAGTAAGATGGTTCCTCTTACTAATGGAATATGACTTTGAAGTTGTTGTTAGGAAAGGTAGAACCCATCTCAGGGCAGATCACCTCTCTCGCATCTCTTTAGGAGAGTCACTACAAGGAGTGTCCGATGAACTGCTTGATGCTTATCTCTTCAATTTAGAAGTTGTTCCGGAATGGGCAAATAAGTTGGATCTAGTCCTAACCTTCAGTCTTGCAAATAAAAATGTGACAACGAACAAAGAAGAAATTGTAAAATCACAAAGATATCAAATATTGGCAGGAAGTATGTACAAATAAGATACAGAGGGTGCATTAGCTTGTTGTGTCATGGACGATGAACATAGTAGCTGGTTGCAACAAGCCCATGAAGGAGTGCTAGGAAATCAATATTCTAAACAATGAAGATTTCAAAATCTGAAACGTTTAGGAGTGTATTGGCCTAGTATGGACAAAGAAATTTAGGAGTGGATTAGGAATTGTACAATCTGTCAAGAGAGACCCCCCGTGGAGCATGCCACTCTTTATCACGTGTCGTTAATTCTAGATTGGAGTGCTCCATTGGTAGAATTGATGAGATCAGGAACACTACCTAGAGAGGCTAGTCTAGCAAGGAGCAAGAGGCTTAGGACTATGCCTTAGTAGGAGATAACCTATACGGAAGGGGCAAAGATGGTTACCTAAGATTGTGCATTCATGAATCAGACTATTTGAAAGTCTTAGAAACGGCACATAGCGGTTTTGCAGGTGGACACTTCGGGCCTCATCGAGTAATCAAGACCATTCTATTCTTAGGACTTTGGTGGCCCACTCTTCATATGGATGCACATACTTATGTGAAGAAATGTGACACATGCCAACATGCACAATATCTGATAAGAAAAGATGAGATGCCTTTGAGAGAAATGATGGGAGGATGTGCATTCTCGAAGTGGTGTATAGACTTTGTAGGTCCTATTAACCCCCTCTACTAGAAACTCTCATGCAGAATACATTATTGTAGCCACAAATTACCTTACAAAGTGGTTGGAAGTAAAACTCACAACAAAGAATGATGCTCAAACGACGGCTAAGTTTTTATTCGAGAACGTGTTCACAAGATATGGGTTACCAATAGAGTTGGTTAGTGATAGAGGTAGGCACTTCTTGAAAGAGGTCATTGAAAATATCCTTCAAGAATTCATGGTGATACATAAGAAGTCTGACCCTTATCATCCACAAGCCAACGGCCAAGCCGAGAGCAGGAATAAGATCCTATGTAATGTGTGGACAAAATTGGTAAATAATAAACACTCTGCTTGGGACAAACAGCTTCACCATGCTATTTGGCCTTATCGAGTTGCCTACAAAACGGTACTCAATGCCACCCCATTTGAGATGGTCTTCAGACACAATGATGTGCTATCATTAGATTTTTTACTCCCAGCTTTAAGAGTAGCACACGAGCATGAGTGGAATGGACATGAGCTATCCTCTAGGATCTTTGACCTAGAACGTTTAGGTGAAACGAGGCTACGAGCGGCAGCAGGCATCTGTGCTGCAAATAAAAGACAAAAGGCATACTTTGATGCACACATCAAGGATAAAGGATTGAAAGAAGGAGATCTAGTGTTGGTTTATACACTAACGTAGCATTCCTGCAAATTGGAGAAATGAAGATATGGACCCATGATCATTAATAGAATTTCCACTAGCGGTGCAGTTCAATTGGCCACACTAGAAGGTGACATCTTGCCAAACTATATTAGTGGATGTCGATTCAAGCTGTATCAAGAACCTCTTACACAGGATATGTTAATGAGACTCAACACTGCTAAGAAGCGAAAAGAAGAGGAGTGGAGGGTCAGAGTAGAAGCAGAAGCAGAGGCTAGAGAGCACATTAGGCAAAATAAGTTAAGGTGACTAAGCCTAGATGTCAACCTCAAAGTTCCAAAATATCACATGGACATGTGCCAAAAATCAGGCATGATTACTTCTCGCATAATTGATCGATGCCTCTTTGTGACTGTGGAGGTAGGACGAGGAACGAGTGTAAGGACTGTGAGAGCCTTGGTTGACTCAGGTGTAGCAACTAGTGCAGTTAGACTTTCATACTACCAAGACCTACAATTGAACATGAAGCCCATAGAAGCCTATCTCATAGGTTTGGGAGGTGTGGAAACCCCTTGTTTGGGCGAGGTGGAACTTCCCATCTACCTTCAAGATGTTCGAATGAAAGTCAAAATGCTAGTGTGTCATGATGAGGACCTTACAGAGCCACTTGTCTTGAGTCAAGATTGGATTTACGACCATGCAGTTAACTTGAACCTAAGAAGTCAACTTCTTCAAGTTTGGGTACAAGAAGAATGCATCACATTAGAATTAGAGAATTGCATGCTCACAAATCCAGATATCACACATTCTCTTAGTTCTTCTAGGACTAGTCTTAGCAAAAAAGATGTGGTATGTGTCCAAAGCTCTATGTTCCAGAAGAACTCAATCATGGAAGAACAGGCTCAAAGACAAGCGAACTCCTCCTCTTGTATAAAGACTAGTACCTTCACAAACACTCAACCATAAAAACAAGTGAAAGAGTATATGACAACCGCTATATCAAGTAGACAAAGAGAATTCAAGAAGAAAGTAGCTCCGGGTACGAAGCAGATTTGGGTATGAAAAAGAGAGCAACCACCAGTCGCGCCAACACAATGCCCACCCAGGGAAGCCAACCATGCAAAAACAAGAACCAAGCAACCAGGACTAGCTCACCTAGAACGTCTTCAAAAAATTTGGGTGCCTAAGAAATTAGTTGCAGCTCAACAAGGGCCATTACATATGTGGGTTCCAAAAGGACGCTTACATGCACAAACACAATGGACATATGTAAAATATTTTGTTGATAATAACCTCTTTCTTCTTGTGTTGTGACATTGTTCCAAAAAAAAAAAAGGAGAGAGAGAGAGGCAAGACTGTGCGCTTGAAGAATCTCATAAAGTGAACCATCAGCAAGGACATCCATCGACAAGATAGAGACACCAATGGTCAAATCACCATGATGGAAGTAGAACACGAAGAGATGAAGATCGACAGACCTTTCACCATGGTAAGAATTGTATGCTTCAACAACACTATAACCATGATCGATTAGGAAACCTCTTCATCGGCATACCCTTGAGCACTTAGTTCAAGACCCCATTTGTTGGACCATACTTCTTCCAATGCATTCCCCAAGTACGCATACCTAGGGCCACATTGCAAGCCCATGCACAAGGCACATATTTTGTTCAACCCATGCACTAATGCACTTACCCATCATCCATTATGGGTTACAAGTACTTGGCATAAAAATTGTGAAAGCCATGTTTGGAAGATCTAGAGGACATCCAAGCTACAACATCAGCACTTCGGGAGTGATTCACAGTCGACAACTGCTCAAAATCACCATTGCCAACCTCTTTTGAGCAACCAATAATTTTTGGGGAAGCTCCTTAATACACCATAATGTGAAGTCCAAGGCAGAAGTACATATGCAGGAAATGAATCTTGCAAAGGATAGTAGAGGACATGAAGAACTCAACGATCGACCACGTTACATTTGGAAGATGGACAGCCCTAGTTGATACATATGGGACACTACCTCTTAAAGTACTACATGAAACAACCACTACAACAAGGGTCTGTCAGGGACGACAGACTCTAGAGGGGGGGGGAGTGTTGACACTCAAAGGTTATGGACAAATCATGGAAGCACACCAAGGAAGTGGAGACACAAGAAGAAGGAGCATGTAAGGAGCTCCAAGCAGCACATGTCAAATTTTCAGAAGAAATCCCTATAAAAATAGTGATTTTTATCACTAAAAACCATTGTAAATACCATTTTTCATTTTTTTAACTCCATTTTGTTCAAGCAAAGGACTCCTCGAGGTTGAGGAGTATTAGAAGTACCATCCTACCAAATTTCATAATTTATAGACTCCGTTTGAGCCACCAAATAAGCCCTGGAACCTAATTTTTAACTAGGCCGGACGCTAGGTCTAGACAGGGCCAAAACCACTCAAAAAACTATTAAAAGGTCTGGAAAGCTCATTTTTTAGGTTAGCTTGTTGTAGTTTTGAGGTTTGTAAGAGATTTCTTTTGTAATCGAAACTTTCCATTGTTCCACTCTTTGCTCTTACCTTGTATGTGTCTCACGTCTTCACAGATTGACATTTATGAGTTGAATCTCATCACGTTGGTACTTACCATTGTGCTAGAGTGACAGACATCCACGAACTCTTCAAGACCCAGCTTATGCACTTATAGTATTTCTAGACGAGGAATTCGAGCCTCATGGTTGGGTAGAATTCTTAGATATGATGGACATAGTGGTGAATGAAGAACAATGGACCCCTCATTGTGATGAAGACGGATACGAAATTCCCATCTTTATGATTGAACCCATTGAGGAAGACTTTGTCTTAGAAGAATGCATGAAAGTGACCCAAGAATCGGCTGAGAGTGGTGATGAAGACCTAGAATCCATCATCATGGAACCCTTCTGTTCCACAGAAGAGGAATATCTTTATTTTGTAGAAGCCAAAAAACCTAAAGAGAAAAAGGAAAATCAAATGGAACGACATGAGTCCCTCACAAAAGATACATAAAGTAAGCAGAAAATGAGAAAGAAATCACCTAAGTTAAAAGAAGAAGTAGAATCTCTCATGGAAATACCCGAGAATTTCAAGAAGTATGAAATAGAAGATAGAAGAATCATGGTACGAATGCCTAAAAGAAAATGTGACATTGGAGAAACATATGATAATCAAGAGAAAACCAAAAAAATCATAGTCACCATAGAAGAGGGAGAAGAAAAATGTACATACATAGGGCATGATTTGACTATTGAAGAAGAAGAAGAGTTAATTGCCCTATTGTGTGAATATAGAGATGTGTTCACTTGGAGTTACAAATACTTGAAAGGAGTAGACCAAGATATATGCTCCCATAGAATCCCTATTGACTCCAGATGCCAAACCTACAAAATAGAAACCATACACGTACAATGATAACTACGCTGCCAAGATTAAAGAAGAGATAGATCGTTTGATAGAAGTAGGATTCATTTATGAAATTGAGCATACCGAATGGGTATCCCCCATTGTGCTTGTGCCCAAAAACAATGGAAAATTGCATGTGTGTATTAACCTTAAAAAAGTTAATGCCGCCACGATTAGAGACAGTTATCCTCTTCCTATCACGGAACACTTATTAGAATGAGTAGCAAGCAAGGAATTTTATAGCTTCCTCGATGGTTTCTCATGCTATAATCAAGTAGCCATTGCTCCTGAAGATCAGCATAAGATAGCTTTTGCCATAGAATGGGGCATATTTGCATTTGGTGTGATGCCATTTGGGCTAACAAATGCACCCACCACTTTCCAACGACTTATGTGTCATGTTTTTAAGGAATTCCTACGAAAGAATTTGGAAATTTATGTGGATGACACATGTACTCATTCAAATATGATGTAGACTCATGTCCCAGAACTAAGGCAAGTATTTGACAAATGTCGAGAATATCAGGCTTCCTTGAACTCAGAAAAGTGCGTTTTCATGGTCAGGCAAGGCAAAACTGTAGAACACATTGTGTCAAAGAACGGGATTTTGACAGATGAAGAAAAGGTGAAAGTAATTGCATACCTACCTAGGCTGAAAAATGTAAAAGAGGTACCGGCCTTCATGGGCCATTGTGGAGATTATCGACGATTTATACACATGTACGCTATCATAGCCAAGCATTTGTACTCTCTTTTGACCAAGTTTGAATGGACAAATGAATGTGAGAATTCATTCAATGAACTTAAATGATGCTTGTGCTCAGCACCAATATTAACAACCCCAGATTGGAGCAAGCCATTCCATGTACATGTGGATGCATCAAATTACACCATAGGATGTGTGTTGGCACAACCTGCAAACGAAGGCAATATAGATCTTCCCATAGCTTACACAAGTAGATAGTTGAATGCAGTAGAAAGGAATTACACCACTACAAAACGTGAAGGATTAGGAATGATCTAGGCGGTTATTAAATTCAAGCATTACTTGTTAGCAAATAAGTTCAAGTTCTTCATGGATCATTAAGCATTATTGTACTTAGTCAATAAGCTTTGTAACACCGGACGACTGATACGATGGTCTCTATTACTCATGGAGTACGAATTTGAATAAGTGGTTAGGAAGGGAAAGACCCACCTTAGAGCTGACCATCTCTCAAGACTAACCACGAGAGAAGCCCCTCAAGGAATAGCGGATGAACTGTCAAATGCATATTTGTTTAACCTCGAAATAGTACCTAAATGGGCTAAGCCGATTGTCCCTATTCTCACATTTGGACCCAAGAATCCAAGGATTAGGATTGAAGAAGGAGAGATTACCAAGTCACAAAGATATCAAATAATAGCAGGAAGTATATATAAATAGGATAATCAGAAGATTCTCACTTGTTGTGTAGACGAATCTGAATACGCAAATGGGTTGCAATTAGCACATGTAGGTGCATTAAAGAAACATCACTCCAAACATCATACATTGCAGACTCTGCATAGTCTAGGAGTTTAGGTAGAACAAGCATACCAATTTTGGCTATTTTTAGATCTCGTCTAGACCTCCAAATAGTGCCTAAAACCTAGTTTTTAACTATGCCAGTCACTAGATGTGAAACCAGTCAAAACTAGTCTAAAATCTATAAAAAGAGATAGAGAGCTCATTTTTGAGGTTGGTTAGCGTGAGCTTTGAGGTAGTTTGTGTGTGTATGTGTGTGTGCATCTCCATGCTCCTCACCTTCACTCTCACTTCATCTCACACTCCTATCTCTTCTGTGGATTGACATTAAGGAGGTGGATCTTCTTAACGTGGTGCTTACCATTGTGCTAGAGCAACAATTTATAAGGTGAAGCTCCTCACGTTTGGGGCTTAACATTGTGCTAAACTGACACCAAATTTGGTGACGTTGCTGGGGAGAGAGCTTGGAGGACGAGCGTGTGATGATAAAACGTAGAGTAGCAATGTTGGAAAGTAAAAAATCAGCATTTTCTATTCACTTTCTAAGTTTTTTCTTCACCTTCTTCATCATCATCATCATCATCTTCTCCCATCTTCATCATCTCAGATTCTTTTCATTTTAGACTATACATTCACCTTTTTTTTCGCTTGTGGTTGCAACCAAGAAGCTTAGAAGGGGTGCAGAGCTGAAACGCTGGAGAAATACTCTTGAAATACTACCAATATACCCAAAAACTGAGTGACGAGTCTCAGACATGACACGACCTGCACCAAGTATCATGAGTGTGGTATCATGGGTATGGAGATAGACTTGCATCTACAAGTACATAGGATTGACAAGGAGGACCTAAGGTATGCATATTTCTAAAAAATTTTGAATTTGGACTTCAAAAACTCCAAGTATCATGCCCGGTTGAGTTCAGGTATCGCAATACTAGAACTCCTATGTATCACGAAGGTTAGTATCATGTATCATGGTAACTCAAGTATCATGTATCGTGAAGTCCAAGTATCACCAACCTCAAGTATCATGTATCGTGTATTGTCGGGTTGAGTATCATGTATTGCGACCATCTAGTATCGTGTATTGCTTAAATCTAGTATCGTGTATTGTTGCCCACTAAGTATCATGTATCGTGGAGAGCCATATTGTGTATCGCGATACAGCACCAATATCGTGTATTGCCGAGTTGTGTATCGCGATACTTACCAAGTATTGTGTATCATCACTCCCCCAAGTATCGTGTATCATTTGGTCATGTATCGGGATACTTACGAAGTATCGTGTATCGCCAAAAAGGTCAGTATCGTGTATCGCAGAAGCACAAGTATCATGTATTGCCTACCCTAGTATCATGTATCGCCCCGATACTCATCAAGTATCGTGTATCGTCTGAAAACAAGTATTGTATCATGTCTCCTGTGTCTCCTAGAGAGACGTGTTTCCCTATTTTAACCCCTAGAAGCGTGAACTGGCATAACTTTCTCATGCGAAATCCATTTTTTGTGATTTTGGGTTTCTTGGAAAGCTCGTTTGGAGTACTACAAGAACAGGTGGGACTAGGAAACCAAGGGGACTCCAAAGGATTTTGAGCAGCACAAAGGAGAAAATTGGAACTAGAAGACAAAGCTTATGAACCTAAGATCTGACAGACACCTAGGCAAGGATAGACAAAGCATTAGATTCTCTGACGATAGTGTCAATCATACAGCTAGGTCATGGGCACAACAACTTAGTGGATATCCCTACATGCTAAGTTCTGAAACACGTGACTCAAAAATGTCCTTTAGCATGGGAAGACCCACACATACCTCAGGTACTACCTAGTTACAAACACCAGAAGGTCCTTACAAGACACAATAGGAGTATATCAGGACCAACCAATTAGACACACACATCTATGAGGATGGCCTAAGGTGATCAGTTGTCCAACCCAAAAATCCGGGTCAACCCTTTGGACTTGAACACCCAATGGTCAAGTTTGAAGAGGGTTTATACATTGATAAGGAGGGAAACATATATGTGGTCACCAACTTACCAAATAGGACAAATGAGTTTGGAAATGTTATTCTTGAGAATGAGATAGGAGACCTAGAGCAAGGAGACCTCGAACGAGCACCCAAGACTCCCAGAGGTAAGTCAGTCTTGACTAGAGTCATCACTCTAGAATGGATTCCCCAAGACAACAAAATCATAGAACTATTCTTGAATATCAAAATTGAGGAAGCCTTTTAGAGATTCAAGCCAGATCAACCTTACCCAATAATCATCATCTACATATTCAAAGACCCTGAGACACCAGACAAAGTTTTCTATCTAGACAACACATCGAAGAGAATGTTCTTGGTATCTGAGCATGGCAAGCATGCATACACTTGGCAAGGTGAATCAAATTTCCCTCCACCAAGATCTAGTGTTTCCCATGGACTCCAAGGAGCAAGATCATCCAAGGCTCATGAAACCTAGAGGGAAAGAACTAGAGAGAGACTTGATGTAGTTTTGCACACACGGTGGGCAGAGAAGGATCAAGATTTGAAAATAAAAGACGTGAAAGAGAGAGACATAGAGCACATAGGCATCAAATAGATGAACATGAGTTTCCATTGTGTAGACCCCAAGAGCACCCAAGAACCCTTAGACCCTCTCAAGCGGTTAAGGCAATGAAGAACTATTTTGATGGATTCGGAGACCCTTATGATCATGTGGTCGAGTTCAAACAAGTGTTAAGAGTTGAAGAGGTCACATATTTCTTCACCTAGTTTGAGGCATTTGGTTTGACCCTCAAGGATACTGTCTTAGCTTGGTTTTAGCCCTTGAACAGTCGCAATTATCGAAACATAGGTGAACTACTAGAAGAATTCATTGTAGAATTTTCTAAGAGTGGCGTCAGACATAATACATCATCCTTGATCCACAACTTCAAGCAAACGCCCCAAAAAACAACATGACTTGCAGGAAGACAACTTAGACAATACTTAGAAAGATGCCCTATTCCAAAGTTACCCACATCGGCCAAACAAGTGGCCTTGTTTTTAGATGGGTTATTAAGCATAAAATTAAGATCATATGTGTACTTGAAAGAGCCTAGATCCATAGAAGAGTGTGTGCGGATGTGCATTAACATAGAAGAAAACTTGGGTGAGGAGTTAGGACTATCCAAAATCCATAAGGATTTTGACAGTTCCACTAGTCATACCTCAAGAACCTCCACTGAGATAAACAAGAGAGTTGAGAAGGTTGCCAAGAAGCTACGAGTTCAAAATAGACAAGAACCAAGGGTCACCTCATTGTAGTGATGTTACAACTATGGAGGAGACCACATGGCTAATGTTTGCCCGATGATGGTTCAACCCCAAGGAAACTTGAATGCTCCATATTTCACTATTGAGAGAAAATACACGAACCACATGGCTCAAGATTGTCCATACAATAGGCAGGTTGCTAGACAAACTTATGAGCAACCTTACCAACATGGTAGGTATCAAAATCAATACCAACGACCATATTATAGGCAACAACAACAATATCAGCCTCAATACCAACAAAAATATCAGGCTCAATATAGGCCAAAACCAGTCCTTGGAAACCAAGCACCAGCTCCTGCCAATGTGATTCTAGTTAAGTATGCAGTGGCAGAGGAGAACCTTAATAGAGCATTGGTGCCACTAACCCCATTGGTCTCAAAAAATGACTCTCATGCTCATAGTTCTTACCATTCCTAGGAAGACAGTCCACAATCTTATTATATAGAGTCAACAGAGCATAGTGAGGCTTATTCCTATCAATACGAGACACCACTTAGGAACCAAATTGGGAGCCAGAATACTCCAATGTCATGTACACGAATCCTAACCCCAGGTCCCAATCGAGACAAGTAAGACCACAAGCCCCTAGAGGTCCATGTTTTAGATGTCAGGGCGACCATTTCATTCGTGAATGCCCCCATCCAGAGTCTCCGTGACAAGGACAAAAGATCATAATACAAGGCTTTTGTCCGAAGTGCGGTAAAGAACATCTTCTTAGAGATTGTCCCATGAATTCCTCTAGTGTGCTCAAGGTTGCACCTATAATTGTGGTAGGATTAGTGGCGGATTCAAGTTCAAGTAGCAGTAATGTAGCACCTGTACAGGTAGTTACTAGGGCACAATCATTAAAACAGGATAAACTAGCTGAGCAATTAGAGCCAAGTCAATCAGGAGAGCCTAGTAAGAGGAAAACAAGAACATGGAAGGACACCAAGGAGAGAACCAATCATAAGTGGAATAAAAAGCTATCCAAACTAGAAGAAAGCTTGAAAGATGAAAAAACAAAAATAGAAGACATTGCATCTCAAAACCCCTCACATGCCGAAATTCCATCCACACCACTTCACCCCACTGTAAATAAACCACAACCAGGGTTTGTTCTTGCAGATCCAACCCCAAAAGGCTTGGACATGATGTTCAAGGCCTACCAGGCTCGACTTCAAGAAGGACTAATAGTTGCAAACCTAGACAAGAGTTACCCTAGAGTAGATTTAGAGATTGAACAAACAAAAATGTGCATGAAAATGGTAGAGCTAGCTTAGACTTTGCTCGAGACTAGTCAATCGTTCAATCAGACAAACTCTGTCAAACCGGATTTGCATTTCTAGGGCTTAATAGAAAGATTAGAGTAGTTGGTAAACAAGCCCCATGTTTCTTTACCTCCACAAGCTCAACCCATTATTGAAAGAGAAAGCTCACCACCAATGAAAGCTTACGTTCCTGATTCCATAGATGATGGAACACCTCTTTCAATTCAGCAGTACACTTAAGAGTTCTTGTGGGAAATACAAGAACATAAAGGGGCCAAGAAGAAGGGTAATCCCCCTCCTATTCCTGAGATTGATGATCTTCATGACCAATTTCCCCAAGACATTCCATCTATTTATGGAGACCAGGTAGAGCAACAAGAAGATGAAAGATTAGATGTTGAATCTAATTCTTTACAAGAGTTTCCACAATTCACATGCCCATGGGAATCTGAATCTCTTTAGATCAAAGCTCCCACAATATTGGTAAGACATGAAGACTCAGTGGTTCCAAGGAACACTAATGTCATGAAGAGCACTAAGTTTCAGTGTCATCTCACCGTAGAAGAGTTGCTCAAAGTAAAACTAGAGCTATGGAAGCATGTGGCGAATCAAGTTCCTAAACTTGGTTCCAATATGCCAAAAGTAGGCTCTAAGAAAAAAGTCCCAGAGATACCTCTAGACAAAATAGGAGATATGAGTGGAGGTGAGAAGGTAATACTTATCTTCCAATCACCTACCAAGGTTACACACTATCTTAGATTAAAGTGATGGTGTTGCGATTGCGACCACCTCCTTGTGGAAGCAATGGGGCAAACCCGCATTAAGACAAACAAGAATGAAGCTTGTTGCTCTAGCACAATGGTGAGAACCACGTTAAGAAGCTCCACCTCCTTAATGTCGATCCGCGGAAGAGATAGGAGTGATATGAAGATCGTGAATGTGAGATGAAGTGAGAGTGAAGGTGAGAAGCATAAAGATGCACACACACATACACACACACTACAAAGAGACAAGCAAGACACAATGGAAGGTGAGAAATCAACTCTATTACTCAAGAACACTCTTACAAGCTCAAAATAGCTCTAAGCTCACACTAACTAACTTCAAAAATGAGCTCTCTAGCTCTTTTTATAGATTCTAGACTAGTTTTGACCGGTTTCACATCTAGTGACCGGCATAGCTAAAAAATAGGTCCTAAGTGCTATTTGAAGGGGTAAACGGTGTCTAAAAATAACCAAAATTGCTACGCTCATTCTACCTAAGCTCCTCAAGCTCAAGGACTCCTCGGCTTGCACAAAATGGAGCTAGAAATTAAGAAAATGGTTTTTCTATGTTACATATGTTACAATAGTGATAAAAATCACTGTTGGAGGTTTTTGAAAAGTATTTTTAAAACATAATTCTTTTGAAAAAAGATCCGAATGACTCCCTGCTCCGTCTCTACATGCTTCCGCGTCTTCTGTGCCTCTGGCTACTGCCAACACCCCCCTCCCTCTCGCTTTTGGCGTCCTCGACAGAACCTTGTTGTGCGGTCTGTCGGATGTAGTTCTGTAGTAGTTCCTGAGCGAGGGTGTGTTCTGATATTCGAATGCCTCGGGCCAAATCTGCCTCGAGTTTCTCCCAATCAATTGGTTGCGGTTCATCGGATGGCGGGAGTCGATAATGTGTGGAATATACCATCTGTTCACAGGCGAATAGGTGTAAGAGGTGAGTGGGCCTGCTGATGAACACTTCTGAATGGTATTCCCAAAAACTGGTTGTGAACATCTCTTCAAAAGTCTGCTTGTAGCACGCCGGTAAATATTTAATTCTGCAATGCCAGGCATAACACACCCGTAGCGATGGCGTTGTACTCATATCGTATGCAAGATCTAGATTGCCATGCTCGAAGCCCGGGGTGTTTACATGAGGTGCCTTTATACGACGGAAGACTTTAAAAACCATTTGCATCATGTCAAAGATTTTGACAGTCATGTGCGCTGCTATATCGTCCATGTGTTTCAAGCGAGGGAGCCAGTGACGAATCGTGGCCATCATGTATCCCACTGTCAGTAGTTCTATGGGTGGCTTGAAATATGGGTAATTTAACCAATCCTGGCACTGCTTGTTGTTTTGTACTTTAATAGCAAATGTTGTCCAGGAGCGGCGACATGGCACTGGTCCCCAACATGGGTTGTATTTCAAATGTAGTGGTGCCTTTACCCAAGTACTCATCATCTCAGGATATTCTTGTAAAAGATCTTTACGCCACTCTGGTTGATAAATCTCGCCTTGCTGCGCATCCAGTGGCAAATCATCAGGCTCAAAATGAGTAGCGTGAGATGGTTTCTTGCCTGTTTCTTTCTCTATGGCCAACTGATACTCGGCCATTAGCATAAAATACGGTTTGTACTGTAACTCATGCCCTGATATATATCTGTGAGGGGCCAAGTGAGCGAAGTAGGGCGACTGTAAAATTCTTTCCTCAATCATTGCCATTGTGTGCAGCTACGCCTCTACTCGTGCTAAGTGGGTAGTTCCAAGCTCTTCCACTGTCTTCATCCATGCGCGGGTTGTAAGTTCATAAGTCATCTGGCCTTCAGCCGTGACTCGTCCGCCGGGGATGGGTTGTGGTTCGTAGGCTTCTTCAAAGGTTTCCTCCACCGGAATGGTTACATTTTCTTCATCGGCTGGGAGCTCTGGTGGGGAATCTGGCCGTGGTGGTGCTTCATATATAGCTATCCTTGATTCAAGAGTTGATACCTGGGCCCGTAATGTGTTGAGTTCCTCTAGGATGTCAGGAGAAGGGTCCGCAGGAGCTGGTAATCCTGGTGTTGCTGGTAGTCCTTGTGTTGTAGGTGCTTAGAGCTGGAGTAGTTTATGATCTTCCTTTAGCTTCTGATATTCTTCGTTCATTCGATCGTATTCATCGAGCAATCTGATGTGATCATCGAGAAACATTTTCATTGATTCGGAGGGCACTGCTTTGAACTGGCTAGGACTTAATGGTTGGTCTGGGTTATCGAGAGCAGCTTCTAAATTTTCTCTGTTCTGCTCTTGTAGCCGCTGGTTTTCTTCCTTTGTTGCTGCTAGGTGCCTTCTGAGTAAGCCCATGTTTTGTGTAAGCGTCGCATTGCGAACTGTCTGAGCCCTTAACAAATTGTCAAGATCAACAGTGGCCTCTTTGGCTTTCTCTTCACTTTCTAGTTCCAGCTTGTGGTATGCCTCGCGTAATTCTTGGTATCGAGTATTCAATGAGGCATTCTCAATTGACAATGAGTTAAGTTGCGACTGCAAATCGTTGGTTGTCCTCTGCAGCTGCTGATAATTATTCCCAAGAGGTGAACTCATCTCTTACTTGCGTCATACACGTGAACATTTGTCGAAATGCTGTGTCTATGGTGGGTGATAATATTAATGAGGTGCTAAGTGAAGATGCAGTGGGTGTAGATGCAAAGGGAACGGGGAATGGGGGTGGGAAAGTGGAGGTTGTGGTGATTGTGGAAAATTGTGGTGTGCTTAAATATTGTGGTGCCGCTATTGAAGTGAGTGGTGGTGCGGCGGGTGGTGATATATCCATATCGCTGGATGTAGTGTCGAGTGCGGTGACTGTGAATAGTGTTGTGATCGTGGGTAAGTGTGTGGGTGTAAATAGAGGATTTACAAAGGTCGAAGAAAAATTTACAGATGGATTATCTTGGACGGCTTGATGGAGAGGGGGAAGAGGGGTTACGGTGGGTCGGGGAGGTGAGACTGGGGAGAAGGTTAATGGCGGTGGGAATGGGAAAAGGTGTCTTGGAGGTGTGGGGACGAATGGAAAAGATGAATGGAGAAATGGGTTGGATAGAAAGGTGGATGTGTTAGGGGGGTAGACTAGGTTGAGTGGGTGCGGGAATTGTGGGCTAGGTGGGAGTAAAGACGACTTCTGCTACTCCACCGGAGAAAGAAGATGTTGTTCTCGGAGAAGGGGGATGTATGGGGGAGACTGGATGGATGGGAGGTGATGGGGGAGCGGTTGAGGTGGTCGGTACTTCGACGACTGTGGTGGTATGTACAGCGGTAGTACGGGGTGGGGAGTCGACAATAATGGTGTCTTCTGCCAAAGAGCCTTTAGGGAAAAGACGTGCTTCCCTGGCCTGTTCTGAAGATTGTGCTCCTGTTGGGACACGAATGTATTCACCCGGTTTTGATAGTAGCCGTATGCATCGGGGGTCATACTGCGGTAATGGTTTCCTCTGTAAATATCTTAAGGCTTCGGTAGGTCCGACTGATTTGACAAGCTCTCTGAAACCTCTGATGTAGACCTCTTCGAACCCTCCTGAGACGAGTTCTTGTTCGATGAGTGTTTGGCTTTCTTCGTCAGTCAACTTCTTGCGTGCCCAAACTTTTTCCATAGTACGATATAATTTTTTTATGGCTAATGTATAAGCTGCAACTTCAAAGGTTTCTTCTTCGTGTGTGCTCGTGTCACCTTGGGTGTCGGTTTGGTGTCCTTGTTCATCAGTCTGTACATGTTCTTGGGAGTCATGTGTACCCTGCCTGGCTTCATCGTCTCCTTCGTCGTCATCTGTAGCTGTTCTTTGGTCATCTGAGCTCGATACGATTTGTCCTTGTGGTTGATCTCGGGGTGTGGTAGGGTAGCTGGGCCGTTCATATTCCTGAGAGAAGATCTGGCCTTCTGAAAACTGAAATTCACTTGAAAATACGTCCTCCATCTCAAAGTCAAATGTGGTGCCTGCTTGTTTTGTTTCTAAATGGGGTATCGGGAAAGAGAAAGCTTCCGCACCAATAGTGGTGGGAACTTCTGCTGTAGTGGTGGTAGGTCCTGGGATTGTGGTTGCTTGAGTAGTGACTGTGCTGGTAGTGTCCTCCGTTACAACTGGTCGTGATAACCTTATGCGAATAGGTTGTACTGTGGGAGTGGCTTCTGTCGGTGACTGCTCTGGAGATGGTTGTGGTGAGGGTGATTCTCGCACCTGAAGGCAGGGGATAGTGCCTCTCATTCACTTTCTTGCTCTTCCTTTGCTAGGCTTCCTAGCTTTCTTTGTGGTTCCTCTAAACGCTTTCAGCTCCTCACTCTTTATTGCTCGCTTGATAGGTAAATCGTAAGCTAAGCACATATATATAATGCGCGTGAGGGCGCAACATCCATTGATGACCTTCTTTCTTTCCAATCTATGTTGTGCTAAATACATCTGATCAATAATCCAGCTAGCTAGATCAACTGTCTGGGGTCCCATACAGGATAAATACAAACCGAACCATATTCGTTTGTGAGGCATTGTGAATCTGTCCTGAGCGGGGAAAGCAAAATGCTGCATACATATCCGTAGTGGTTTTGAAAGCTCAGGTGTGATCGCTGAAATCTCCTCCCACTTAGTGACGTCCCCACGTTTCATAGGGTCGGGAACTAACCTTTCGCGCTCTGTGGGCGTGTGGGTTCCATGAATCTTGATGGCAGCTCGAATCAGATCTTTGGAAAGATAAAATCTTTTATATGGTGGATCGTTCACTAAAGATGGCAAAATAAAAGTTCCTGGCAGATCCTTGTTCTCTGAAGCTAGCAAAGTGGTGATTAAATAATAGCATCTGTAGAAGTCGGGTTTAGGCAAAGGGTCACTGAAATACTCCGTGAAGCCGGCTCTTGCCCAACGTGTTAGGTCTTGTGTGTTCTGTAGCCCTTCAAACTCTCTTGAGAAGAACTGATATTTTCCCCATGTACGGTCATCAAAAGTCAAATTAGCCTCAAATATAAACTCAGCATCCGCCAATGGTCCTGCCAGCCCTTGAAACCAGTGAGAATTGCGATGAATCTTCTCAGTATAGCCTCGAGGAGGATCGTCAATAGGTATGGGTCCTGGGAATCCTTGGAATTCTGGCGGTGGAGCCGTCGGATGGGACTCTACGAGTAAAACACCGATAGGTGCTACAGGTGCGCTGGGGCCTGCTTCTGATGGTCCTTCTTCGGTTTGCATGATGATTGTCGTGCTAATGGAAAAGATCTGCTACAAAAGATTAGCACATTAGTATGGAAATTAATTATGATCCCATTAAGGTGAGACCGCAATCCCTTTCCATAGCCGATGTGTAACCCGTGTAGCCAATGTTGTGATGTGATTGATGCAATGCTTCTTGCAGAACTAGTGCAGGTCTCTAGACACCTATATGTTTTCAGATATTGCATGCAGTTCTTTGATGAGATGTTATTACAGGTGATGTTGGGTTATAGTGTGTGGATTTATACAAGGTTCAGTCATGAGTGAGTTATTACAAGGTTGTAGATTAGTCGGGGTGGTAGTTATGTTAGACAAAGGGTTAGGAGAAGACTTCTGGATACATTTCGGTATCCACTTCCTAGGAGTTTGTGATTGGGTGATAAGTCTCTACGGAGGGACAAAAGATGATATCGGATTTGGTGGTATGGAGGGCTGAAATGCTTTTCGAAGTGTGTATTTTACATGGCTTGAGGGTTGAGCTATAATACATGGTTTGGGTACCCAAATCTGCGTGGGTGTGGGTCGATTCATAAGGTACTTCTTGGCGATCCAAATTTGTCGAATAGTCGAACTTGTAGAAGAAGGTCGAGGGGATGTTGGATACTGATTTTGCTTCTGCCTTGACTTCTTCTTGTCATTATCTGCATTGTTGAAATCAGTCGGTGCTTTCTGTTCTTTTGGCACCCATATTTGTCTTGTGCCGTTTGCTTTGTGTTGTTGAGACTGCTTTCCTCTTTGCGTCTTCTGACGTTGTCGTCGGTTTGGGTTCCTTCACAGTGGTTGACTCCTTTGTGGTTGAGGTTGAGAGGTCGGATGGACACTCTGCTTTGGAAAAGAAGGGAGGTCCAACACTTGCGAAACCTACCCATTAGGAAGTGCTCGGTTTTGTACTTTTAATCTAGGCCAGTCCGCAGTAAGTGTGGAAGGATGGGCACCGCAGGGCGTTTTGCCCATGTGTCGAAAGTAAAACTCTCTCTCTGTCTCTCTGTAATCTCCTCTAAGGAAAAGATCTCTAATAGTGTAATCTATTCCACTTTCCCTTTCCCTTTGAAAGAGATTCTGTTGAATCCATTTACTCTGCTCATAACTAAGAACATGTAAAGTTCTCCATGTTTTCCTTCAAAACTAGTGGACAAAGACACTCCCATGTGAAGGAAAAATACATTAAAAAGTAGAGTAAATGAATTCCTTCTGAAATGTAGACTAAGAGACGTGTCCTAAACACCTCTTCTTTCTAAAGGAAAACATGCTCTATTCTTCTCCTATGAAGAAATCATGTTTTCCTTTCCTTCTTTCTCTCTCAAAGAGCAGGAGCTAAAGTGAGACCACTGAACTAAAGTGAGATATCTCCTTGATCTCTGAGCTAATTCCCACTTTCTCCTTTCCTTGAAAGAGAAACTCATGAATTTATTTAGTCCTCTCTTCCATAATTAATGCATAATCCCTCATTACACATATTCCTATGAAGATGGAGAACAGATCTCCCTAACTAATGAAGGTGTATCTAGTGAAGAGTGGAGAAAGTAAATTCCTAATAAGGGTCAAAGCCCTCTGCTAAAATGGTCAGCAATGATATGACATGATACCGTAAACACATGTGTATCCATACCAAAGAGCTATCTATGCTAACCATACTCTATGCATGGATCTATACGATCCATTCAAACTAATGGAATTATCCTTCCTCATACCGACAAGATGAGTATGCGATATCCATGGTGATAAAATCACCTATCACATAAAAACAAATGTTGGCAACCATTCTGTGTGTTGCCTAACCATATAGTTTCTGCAATCCTCTTTCCTGCAAACAATCAAAAAGTATACTTCTTGCCTGTCGATCCATACTTTAAGAATTTAAACAATGATCAACATTTGATGTATGCAATCCAATTCATGCATGTAAATACAGAACATGCCATAACATAAAGTAAACTGCCTAAAGCATAAAGCATACGTCCCTGAATATATTGGTTTTGGAGTTGCATGCATCCAATCGTTCTTGACAAGCTTGGAGACCTCTGCACCTTCCTCCTCAGGTCCTAACATACATTTTTAAGTGTCCGAAAACATCGGACCACTTCCTAAAATCTAAAGCATGGTCAGATGATTACTAGAATAATGCAAAATTTACTCAAAAATGCATTTGTAATCCCTATTTAGACCTGACACAACCA
Organism: Ceratopteris richardii; assembly: GCA_020310875.1. NCBI lineage: Eukaryota > Viridiplantae > Streptophyta > Polypodiopsida > Polypodiales > Pteridaceae > Ceratopteris > Ceratopteris richardii. The sequence continues at coordinate 42,551,926 of CM035408.1, forward strand.
CCTTAGGAGCTTCAAATGTTCCTAAACTGAAAAATATAGCATGTGCAAAGAGCTCAAAGTGAAATTACTCAATCGCCTACCCCGTTTGAAAGATATGGCTCCCGGAAGGTAGTTTCCAAAAACTGTTCAGATTTTGCAGAGCTGTACATACCTGCAAAAATACATATTTTTTTCCAACGTTTGTTCTCATAAACTGAAAGTAGACCTTGTGCTCTTCGAAACGAGCCATAGCACGTCCAATTTGGAGTTTTCTTGCCCAAGATATGGCCATTCCAAGCGGGACATGACAAACTAGTGGACTGTTGGAGGGGCTGGAAAAAGTGTGAAAATGTAATTTTTGGGGTGCCCAAAAGCATTCTTTCATCATTCAAATCCCAAAATTCTCTCCATAACCTCAGAGACTGGTATATGAAGGGGATTGGGCCTATTTTCACTTTTCCAAATCCTCTCTTCGCACATGTTAATTTGCTCCCCAAAAGAGGCCTAAATCAAGTTTCTTACTTTCACGTAAAAACTTAAATGGGAGCTCTTAGAAAGCTTCTAATCCACTCTAAATGTGGATTTCTCTTGGATTTTATACAATAATCCATGGGAAGCCTCTTAAATGGTCTTTTTTCTAACTTCCCAAAGAGGAGTTTGGCAAAATTTAACATCTAAATTTTTTCCAAAAAGTGCGGGAAGGGGGTCTTTGAGGAAGTAAAATTCCTCCTTAACTTATCATTTTGATGAATCTAATGATTCACCTAAGAAGTCCATATACCATATTCTCATTATATATACTTTTCCCATCCATCCATAGCTATTGCACCTCTTTTTCCCTCTTCCAAAATGGGAATTTCTTAGATTCAGGTGCTGAAATTTTTTGTCAAACTGTAATGGAAGGGGGTTTTGTGGAGCTTCAAGCTCCCATCAAACTGAGGTATCTTTTGGATTTCTTAATTGTATATGGAAGTCAATACACTAGACTATAAGTGTGCATGGTTTTTTCCATAAATCTATGAAAATTACCTTCTCTTTTCCCCTTCCCACAATGGCTATTTATCAAAATAGCTCCTGAAATTTTTGTAAAAATCATAAAAGTAGGCTACTTTGGAGGTGCCTAAAGCTTACTCTTGGTTGTATTTTGAGGGAATCCTTGACTCGAGGTGAGATTACATATCTCATACTCTCCATATGCATGATTTCCCTCCTTCCTTGCCCTTCTCAAAGAGTTGCCATTGTCTCTTAATTCCTAAAAATAACCAAAATTTTCATACGTGTGCTAGAGGCGGTATTTCCCTTTTTGATAAACTCTTGGCAAATGAGCTCATGTCTCCATCCTTACATACATAACTCCACATGCACGTCCAAGAGATCCTCTCGATCATTGCACATAGCTATGGATGGCAAAGAGAGAGCTGTCTTCCTCTTTCTCTTGCAGCTCCATGTAGAGGAAAACAATACATCAATGTGATGAAGAGTGAAAAGTGAACAATTTAACCTTTAAGATCTCCTCATTCATCTCTGTTGTGCAACTTCACAAGCCGGAGAGAACTCCCCCGCCTTTTGTTCATGTCGTTGAGGACTACCCATTTTTGTGCATGTGTACATAATTTGTCAGCGCCAAGTTATGGACACCTCAAAGATGAGCAATCTTGGATAAGGCATGTGCCTCCTGTTAGGATGGCGTGAGTTCGAATCCCTTGTCCCGTTGTAGCGGTTGCACGCCCATGATCACGCTTTGATACTACTAATACATTCTTTTGGTGGCGCCTACGAAAGTTAGCCATCGCTTTAACTCTCGGACAAGTTCGACGATCCAAACTCATAGAGATAATCTTGTTTTCCTCCCAGCCACGCCCGACCCACCCTCTATTATGAAGAGAAGTAGTAGTCTATAATCCCAAAAAGACTCTTCTTTTATGAGACCTCCTCTTAGCTCTTCTACCAAGTGGTATAAATACCCATATGATGAATATCATATGACAACACCTTTTCTATATGTGATTTTGAGAAAAATAATGTCTATGAGATGATCATGGGAAGGCCCTTCCTGCGACAGCTACAAATAGTACACGATTGGGGAACTAACTCCTTGTACTTGAAGCACTTAGGGATCAGAACCAAGGTCACTCTAAAGGATTATACCTTCAGAGATGTACCACCCCTACTATGGAATCTTGTCCACAAAGCGAAAGAAGATTCTATCTCTGTGCATTCTGAAAGTTCACCGAATCCATCTTGGATGCATGAAGACACTCATTTGTGGATGTGCAAGGTTGCAGAGGAAGGAAAAACACCTAAGAGTGAGAGAAGAAGGAACTTCTCAAGGAGAAAGACCAGTTAAAGACCCAACCTACACACCGATGATCTTTCCAAATGAGGAATTCGAGCCTCATGGTTGGGCATAAATCTTGGCCACCATGGACATTGTTGTCAATAAAGAATAGTGGACACCTCATTGTGATGAGGAAGGTTATGATATTTCAGTGTTCATGTGTCAGCCCATGCTAGAAGAATGAGACCCTAGTGACTTCATAGAAGAAGAAGATAATGATGATGATCTAGAGTCCATTGTGATGGATAGTTGCTTTAATTCAGAGATGCACTATCTAGAAGATGTAGGATTGTTTACCCAAAAAGAAGAAGAACCTCTCACAAGCATTAAAACTATAAATTCAAAGGATGGAAGTGAGGGTGGTCAAAAGAAACAGAAAAGAAAAGCTGTGAAACAAGAAGAGGGTTAATCATTGTTTGAAGTACCAGAGAATTTTAAGAAATATGAATTTGAGGATCGAAAAATTTTGTTACGAATGCCTAAGAGAGAGGGGATCATTGGAGGAGCATATGATAATAAAGAAAAGACTAAAAAAATTGTAGTAACCATTGAGATAATGAAGAGCTATGTACATACATAGAAGACAACCTAAGTGCAGAAGAAGAGGTAGAGCTTGTAGCTTTATTAAGGGAATATAGGGACATGTTTGCGTGGCACTATAGAAACTTGAAGGCAGTAGATATGAGAATATGCTCTCATACGATCCCCATGATCATTGATGCCAAGCCCACCAAACAAAAGCCCTACACATATGGTGACACTTATGCTACAAAAATAAAAGAAGAAATTGATAGACTGATTGAAGTCCGATTTATCTATGAGATTGAGCATAGTGAATGGGTGTCCCTATTGAGATATCAAGCTCAACATGTGATGATCGAGGATGACACGTACCAGTTTTTCATTTCACTGATATGTATAGTGGTCACGCCGGTATATGTCAGGGATACTTCATTGAGCTTTATTAGATTTATCTACCGAGAGTGATGGCACATTTGTTTCTTGCCAGCTCACTCATTCGCGGACATTAGGTTTTTCCTTATGTATTGGTCTTTATATATTGCACTGGTTGTATTCTTGTTTTTTAGGTCATTCTTGTACATTCCTTTTATGTAATAGAAGAAGAAGAAGAAGATACTTCTTCCTTGCCTCAATCTGTGTGTGTGCTTCTCCTTGAGAGTGAGAGTGTGTGTGTGAGCTCTCTTCCTTATCTCCTTCCTCGTGACATGGTATCAGAGCCAGCGTGGTTGTAGAGAGCTCGTGGAGAAGGCGACGGTGAAGACTACGCGGCAAGGCGTGGAGAAAACGCGATTTCACAAACGGCCTCCGTTTGCTACAAAAATCGTCGTGAAGGTAGAAGACCTCAAAATATTTTCGAGATTTATCCCTTTAGGATCACTTGTTTTTGTCAGATCGAAGTTTCAGAGCCATCTCGACCTCCGTTTCGAGCCTGCAAGGTGGGGCCCACAGAAAAACCAGGTCAGTTTCAAAAACTGTAACTTGCGTTGTGTTCGGCGACACTCATATATTCCAGATCCAGAATTTCAAGCGATTCCGTGTACTGTTGATACACGAAAACTGTGTTTTTCTGAGATCAAACTGTCACGTCATAGTGCGATAGTGTTCAAGCAGAAGTGCTGCTTGTAGTGTGTTGCGGTGTTGTGAATTGTTGCAGAAATGGCAAACGCAGATGGAATGAGTTAGCTTATGAGCGATAAGCTGGACAAGAACAACTTCCATGCTTGGAGATTCAGAATGACGAATTTCCTGATGGGAAAAGGCTACTGGAAGTACATCGAAGGAGAGAATGAAAATGCTCCGCAGTTACCAGAAAGGAATCGGACTGCAGAACAGTTAAGAGCATATGAGGAATGGAATCAAGGAGCACAAAAGGTAATGTGTTGGCTATCTGTTACCATACAGGATAGCATGATTGGACACATACAGGATGCCAAGACTCCAAAAGAGGCTTGGAACAGTTTGGTCACTTTGTATGAGACCAATACAAAGGCACGAAAATTGCAACTCAAGAACGAGCTGCATACATTGGAGAAAAAGAGCATGTCGGTAAGTGACTACACTCTAAAAATCAAAAGCATATGTGAGTCACTTGCATCTATTGGCGTGAATGTAGATGATGATGATAAGGTGGAAGTGTGCCTTCGTGGTTTAGGAGCTGCATATAAGCAATTCAAAACTTCCATACAGACCAGGGAAAATATTTCGAATTTTGCTGATCTGGTATCTATGCTGATTATTGAAGAAAAAAATCTTGGTGAGGACTCAAACTCCCAAGGAAAGCCCAGTTCTGAGCAGGTATTCTACTCTGGCAGAGGAAGAGGCAGAGGTAGAGGTTTTGGAAGTGGAAGAGGAAACAGTAACCAAGACCAAGGTCAACAACAGAATCATGCAGGAGGAAGAGGACAGTTTCGAGGCAGGGGGATCCAAAGAGGTCGCAGAATTTCCAAAGAAATGATTCAGGTAATGATAGTAAAGGATGTTGGAATTGTGGTAAACCTGGACACTTTGAACGTGATTGCAGGTTAAAGAATCAAAATAGCAGAAGGCAGCAAAACAACTATGCATCCACAAGTGCAGATGATTCTGAGAAGCTGTTTATGGTTCAACATCACATGATGAATACGATGTCTGCTGGTGTTTCAAAATCGAATGATAATGTCTGGTATGTTGATTCAGGTGCTTCAAATCACATGACCAGTCATGCAGAATGGTTTAGTAGTTTCCAAAAAATGCCAGTTCCTTGATATGTTGAAACAGGTGATGATACATCGCATCCTATTGAGCATATAGGAAACATAGCATTGTCTATGGAGGACGGAAAGGTAAAACATCTCGCTGATGTGCTGCATGTTCCAAATATAACAAAGAATCTGGTTTCTGTCAGACAAATGGTTGAACAGGGATTACAAGTCAGGTTCAATGCTGATGGATTATATGTAGAAGAGTACAAGCAGGATGGACGATTGGTTGCCAAAGGAAACAAAGTGGGTAGGATGTTCACCTTAAATGTGAAGATTCTTGAAATGAATGCAGCCATGTTTGCAAAAGGTGCAGGAGTTATTGCAGATATAGAGATATGGCACAAACGGATTGGGCATGCAAACTTGCAAAGGCTTAAACTGATGCAATCAAAGGAGATTGTCCATGGACTACCAAATTTCAAAGTTGCAGAAATGCAAAAGGTATGTGCAGGATGTCAATTTGGTAAACAATCAAGAGCATCATTTCCACATGACAAGCATGTTAGTGAGAATGTACTAGAAGTAGTACATACATATGTTTGGGGTCCAGCAAAGACCACATCTATGGGTGGCTGCAGGTTTTATGTTACTTTCATTGATGACCATACACGCAAAGTATGGGTATATTTCATGAAAGAGAAGAGCGAGGTGTTTACTCACTTCCAGAATTTTAAAGTTATGGTGGAAAAGCAAACAGGGAAGTACATTCAGACATTAAGATCTGATGGAGGAGGTGAATACATGTCAAATGAGTTCAACAGTTTTCTAAAAAATCATGGAATTCGGCGTCAGTTTTCATGCACGTACACACCACAACAGAATGGTGTTGCTGAACGCAAAAATAGACATATTGCAGAAATAGCAAGAGCCTTAATGGCTGAAAAGAATATGCCTCATTGTTATTGGGCAGAAGCTGTGCATACTGCTGTATACATCATGAACAGAACTTCGACTGCTGTTGTACATCAAGTTACACCTGAAGAGAAGTTTACAGGTAAAAAGCCAAACTTATCACATCTGAAAGTTTTTGGTTGTATTGCATATGTACATGTTCCAGATGAGTTGAGGATGAAGCTTGATCCAAAAGCAGAAAAATGTGTCTTCATTGGATATTCCCTTGAGCAAAAGGGGTACAAATGTTATAACCCACTCACATGACAGGTGAAGGTGAGCAGAGATGTGGTATTTGATGAAATGTCAAGCTTCTATGGAGATGTCAAAGAAGGATTGAATCTTGAACCAAATGACAAAGAAAATGCTGAAAAATCTAGTGCAAAATCTCAAGTTTTGAGTGGACCGGATGCATCACCAAGCAATAGTTCCAACTCAAATCCATGGAGTGGAAGATTGCGTGGAAATTTCAGTCCAGCAAATTCATCAAATACATCCAAGAAAGGTAAAGAAAAGTTTTCTACTGGTAGTAAAACAGGTGCAGGTTTTGAAGATGTTGATGGAGATTCAAGTGGTTCAGAAAAGAGTATTGATGAGGAACTTGGATTGCCCTCTGTGAGGACTCCAGGAGTAAGAAGGGCACATGCAAATGATACAAGGAGAAGTGACCCAGGACCAAGAAGATCTGGGAGGATGCATAATTCAGTGCAACGATTGACATATGATAGTTACATGGCTCGCCATTGTGCCTACATGACAAAGGTAATACAAGATGCTGAACCTTCTTGTTTTGAAGATGCAATTGGTAATGAAGATTGGGAAAAAGCTATGGATGAGGAGATGGCTGCACTTTATGGAAATGATACATGGAAGCTGGTTCCATTGCCGCAAGGAAAGAAACCCATAGGTTGCAAATGGGTTTACAAGGTAAAGCATAATGTTGATGGTAGCATAAGCAGGTATAAAGCACGATTGGTAGCTAAAGGTTATGCACAAACATATGGCATTGATTATGAGGAAACATTCAGCCCTGTAGCTAAAATGTCTACTGTTAGGACACTTGTTGCATTAGCTACAGCAAAAGGATGGACTTTGCATCAGATGGATGTGAAGAATGCTTTCCTACATGGTGAGTTACAGGAAGAAGTATATATGGACCAGCCACAAGGATATAAAGATTCAAAGCATCCAGAATATGTTTGCAGGTTGCAAAAGGCTTTGTATGGGCTGAAGCAGGCTCCGCGTGCATGGCATGCAAGGATTGCTGATTACTTAACCAGCATTGGGTTTTCTATGTGTGATGCAGATCACTCACTATATGCAAGGAAGGCTGATGATGGCATCACTATTGTGGCTATTTATGTTGATGACCTGATTGTAGGTGGTGATAATGAAGAAAGCATCAAAGAGGTAAAGAAACTCCTTATGCAGGAATTCGACATGAAAGATCTTGGTGTGTTGCACTATTTCTTGGGCATTGAGTTTATACATACAGAAACAGGTATATGGATGTCGCAAAGGCAATATGCCTTGAATATGCTGCAAAAGTATGGTATGGCTGATTGTAAGCCAATTTCTATGCCATTAGATCAGAATTTGAAATTGGATACTACATCAGGTGAAGCATTGGAAAATGCTACTATGTACAGGAAAATTGTGGGAAGTCTTATATATCTCACAATTACAAGGCCTGATCTAAGTTATACTGTTGGACTTGAAAGTCACTTTATGCAGGTTCCCAGGAAGCCACATTTGGATGCTCTGAGGCGCACTCTACGTTATGTGAGTGCTACTTTGGATTATGTATTGTTTTATGAAGCTGGTGTAGATTTGCAGGTTCATGGATACACCGATGCAGATTGGGCTGGTAGTACTCCCGATAGAAGATCTACTAGTGCCTTTCTTTTCTCACTTGGAGGTGCAGCTATTACATGGAGCAGTAAGAAGCAACCCACTGTTGCTTTGTCGAGTACAGAGGCTGAGTATAGAGGTGTTGCAATGGCAGCATGTGAGGCATCATGGTTGGAGATGTTACTTGCAGATTTAGGTGTGGAAGTGCAAAAGCCTATCACTATCTATTGTGATAATCTTAGCAGCATACAGTTAGCACGGAACCCTATTTTCCATGCTAGAACAAAGCATATCAAGGTACATTATCACTTCATCAGAGAGAAGGTATTAGCAGGTGATATTGATCTTGTTTATGTAAGAACAGATGAGAAGGTTGCTGATATTTTCACCAAAGCACTTGGAGCTGAGAAGTTGAAGAAGTTTCGGAAGATGCTTGGATTACAGGATATGGCGTTGAGCTTGAGGGGGAGTGTTGAGATATCAAGCTCAACATGTGATGATCCAGGATGACACGTACCAGTTTTTTGTTTCTCTGATATGTATAGTGGTCACGCCGCTATATGTCAGGGATACTTCATTGAGCTTTATTAGATTTATCTACCGAGAGTGATGGCACATTTGTTTCTTGCCAGCTCACTCATTCGTGGACATTAGGTTTTTCCTTATGTATTGGTCTTTATATATTGCACTGGTTGTATTCTTGTTTTTTAGGTCATTCTTGTACATTCCTTTTATGTAATAGAAGAAGAAGAAGAAGATACTTCTTCCTTGCCTCAATCTGTGTGTGTGCTTCTCCTTGAGAGTGAGAGTGTGTGTGTGAGCTCTCTTCCTTATCTCCTTCCTCGTGACAGTCCCCCATTGTAGTGGTGCCCAAGAAGAACAGAAAGTTGCAAATGTGTATTAACCTTAAAAAAGTTAATGCCGCTACAATAATAGATAGGTATCCACTTCCAATCACAGAACATTTACTGGAGCATGTTGCAGGCAAGGAAGTTTATAGCATCCTCGATGGATTTTCAGGTTACAACCAAGTAGCCATTGCCCCAGAAGATCAACAAAAAATGGCTTTTGCCATAGAGGGGAATTTTTGCATTTCATGTGATGCCATTTGGGCTCAGTAATCCACCTGCAACCTTCCAAAGGCTCATGTGTGATGTCTTCAAAGAGTTCTTATGAAAGATCTTAGAAGTATATGTGGATGATTTATGTGCTCATTCCCAAGAAAGAAGATACCACATCCCTGAGCTCAGATAGATCTTCAACAAGTGTAGAGAATATCAAGTGTGTCTGAACCCAGAAAAGTGTGTGTTCATGGTACGTCAAGGTAAAATCTTAGATCATATTGTTTCTAAGAATGGAATATCAACAGATGAGGACAAAGTAAGAGCCATATCAGAGTTGTCAAGGCCAAGGAATGTTAAAGAGGTACAAGCCTTTATGGCCATTGTGGATATTATTGTTGGAACAAATCTATTACAAGCCTAAGTACTGGCTTGAGTCTCTAGAAGAAGTAGTAAGAGAAGAAAATCTATGGAATCTAAGAGTTCACTTGTGAACTCACCCTAGTAATTGTTTGATCATTTACTTGATGTAAAACTAAAAGGAATCAAAAGTGATTGAGTTCACTTGATAAGAATAGAGAGAGAATCCATGAATTCTTGATTTGGAGGTTGGAGAATCAATCAACCTCTAAAAATTAGGAAACTACTTTTAGGTGAGCAAGATTCAAATTCAAATCTTGGCTCCAAAACTCTCTACATATACATGGCAGTTTAGTCGCACTTTAGAGGTGTCCATAAGTTGAGTTATATGCTATATCAAGTGTGGATACAAGGCACACATATGTATCCGTAAGTTCATTGTATTCTACAATCAAAATACCTTCATATCTATGATCATACAAGTTCATATCTTCATGGTTGTGTGAGTTTACTCTATACTCTTATGCTTCTCAAGTTTTTCAATCAGTTTGCAGAGATCACTTCTCTTAGTGTAGTGCATATTTTTCAATGATCTAACTTGATAAAGTTTTCTTTTAGAGTCTACTATATGTTCACAAAATTTCGTTGCTATTGGAGTTCTTAATCTTGAGTTATGTTTAGTTGAAGTTAACCCTCTCTGTTCATATTCACTTCTCTCTCAGATTTTTTACTTTATCAGTCAACTTATCAGAGCTGGTTCTCCGCGTGTACTTTATCAAATTCCATGCTTCAAAGCTTGTTGGATTCAACATATTGTCTATTATCAGCACACAAAATTTATTGAATATTTAAATCTTGAGTTATGATCATTTTTCTGCTCACTGGTCTAAGTATTGTTGCAGCCCATGAAAATCGGGATGATGTCATAACTTGTTAAACTTCATTCTCATTGTGTCATTCACTATTTCTGATGACATTACTCTTCAAATTTAGCTCTCTAAGGTAATTAGAGTTCCCCAAAAGGAATTAAGCTAATTGCTGCTGTGCTTAGAGAATTATTCAAAACACTGGACAGGTGTATGAATCAAAATAGCAAGTTTTTCACCTCTAAATTAATTCCAGCTCATCTGTTTTGATCTATCTTTTTGAGATTGATCTTCCAAGGTACATAGGGTGTCTAACACATCCACTGGCAAGTTAAAAGGGCCCACCACATCCTCCTAGAGTTCATTTGGCTGGTGTAGTGCAAGGATTTTGCAGCACCACTTCATTTTCAAGCACATATCTATCCATCTCTTCACAGTGGTATCAGAGCAAAGATGGCAGATGGATTTCCTTCATCAATTGAAAAATTGGAAAGAGGTAATTAATAAACTTGGCCATTAAGGATGGAAGCTTGTCTCCAAGGAAGAAGATTATATGGTTATGTGGCTGGAGATGAAGTTATGCCTGTATTCAGAAACAAGATTCAACCAACACAAGAAGAGCAAGAGAGGTTGAACACATGGTGTTCCAAAGATGCATTAGCAAGGTCATACCTCCTTAACTCTATCTCTTTTTTTTTTGCCTCATATTGGAAGCTGTAAGACATCTCAAGAAGTGTGGGATGCACTTGAAGCTTTCTTCTCTTCAAGCACCAGAGCTAGGAAGCATAAACTATGGCTGGATTTCACAACCCTCAAGAAGGCTCCCAAACAAAATGTGAGTGATTTTGTCACAAAGGTCAAGGACATAGCTGATGAGTTGGGAAGCATGGAGAGGTAATAGATGAAGAACAAATTTTAAGGCAAGTCATCAATGTATTGAAAGGAGATGACAAGTGGGAAGCATTCACCACAGCTATGGATTTGTACATGGACATGCATGTACCTGATTTCAATACACTCATTGGACAATTACTCACGCAAGAGGCAAAACTTATCAAGAATGGAGAAAACTCTAAAGGTAGTCAGTCTTCAGCCTTATATACTGATAAAAGCAAGTCCAAAGAAAACAAAGGAAAGTCAAAGAAAGTGGATGATGAAGCACGAACATATCAAGCTAACTATGTAGGTAGAGGAAGACATGGTAGAGGTAGAGGAAGAGGAGGTAGACAAGGAAGGGGGAGATCCCAAGACTCCAACCCATGTTCTATTTGTGGATTAACTAATCATACAACTGAAAATTGCTTTAGGAATTTCAAGAATCAAAGAGGCAAAGGATACAATAGAGGAAGTTATGGCTACTCAAGAGGAAGGTTCAACAAGTATCATGGCAACTACAACAACTACAATCATTCAAACTATCAAGGAGGCTACAAAGGAAGGAGAGACTTCAATAACTACATAAAAGACTCAAACAAAGAGGATTCAATATTAATCATGAACATGACTATGCTACAAGGTAAATCTGATGAGCATGTTTTCTACATAGATTCAGGTTGTTCAAATCATGTGGCAGGAAATGTGGCCCTCCTATCAGATTTAGAAGATTAAAGGAACAAGCATGAGGTACAAACAGGAGATGATACAAGACATCTTGTGGAGAAAATAGGAAATGTCAAAGCACCTAATGGAAACATCAACTTACTCAGTAAGGTACTCTATGTCCCTACCATTACAAAGAATTTGATAAGTGTTGGGTAGATAGTAGAAAAAGGATTGCAAGTTAGGTTCACAAGTGGAGGAGCATATGTGGAAGACCCTAGCCAAGGACTCTGAAGAATAGAAAAGGGAGAAAAAATAGGTAAATTATTCACTTTTGAGTTGCAAGACACAAGGAACATAGCTCTCTTCAACTATGGTAATAAAACACTCATAGAACTAGAGGTATGGCACAAGATATTGGCACATATTGGTGAAAGGTCATTAAAGCAAATTTGCAGGGACCAAAGTGTACTTGGACTCCCTAACTTGTCAAAACAACACACGATTTATACGTGTAGTGCATGTCAACTTGGAAAGTCTCACAGGTTACCATTCATGAAGAAAGGTTATATGCATGGAGATCTCTTGGAGTTGGTTCATACAGATGTATGGGGACCTAGCAAGGATGCTTCAATATCTGGATCAAGGTATTATGTCTCCTTTATTGATGATTGCAGTAGATGGACTATCCTATTCTTTATGAAACACAAAGATGAATTTTTTTCATGCTTCAAAAGATATTTGGCTCTTGTGGAGAATCAAACAGGTAAATCACTAAAAAGACTAAGGTCAGATGGAGTGGGAGAATACTTCTTCCATGAATTTGATTCTTTTCTTCAAGAAAGAGGAATCAAAAGAGAGGTAACTACAAGATACACTCCTAAGCAAAATGGAGTGGCAGAAAGGAGGAATATGACAATTGTTGAAGCTGCAAGGTCCATGTTAAATGAAAATCATTTGCCTAACTATCTATGGGCTGAGGTTGTATCTACAGCCACCTACTTGGTTAATAGGTTGCCTTAAAAATCCCTTGATGGGATGACTCCATATGAGGCTTGGAATGGAAGAAGACCTAGCATAGATCATTGTAAAATTTTTGGATGTATTGTTTATGCTCATGTTCCCTCACAGGTTGGAGGCAAGATGGATCCAAAGTCAGAAAGGTGTGTATTCATTGGATATGACAACAATCAAAAGGGTTAAAGGTTATACAACCCTACCAACAAAGGATTCTTGGTAAGCAAAGATGTAGTTTTTGATGAGAACAATTCATGGTATGAAGATTCATGCAGGAAGGTCAAATTGCCATATGACCTTGAAGAAGATTTTCCAAAAGCTTGGCATAGAACATCAACCAAAGATTGAAGAACAAGAAACTTCAGAAGATGATAAAGAAACTCAGATGGAAAAATCAAAGCATGGAAGTCTCAAGGTAAAGCAAAATTACAGGAACTGAAAGAAAAACCAGAAAGTTATGGGTTTGACACCTCATTAGTAACTAAACATTCTATTTACATAGCACATGACATAAACCAAGAGGAGCCATCATCCTTTGAAGAGGCCAAAGCAAAATCAAAATGGAAGCATGCAATGAAGGAAGAAATCGAAGCACTTGAGGACAACAACACTTGGGATTTGGTCCCCAAGACTTCATCTATGAAGGTAATAGGCTCAAGATGGGTCTATAAACTCAAAAAGAATTCTGATGGTTCCATTAACAGGTATAATGCAAGGCTTGTAGCAAAAGGCTTTGCACAAACTCGGGGAAATATTGATTATGATGAGACTTCTCTCTTGTGGCAAAGATGCCTACTATTAGGGTTTTGCTTAGTATTTCCTCTTCCAAGAATTGGAAGATACTTCAACTAGATGTAAAGAATGCATTCTTGAATGGTTGGATAGCAGAAGAGGTATATATGGCACAACCATCTGGTTTTGAGAATCAAGTTTATCCTGATTATATGTGTAAACTTAACAAAGCATTGTATGGCCTCAAGCATGCCCCAAGAGCTTGGAATTCCAGGCTTGTTTCATTCTTGTAGGACAAAGGCTTTCAACCAAGCAAGGTAGATCCTTCACTCTTTATTAAAAGGAGTAATTCTGAGGTCATCTACCTATGTGTATATGTAGATGATATTATTGACAAGAAATGATGCAGATGGTATGAAGAAGATCAAAGATCAGATGAAAGAAGAAGTCAAGATAAGTGATTTAGGATGACCTACGAACGAAATATCCAATTAGAAGAGATGAAATGCCACTGAAACCTATGATGAGTGCCAGAGGCTTTACTAAATGGGGGATAGACTTCATAGGACCTATTAGCCCACCAGCTAAAGGATCCCATGCTGAGTACATAATCGCAGCCATAGACTATTTGACCAAGTGGATTGAAGCCAAAGCAACCAAGAAAAATGATGCGAGGACTACGGCTAAGTTTCTCTTCGAGAACATATTCACTAGATTTGAACTACCTATAGAAATTGTGAGTGATAGAAGCACGCACTTTGTGAATGAAGTGATAGAACCCCTACTGAATGAATTCTTAGTAATTCATAAGAAATCAGCCCCATATCACCCGCAAACCAATGGACAGGCCGAAAGTTCAAATAAAATCTTGTGTACAGTTCTCACGAAAATTGTCAATAATGGTAGATCGGATTGGGATAAACAATTACATCATGCTTTATGGGCATTTCGAGTAGCCTACAAAACAGCCATAGGCACTACCCCATTTAACCTGGTGCATGGACAGAATGCTATCTTGCCAATTGATTTCTTAATACTCACTCTCAGAGTAGCAACAACTTACTAGTGGATTGGACATGAATTGTCAGCATAATTGGATCAAATAGAAAAGTTACACGAAACTAGGTTACAAGCGGTAGCAGGGATTTATGCTGCTAAAAGGCAATAGAAGGCATATTTTGATGCTCACATTAAAGACAAAAACCTAAAGGAAGGTGATTTAGTTTTGGTCTACACTTTAAAGCAGCATGCAAAAAAATTGCAAAAAAGAGGATATGGCCCATTGATCATCAATCGTATATCTACCAGCGGAGCCATCAGCTTAGCAACCCAAGATGGAGAAGTACTGCCAAACTATATTAGTGGTTTCCGAGTAAAAAAATATTTAGATCCATTGACTGAAGAAATAATGTCACGACTAATAATGGGTAAGAATAGGCGTATAGAGGAAGAAAGAATACGAGAAGAAGATAGACAAGAAGCGCTATAACGAATCAGGAAACAAAAAGAGTGGATGAGAGAGAGAGAGAGATGAGAGATATCGACAAGGAGAAGAACTCATCCCAATGGCTAATTTTAGAGCCACTGAAAACCTAGGACAGCAAACGACGCAACCTTATTTGAATTTGTGTGTTGGAACAAAAGAGTACCACTTGGTGGATGCTCTCATCGACACAGGAGCAGCCATAAGTTGTATCAAGTATTCCTTGACCCAGAAGCTCAAGGAAGAATTACGCCCTTCTAAGGCACAACTGATTGGAATAGGAGGAAAAATTACTAAATGTATAGGTGAGATTACCTTACCTCTACATCTCGGAAACAAGAGGATGGAACAAAAACTCTTAGTATGTCATGATCAGGACTTATTAGAAGAGCTTGTGTTAGGTCAAGATTGAATATACGAATATGAAGTGACTATTCAATTGGCCCTAGGATACATCTCGGCCAAGATAGGACATCGTGAAGTGTTCAGCATGTTAGATGAACGACCGATCAAAGTCAAGGGTATAGGCCCGAGAGCTCACTCTAAGGAACATGATGATGAATGTATGTTCACTTGCACTATGGAAATTTCTTCATCAAATACCTCCTGTGACGATACACCGAATCTCGCTTGCACACAATCTTCTAATCCTGTAAATCACATGATTAGTGTTCTATCCAATAAGAGCCATCGTGAGGAACTGAGCACAAGAGAGACTAGTCAGCAAAACCATTACGAACCTGCACACATTAGAATACACCCCATTCCTTACACTAAACGGGCTTGGATCAGAAAAGATCAAGTGACAACATATCTTCAACAACAAGACTGCTCTCGACATCGAAAACAACAACAGAATGAGAATGCAGGTCACATTAGACACCTAGTTCCTCAAAGAACTGCTAGAGTATGGATTCTGAAGAAGGTGATAGCCGCCCAACCGGCCCGAACGCGGATATGGATTCCCAAGTCATGTGCTCAAGTGACAAACATAAAAAAGGACAAGCCAAAGCACAAGGAGAATCACTACAATCTAAAGGCAAAAAGACCGAAGATAAACCACTACAAGACAAAGCAAGAACCGCGCCATGCAACAAAAATCATTCATAGATTCGAACAACGGATGAAGCAAAAGCACTACATTCTCTAGGAATGCTAGGAATACAGACTATCCCAATGGAGTAAAGCAGATTTGGGTGCCAAAAGGCAGGACAATCTGTACACATCAACCAAGTAATTCGAATTGCACACATTTGGAGTCTCAAGAATCCAAAGTATGCATGATAGGGCCACAATACAAGGCCAAGCATTCGGCACATTCTTCTTCTACTTCAGGATAGTGAAGCACATTTCCCTCTCAGGGAATAGGAGAGCACCTGTACATAGTCCAAGAAGATAACACATAAATCAATAACCGCTTTGGCTATGACTAACTTTACTGTTATCTTTCATACAAAAAAACATAAAAAATATAAATAAGAATGAAAAATCCCAGGTATTACCTTTCTCACACCCATGGGGAAGGGACGACACAATCCACTCAGAGAGTTGCCAAATTCAATGAGGATAAGTGAAAGATGATTCTTGATACCAGCTTGCCACTGATTTCTGGTATATATTGAGTGCAGATGGCATCATCCAATTCCGAGGCTACACAAGAGGAAGAGGTCCTGCTTCTTCCCTTGGAATCAATTACGAAGGCAAGAGGTCATTGGTTCCTTGATGATCAACCAGTGTCCGAGCTTCTTTTTATGGCAACCGTCAAGATCATGGATAGGAATCACTACTTCCCTATCATGTCACAAGAGTTCAAGACTATCATACAAGGATTACCACGCATGATAGATGTCTGGACACAAGCAGGAATTGATGCATTCCTAAGACTGCGAATCTATCTTCCAGATTTCCAGAGATGTACACAAGTGATGAATACACTACAGTCCGCATCCAATAAGGCATCAGTCCCGGAAGCAAGAGTACTTGACAAACTAGGTACCTGGAAAACAATTCAATTCACTCATGAACTAATTAACAGAGCTTTTGGATGGAATCAAGAGGGACTCACCAATGTCAAAGACGAGTGTCATGATCCGAAAAAGAGAACATTTTTGGAAATCAACAGAACGGATATTGAAGACTCTGTTTGCTTAGTGCACCAGCATTTTTGCTTCCCGAGTATGCATAGATACACAGCACCTCAAAAAATTGTTGTGCAATTACTATCACATGCTATGAGACAAGTCGAAAATAAGGTAAATATGACTCCGTATATTCAAGACCGCCTATTCGAAGCAAAGAAAAAGTGGGGTCAGAAAAAGTTCTTGAATGGAAGTTCGACATTGACACTGCTAATTTATGAGGCACTAGAAATGAAGGAGTGCTTACGCTTAATGCCAACTTCAACGGAAATTGCAAAATATGCAAAGTCTGCAACGGTTCCAAAGAAAAAGAAAACAGTCATCTCTATTGAAGAAGTGGGAACCAGTTCAAAGAAACCCATGAGAGGAACTAAGTGCATTAGAGAGGAAGAAGCCCAAGAGACACCACAATCGAAGAGGACCCACACATTGCCAAAAATTCCTTTGACTCAGCAGCCAATCACCAAGAGAGACCTCTCAGCAGCACTAGAGGAAACACGCATGTATATGCAAGGACAAGTAAACTTAAATGTTCAAGGCCATCAATATAGACAGGCAAGCCAAGGAAAGAAACAAAAGGATAAAGAACATACTCCTGAAGTACCTTCCAGATACAAAGAAATAGGGTTGGAGGAATCAAGTTCTAATGAGGAATCAAGCCCAGAGAAAGACACATTAGATACTGACATAAGAACTGAAACGCACAATGAAGAATGGACAGAGATCGACCAAATCGAAGTTACACCGGACAACCAACAAGCACAGGCAAAGGGCATAGAAGAATACACTGAACCCGTGCACGTTATTCAATTGAATGATACGTCCAAGATCAGCATCAAGGAAGTTCCAATAACAACTAAAGATGCAGTGCCGCCTATGAAAGAGGAAATACAAACACCGGTGCACCAGGAAGCAGGCCTACAACAAAATAAGGAGCCAATCATGATTGAAGTACCTGATGATACACCTCAAGGTAAGATTGACCACAAGGAGGCTGAGCCATGGATTCAACTCCATATTCGGCAGCCCCATGATACTACATTACATGTGGCACAAGGGAAAGATGTTACAACACGTGAAGAACCTAGCATCCCTACCACCTGGTTAAACGTTGATGTTACTCAATTAAAACCTGTTGTTAAGCAAATGATACAAACGGCCATGGACACGCAACAACAAATTATGGAAATAGATGTAGATTACGACAAGGCCATGCGGGAAAAGAATCAGTTTCAAGTCATGAGTGAACAATTGCCCGCACAACTCATTCAGGCCCAACAAGAGATTTCAATCAAGGAAACGGAGATAATTGCAGTTAAAGAACAATGCAATACCTTGATGAAACAGCATCATCAGCTCCTGACACAACTTGCGGAATTACAAAGATAGCATGAAGCTAGTGAAGCAGACAAGGAGAGAATGAAAGCTAAAAGCAATCTGCTCGAAACACAACTTAAAGTGTACATGGAGGAAAACGATAGCTTACGAAGCAGAAATAAAGAATTGATGAAGGCATTACTGTATGACCAACCTATAGAAAAACAAGAGACTTCTGTTACTGACCAGAAGGAACTAAGAGATCAGATTGAGAAATATAAGGATTTGCTGAAACAAGAGCAAACCCTAAGTCAAGAATGGGAACGAAAGTATGTTAATGAAACCACTGAGCTCAAGAAACAGCTCAACATTGCCAATGGCAAACTGGTAGTGAGTTACATTGAAAACATGGATAACGTAGCAGAAATTGGTAATGAGTTGCTTGCAACAAAAGAGGCACTTAGGGCAGCTATGCAAGAGGTTAAAGAGAAAACTGAACGCCTCAAACAATTAGAAACTAAAGCAGAAGAGAAAGTACCAATCGGGACACCAGTAGTGCCAAGACAAGAAATCCTACTGAGGAGGTAGAGGTACGTCCTCTATCTCCCTCGATTTATAATTCTCCAATAAAAGAGCAGATGCCGGACCCATGTGATGATCATCCAATGCCATACACTGCAGAAATAGGTCAAAAGGAACGGGCACTATTGATGTCCCGATTCACGGAAAATTTTGAAAATGAAGTGATCAAAGTAATGAAGGAAGCGAAAATAAAGGGCAAAGACTTGGACACGATAATAAAGCCTTTCAACATTCCATACCGATTATTGAAAGAGAAAACAAGAGCACAGAATTTCGAATTTGTGTCTTCTCCTCTCTATATCTTCTTCTTTGTGAGCTTGTATGCATGTGTGTTGCTTGAAAAGAGTGTTAGGAAGTGGTGTCTATCCATGAAAGTGTTTGTTTGCTGTTGATAAGGTGTGTGTGAAGTGTAGGAAGTGTTGAAGTGTAGGAAGGTCATTCCTGCGACTCAGTATTTTGCTCATAACTTGAAGCAGAAGTGTCACAATTGAGTGAAAATACCACCATTGGATGCGTCTTCTTGAGAGCTTTGAAACGCATATGCTATTTTTTATATTCGGAGTTTAGAACTGAGAGAAAAGCTCAATTTACTGTTGGTTGCTGCTCCAAGTATCGCAACACCATAACTAACAGTTGAAGCTTGTTTGGATTAAGTTTGGTCTTGTTTGCACTCGTTGGGAAGCTCATTTGCATTTACCATCATTTGAATGCATGTCTTCATACACTCGGCTAGGTTTTGATAATCCTCGGATTGATAAATAATCCCCACTATATGCACTTGAGGGGGATCGAGGTATAGTCTCTTTCTCCACAAGTCCCTAGGTTAGTCCTTAGGTACACAGGCTGGCTCCAATGAAGATAGAAGGAGCACTTCAGGTTATCTTACCTTCCCTCAACAAGGAACACTACAAAATCTAAAGCATTTAGGAGTGTAGTGGCCTAGTAGGGAAAAAGAAATTCATGAGTGGAAATGAAGCATGGAGCAAGATGCTCAGGACTATGCCCTATTTGGAGAAAACCTATACTGAAGAGGCAAAGATGGTTACCTAAGATTGTGCATTCATGAATCAGACTATTTGAAAATCTTAGAAACTACCCATAGTGGTGTTGCAGGTGGACACTTTGGACCTGATCGAGTAATTAAGACTATCCTATTTTCAGGACTTTGGTGGCCCACTCTTCATATGGATGCGCATACTTATGTGAAGAGATGTGACACATGCCAACGTGCCCAATATCCAGTCAGAAAAGATGAGATGCCTTTGAGGCCAATGATGGGAGGACATGCATTCTCGAAGTGGGGTATCGACTTTGTAGGTCCTATTAACCCCCTAATTAGAAACTCCCATGCGAAATACATTATTTTAGCCATAGATTACCTCACAAAGTGGATAGAAGTCAAATCCACGACAAAGAACGATGCTCAAACTATAGTGAAGTTCTTATTCGAGAACGTGGTCATGAGATATGGGTTACCAATAGAGTTAGTAAGTGATAGAGGCGCAGACTTCTTGAATGAGGTCATTGAAAACCTTCTCCAAGAATTATTGGTGATACATAAGAAGTCTGCTCCCTATCATCCATAAGCTAACAGACAAGCCGAGAGCACAAATAAGATCCTATGTAACGTACTAACAAAACTAGTAAATAATAAACGCTCTGATTGGGATAAACAACTTCATCATGTTGTTTGGGCTTATCGAGTTGCCTACAAAACGGTACTCAATGCCACCCCATTTCAGATGGTCTTTGGATAGAATGTTTTGCTATCATTGGACTTCCGAATTCCAGCTTTAAAAGTAGCACAAGAGCATGCGTGGAATGGACATGAATTGTCCTCCAGGATCTTTGACCTAGAACGCTTAGGTGAGACGAGGCTACAAGCAACAACAGGCATCGATGCTGCAAAGAAAAGGCAAAAGGCATACTTTGATGCACACATTAAGGATTAAGGATTGAAAGAGTGAGACCTAGCGTTGGTTTATACACTAAAGCAACATGCCCGTAAATTGGAAAAAAGAGGATATGGATCCATGATCATTAATAGAATTTCCACTAGCGTTGCAGTTCAATTGGGCACACTAGAAGGTGATATCCCACCAAACTATATCAGTGGAGTTCGAGTCAAGCTATATTAAGAACCTCTTACGGAGGATATGCTAATGAGACTCAACACTGCTAAGAAGCAAAAAGAAGAAGTGTTAAGGGTCAGAGAAGAGGCACAAGCAGAGGCTAGAGAGCACATTAGGTGAAATAAGTTAAGGTGACTAGGCCTAGATGTCAACCTAAAAGCCCCAAAATATCACATGGACATGTGCCAAAATTGGGCATAATTACTTCTCGAATAATCGACAGACGCCCCTTTGTGACTGTAGAGGTAGGACGAGGAAAGAGTTTAAGGACTGTGAGAGCATTGGTTGATTCAGGTGCAACAACTAGTGTAGTTAGACATTCATATTGCCAAGACCTACAATTGAACATCAAGCGCATAGAAGCCTATCTCATAGGTTTGGGAGGTGTGGAAACCCCTTGTTTGGGTGAGGTGGAACTTCCCATCATTAATTGTAGCTCAACAAGGGCGATTACACATGTGGGGTCCCAAAGGACTCTTTCATGCACAAAGGACTATGCTCTCCACCATGCAAAAGATCTCTACAAAGAAGCCAAGGAGAGAAAAGGGTAAGAACCGAGCACAGAGACCAAAAGAAGTTAAACTCACCCCTTGGGCAAATCTAAGAAGACACTCATCAAGGATATGGGTTTGGAAGCCAAAAGCATCAGTAGCACCCACAAAAACAAAGCACCAACCATGAGGGATAAAAAATTCAAGCAACCATCCACAGATGAAGAAGCCAAACTTGATCTCTACATAGCCGAACACTGTTCTCAAATGGATCCCTAAAGGGAGGAATGGTCAGTTGTCATTTCACTATAGATTGATCACATCATTTCAAGATCCATTGGCTACCTCCAACAAAGATTGCATCAATGTCCAACAACAACATTGAAAGCCTTGACGAGCAACAACCATGTGCCTTTGGCATAACCTTGTCTTTTGCACCATTCAGGTCATGCATTTCCAAAGAGTGCATTAATATAGGGCCACATTACATGGCCATGCATAGACACAATTGAGAAATCCCAAGCAAATGAGACACACTTGACATATGTAAAATATTTTTTTGCAACTAACCACTGTCTTCTTGTTTGTGAATCATCAACAAGGACATCCATCAACAACAAAGGACAAGCCCATCAGTGAATCATCAACAAAGACATCCATCAACAACAAAGGACGATCCCATGCTCAATCACCATGATGGGAGTACAACATGAAGAGATGAACATCGATCGGCCATTCACCAGGGTAAGAATCCCCTACTTTGGCAACACTAGAACAATGATAGATTAGGAAACCTCTTCGTCAACATACCCTTGAGAAGTTAGCTCAAGAAACAATTTCTTGCACCATACTTCTTCCAATGCATTCACCAAGTACACATGCATAGGGCCACATTACAAGGCCATGCACAAGGCACATATTCTATTCAATCCATGCACTAATGCACTTACCGATCATCCATTATGGTTTACAAGTACTTGGCATGAAAACTATGAAAGCCATCTTTGGAAGAACTAGAGGACATCAAGGTGACAACAATAAGAGCAAGGAAGCAATCCACCACCAAGAGTTGCTCATAATCAACACTGACCACCTCTTTTGAGCAATCAGCAATTTTTGGAAGCTCCCACATACACCATCAAGCTGGCATAGAAGGAGGAAGTATATACAAAGGGACTACAAGTTGCAAAGGATAGTAGTGAAAAAATGAAGAACAAGACAATAGACCCTTCTACATGGACACTACCTCTCAAGTACTACATGGAACAACGATTCCAACAAGGGTTGGTCACGGACGACAGACTCGCGAGGGAGGGGGGTGTTGACACTCAAGATCGAGCATAAAGCATGGAAGCACATCAAAGAAGTGGACACAAAAGTAGAGAGAGCAAGTAGGGAGCTCCAAGAAGTACCTGTCAAATTTTCAGCAGAAATCCCTATAAATATAGTGATTTTCATCACTAAAAATCATTGTAAATATCATTTCACATTTTTGTAACTTCATTTTGTTCAAGATGAGGAGTCCTCAAGCTTGAGGAGTATAAGAAGTATCATCCTACCAATTTTCATAATTTTTAGACTCCGTTTGAGCCCCCAAATAAGCCCTGGAACCTAATTTTTAACTAGGTCGGACACTAGGTCTAGACATGGCCAAAACCACTCAAAAAACTATAAAAAGAGTTAGAGAGCTCATTTTGGAGATGAGTTTGTGAGAGATTTGAGCTCTTGTAATAGATTCCTTCTGTAATCGAATTCCTTCCATTGTTCCACTCTTTGCTCTTACCTTGTGCGCGTGTGTGTATGTGTGTGCATGCTTGTGTGCTTTCACTCACGCACTTGTGCGTTCACTTGCTCACGGTCTTCATACCAATCCTCACATCTCCGCGGATTTACATTTATGAGGTGAACCTCCTCACGTTGGTGTTTACCATTGTGCTAGAGTGACACTCACATAGGAGAACATTGCAAACCTTTTCACAAAGGCTCTGCCTCAGGAGAAGTTTGAAGCTTTCCGCAAAGCTTTTGGTTTACTTCCTTTTGTGGATTGATATCTTTCCACATAGCTTGACACTTCCTTATACATGAGTGCCAGCCGCTTGCTCACTGCATCACTCCTAGGAGGATTTGTTGATATATTTTGGTAGTGATGTGTGTGAACACACTAGGACCTTTAGGGCTTTTTTCCCTCTTTAGAAGGTTTTTTTTCCCGACTTGTATATATGTCTATTACCCTAATGAGTCACTTATCTCTATACATTCTCTTAGTAGTACATTCAGTATTGTGCACAGACCAAACATGCTGAGGTGCATTATCATTATGTGAGAGAGCACCTTCACAAGAAGATATTATCATTATGTTGAGGTGCATTATCATTATCATGCAGGAGATATTGATTTGATATATGTGCCTACACAAGATAATGTGGCACGCATATTGATTCGGTGGTAGACCTTATTGCGTATCACATAGTTTACGGATGATGCGGTTGGAGATATTGATAGTTGTAGAACCAACGATGCAGCTCCCTATAAGCTCCCACATTTCTCCATTGGGAGGAGAGGTGATGGAGCATGAAGAAAAGGGGTAGTGTGGGCAACATGCGAATCGGGATAAGCGCCTGCGTTGTGATTTTAGATGTAGATATTGCTTCAGGAAGGTAGGAGAGGCAGGGGCTTCCAAGTGTTGATGGTGAAGCTTTTCGACTCACATATGCTTGTTGAGCAACAATCGTATGGAAAGTGAGACAATGAAAATGAAGAAGAGCACGATGTGGAACAATGGTAGAACGGAAAGGGGCATGAATTCGGGAGGGAACCCTTTTAGCATGGTGACTTGGTTGAGGGTGAATGGAAGATGTATATAGAGGGTCGACACGGAAGACATGTTCTAGGCTCATCCAGGTGTTATGATTTGGTGGTAGACCTTATTGTGTATCACATAGTTCACGAATGATGCGGTTGGAGATCTTGATAGTTGTAGAACCAACGATGTAGCTCCCTATAAGCTCCCACATGTCTCCATTGGGAGGAGAGGTGATGGAGCATGAAGAAAAGGGGTAGTGTGGGCAACATGCGAATCGGGATAAGCGCCTGCGTTGTGATTTTAGATGTAGATGTAGATATTGCTTTAGGAAGGTAGGAGAGGCAGGGGCTTTTAAGTGTTGATGGCGAAGCTTTCCGACTCACATATGCTTGTTGAGCAACAATCGTATGGAAAGTGAGACAACGAAAATGAAGAAGAGCATGATGTGGAACAATAGTACCCCATTTCAGATGGTCTTTGGACAGAATGTTGTGCTATCATTGGAGTTCCTAATTCCAACTTTAAAAGTAGCACAAGAGCATGAGTGGAATGGACATGAGTTGTCCTCAAGGATCTTTGACCTAGAATGCTTAGGTGAGATGAGGTTACAAGTGCAACATGCATCTATGCTGCAAAGAAAAGGCAAAAGGCATACTTTGATGCACACATTAAGGATAAAGGATTGAAAGAGCGAGACCTAGTGTTGGTTTATACACTAAAGCAACATGCCCGTAAATTGGAAAAAAGAGGACATGGACCCATGATCATTAATAGAATTTCCACTAGCGGTGCAGTTCAATTGGCCACACTAGAAGATGATATCCTACCAAACTATATCAGTGGATGTCGAGTCAAGCTATATTAAGAACCTCTTAGGGAGGTTATGCTAATGAGACTCAACCGTGCTAAGAAGCGAAAAAAAGACGTGTTAAGGGTCAGAGAAGAGGCACAAGCAGAGGCCAGAGAGTGCATTAGGTGAAATAACCTAAGGTGACTAGGCCTGGATGTCAACCTAAAAGGCCCAAAATATCACATGGACATGTGCCAAAAAATCGGGCATAACTACTTCTTGAATAATCGACAGATGCCCCTTTGTGACTGTAGAGGTAGGAAGAGGAAAGTGTTTAAGGACTGTGAGAGCATTGGTTGACTCAAGTGCAGCAACCGGTGTAGTTAGACTTTCATATTGCCAAGACTTGCAATTGAACATCAAGCCCATAGAAGCCTATCTCTAGGTTTGGGAGGTGTGGAAACACCTTGTTTGGGCGAGGTGGAACTTCCCATCATTAGTTGTATCTCAACAAGGGCGATTACACATGTGGGGTCCCAAAGGACTCTTTCATGCACAAAGGCCTATGCTCTCCACCATGCAAAAAATCTCAACAAAGAAGCCAAGGAGAGAAAAGGGTAAGAACCGAGCACAGAGACAAAAAGAAGTTAAACTCACCCCTTGGGCAAATGTAAGAAGACACTCATCAAGGATATGGGTTTGGAAGCCAAAAGCATCAGTAGCACCCACAAAAACAAAGCAGCAACCACGAGGGATAAAAAATTCAATCAACCATCCACAGATGAAGAAGCCAAACTTGATCTCTACACAGCTGAACACTGTTCTGAAATGGATCCCTAAAGGGAGAATGGTCACTTGTCATTTCACCATGGACTGATCACATCATTTCAAGATCCATTGGCTACCTCCAACAAAGATTGCATCAACGTCCGACAGCAACATTGAAAGCCTTGACGAGCAACAACCATGTGCCTTTGGCAAAACCTTGTCTTTTGCACCATTCAGGTCATGCATTTCTAAAGTGTGCATTAATATAGGGCCACATTACATGGCCATGCATACACACAATTGAGAAATCCCAAGCAAATGAGACACACTTGACATATGTAAAATATTTTATTGCAAGTAACCACTGTCTTCTTGTTTGTGAATCATCCATCAACAACAAAGGACAAGCCCATCAGTGAATCATCAACAAGGACATCCATCAACAACAAAGGACAAGCCGATGGTCAATCACCATGATGGGAGTACAACACGAAGAGATAAACATCAACCAGCCATTCACCAGGGTAAGAATCCCCTACTTTGGCAACACTATAACAATGATAGATTAGGAAACCTCTTCGTCAACATACCCTTGAGCAGTTAGCTCAAGAAACAAGTTCTTGCACCATACTTCTTCCAATGCATTCCCCAAGTACACATGCATAGGGCCACATTACAAGGCCATGCACAAGGTACATATTATATTCAACCCATGCACTAATGCACTTACCCATCATCCATTATGGGTTACATGTACTTGGCATGAAAACTATGAAAGCCATCTTTGGAAGAACGAGAGGACATCAAGGTGGCAACAACAAGAGCAAGGAAGCAATCCATCACCAAGAGTTGCTCATAATCAACATTGACCACCTCTTTTGAGCAATTAGCAATTTTTCGAAGCTCCCACATACACCATCAAGCTGGCATAAAAGGAGGAAGTACATACAAAGGGACTACAAGTTGCAAAGGATAGTAGTGACAAAATGAAGAACAAGACAATAGACCCTGCTACTTGGACACTACCTCTCAAGTACTACATGGAACAACCACTCCAACAAGGGTCTATCAGGGACGACAGACTCAAGAGGGAGGGGGTGTTGACACTCAAGGTCGAGCATAAAGCATGGAAGCACATCAAAGAAGTGGACACATAAGTAGACAAAGCAAATAGAGAGCTCCAAGAAGTACACGATGTGGAACAATGGTAGAACGGAATAGATTCAGTGGGCTAAAAGACATGCATAGGGAAGGAGGTGCATCTACACTTGGCAAGCTCAGTGGTGGCGCCTTCTTTGCGGATTGGAAGTTGATTGAGGGATGATGAAGGGCACCGTGATTTGGATCTTGTGTAAACATGGTGGAACAAAGACGTACATGCATAGAAAGCATGGGTGGTTAGGACATGGCACTAATGTGAGGAACGATTTCAAAAGAAAGCAGAGGTAAGAGGTTTTGGTGGTAGAACTCATGAGTGATGTGATCATCATGAGACTGGGACTTACTTGCTTTCGAATCGTTGGTGGGCTCGCATGATTTGGTTTGTAAGGCAGTAGATATAGTAGGGCTGAGACGTCGCTTTTAGAAATCCTAGCTCTCCTTCATCGTGGCTAGGGGGTGGGCGGAGGCAGTTTCCCCGTTTTATCGTAGTTGTATCCTGCGAAATATGGAAGACGATCCAAGGAAAGTAGTCGAGATGGTGAAGAAGCATTAGCGCTCGGTGGTTTTGAGAGGTAGTTGAGCATGGAAACAATGGAGTTGAGGATGGAGACTTCTTATCAAACCTTAGACGATAACTCCGCGGCTGAGTAAAGCTTTATTATATGATGAGGTGGACATTCAAAGCAAAGGGGCGCTTTTAGGTTAGTAGATGAAGAAGTTTTTGTCGATGTCAGCGAAGAGCGGGAGAGGAGAGGTGCGCAAGAATGCGAGAAGGGCTGCTGTTGGCATCTCCACGCTTCTTTAAAGACGGCAAAAGACAAGGAGAAGAATTCTATTAGAATCGACAGATGCGTGAGCCGATAGGCTGGTGTCTCCAAGATGAAGTGCCGTTTTTGGTATGATGGACATCCCTGCTGCTTCTTGGAACCGCACTGAAGCAACTTTGCATCGGCATTTTGGCATGAGTCAGGATGGCCGAGCGGTCTAAGGCGCCAGTTTCAGGTACTGGTCCGAAAGGGCGTGGGTTCAAATCCCACTCCTGACAAAGAGAGGTCTCTCTGCTGTATATGGCAGGCCTACCGACCTTAGCTCAGTTGGTAGAGCGGAGGACTGTAGTTGAGACACACTAGGAATCCTTAGGTCGCTGGTTCGAATCCGGCAGGTCGGACAACCCCTTTTTCTTGTAGGGGTCACCTACATAAAGAAGCTCATCGCATTCATATTCATTGACCTCTTAGATTGACTCAATGAATGACCTCATCTCTGTGCTCCCACCACCACCAGAAAGAACTTGGCGCACACATTCCACGAAGGGACAATATGATATGGTAATTGTTTCCCTATGAAGCTTTTCCTCGTGTGAGGACGTCTCATGATGACCCACCCATATATGGGAAGAGTATCTCATCCATTCTACACAATCATTTTGAAAATGGCCCACTTTCTCCACTCTAGGGACATTACATTGCACAGCATAAGCATAAGACATCATCATCACAAGCTTGATGTTTTTTAACTCATACTCTATACTTAAGAGAGGCTGCTAATAATCTCAACCTCAACCTCACTCCTCAACATCCCCATGTGCATGCAAGTTCACCCTGGATCAACATAAGGAAACTTTCTTGTTCATTGTGTCAAAAACATGTTAAGAGGTTCCAACTTGTCCTTCAATTCAAGGTTAACAAGCAGAGCTTTGGATTTGCTCCCCAATGCTTGGCATGTGGTGGAAAAAAGAACTACTTACCTACTTCTCTATTTGTCAACTACATAATGAGTGCATGAGGCTTAGGCCAGCCTTCATGATGCAAACACATGATACTCATCTTCCCACAAGAAACTTTCACATGATACGCAATCTCTCACTCCGCTTTGGGCTTGAATGAGTTCTCCGTCCCCAAAGATAATTGGGATAGAACTGCACATAAAATCTAGTTTGTTCACAATGATGTCTTTGGTCCTATGTACAAACCTTGATTTGGGAACCACCTATACTTGGTGACTTTCATTGATGAATTTTCTAGGCAAGCATGGGTTTATCCTTTGAAATGAAATTCCAAAGTGTTTATGTACTGTAAACCATTCCTAGTTATATATGATCTAGAGGACATTTTGAGGGCATATGTGTCTGAGAGGTAGAGATTAGGATAGTTATTTTCTATCAGTAGAGTTTTCTTATAATAATATATCTCATTAAGTGATCGGGATGTCTCCTTTTGAGATGAATTATGGCATGAATCCTTCTGATCCTAGTACCTTAGGAGTGGAAAATAAATTTCCTAATGCTTCCGAGTTCCTAAAAAATCCCCAAGCATATTTAAAAATAGCTAAAGCCAAGTTGCAGCAAGGAGTTGATAGGGCTAAAGAGTATGATGATAGGAAGAGATCTCCCAGAGTCTTTGAAGAAGGGGAAAAACTTTTTCTTTAAGTACCAACAATATCAACTTCACTATCCAAAAGGAAGTGCACTAAGCTTTCACCAAGATTTTCTGGACCTTGGAAGATAGTTAAGATGTGGCATACCGATAAGAGCTTCCTCTAGATTGTAGAGTCCATCTAGTGTTTCATGTTAGTAAAATTAGAAAGCATGGCATATGTGAGTCACTTGCATCTATTGGCATCAATGTAGATATTTCTGATGATAAGGTTGAAGTGTGTCTTAGTGGTTTCACAGCTACATACAAGTTGTTTACAACTTCTATTCAAACCCCAAAGAATATTCCAAGTTTTGTTGATCTATGTCCATGTTGATCATCGAAGAAAAGAACCTTGATAAAGAATGATAATCTCATTTCTTCCAGCATTTTATGTTGTAGGTTGTATAAGCTCATAGATAATAGGTTTTTACAAAAATCTAAAAAGTAATTCTTTTACGAAAAAGAAGGGTAAGGATAGGTTTTTATGGGTTTTCTCACATTTAAGAAGGAGTTCCTACGAAGGAACTTATATATAAGAGGAAAAAAGGAAAACTTGGGAGACCGCCACACAAGGCCTTGAGCCTCCAAGTATCCATAGCTCCAAGGGATGCCTTCAAGTACTTCATAGCCTTCATAGTTCCATGGGTCCAACACCCTCCTCCACCTAGGCTTTGTCGCCCTTGACAAAGGTAAGAGAAGAGGAGTTGAACTGAAGTGTAGTAGCATCAAAGAATCTTTGTTTTGGAGAATAAGTTAGTTGGATTCCAACACAATCCCAAGAGTGGGCAGTGATTGAACCCACAAAAGTGTTGCATCCTTCACAAAATCATGTAAAGCAGAGAACAACAAGTCCAAGACAAGCTTCAAAATGAAAGAGAAGATCTCTAATTTCAAAGGAACTTCATCATCTGAAAACTTAGTCATAAAATCATGAACAACTCCTCAAATTAAGATATCCAAATAATGTGTAGAAATAGGCATAGATGAACAACTCCTCAAATTAAGATATCCAAATAATGTGTAGACGCAATAAAAACATAAGACATAAAGAAATATTCCTTGCATCCAAAGTGGTGCTCAAATTACCAAAGGAACATAAAAGCACATGTTTCTTCTTATTTCTAATGAGTCAACCTAAAATGTAAAGGACAACATAGTCTTGAGAAAAACACCTTGATTCTTGGTTTGGACACAATCCCAAAAGCATGGGAAGTCACAAAATCAAAAATCAAGAGAGGCATAATGCTAACTGAATGAACCCCAAATTATCCCCAAAAAAGTGAAGCAAAAAGAGTCCTTCTCACACACATGAGAAAGTGAATCAATTAAAAAAGCATGTTTCGAGTAAAATTTTAAGTGCATGCAGATATTCAAGATGATGCCAGACCTCAAAGTGGCTCCAACATTACTCTCGATCCATGCCTATCATGAGAATATTGTATCTCTCCCGATGAAGTGAACTCAAGTACGAGTGTATACATACATGCTTAAATAAAGGAACCCCTCAAGGATGCATAATGCTTAATCATGAAAAAGTAGTGCTGATCATGCCTAATGAGCATAAAGGCACACTTTAGAAGGTTCTCAACCCATAGTAGCACCACTTTCATGAAGTTCATAACAAAATCCATGAGATGCATCAAGCAAGGCAGTTTGAAGCAAACAAAGATCAATATTCCCAATGAATCCCCAAGATATGAGCCATCTCTTTATACCTAAAGTGAATTTCCAAGACAAAACTCATAGTAGCTCAAGAAGTCAAGGCAAACCCCAAATAGAAAGAATCGACACATATATTCAACACATTATCCTAAGGTTGTTAGTTGATGTGAACTCCAACAACTTTGACTATGCATTTCCAAGGAGCATAGAGTTCCAACAAGGTCTGCAAGTAGCAAGCAATGATGGATTTGAACACCATCCCACTATGGGCAATCAATAAAACATAAAGCCACACAACTCCAAGATACCAATGAAGTGTGATGGATGCATCCAATTCAATATAGAGCTCCAACCTAGCACAACACCAAGGGATGATAAGAAGGAAAATGTTTGAAGGAAGAAAGCATACATACCACTCAGGGAGATCAAACATCAAGGGAATAGGGAGGAAAGGCGAAAAGAGGGGATCACCCCTGAAGTCCAATGCATGCTAAGAGTGGCCTTACAATACCATCTTGAGCAAGCTTGTGTCCCATACCCTTACACCACTAGGGACACAATGAACCACATCTCAAGGTTGATGAGGATATCCAAGAGAGTAGGTGCTTGGACCCTCCATGCCATGAAGTGCATCATCCACAAATTCAAGGTTTCTTGGACACCATCCCACACATATGCGCCGTCACAAGAAACTGATAATTAGGTTGTCTTTGAGGGAGAAGTTCCACAATACTCTTTGAAACCTGTGAAAGCCTCAAGAGCATAGTGAAGAATACATTTAGTTTCATGACCCTAAAGTGAGCATACATTATATTCTAAATTTGGTGGCCCCTCATAGAAGGCATTATGTCCATGAAGAGCGATAGCATTGGTTACTTGCATTTGACTAGCTCCTAATTGTGAAGAGAGCCATAGAGCTTTTGGAACATAATCCCAAATACATGAGTAGTCACCAAAAGACAACCGTCAAGGAGCAATAGTCAAGACCAATTAATTAATTTTCAACTGGGCAAGAAACTAATAACCATTTTTAACCTTTATAATTGTCAATGAGTGTGGCCCTTCGTTTTATTATGAAATCCTTTCCAAGCAGAGCTTTGGATTTGCTCCCCAATGCTTGGCATCATGATGCAAACACATAATACTCATCTTCCATTCTTATCAAGGGGGTAACGGATTTCTCTTTACTTTAATGCATTTCTTGTTGAGCTTGCGATTTGAGAATAAAATTCACGCATGATAACAATGATGTTCCTTGTGCAGGGCATCCTCGTGTTGACAACACCATTTAGTTGGCCAAAAGAACATTTTGGTGACCTAGATTAGCCAGATATGTCCACACATATGTTCAACAATGCTTCATGTGTGAGATCAACAAAGCATAAAGGGTTAAAATACCATGTATTTTACATCCTTTACAAATTCTAGAGCACAATGTGAATGGTGTATCTATGAAATTCTTAGTGGGGTTACTGCGGACCCAAAGGAAGTGGGATGCTATAGTAGTAGTGGTAGAGAAATCGAGAAAGATGGATCATTTTATACCGACATAGAAGATGGTAGAAGCTCCACAAGTAGCGGAGCTATTTATCCAACATGGGTTCATATTGCATGGGTTATCGACATGCATATTTTGAGATAGGAATGTTAGATTAGGACACTTATGAAAGTTTGCCTTTGAAACCCTTAAAGTGTCATTGAAAATGAGTAGTGGTGACCATCCACAGATAGATAGTCACACCAAGAGGGTCATCCAGATTCTAGAGGACATGTTGAGGGCATATGTGTCTGTGAGGTAGAGATTGGGATAGTTATTTTCTATCGGTAGAGTTTTCTTATAATAATAGATCTCATTGAGTGATCGGGATATCTCCTTTTGGGATTAATTATGGCACGAATCCTTTTGATCCTAGTACCATAGGAGTACAAAATAAAATTCCTAGTGCTTCAGAGTTCTTAGAAAATCCCCAAGCATGTTTGAAAATAGCGAAAGTCAAGATGCAACAAGAAGTTGATAGGGTGAAAGAGTATGATTATAGGAAGAGATCTCCTAGAGTCTTCGAAGGAGGAGAAAAAGTTTTTCTTTAAGTACCAACAAGATCAATTTCACTATCCAAAAGGAAGTGCACTAAGGTTTCACCAAGATTTTTCGGACCTTGGAAGATAGTTAAGATGTGGCATACCAATAAGAGCTTCCTCTAGGTTGTAGAGTCCATCTAGTGTTCCATGTCAGCAAACTTACAAAACATATTTATTAGCATATGTGAGTCTGCATCTATTGGCATCAATGTAGATGATATGATGATAAGATTGAATTGTGCCTTTGTGGCTTAGGAGCTGCGTACAAGTTGTTTACAACTTCTATTCAGACCACAAAGAATATTCTATATTTTATTGATCTATGCCCATGTTGATAATTGAAGAAAAGAAACTTGGTAAAGAATGATAATATCATTTCTTCTATCATTTTATGTTGTAGGTTGTATGATCTCATAGATATGCAAAATTTGACAATGATTCAACACATGTAATCCATGATTCTCATGCTATTTTGATTGAAAAGCTTTATCATGCATACTTCAGTCCTGTGAATTTTGATAGTTTGCTTTGCTTGTAGAAATTTGAAATACACCCAAACTAGATACACCTTCGAAGCATGTCTATGGGGGTTGTATTTCTGGTAAAATTCTATGTTTGCCTTCCCCAAAGATAATTGACTTAGAACTGCACATAAGATCTAGTTTTTCCACAATAATGTCTTTGATCCTATGTCGAAACCCTTATTTAGGAACTACCTATACTTTGTGACTTTCATTTATGAAATTTTTAGACATGCATGGGGGTTTATCCATTGAAATAAAATTCCAAGGTGTTTACTTGCTTTAATTAATTCCTAGTTATAGATGAAAATAGACACCCTCCATTCTCATCAAGGGGACAACATATGAATCCTAAGTTTAATGAACTTCTTGTTGAGCATGGGATAATATATCACTTTTTAGTGTTGTATATACCTCAAAAAAGCAGAGTTTCTAAGATGAAGAATAGGTTTCTCATGGAAGTGGCAACATATGTATTGTAAAAGATGAAGCTTTATGTGCAAAATGCATATATCACACACACATGCACATAAATACATACACACCACACATACATGCATGTGCATATTAACACATGCATACATAAATGCATACATACACATGCATATATCACACACACATCCATATACATACATATACATACATATATATCACACACATGCACATGCATACATTTACACATGCATACATACACATGCATTCACACATCCATACATGCATGGATACACATACACATGTGTATACCAATAATAACACACACATGAACATACATGCATACACACCACACATACACACATGAAGACACAAACATGCATAGATACATACGTGCATACATACACCTGCATACACATTTACATACATACATACACCAAACATACACATACACATACACAAACATGCATACATACACACATGGATACACACAAACATGCATGCATACACACGCATGCAAACATGCATGCATATACACACATGCATACATCACACACACATGCACATACATACATACATACATACATACATACATACATACATACATGCATGCATACATGCATGCATACATACATACATACATACATACATACATGCATGCATGCATGCATACATACATACATACATACATACATACATACACATATACACACATATGCATTCATATTGCATACACCTCTACATATACATGCATATGTATATATATGTGTGTATATATGTATATATAAATATTGATTTCTAATGCACTTTGTTTTGTATGTACAGATACAATGGTTACTGCTAGAGAACGCAAAACAAAATTGACTCTCATAAAGAATCTTATGAGAGGAAAGGTTCCACCTGAATTTTGAGGAGCAGTCATGCATGAGTATGTAGACATGCTGACTAAGAGTTAGACTACCCCATCCATATGCTCACCTAGTGGCCAAAGGAAGGCTCATCTATCGATGCATTTGCTAGAAGATGAGAGCTAGGAACCCAAAGGTATGTTTTCTTATTATAATTTATCGTTTTTAATAAAATTATAGCATAAATATTTTTAGCGATTTAAATTTTTCCAGTCTTAGGACATATATACCATCTCTAGCTCATGAGAGCATAACAAAGCCACAAGCACGTAGAATGATTCTAATTTCTTGTTGGAGTTAGACATCTATGGAAGCACGCGAACAACACAAGGAAGAAGAAGAAGCTTCGAGCACAACACACAATACTAAATGTATTACCACTAGAATGTACAAAGATAAGCGACCCGTTACAGCAATAGGCATATATACAGGCTAGGGGAAGAAAACCTCCTAAAGAGGGAAAAAAGTGCCCCAATGGTCCTAGTGTGTTCACACACATCACTACCTAGTGTGTTCATCACCCCCGTAAGAGTGATGCGGTGAACAAGGAGCTAGCGCTCATGTATAAGGAAGTGGCAAGCTATGTGGAATCACTCCACAAAAGGAAGTAAGCCCAAAGCTTTGCGAGAAGCTTCAAACTTCTCCCTTGGCAGAGCCTTCATGAAAAGGTGTACAATGTTCTCCTGCATGGACACATATGCCAAGTTGATCTCTCTGGTGGAGAGCCTCTCCCTAGAATAATGATAATGCACCTTAATGTGCTTAGTGCAAGCATGGAACACAAGGTTCCTCGCAACTGCCAATGTGCTCTGACTGTTAGTGAAGATGGTGGTGGTAGAAGACTGACCAACACCCAAATCAGCCATAAGGCATCTGAGCCACACACTCTCAACACTCACTATGGAACGTGCCCTATACTTACCCTCACAACTAGAAGTGGCCACAGGAGGCTGCTTCTTGCTCAACCAAGATATACATGAGCTACCAAGCATGAAGCAAAAGCCACTAGTGGATACACAAGTGTCATAGCAACTAGCCCAATTAGAATCAGAAAAAGCACGTAAATCTGGCGATAGTGACCCCCCCCCTTGGATAAAATAATCCAAGTGGTCGAGTACCACTCAAGTAGCATAAGATGCGCTTAGCCACCTGCCAATGCTTGACACCTAGGCAATGCATAAGCCTACTCATCTATGAGACAACAAATTGAATATTTGGCCGAGTAATGCATAAGTAAATCAAGCATCAAATAGCATGCTAATAGAGAACAACATCAAATGCATCCCCCAGCATCATGAAGACTCAATCATAAACCTGTCTCCATAGGAATGGCAATAAGTTTGCACTTTTCAAGGCCAAATAGCTTGTGTCAATATATTTTGTTTGACACAGAGCTATTTTTCCATCAACTTACATAAACGGAATGCCCAATAAATTATGCAAATCCCCCAAATCAAACATCTCAAATGAGGCATGCAGATTAGCCTTAAAATCAACAATATGCTTCCCATGAGGACCAGTGAGTAGCACATCATCAACATACACAACAATGATCAGAAGCACATCATTAGCATGCTTAACACATAAGGTGCCCTCAGTTGGACTGTTCTCAAAACCATGTGCAACCAGGTAGGCATGTATCTTTTCATACCAAGCACATGGTGCTTGTTTCAAACCATATAATGCCTTTTTCAACCTCCACACTTGGTTTTCATGCCTTTTCTGCACAAAGCCATGGGGCTGGAAAACATACACTTCTTCATGCAAGTCACCATTCAAAAATGCAGTTTTAATGTCCACATGATGTACATTCCAACCATGATGAGCAACAAGCATACATATGCTAGAGATAGTAGTCATTCGGAAAGTAGGAGCAAAGGTCTCATCAAAATCAATGCCTTTTTCCTGTGCATAATCCTTTGCAACAAGCCTAGTCTTATACCTGTCAACTGTTCCATCATGCTTATGCTTCAGCTTTTATACCCACTAAGTGCCAATGGCCTTTGTGCTAGGAGGCAAGTCACATAAAGACCAGGTACCATTCTTAATTATAGCATCATATTCAAATTGCATAGCAGCCATCCAATTTTTTGAATTTTGTGCTTCATTGAATGAAACATACTCATTCTTATCGCAGAGACTAGACAGAGCCATATCATAGCAATCTGATGCAAAAGATGCACTATGAGATCCTAAATGAGTACGATATGATAGAGGTGCATCTAATTTTCTATTATGCAAAGTCCACACCAGCCATTTTGGCATAGTTTTTGCCTCCTAAATATTAGCTCTCTCATCAACAAGTGCATCATGTAAACCTACATTAGAAATGGAATGATCTGCATCATAATATGAAACTTGTAAAGGCTGAGAAGTCGCCTCATTTGGACCAGCACCAAAATGTCCACTTGTAAAAAGAGGCAGCAAAGTATCATACATGTCTCTAGAGCTAATAGATACCTCCTTAGTACATGAAAGTAATGGCTAAATAGCATCTTCTACAAAAACAACATCACAGCTAACCAAAATGTGTTTAGCCTATGGATGATGCAGACGATAGCCTTTTCTTTCAAAAATGTACCCAACAAAAATACATTTCACTACTTTATCATCCAATTTTCTACGATGTTGTTCAGGCACTAATGCATATGCTAGGCAACCCAAAACATGTAGATGTGCAACAAATGGCTTGTGACCATGCGAAGCCTCATATGGAATGATAGATTGCAATGCTTTAGTGGGACACCTATTAAGTACATATGCTGCACACATAACAGATTGAAGCCAAAAACTATGTGGTAAAGCGCGACTCTTGACCATACACCTCGCCATCTCCATGAGTGACGTTTTCTTCCATTCAGCAACTCCATTCTATTGAGGTGTATATGGCATTGTACACTGATGTTTTAGCCCATGTTTGGCCAGAAATGCATTAAAGTCAAAAGACATATATTCTGCCCCTTGATTAGAATGGAGGGTGCCCATTTTACATGTTGATAGATTTTCAACCAAAACCAAAAACTATTTGAGGCACATAAACTGTCACATGATACTTCTATTGGGTGTAAATCTCCTTTGAGAAGGATGCCACATGGCATGACTTGGGATTATACACCATATAGTGGTAGAAGAGTAAGAAGAGTTCTTGGACGTGAGACTCACTTAGAAGAGTAGCTCGGTGGTTGGGTGGAGAGAACACAATGATCTCTGTGTGTTGGAATGAAGCTCACGAACATGTCGGATGAGCAGTAGCAAAATGTCTGATGAGCAGTAGCAAAAGAATAGTCTTCAACACTGGTATCAGAGCATGAAGGTCCATGGCTAGCTTTCGCGTGCGCGCTGTGGGGATTGAAATCAGGTTGTTGGGATAAGAGCTCAATGTCTCAACGAGTACTCCATGCCATCTTGATGAAGCGAAGTTCTCTTTTTTAATACTGATACATACTTTTTTCCGTGAGAATTTTATGCAAAATACAACAGAGGACAGTGGAGCGAGAATGCTCTCTCTCCCGCCTACTCATACATCTATCCAAGTGCTCCTAGGGGAGGATCAAGAAAGGTGGAAAATTGTTTTTTCACTACAAGAGAATACCATAGTCTCGATCTTCATGTGGCTACATGAATTCTCAGACTAAAAAGTGTTCAAATGTATTAGAAATAATTATGTTATTCAATGATGGATGAAGTCTTGAATTTCTCAAGAGGAATGAGATGTGATACAAGAATGGATGCAAGAATTCCATGTCAAATACAAGTAAATTTCTATGGTTTATTGAATTTCCAAGAGTTAATTATAGGAATACTCCACTCTTGGCATTAGAAAGCATGGGCTTTAAGCCAAGCCCTTTGAGGGAAATCACATATAACGAGAGTATGGAATATATACTCTCGTCTTGAGTGAAGGATTCCCTGAAATTGCAAAGAAGCATAAGATTTAGGTATCACCAAAGTAGCTTACTTTCATGATTTACATTAAATTTCAGGAGCTATTTTTGTCTAGTAA
The DNA here is from genome assembly GCA_020310875.1 of Ceratopteris richardii. Lineage (NCBI taxonomy): Eukaryota > Viridiplantae > Streptophyta > Polypodiopsida > Polypodiales > Pteridaceae > Ceratopteris > Ceratopteris richardii. The sequence continues at coordinate 42,591,009 of CM035408.1, forward strand.
CCATTTTTGGAAGGGGAAATGAAGAGTGTTGGCAACAGTCAAGTGATTTCAAGACAAGGGAGCCGACATAAGGAATCAGAGCAAAGAGAAGGTCCAACTAGGCAAAGTAGTCAACGGAGATCCGGCAAATAGGCCTATCATTTTTCATGAAATAATATTTCCCAAATAGTGATTTTAGTCACTTCACACCATTGTAAATATCATTTTTTATTGTTCTTACTCCATTTTGTACAATCCGAGGTGTCCTCAAGCTTGAGGAGTATAAGTAGTATTTATGTACCAATTTTCATAATTTTCAGAGCTCGTTTGAGCCCCCAAAATAGCCTTAGTAACTAATTTTTAACTAGGTCGGACACTAGGTCTCGACAAGACCAAAGCTAGTCAAAAAGTATAAAAAGAGCTAGAGAGCTCATTTTTTAGGTGAGCTTGTTGTAGATTTGAACTTGTATGAGAACTCTTTTGCAATAGAAGTTACTTCATTGTTCCTCTCTTTGTTCTTATCCCGTGTGTGCGTGTGTGTGTGTGTATGTGTGTGCATGTGTGTGCATGTTTGTGTGCTTCTCACTCACACACTTGTGCCATCACTTGTTCGAGGTCTTCATACCATCCTCATGTCTTCCGGATTGACATTAAAGGAGGTGCTACTCATCACTGTGCTACACCAAATTTTGGTGCCATTGCTGGGGATCGAGCTTCGAGGACGAGTGTGTGATGGTAAGACATAGAGTTGTGATGTTGGAGTTGTAGGTAATTTCTTTACTTTCCCTTATTTTTCTCTTTCTTACTTTACCATCATCATCCTCACCATCTCCCAACCCCATCTCCATCATCATGAAAATTTCAATTTTTTGGTCATATCACCTTCTGTTGCAGAACTAAAGAGCGCACAAAGCAGAGAAAAAAGGCGGGCCCCAAAATTTTTCCGATTTGGACACACCACTTTTGTATCATAACCACTCTTGTATATAATTTCCATTGTAAATGCACTAGAGGAGTCCTCTAGATGCATCCCCACAGAAGATTAGTGATTTACCCATGTACAATGGTAGGAAATTAGTCTTTAGTGAATAAAGTGCCGGTCTCCTGTGTGAAAGAACCAAACTTAGGGCACTAGTATATAAGTCAAAAGTGACTCTTTGTAAAGGACCTCTTGTCATTGTGAAGAAGGGAGCACTTCTGAATTTTCGAGTTTGCCTCTTTCTTGCTGATTTTGATCTTCATTTTGCTCTTGTATGTGTGTGTGATGCTTGAAATGCATGTGTAGGACTGTTGTCTACCCCTTCCCCTTTGTTTTGAGCTGCTGTAGTGCGTGTGTAAGCTAGGAGAAGCTGTGGCGCGGGTGTTTGTGACTCCCATAATTCACTGTTTCTGCCATAACTTGAAGCAGAGTGGTCAGAATTGAGTGAAATCACCACCGTTGGATTCGTCTCGTCGAGAGCTTCGAAACGAGTACCCTATTGCCTATGTTCGGAGTTCTGGGCTGGGAGAAAACCTCAAAATACCAAAACTTCTGAAAAGAGGCTTGCGGCAACACTTTCAGTATTTCAGTAGGTGTGAGTGGTAGTAGTCTTTTCTCCTGTGTGATTAGCTAAACCACTTCATTTTCTATCACGTGTGCACACGTCTTCATACACTTGGCGAGTCACTCCTTAGGATTGACATTTAAATGTGTGAAAAGGATCCCACTATATGCACTTGTATGGCAATTGAGGTATAGTCTCATTGGTACAAGTCCTTGAGTCGTCGTGACTCAAGTACACACGTTTTTGGCGCCGTTGTCGGGGAGTCACTCTACCAAGGTGCCTTCGTGATAGTTATAGAGCGAGTGTGATCGAATCGTACTTGTAGACGCAAATTTGTCCATTGGCAAGTAGTCCACCATTTCAGCACTTGTCACTTCTCATCTTCGAGGTGTGTGTGATAAGTTTTAGGTTTAGGTTTAGGAGGAGGGAAGAGAAGAAGGAGTTAGGGTTAGGCTAGAAGGAGAAGTGGAGTAGGAGTAGACTAAAATCCCCAAAAATCACCAAAAAATTCCCAAAATTTCAAGTTCTGTTAAAAAAAAAAAAAAAGTACAAAAACCAAAAAATTTTGGTTCATTTGACACTTCACTGCTCACTGGTATCGTCTACGACAGCGACTGGTATCGTCAGAGTGGTATCGTGCAGGATAGAGCCTCAAAGCTTGAGCAAGAGTTCAAGAAGCAACCTAGATAGACCCAAGGTGAGTCCCCATTAAGATTCAATACCAAAAACTCTTTCAACTTGCACAAACAAAGGATTTAAAGGAATGCGCAGTATCGCGGGGGGGAAATTTTTGAGTAAGTGCATATTTTGTGAGAGACAGAGGCTTAGGAGTGAGAAGAGGGGTGAGAGGTGCAAGGGGGTGTAAAAATTTTCAAGTTTGGAGACCTTTTGGCTTGAGTATCGCGATCGGTTGAGTTTTGGTATCGCGATACCAAAATTCCCTTGTATCGCGACACTCGCCAGAAGTGTCGTATCGTTGGATACCAGCCTTGGTATCGCGACACTATTTCAGTATCGCGACACTGAGTTGGTATCGCGATCGTGTCCGATCCCTGGTATCGTATCGTCTGGTACTAAAAACTTGGTATCGCGACACCATTGTGGTGTCGTATCGCCCAAGGTTTAGTATCGCGACCTCACTTTACCGGGTGGTATCGTATCGCTTGATACTTTGGTATCGCGACACTACTTTGGTATCGCGATCATACCTTCCCCAAGTGTCGTATCGTCGATTGCTTATTTGGGTATCGCGACACCATAGTGGTATCGTGTCGCCAAGATTGGTATCGCGATCGCACTCATCTCGGTGAGATCGTATCGCCTGAAATCTCTGATATCGTATCGTCGATTTTGCCAGTATCGTATCGCCATATTTCCAAGTGGAGTATCGCGACACTATATCTGGTATCGTATCGTCAGTCTTTTGAGATCGTATCGTGTCTCGAGGACTCTGGTATCGCGACACCACTGTGGTATCGTATCGCCTGTTCATCAGGGCAGTATCGCGACACTGTCATTAGTGTCGTATCGCCGAGCCTTTCAGGTATCGTATCGTGCATAGTCAAGGTGTCGTATCGTTTGTCTTTCAGGATAGTATCGCGACACCAGATTGATATCGTATCGTCTGGGTGTCTGGTATCGTATCGCGGTCAGTGCAGTATCGCCGAGAGCAGTATCGTCAGGAAGTGGTATCGCCCAAATTAAACCCTTCTTTCGACAGACTAATTGAGTCACTGAGTGAGCTACCCAAGAGGAATCTAAGAAGCATAAAGAGAGGCTTAAGAGAGTGAATGAACTTGAGGTCAGGAAGAGTTCTAAGTAGTCGAAGGAGTATCATCTCTTCAGTAGGAAGTACTACCCAGGCTAGTCATCACTCCGTTTACTTAGAAACCTCTAGTGACTCAGAAGAGGATTTACACATGGCTTCGGAAGACATGCAAGGTCCTACACCAACGAGAAGCTTCATGACTACTGTGGAGGGGGACTACCGTACTTCCTTGCAGTATGTGTCCACCAATGCCCAGGAGATCCCAATCTACCTGGATGGCTTAAATAGGTCTGTGGCCAGGATGGTAACTTCCCAGAATGCCACAATAGTACCCCGACCAGCTGTCAAATACGAAGGAGGTGCATATGTTGACAAAGTTGGCCACATCTACATAGTAACCGAATTCCCAGAAAGGATCAATGAAAGAGGGGAACTCTCAGACCCTGAAAACCTAGGAAGGACACAACCAGAAGAGTTGGTGACCACCCCTAGAGGTAGATCCCGAGTGTCACGTGTCTTGAGAGGTGACTTGATACCTCAAGACGACTATTTGTTAGAGGTCTATATGATCCACGGATCAAACTTACTGTTGCAAACTGATTCACCTGTTCCAGGGAGAGAAGAGAACCCCATGACATTCTATGAATTGAAAGACCCGGAGGATGAGACCAGACTCACATACCTAGATAAGGATCAAAGAAGGTATTGGCCTGTGAGTATTTTAGACAGGTCTCGATTAAGATATATGGGTACACCTGTGTTTCCCCAGAGAGAGTAGGCAACAACCTCGCAAAATCCATTTGGAAATCAAGAAGAAACAGAAAATACTGCATCAGGACAGACCAGCCATAGGAGCGCACCTAATCATGCTCATGTACAATTTGCCACGCCAGGAGTACAAGCACACTATCAGACCCAACCAGGTATAGAAAACCAGTACAGACCACCAGTAAGACCACAACCACCGATAGGAAGACAGCCTGGAATGCCACCAATACAACCAGCTGTCCCTATTCTTCCTGTAATGCCCAGACCACCTGAACCGGTTAGAAGGCTGAGGCCTATCCAAGTGGCTAAGTGTGTAAGAAACCCTTATGATGGATCAGGAGAACCATATGATCACATTTCTGAATTCAAACAAGTCCTAAGAGCGGAACAAGTGGACGACTTCTTTGTACAGTATGAGGCGTTTGGACTCACCCTCATAGGAACAGCTCTGACCTGGTTCCAACCCTTAGATCCCAATCAGTTTGGAAACATGGAACAATTTTTTCAAGAGTTCATAGGAGAATTCACTAAGAGGGGAATCAAACATAATTCAGCCTCGCTAATTCATAGCTTCAAACAAAATCCTAATGAAACAGTGAAGAATGCCGCCAGAAGATTCAACCAGTACGTGGATAGATGCCCAGTAACAGAGAGACCGACGCAACAAAAAATGATTTCTTTATTTTTAGATGGGCTCACTAATGGAACCTTGAGGACGCTAGTATACGTGAAAAGATTACAAACCTTGAGTGAGTGTCTTCAGGAGTGTATTGATTTGGAAGATAACTTGGCTGAGGACCTCAACAGCAAGTCCAGTCATGCTAAATCGGACGACTCAAGGAGTGCTAATTCTTCCAACTCCAGTCACGTGGAAGAATTAGCAGAGCTATTAGCCAGGAAATTAGGAGCACAGGGGCAAAGAGCTTAACAAACCCCAGTTCAAAGATTGCCTATGCTACGGAGATGTAGCTTATGTGGAGGAGATCACCCCACTCACTTGTGTGTTCGAGGAGGGGGCAGTGCACAACCGGCTTATCCATACAACAGACAGCAACAACAAGGGACTTCTTGGTACTATCACATAGAACAGAAATACACCAATCACACCACTGAGAACTGTCCATTCAATAGGCAAACACGCCCTTTCCAACCACCTCAGTATCGACCGTATGGATATCCACCTAGAGACCCGAACAGAGAGATCCCAAGATACAACCCTTATCCAGCACAGACGGGAGTATCCAGACCAGTTGAACAAATACCATACCCACCACCACAACCAGTGCTAGGACCCCAACCGTCGCAACCTCAACAAGTAATACCAGTCAAATATGCGCAATCAGAAGAAAATCTAGAAAGAGCTATAGTGCCAGCCACGACAATGACCCAGATAGAATCAACAAACCTTGGATACGAAACCCTACCAAGTGAGTGCTACCCGTGTGAAGCCTACATGATGGAATACGAACCGGCATACGAGACTACATACTATGGGTATGAAGGCTATGATCAGACTTATGGAGCAGAGACTTCCACTCTAATGTATACAGCTCCTAAAGCACCACAACCCATAAGACCACCCAGTAGACCACCAGTACAGAGAGGACCATGCTTTAGATGTGGAGGAGACCACTTCATTAGGGAATGCCCTCGACCTTATAACCCTCCACTACCTAGAATCTGGGAAGGATATTGTAGTGATTGCAGAAAAGAACACCTTTTTAGGGATTGTCCTAAAAACCCTGTAAAAAACCAAGGTTCTGCACCAATCAATGTAATAGAGGTCATAGAGGAATCGGGAAGTGATAAGGAGTACACAGTGCCACTAAAAGCCATCACTAGAGCCCAAACAAAACAACAAAAAGAACAGCAACCAGAAGAGGAACAAGAAAACAACAAGAAAATAAGCCTTTCAACTCAGATAGTGGAAGATTCTGAGGACCCATGTAAAAATTCCCGCAACACGAAAGCTCAGAAATGGAAGGAAAGATGAGAGAAACTCAAGGATAAATGGGCAAAGAACAAGAGCACAAACAGTAAAAAGCAAATGGCAAAATCAAGTGAACACAAAGAACAAGGGAAGCCTAAAGAGGCTCCTGAGCTAATCGAACCTAGCTCAGATAGGGAGAAGGCCGGATCAATTCTAGCAGACCCAAAGCCAGACGACTTGGATATGTGGTTAAAAGCGTACCAAGCTAGAATCAAAATGGGACCGAACATAGAGCAGCATGAAAAAATCTACCCTAGAGGGGAATTAGAAAAGGAAAGACTAGCTATATGCAGAAAACTCATAGAAGTAGCACAAACAACCCTAGAAAAGACTATCCCAACTCTACCAGAAACAAGGATTGCACAGGAACCCTACGAAGAATACATCAAACCAAAGGAGAAAGAATTAAGGAAAGAAGATTCCCAAGGTGAACAAGAGACAGCACAAGATGGTCCTATATCAGCCATACCAGACTTAGAAGCAGAATGGCCCAAGGACTTGTGGGATAGAATCAGAGAAGAACGATGGAAGAAGAAGGGTGTCGATCCACCACCATTTGATGAAATAGATGTGGAAGACTGTCTACACCATCCTAACCTTGAGGAGGCCTACGAGGAGATCTCAAGACTCGATAGAGGTAGAGAGGAGACCATAAGCATTTCAACATTGCCTAATTATATGGGAGAGTACGAAAGAGAGTCAGTGATAATACGAGCACCCACGATGCAGGGAAAAGGAACAGGAAAAGGAAAGGAGAGTTCGCACAACTTAACAGAGTTAAAGAAAACAAAAGTACAATGCCAATTAACGGTAGAAGACTTGCTTCGACTTAAACCCCAGTTATGGAAGCAAATGGCAGATCAATTGAAACCACTGCCAAAGAGTGGAGGATCAACAGAAAAAGAAATGGAAAATAAGTCCACAATGCAAGTTCCAGTCGATAAAGTAGGAGAGTTCAGTGAAGGAGATGAGGGGAATACCTGTTTACCTGTCATCTACAATGGGTGCATGACCAAAGCTATCTTAGACACATGGGCTGGGGTAGGAATTGCAACGAAGGAGATTTGGGAAAAGTGGGGAAAACCAGCCTTACGACCCACTCGCATGAAACTCCAGTTAGCAGACGGTCATGTGGAGAGACCTCTAGGAATATTGGAAGGAATTAGGTTAACAACGTGTGGAGTGGAATTTGAACACACACTGGCCATATGTAAGTTCGAAAAAGCAAACAATTATGAGATGATATTAGGACGACCATTCATGAGACAATTGCGAGTAGTGCAGGATTGGGGCAGAGATTCATTATATCTCCAAAATCAAGGGAACACCACCAAGATAAACTTGCACACATTCGCTTATCGGGATGTCCCTCCATTACAATGGAATCCAGTCCACAAAGAAGAAGATGACCTATCCATTCACAGTGCTGGATCAAGTGACCAATCTTGGATGCACGAGGACGTCCAGTTGTGGATGTGCAAAGAAGCAAAGAAGGAGTGTAAAAAACAAATGTGGCCAATAGGACATCTAAACTATCGACCGATAGAAAACCCCGATTACATGCCTCAAATTTTTTCAGATGAACTCTTCGAACCACATGGCTGGATGGAAATTCTAGCCACATTAGACGTGTGTGTGAATGAGGAAGTATTGACGATGAACGATTGTATAGACGAGGAAGGATATGATGTGAACCTCTACATGGTTATCCTCCAAGAAGTAGAAGAAGGGGAAATTCTAGAGGAAGAGTGGAAAGAAGAGTATGAAAGCATAGAAATGGAACCAGAGTTTGACTCTGAGGAACAATATTTAGAAACCATGCAAAAGGAATCAAAAGAAAGACCAACAAAAGTCTTAGCAATCGAAACCATCCCAATAACCCACGAACCTAGAGAGGACACGAGTAAAGCGGAACCGGAACCAGACCATTTCGAAGTTCCAGAACATTTTAAAAGATACGAAGTGGAAGAAAGAAAGATAGCCACTCAAATGCCTAAACGAGAGGCCCGATATGGAGAAGCCTATGACAACAAGGAACAAACCAAGAAAGTTGTTGTAACGATAGAAGACGGAGAAGAGAGGTGTACATATATTGGGAAAGATGTATCGGAAGAGGAAGAAGAGGATCTCATACGACTCATCCGAGAGTATCGAGACGTGTTTGCTTGGACATACAAAGACCTCAAGGGTGTAGAACCCAGCATATGCGCTCATCGAATCCCTATGACTGCAGATGCAAAACCTTCTAAACAACGCCCTTATACGTATAACGAAGTTTACGCAGCAAAAATAAAGGAAGAAATTGACAAACTACTAGCAGCAGGATTCATTTATGAGATTGAACACACAGAATGGGTATCGCCACTAGTAGTAGTGCCTAAGAAAAACGGAAAGCTAAGGGTGTGTATCAACTTGAAAAAGGTAAATGCAGCAACTATACGTGATAGTTTCCCATTACCCATCACAGACCATCTGTTGGAAAGAGTTGCCGGCAAAGAGGTCTATAGCTTCTTGGATGGATTCTCTGGTTACAACCAAGTAGCTATTGCAACTGAGGACCAGAATAAAACCGCATTCGCGACTGAATGGGGAATCTATGCATTTAGAGTAATGCCTTTTGGGCTCACTAATGCGCCAGCCACCTTCCAACGACTGATGTGTCATGTGTTCAAGGAATTTCTGAGAAAAAGTATGGAAGTATACGTAGATGACCTTTGTACATACTCAAATCAACGACCAGACCATATACCGGAACTGAGAAAAATATTCAATAAATGTAGACAGTACAGAATTTGCCTGAACCCTGAGAAATGTGTCTTCATGGTGCGACAAGGAAAAATCCTAGGACACATCGTTTCTAGGAATGGAATATCCACGGACGAAGAAAAGATTAAAGTTATCTTAGAGCTACCAAGACCCACGAATGCAAAGGAAGTACAAGCCTTTATGGGACACTGTGGATATTACCGTAGGTTTATTCACATGTATGCCATAATAGCTAAGCCTTTATATGGTCTATTGACTCAGTTCACTTGGACTGACGAGTGTGAGAAGGCCTTCAACGAACTTAAAAAGCGGCTTAGTACAGCCCCAATTCTGAAATCACCCAACTGGAACAAGCCTTTTCACATTCATGTGGATGCGTCGAACTATGCCATTGGATGTATCCTAGCTCAACCGGCTGACGAAGGGAAGCTTGACCATCCAATCGCTTATTCAAGTAGACAATTAAACCAAGCAGAAAGAAATTATACGACTACTGAAAGAGAAGGTTTAGGAATGGTTTATGCAGTGAAGAAGTTTAGACACTACCTCTTAGCCAACAAATTCAAGTTCTTCATAGACCATCAGACCTTGTTGTATTTAGTCAATAAGCCTTGTAACACGGGAAGGTTGGTACGATGGTTCTTACTATTAATGGAGTTCGACTTTGAGGTAATAGTCAAAAAAGGAAACACACATGTAAGAGCAGATCACCTTTCAAGGCTAACGCATGGAGAACCACCTAGCGGAGTACCGGATGATTTACCAGATACGTATTTGTTTAATCTTGAAGTATGTCCAAAGTGGGCGGAACGACTAATTCCTATACTCACCCATGGCCCTCAACACTTAATAAATAAGGATAGCAAAAAAAAGATTCTTCAAACAAGAAACTTACACATTGTTGCTGGAAGCATGTATTATAAGGAACCCAACGGTGTCTTGTTAAGATGTGTCGAGGAGGATGAACAAAAGCAACTAATTCAGCACGCACACGTAAACAAGTGGAGAACCCATCAAGGATTGCATGGAACAATTCGAGAATTAAAAAGGTTAGGTGTATATTGGCCTGACATGCCAAAAGACGTTCACGAGTATGTGATGAATTGTGCGGAATGCAAAGAAAATAGCCCAGAGGATCACATGTCATTACTTTTTCGACCATAGCGCCTAACTGGAGTAAAACATTAGTACAATTCCTCCAAACGAAGAAGCACGAAATAGGAGCTAGTTTAGCAAGACAACGATCCCTAGAAGAAATGAGCAAGGATTATGTGATAATAGGAAAACAATTGTTTAGAAGAGGAAAAGACAATCAACTCAGATTGTGTGTGCATGAAGGAGAATATCTGCCCATATTACAGATGGCACACGCAGGAGCTGCTGGAGGACATTTTTCGGCAGACAGAACTGTCAAGATGATTCTCTTTGCAGGCTTGTGGTGGCCAACTCTACATATGGATGCGGAGACGTATGTGAGAAGCTGCGAAACATGCCAGAGAGCGAAATATCCCATTCGAAGAGACGACATGCCTTTAAGACCCTGGGGTATTGATTTCATAGGACCTATCAATCCACCTGCAAAGGGATCACATGCGGAGTACATCATAGTAGCCACCGACTACTTAACCAAATGGGTAGAAGCAAAAGCCACTAGAAAGAATGATGCTCAAACTACGGAAAAATTTCTTTTTGAGCATATTTTCACACGCTTTGGACTACCGATTGAGATTGTGAGTGATCGAGGAACGCATTTCCTAAATGAAGTCATTGAGTCGCTAATGAATGACTTTTTAGTGATTCATAAAAAATCAGCCCCATACCATCCTCAAGCTAACGGACAAGCTAAAAGTTCCAACAAGGTACTATGTACTGTGTTAACAAAGATTGTCGATAATAAAAGGTCGGATTGGGACAAACAATTGCATCATGCAATTTGGGCATTCCGAGTTGCATATAAAACTGCAATTGGAACAACACCTTTCAATTTAGTCTATGGGCAAAATGCTATATTGCCAATTGACTTCTTAGTACCTACATTGAAAGTAGCCCAACAATATGAGTGGAACGGTCATGAATTGTCCCAGCAACTAGATCAAATTGAGAAGTTACACGAGACAAGATTGCAAGCGGTAGCAGGCATTTATGCTGCTAAGCGGAGACAAAAGGCATATTATGATTCACATATAAAAGACAAAGGACTTAAAGAAGGCGACTTAGTCCTAGTGTACACCCTAAAACAACATGCAAAGAAGCTACAAAAACGTGGATACGGACCCCTGATTATAAATCGAATTTCTACTAGTGGTGCAGTCAATCTCGCTACGCTATACGGAGACATTCTTCCCAACTACATCAGTGGATGTAGAGTAAGAAGATTCATGGAGCCATTGACTGATCACATGTTAGCACGACTGGTAGGTGCTCAAAATAGGAAAAAGGAAGAAGAGCGAATTAGAGAGGAAGCTCGACAAGAAGCACTAGAACGCATTAGGAAACGGAAAGAGTGGATCAGGCAAAGAGATGAACGCTATCTCCAAGGAGAAGAGCCCATCCCTATGGCAAATTACCAAGTCGATAATCTTGGCACAATGGGTATGTGTAAGACGCAACCTTACCTAAACCTAGGGATTGGCAGGACAGAGTATAAATTGATAGATGCATTGATAGACTCAGGAGCAGGCTTTAGCTGCATGCGAAAGAGAATAGCAGATGAACTGCACTTAGAATTGAATCCCACAAAGGCTCAATTAATAGGAATTGGAGGTCACACCATAGAATGCATAGGAACCACGCATGTATCCCTCCACCTAGGAAATTCCTCCATGGAACACAGAATCCTAGTGTGTAAGGATGACGAGTTGATAGAAGACTTCATTCTAGGACACCACTGGATTATTGAAACAGAGGCTTGTATCCATCTAGCTCAAGGTTATATTTCGGCTACGATAGGGCATAAAGAGATTTTCAGCTTGCTGGAAGAGAAACCATGTAGCCAAACAATATTAAAGCCAAGATCAGAGGAGGTTCAAAAAACGACAAAAGAAAGTATCAACTACGCTCACCATTCAGAAACCAAACGAATAGAAGCGGAAACTTCAATTCTAGCGACGTCCACAATAGAGTCGAAGTTATCCAATGCAATTGTGGAAGAGCCAATCATTGAGGAGCCGTGCTTCCACACGCAGGGTCGAAACATCCAAAGATCGTACTATTGGAAAACAACAAGCAGATACTCGAATCAAGACCCACCCAAGTATAAGTGGATACGCAAGGATCAGATAAAGAGTCAAGAAACGTCCACACCAACGCTGAGGAAGGAACAAGGCATCACCAAGCCAGCTTCACAGAAATACATGCCCCAAACATCATTGCAAGTATGGATCCCTAAGACCTTGCTTGAAGCTCAAAGATCTCGACATCAGATATGGATACCCAAAAAGGTCATACAAGCAGCAAAACAGGCTGTAAGGACAAGGGAGGAAATACCACAGCAGACAAGGCAAAAGTCGACAACACGCAAGAATCATCAGAGAAGGTCGCAAAGCAATTCCAAATCCACTCGGACAATGGATAAAGCAAGTAGCACGAACAGCTGCACGGTCGAGAAAACCCAGCGATCTCTCTTTGTATTCTTAAAATGGATCTGGAAACCAAAGCTACCACGAGGGGCGGATGATCGAAGAGATAAAGCACCCGATTGCACTCACGTTGTGTCTGATGCACCTAAAGTAAGCATGATAGGGCCGCAATACAAGGCCAAGCATTTGGCACGGGATGTACATTATCAAACTAGTGGTGCACGATCTCCAAGTGAGACTAGATCTTAGCTTAAACCTGATAGGAATGGACATACTATGTACATAAACTGTGCTTCGGCTATACTAATGATTGTTTTCTTTCAAAAAAAAAAAAAAATATATAAAAAGAGGCGGTAAGAAATCCCACTCTTGCAATAATGGGGAACGGAGCGACTAGCGACTACAATACACTGCATGGTCTCATGAAAGCCTTTCGAGCTAATGCACTTTCCCTTGTAAGTGCAGATGGCTTCTGAAGACTCTGAAGCTACAATCCAAGAGGAGGTCCAAGAATTTCCTCCTCAATGTCTTACGAAAGCAAAAGGCCACTGGTTCAGAGATGAGCAACCAGTGGAGGAATATCTTTTCTTGGCCAACATAAAGATCATGGACACAGAGCATCACTTTCCAATCATGTCCCAGGACTTCAAAGTGTTACATGAACTGCCATCCACGATCGACATCATGAAGAAAGCAGGAATTCATAAATATTTCGAGCTACCTATCTATAAACCGGATTTTCAACGCTGTACACAAGTCATGAACACTCTACGACCAGCACTACATGATCCATTGGTACCAGAAGCCAATGTGATGGACAAGAATGGAGAATGGGTAGTCATTCAATTTTCCCACGACTTAATCAAAGAAGCATTTGGATGGGAAAAGGATGGTGTCAACACGGTCAAGGAAGAGAGTCGTGGAGCCAAGACAAGAACTTTCGTCGACATTAATAGGGTGGACATCGAAGAAGAAGTCAGGTTGATTCACCAACACTTCTGCTTCCCGAGTATGAACAGATACACGGCCCCTCAAAAGATCATTGTGCAATTATTGTCTCATGCCATAAAACAGATCGGCAACCAGGTAAACCTTACACCATATGTGCAAGAAAGATTGTTCGAGGCGAAGAAGAAATGGGAAAATAAGAAATTCCTCAATGGGACCACTGCCCTAACGATTATGATTTACCATGCATTGGGCATGCGCGAATACTTACGGGAAATGCCATCCTCAATGGAGTTGGCTCAATTTGTCAAAGCAGTTACTGTACCAAAACAGAAGAAAGGAAGCAAACAAGTAGAAGAAGCAGAAACAAGCAATCAACCAAGAATGAGAGGCACAATGAGAGGCACCAAACGACCTCGAGAAGTCCACCAAGTAGAAGAGGAAGTATCAAAAACAAAGAGAGTACATGTACTGCCTACGACCACTACTCAAAGAACCAGAAAGATCACGGAAGAAGAGTTGACCCAAGCGCTGGAGGAGACTCACAAATATACAGAAGGACAAATTAATCTACCAGTGCAGGGTCATCATTATCAACAGTCCGCAAAAGCTCAGGAACCACAAGGCAAACTCACTAAGGTACATAGGTATCGGGAAATTGGGCTAGACAACTCTAGTTCTGGATCCGACGGCCAAGAGAAGCCCAATACATCATTATTGGATGTAGACATTCAAAGTGAATCAAAGGATGATGGCCAGTGGGCCGAATTAAATGAAGTAGACTATGGTGAAGACCAAGCAGACCACAAGGAAAAAGCTCAATCACCACTGGTAGACCAAAATACAACCAAAGAAAAGGCACGAGAAGAAAGGCAGCACCCTATTCCACCGAAAGATGCCTCCACCACCCATAACAAGTAAAGCAAATCTGATGAGGAGGAGCAATTACTGATATCAGAGAAGAAGCCTCAGGAAGAAGGAAAAGAAGACGAAGAACCCTTCACCCCACTAAGGGTTGTGGCAGAACCGTCCCCAATGGATGTCACATTTCAAGGGAGTGCCACGAAGGTTCGTAAGGTAATAGACGATGAAGCAGAATTGCAAGTACAACTACAGGTCCGACAACCACATAAGGAAATGATCCACGTAGCGAAGGGACAAGATGTACATGCAGGAGAAACTCCAGACATACCTAAGACATGGCTAAATGTTGATATAGCTCAGCTCAAGCCTGTGGTGCAGGATATGATTCGCACTGCACTAGACACTCAACAATTGATGCTTGATGCGGATGAAGATTATGACCAAGCCATGCTCGAAAAGCAGGAGCTTCGAAAAGAAGGTATGAATCTGGCTAAGAAATTATCCAAAGCAGAAGCTCACGTTTTGAAGCAACACGAGGAGATAAAAACGACAAAATCACAGTGCAAAATATTAGAAACAGAAAATGCCAAGCTAAAAGAGCAAGTTTTGGAGCTCACAAAGAAACTAGACATGACTGAAAAAGAGAAAACGAGGATCCATGCACGTAGCAAGGTACTCGAATCACAGCTCAAGGTGAGCATGGAAGAAGCAGACCACTTAAAGGACAGGAACAAGGAGCTCATGACTGCTCTCCTCAGTGATCAACCACCGACAGATACTGACAAATCAAATGAGGATATAAAAGGCATGGAAGAAAAGTTGATCAAGATGGCAGATCAGCTCAAACAGGAGCAAGAGACCATCGCAGAATGGGAACAAAGATACATGAATGACACTGCAGCTCTACGCAAGAAATGGAAAAAAGCAGAGAAAGATTATTTCCGACAGTGCAAACAAGAGACAGATCACATGAACATAGTTGCCCAGGAATTAATCAAACATCAAGAAAAGATTACAAAGGTCGAAGACGAACTTAAGCAGAAAGATGAAATCATCAAACGGCTTCAGGAGCAGATCGAGCTAACAGGAAAGCAGGGGACACCAGTAGTTCCACCAGAAACCACGGCTACTGTGGAGGACGAGGTACGTCCTCTCTCTCCCCCCTTGTATCATTCACCAATAAGGGCGGAAAGGGAGGTTCCATTAGAACCTAACACACGAGACATTGCAGAACTGAGCAGACCAGAAAGGGCACTACTGGTGTCCCAGCTCACCGCTGATTTTGAAGACCAAATTATCCAGATAATGAAAGAAGCTCAGATAGAAAACAAACAATTAGATCAAATTTTGAAGCCATTCAATGTACCATATGGTCTACTTAAAGAACAGACACGCATGTATATAAAGTCTGCAACAAACAAAGATCCGGACCACAACCTTCAATTCCAGCATGACACTTTCAAGTATAATCAAGAGGAATTTGAGAAGGCTGATCCGATATGGCGAAGAAAAATTTTGGAGAAGAATCCGACATTGCAGGTACAGTGGGAAGCATCACCATATGCACTTCACGTAAACCCATCTTTTTGTCCTGTACCCCGCAGACGCTCTTGGACGCAATTTTGGGAAGGACAGCGTCAAGGCACTATCAATAATCAGTGGCTTAACTATCCGTTACTACCTAGTCCGCCACATAATTACTTACCTACAGAGGAATATATGGTGAAGACAATGGAATTTTGGATTGCAAGATATGCTACAGTTCCGGACTTAGCCGTCAAGATGACCAACAAAATATTTAGCATGCTCATTACAGTGCTGAAGGTGTTTCAACATGCTAAATATACATTTTTGAATTTCATCGGCATTACGCAAGGGTCTGAGGCTCTTGTTTTTGATTTATCAACCATTCCGAGCCGACTCACCATTATGGCGTATTATTCTCGACTTATGTTTTTGCCATCAACATATATGCAAACTTTCGAAGAAGCATTTTTTACAGGCTTCTTTGAAATGGATTCAGAGATTTTTGTGAAAATGACTTCCAATTTAAATGCAAGGCTGGTGGCCTATGAAACAAGTTTCTTTGCTGATCATAGACAGGCGCCCGAGGACGGAGTAAAGTCAAAGCAATGGAAAGAATTCATGCTATGTCATGCCAATCTGCTGAACCAACGAGAGCAAACCGCAATTCAAACATACACGCGTCGCCTCAAAAAGCCTGTCGAGGACGACAGAGTTCAGGAGGAGGGACGTGTAGAGGGACAATCAAGCAAAAAGAAAAGAAGAAGGAAATCAAAGTCCAGAACGATTCAGTAAGAAAGGAAAAAGAATATATCTCTGCAGGAAGCCCCGCAGGGGCGCATTACCCATCTCTGCACAGAGCCCCGCAGGGGCACGCATCAGGCAACAAGGCAAACAGGCTCAAAGCAATACAACAGGGTCAGATGTTTGCAACCAGGGCAAATCACAGGTCCAAAAGTCAGAAAGGGGTAGAGGCCGAAAAGTTCAAGAGGGTGACTAAGAACAGCACATTCCTAGTCACTGGTGGAGTGCGTGGCAACCCCAATCAACAGGCAAGACAAATGCAGCAGGCTCTCGAGTAGTAGAGCTTGAATCAAGAAGGCCATCGAATCTGCATGTCTGTTTAACTACAAACAACACTGACCACTGAACGCGTGCGCGAAGCAAAGTCTGTCAAGGGACGACAGAGACAAAGAGGGGGAGCGTGTTGCAGAACTAAAGAGCGCACAAAGCAGAGAAAAAAGGCGGGCCCCAAAATTTTTCCGATTTGGACACACCACTTTTGTATCATAACCACTCTTGTATATAATTTCCATTGTAAATGCACTAGAGGAGTCCTCTAGATGCATCCCCACAGAAGATTAGTAATTTACCCATGTACAATAGTAGGAAATTAGTCTTTAGTGAATAAAGTGCCGGTCTCCTGTGTGAAAGGACCAAACTTAGGACACTAGTATATAAGTCAAAAGTGACTCTTTGTAAAGGACCTCTTGTCATTGTGAAGAAGGGAGCACTTCTGAATTTTCGAGTTTGCCTCTTTCCTGCTGATTTTGATCTTCATTTTGCTCTTGTATGTGTGTGTGATGCTTGAAATGCATGTGTAGGACTGTTGTCTACCCCTTCCCCTTTGTTTTGAGCTGCTGTAGTGCGTGTGTAAGCTAGGAGAAGCTGTGGCGCGGGTGTTTGTGACTCCCGTAATTCACTGTTTCTGCCATAACTTGAAGCAGAGTGGTCAGAATTGAGTGAAACCACCACCCTTGGATTCGTCTCGTCGAGAGCTTCGAAACGAGTACCCTATTGCCTATGTTCGGAGTTCTGGGCTGGGAGAAAACCTCAAAATACCAAAACTTCTGAAAAGAGGCTTGCGGCAACACTTTCAGTATTTCAGTAGGTGTGAGTGGTAGTAGTCTTTTCTCCTGTGTGATTAGCTAAACCACTTCATTTTCTATCACGTGTGCACACGTCTTCATACACTTGGCGAGTCACTCCTTAGGATTGACATTTAAATGTGTGAAAAGGATCCCACTATATGCACTTGTATGGCAATTGAGGTATAGTCTCATTGGTACAAGTCCTTGAGTCGTCGTGACTCAAGTACACACCTTCCCCCTTCCATTTCCCTGATTTTGCTTGTGAGAGAGAGCGAGAGAGCGATTTGTGTGTGCTGTTTTTGCATGTTTCTTGAATGTTCTTGCAGGTTGTAGCTATATCATCACCTCCAGCAGGATGCACAAGTATGAAAAAACTCTACACAGTCTCGGAGATGTTGACCTCTGTCCATCGTGATCGGCAAAAAACTTAAACATTTGGTAAAACAAAGTGCACCACCACAACACACATGATGTGCACATTCCAAATCACTAATTAAAACTAAAAAATTATGTGATCCTCTGTCAATCACGACCGACAGTCACGATCGACAGACTCTGTCAATCGCGACTGACAGACTCTGTCAATTGTGACTGACAAACCACGACGGATTGCCACGTAGGACTCAGTCAATCGCGATCGACACCGTCGATTGTGATCTACTGAAATTTCACAATTGACACTAGAATTCACGTGCCCACGTGTCCATTGCGACGAACACAACCCCGATTGATTGAAATTATGCCAGATTTTACGGAAAACGTGTCAATCGCGATTGACAGACCCCACGATTGACTCTGACGATCGCGATTGACACCATCAATCGCGACTGATGTGTCGATCGCGACTGATAGGCCCTGACGGACATCTGTGTCAATCACGATTGACAGACCTGTATTGAGAGGCATTTTCGGCTAAATTTTTAGGGTTTTTCTTCCAAATTTTTGGGGTAATTTTGGGCATACTTATCAAGTAATTAGCACTTTGTGAGGTCCCTACACTAGTAATTTGAGAAAAATCCTGTTTGATTGTTAGCCTGTTTGAACTGTGTTTTAACCTTAGAACCTTGAACAGTCATAACATCCTCATAAGAAATCCGTTGGGAGTAATCTTAGGCTCATTGGAAAGATTGTTTTGAATCTCACTAAAACATCCAAAAGTTTTTGTAAAACTAATACGGGGAGTTATAGATAGGGTATTTTGAAATTGATCATACCTTGGGGTAGGAAAACTAAGGGATCTTTAGGATTGTTTTCCATAAAGGCAAAAGGCAATTTGGTTTGTGAGTTACATGAAGGAAACTAGTTTGTTGTGTCAATTGAAGTCAACTCCCGAGCTAACTTTGGAACTTTTACAGGTCCACTAAGAGCTTCGAAAGGCATTCAAGGCAAGAGTGAGTGCGGGCTTGGGAACACACTTCTTGGGCTTCGAAGGGCAAGGGATAAGCAACTTAAGGCTGTATTATTCTCAACTCCCTTTTTCAATTCCTAGCTTAGGCTAAGTGCGAGTCGTGCTAGAAGTAAGTTAGGGTGACGATAGGCATCTATCAAGTTGAAGACTACCTAAGCACTCAAGTTCAAGCGAAAACATAATCTCTTTGTGATCGATAACTTTAAAGGAAAATAATTTAACATGGTGCGATCAACTTAAAGTGAGGAAAATCACTCAAATATTCCTGACGACGTGATATCACACAAGATTATAAACACAATAACCACCTAAAAAAGAACCAAGTGATTGATACAAATTGATCTGCACCGAGGTTGTACCTTGGGTAAAAATTGGATTTGCTCATTAAGGCTTATGAACCTTAGATCAGGACGACACCTAGGGAGAGATAGACAAAGCCTTAGGTCTTCAGAGGCTAGTGTCAATCACACTGCTAGGTCTTGGGCCCAGTAGTTGAGTAATTATTCACACTACCCTAGCTCTGAAACTAGCGAATCAGAGATGTCTCATGGAATGGAGAGACCAATAGGAAGTTTGGGCTTGGCTTATCTGCAAAAGGTTGAAGGTCCTTACAGACTCAATTAGAATACCTTAGGACCAACCGATTAGGTGCTTGCATCTATGAGGATGGCCTGAGAAGATCCATGGTCCAAATTAAGAACCCAGATCAACCCATTGGACTCGAATATCCATCACTCAAGTTTGAAAATGGTGCACACCTAGACACAGAACTTATCATGTATGTGGTCACCACCTACCAAGATAGGACAAATGAATTCGGTAATCTGATCCCAAAAACGGATATAGGTGACATAGAGCAACGGAACATAGGTGGAGAGCCTAGAACCCCTCGAGGCAAATCAGTTCTCACTAGAATTATCCCACCAGAGTGGGTTCCCCAAGACAATAAGAGCATAGATCTGCTCTTAAATCGAGAGACCGATGAAACCTTTTGGAGGTATAAGCCTGATCAATCGAATGAGGTAGGAACGATCACAATCTATGAGTTCAAAGATCCTAATAGCCCAGGAAAAGTGACCTATTTAGACAATACTTTAGAGAGGTTCTTTGTGGTCATAGAGCATGGTAGGCATGCCTACACTTGGAAGGGTGAATTTATTTTTCCCCAACCAAGATCTAATGTCTCTTATGTCCACCAAGGAGCTGGAACATCCCAAGTTCATGGAGCTCAAAGGGTCAGAAGTAGAGACAGGCCAGAGGTAAGTTTTGCCAACCCCTTGGGAAGAGAAAGGATGAAAACAGAGACGGATAGAGTGGAAACTGAGAGACCTAGGGACCCAAGAAACCAAATTAATGTTGATAATTTTCCTTTGCCAAGGCCTAGAGAACACACTAGAACCTTGAGACCAACCCAGCTAGTAAAGTCCATGAAGAATTAATTCGATGGCATTGGGGACCCATATGATCATGTGGCCGAGTTTAGGCAAGTCTTGAGAGCTGAACAAGTTGAGGACCTATTCACGTAGTACAATGCTTTTGGTCTAACCCTTAGGAACACAACCCTTAAATGGTTTCAACCACTACATGAGAGACAGTTCAGGAACATATAACAACTTCTAGAGGCTTATTACCGAATTCTCTAAGAGTGGCATACGGCATAATACTTCCTCACTGATTCACAGCTTCAAGTAGACATCTCAAGAGACAGTTAGACTTGCAGGAAGAAGGTTAGGCAATACCTAGAGAGATGTCCTGTTCCTGAGTTACCCACACCAGCCAAAACAAGTGGCTTTATTCCTGGATGGACCGCTAAGTACCAAATTGAGATCATATGTGTACTTGAAGGACCCTAGAACCATATAAGAGTGTGTATGCATGTGCATGTACATCAAAGATAACCTAGGGGAGGAATTAGAGCTTTCAAAAATCTACAGAGATTTAGATAGATCCACTATCCTCAATTCAAATCCGTCCATATCTATTGAGGAGCTTGCAGAGAAGGTAGCTCAGAAGTTAGGAGTATCAAGCAAACAAATACCAAGGTTTGCCCCAGTGAAAAGATGTTATACTTGTGGAGGTGACCATATGGCGAACGTATGTCCCATTATGGCTCAACCCCAAGTGAATCCTAGTAGCCAATACTGTACCATAGAACGGAGATACACTAATCACACCGCGCAAGATTGCCCATACAATAAGCAAGCAGTTAGGCAAATGTACCCACAACCATACCCTCAACAAGGAAGATATCAGAGCCAATACCCATCACAACAGTATGCTAGGCCTTAGCAACCCTACCAACCACAATATCAGGCTCAGTAAATACCTCAGCCTGTGTTAGCTCAGCAACCTCCTTCCCCATCCAATGTGATTCCAATGAAGTACACAGCTGCAAAAGAGAATCTGAATAGAGCCATTATGCCAGTAACTCCATTACTTTCTGAAAGTGAACCAAGTGATCACAGTTTTAACTCTACTCACATTGAAAGTCCACAGGCTTACTACATGCAGTCACCTGAGCATAATGAGTCATATTATTATGAAGACCCGAGTGAACCTAGTTGGGAGCCAGAGTATGCAAATGTAATGTATGCAAATCCAAACTCTAGGCCTCAACCTAGGTAGGTAAGACCCCCATTTCCTAGAAGACCATGCTATCGATGTGAGGGAGATCACTTCATTCGTGATTGCCCTATGCCTGCACCTACACAACCCCAATCTGTGACAATTCAGGGTTTTTGTCCCGATTGTGGGAAAGATCACCTTTTCTGAGATTGTCCTAAGAATCCTAACAATTTACCAAAAATCACTCCTATCAATGTTATTGGGTTAGTAGTAGACTCTACAGGGAGTGTAGCTTCCACTGCCCAGTGCAAGTGGTCACTAGAGCTCAAGCTTTGCAGCAAAACCAAGGTTTAGGCCAGGAAAAGAGTTCCGAGGTTAGTGAAACTGAGAGCATAACTAAGAAGAGGACTAGAGCTTGGAGGGATATCCACGAAAGAATGAAAAGGCAATGTGCAAAGAAGATGAGTGAACTCGAGGAAAGTCTAAGAGAAACGAAAGCCAAGATAATTGAACTCACATCTCAAACTCACTCTCACACTACTCCACAACCACCATTCCCATCTCCTTACAACCCACCTCACACAATTCCACCACCCCCTAGAGTAGGATCAGTCTTAGCAGATCCCACTCCCGAGGACATAGACATGATGCTTAAAGCATATCAGGCCAGAATCCAAGAAGGGCCAAATGTAACGGATCATGAAAAGTGTTATCCTAGAGCCGAACTAGATCTTGAAGGAACTAAAATTTGTGCTAAGATGGTGGAATTGGCTCAAACCATGTTTGAAGCCAGTCGCCTCTTTAACTTCTCTAGTTCAGCAAAGACACAATTGTACTTTGATGGACTGCTAGAAAGATTGGAGAGGCTAATTGCACAATCAGAAAAGGACCCCGCCTCTCAAAGTAAGGACAAGGAAAGTGAAAGGATAAGCCTTCCTGCCCAGGAAGCTTATGTGCCTAACTCCACTGAACCAGACAAATCTTCTTCAATGAATCGGTACTCACCAGAATTCCTACGAGAGATTCAAGAAGAGAAATGGGCTAAAGAGAGTGATGCCCCTCCTCCCATTGAACTTGCGGATGATACACACGATCAATTCCCACAAGACATTCCTTCCATTTATGGAGAGTAGGAGAGTGCCCAATCTCATGAGAGATTAGACTTCCCCTATGAACACCGAGGTAGTGAAAAACACTAAAGTGCAGTGCAATCTCACGTTAGAATAGTTACTCAAGGTTAGGCCAGAACTGTGGAAACATGTAGCCAATCAAGTGCCAGAAGTAGCAAAACCTTGTTCCTAAGTAGGATCTCATAGAACAGTGCCAAAAATACCTTTAAACAAGATAGGTGACATGAGCGAAGGAGGAAGGAAACACCTATCTTCCCATTACCTATCAAGGATACACAACCAAGGCAATTTTGGACTCAGGCGCAGGAGTTGCAATTGCTACCACTTCCCTATGGAAGTGTTGGGGCAAGCCAATACTCAGGCCAATAAGAATGAAATTGCAGATGGCTGATGGTCACATTGAGAGACCCTTAGGACTACTGGAAGGAATAACTCTCACTACATGTGGTGTGGAGTTTGAGCATACTTTTGTTGTCTACGTCTTTAGCAAAAATAAGGCCTATGAGATGATTTTGGGAAGACCATTTATGCAGCACTTGCAAGTGGTACAGGATTGGGGAACCAACTCCTTGTATCTGCAACACTTAGGTGTTACAACCAAAGTTAATCTCAAGGATTACTCTCATAGAGATGTACCCCCCATCCAATGGAACCCCATCCATAGAGCCAAAGATGATACAGAGTCAGTGCATTCCTCATGGATGCATGAAGACACCCACTTATGGATGTGCAAAGTAGCGGTAGAAGAAGAGAAACAAGAAAAAGCAAGAGAGGTAGGTGCAAAGGAAACTCATAAATCAATTCAAGACCCAGCCTATGGACCTGTAGTCTTCCCAAACGAAGAATTTGAACCTCATGGTTGGGCGGAAATTTTAGCAACAATGGATGTAGCCATCAATGAAGAACAATGGACACCCGACTGTGACGAAGATGGCTATGACATTTCAGTCTTCTCCATAGAGCCAATTATGTGTGATTCAATTATAGAAGAATGTGAACCTAGTACCGATGCATTTGAGATGCAAGTGACTCTGATCTAGAGTCAATCATTATGGACTCACCTTTGCATTAGATGAAGAATACTTCTATGAGGTAGAAGCTCACCCTCAAAGACATGAAGAGATTACAAATGAGGTGAGATTAGCCACACAAGTAACCCCCAAGAGTGAAGGCAAGAAAAAGAAGAAGAGAGAAGTCACACCAGAAGAGGAGGAATCTTTGTTTGAGGTTCCTGAAAAATTTAAGAAGTATGAGATAGACGATAGGAGAGTCATGATAAGAATGCCTAAATGCAATGCACAAGCAGGAGAGGCTTATGACAATAAAGAAACCACCAAGAAAATAGTTGTAGCCATAGAAGAAGGAGAAGAGAGATGCACTTACATAGGACATGACCTGATGGAAGAAGAAGAGCACGAGTTGATAACCTTGCTAAGAGAATATAGAGATGTGTTCATGTGGAGCTACAAGGACTTGAAAGGTGTGGACCCTCACATATGCTCACACACTATCCCCATGAATTCAGATGCCAAACCCTCTAAACAAAAGCCATACACATATAATGATAATTATGCTGCCAAAATCAAAGAAGAGATAGATCACTTGGTTGAAGTTGGATTCATCTATGAAATTGAGCACACTGAGTGGGTATCCCCCATTGTAGTGGTGCCCAAGAAGAATGGAAAGCTATGTGTGCGCATTAACTTGAAGAAGGTTAATGCAGCCACCATTCAAGATAACTATCCGCTTCCTATCACTGAGCATCTATTAGAAAGGGTAGCAAGCAAGGAAGTGTACATCTTCCTTGATGGATTCTTTGGCTACAATCAGGTAGCCATTGCTCCAGAAGATCAGCATAAGACAACTTTTGCCATAGAGTGGGGCATATTCGCCTTTAGAGTAATGCCATTTGGTCTCACCAATGCGCCCGCTACCTTTCAAAGATTGATGTGTCATGTATTTAAAGAATTCCTGAGGAAGAATTTAGAAGTCTATGTTGAAGATCTTTGTGCTCATTCCAACATTAGAAAAACACATATAACTGAACTCATGCAAATCTTTGACAAATGTAGAGAATATCAAGTTTGCCTGAACCCAAAAAAGTGCATTTTCATGGTTAGGCAAGGCAAGATTCTAGGACACATAGTGTCAAACAATGGCATGTCCACTAACGAAGAGAAAGTGAGTGCTATTGCAAAACTACCTAGGCCAAAGAATGTCAAGGAAGTGCAAGCTTTCATGGTGCATTGTGGCTATTATCGCCGATTCATTCATATGTATGCAATCATTGCAAAGCCTTGTACTCCCTTTTGACTAACTTTGAGTGGACTGAAGAATGTGAGAACTCCTTCAATGAGCTTTAATGGCGATTATGTTCAGCACCAATCTTGATCACATCAGATTGGAACAAGCCATTACATGTCCATGTGGATGCATCCAAATATGCCATTGGATGTGTACTTGCACAACCTATGAGTGAAGGTAATATGGATCTTCCAATTGCCTATGCTAGTAGACAGTTGAATGCAGCTGAATGAAACTACACGACCACCAAACGAGAAGGATTAGGCATGTGTTAAGCCAAATGTTAGCCGTTGGGCAGGCTACAATGCTTCTGAATCTAGACTTAGAGTACTTGGTACTACTGTGATAATTAAAAGCACTCTAATTCTTAGCCACGTGGGTTCTTGGGAGTGGTAGGGGTCTGTTAGACAGAGGCCCTGTACTATTTTCCCAACCTCTCACATAATCATAAATACTCTGTCACGTCTTAGCTCAGTACTTGGCTCTGAACACAATTAACTACGCGGCTTACTGGATGTTGGAATTTTCGGACTGGGTCTGCTATAGTAAAAGAGCAGTAGTCCGGTTCTGACTTAAACTACTTCGAATACTCAACTTCATTCGCAGATGCACCTCTTCTTGACTCGGAGGTACACCGAACAACTATACTCAAAAGTATGCACTTACGGTATATCAACTCAAACAGTAGTCAAATCGTAACAGTCTTATTAGTAATTCCAGGGCACACAGGCTCCTTACCGATACGAGTCCTTCCTGGGATCGGAATCCACAGAGAACGCAGACTATTGTATCGACTCAGTTACTCACCGCACATTAACAAGCCAACAGCGAGACTACTTCCATGTTCCCTGCTTCGCCGAAGGACTGATAACAATACGCTGCACTTACAATACTCAGCGACACCCTTAACCATGACCGAACAGATTCGTAACACACTGCAACTGTTTCGTAACTATATATTAAGATGCGAACAAACTACTAGACAAAGCGCAACAGAACAGAACAGACAGAATAGAAAGACACACTCAAACAATACACTGCAATTCCCAAAATGGGCGCTCTCTCGCCATTCTTTTCTCATTGCCTTATATAGAAGATTTTTTTACAGTAGTGCACGAATCTTTTGTTACCTGCGCGTTTCTCGAAAGGTTCTTTCTATTTAAGACGCCTGTCCTAGTACATTTGTCCTTATTCGGTGGCCGTCTAACACTGGCACGCACGGTGGACTCGAACCCGCAGGTTCTTATGTTTCGGCTACAAGACCTTCTAAGTACATATTTCGGGCGAGCCTAAATGTGCGGGTGATTTTCTTTTTAATAGTTTCTATTAGCTGAACTAAGGTGGTTGGTTCTAATAACTGGGCGTCCGTTCTAACGGAGCTCAGGGCTATGGCTTGGGTTAACAAAATTTCGGCCTGGTTTTATAAGAAGGCCTCTTGTAAGTAAAAGTTGTTGGATAATGCAGCGTCGCGGGATGTCTTCATTTCGGTGACCTTCTGCTGCATATCCGTGACCCGATCCTTCTGATTTTGCACTTGATTATCGAGACGCTCGATCATCTGGTTCTGAAACTCAATGGTCTTGTAATAGGCGTCGCGTTCTCGTCGAGCATTGGCGAGATCTTTTTGGTTTTTAGCTTCCCAGGTTAATTGATGCCGCAACATTCTGTTGACTTCGTCCAAACACTCCTGAGCTCGTCGTAGCTCATCTTTGACTTGTTCGACCTCTCTCTGTTGATCTTGATTTTTCTTGACTATCTCCTGCAGTTGGGCCTTCGTTTCTTCGACCAGTTCTTCGAGTGAGGAGCTGATGTCTTCTTTTTCTTGTAGCGCGAGTTTCAAGACCCGAATTTCTTTGTGGGCTTCGTTGAGGAGCTGGTCCTTGGCAGCCAGTTGCGCCAAGGCCTCATCCCGTTGTTGTAGCAATGCCTGTTGTGCCGTAACTTGGCCTTGGAGATCTGCTACTTGGGTCTGCAATTGATGATTTTCGGCTTTGACAGCTTCGAGTTCTTCTTGGAGAGGGGTGATGTTTGCTTCCAAGAGGTCGACCTTGTGTTGGAGATCCTGTCGGATGGTGTTGGCGACGTCACTCAGCTGTACTAGAAGTTGCTGAGAAAGGGAGATGAGCATATGGCCCATGGTGGCTAGTTCGGATAAGACCGGAATAGAGGGAAGGAGAAGTGGGTGTTGCGGTTGCGCAGAGGTATGGGTTTGAATTTGGGGGGATGTCGGGGGCGAATAGTTGAGGGAAGATGACGAGGATTCCGGTTCCGGTGTGGGAATAGGGTTGACTGGGGGGGGTCTGGGATGGGCAGAGTCGGGGTTTGTTACCTGATTGCTTGTTTGTTGTTTCTCGGTAGTGTGGTCGATTGCGGATTCGACGGCCTTCAGTAATGTGTTTAGTGCAGCCCTACCGGGTTGCTGCTCGTCTTGTTGAGGCTCGGAGATTGCTTCGGTGGAGACTGTTTCGGTTTCGGTTTGATTTTGCTGGTCTTGTTGGTGATCAGCCGAGGATTCGTTGTGGATGGACGTGGCGGTGTCGTGGAAGGTTTCTTCTTGTTCGTCGTTGCGGTTGTCCTGATTCTTGTCGGCAGATCTTTGTGCTTCGCTTTCCGAAGAGCTGACCCGGATGCGCTTAGTGCGGAAGAGTTGGTTGATCTCCTCCTCTTCTTCTGCATCGTCATCGAGTGGTTGTACTGAATCTTCATGCCTAAGTATGGGGCCTCGGGGTGGTGGTTGTGCGGCGAGGATGGTTGGGAAGAGGAAGGAGATGATATGGGGAAGACGAGAGCGCGGGGTGGTTCCTTTATTTACCCGTTTCACGATTGCGACACACTCCTTATGGATTCTTTGGAAAAAATACGATGCGAAGTTGACGGGTTCTCGGGCTGCTAAGTCTAAGGCGAAGTAGAAGGGTCGGGAGATGCCATAGGTGCGCTTCTACAAATTGAGAATGGCAACTAGGAATTGGAGGGCAGATCGTTCGGGTTCGGGACGGCAGAGGATAGCGAACTCGTTTGAGGAAGATCGAGGGAATAATTCGGTCATGCGGGCGAGGGGAATACTGGGGCCATTTTCTCGGCCGTGCGGGGTGAGGCGGAAAGCTTCAGAGAAGGCGGGGAAGGTGATGACGGTTCTGGAGGGTAACGAAGGGAAAACCCATTGGCGTTCGGTGCCAGGGGATTGGGCGATGGCAGAGATGATTTGCGCGAAGAAGGGATGGGCTTCCACTGAGTGCCAGGGCAACTCAGCGAAGTTGGCCAACCCTCGGCAACGCAGGTATTCACCTACCTCGGTAGGGATACCATCGCGGAAGGCAGTGTAATTTGCTAGCGCTTCCATGGCGATCGCTAAGGCAGACTAGGAACACGAATACAGAGCACAACGATCGCACAGATTTCTAACACTCACCATAGTAGCGATTTTTGGCGTTGTCGACGGGGTTAAATAGGAACAATACGGTGGGGTGGGAAAGGGGGTTGGGTATCATTGTGCGGTGCGGGAAGGATACTTGTTTTCATGCAGGCGTGCGTATTCGAGTGACTGGTAAGGGGGGGCGGCTGGTACGAAAAGATTTTCTAAAATACGGCTATTTATAAAAAGAAGAAAGAAAAAGGGAAAGGATTAAACAAAACGCGGTCCACCGCCGAAAAAGTTAATGCAGGCTAGGGATGTGATGATATGGCCGCAGCTTCGACCCATTGATTACTTTGGGGAGTGGATTTCCGGTCAACGTAGTCAACCGAAAAGTTGCGGGACCGACTTGTTCTGAGATTTTGAAAGGGCCGAACCATCAAAGTTTAAACTTTCCTGCGGTTCTATCCGACTTTGCGTTGTAGAAGAGTACGAGCTGTCCTACCGAAAAAGATTGGAGTTTTCAAATATCGATCGTGTGTCTTGTCTTGTCTTAGTTGTACTTCGCGCATGGTTAAAAAGCTGAGCCATCGGTGCTCATCAAGTTCTCTGAGTGCGTCCATTCGTGCTATCAGTGAATCTTCCGGTAGCATCTTCTGAGTGATTGCTACACGCAGGCTTGGGATGACTACTTCCATGGGTGCTATTGCTTCTAAGCCATAAGCTAGTTTGAAAGGTGTCAAGCGTGTTGTTACCTTATATGTAGTTCGGTATGCCCATAAGACTGCAGGTAGTAGGTAATCCCATCTTTCCGGTGCTTCCATGATTAGTTTCCGGAGGATATTCAATAGTGATTTGTTTGTACTTTCGGCCAAACCATTGGCACGAGGGTAATACGGCGAGCTGAGTTTGTGTGTCACCTGGAAGGATTTGGTGAGTACCTTCATTAATTGATTTACAAAGTGAGTACCTTGATCTGAGACAATTTCCAGTGGTAAGCCGAAACGTGGAAAGACATCATTCAACAGGCATTTTGCTACTGCCACCGCTGTAGCCGACCGTAAAGCCCATGCTTCTACCCATCTTGTTGCGTAGTCTGTACAGGTTAGTATATATCTATTGTTACTGAAGACTGCTGGAGGTGTAATTGGACCTATAAAATCTAATCCCCATTTCTGAAATGGTTCTAATGGCATGACTGGCTGTAAGGGAAAGAAGTGCCGTTGTAGCGGTTGTCCAGACCTTTGACAGTTATCGCAGTGTTTGACAAATTGGGCCACATCTCTGTACATAGTTGGCCACCAGAGACCACTCTGCAGAATTTTCCGGTGAGTCAAATCTGTGGCAAAGTGACCACCAGTAGGTGTCGAGTGAGCCATCGTGATAACTGAGTTAATTTCATGCGGAGGAACACAGCGAAGTAGGATTCCGGTGTGATCTGCATAATATAGTTCTCCAGCAACTAACCGAAATCGGCGGCTAAAGACTGCAATTTTTCTGCGTACTGGTCTTGAAACTTGAGATGGAAGGCAACCATCAGTGAGAAAGGTCAAGATCTGATCATAATATGAAAATGGAATAGGTGGGTCTGCAGATTTTTCAGTAATTGGTTCTGATACATAAATTGTGGGTGTCGTGTCATCTATACCCACCGGAGATTCACCGGAATCTAAACGGGATAAACAATCTGCTAAGGCGTGTGAACTGCCTGGTCGGTGAATGACTTCGTAATCAAATTCCTGCAATAGTAAGATCCATCGTGCTAATCGGCCTCCTAGATGCTGCTGCCGAACTAGATAGACAAGTGCAGCGTGATCTACATGAAATGTGAATTTACGGCCTAGCAAGTAATGTCTAAATTTTTTGACCGAATATACTAGTCCTAAACATTCTCTTTCTGTTACAGAGTAATTTTTCTCAGTAGGGGCTAATCTTCGACTTGCATAATACACTGGTCTGAACCATTTATCAATTTGTTGCATCAATACACTTCCTATTGCTATATCTGAAGCATCAACAAATATGTGAAATGGGTGATCCCAGTCCGGCGGTTGTAAAATAGGAACTTGTGTTAATAAATGCTTTAAACGATCAAAGGCTATCTGGCATTCCTGGGTCCATTCAAATTGTCGAGGTGTTTTACTGATTAGCTTGTTTAGTGGTATTGCCAGATGAGCAAGCCACCGTAAGTGTCTTCCATGCCACCGTACTTGGCCCATAAAGCGCATAACTTCTTTTGGAGAAACTGGCACCGGAGCTTCTAATACTGCCGAAATCTTATCTGGATCGACTTGGATACCTTGTGCAGATACAATGTGGCCAAGTAACTTGCCACATGAGACCGCAAACACTGATTTGTTTGGATTCAAACAGAGTCTATGCTCTCTGCATTTCTGAAAGCAGCACCGTAAATGAAATAGATGTGCTATCATCTTACCGAAAATTGAAAAATCATCGAGGTATACTTGCATAAACGAAGTAAGATAAGGAGAGAAGATCTCCTGCATGCATCTTTGAAATGTGCTTGGTGCATTTCTCAATCCAAACCACATCACCGTACAAGCAAAGACACCCCAATTGGTAATGAATGCGGTTTTTGGTATATCTGCTTCGGCCATTCTAACCTGATTGTAACCACTGTATCCGTCTAAGAATGAATACATTTCATGACCTGCTACCCTATCGAGCATTGTATCCAGAAAGGGGATCGGGAAAGGATCTGGTACTGTTGCTGCATTTAATTTCCGGTAGTCTACACAGATTCGTAGTTGCTTATTTTTCTTTGGCACGATCACAATTGGTGAAATCCATTCAGCATGTTCTATTGGTACGATGAATCCGACTTTTAATAACCTATCAAGTTCAGCTTTTACCTGTGATGCATAATTGGGATTCATCAGGTAGCCAGGCTGTTTGTTTGGTTTAGCTTCAGGCTTCAACAAAACTTTATGTTGATAGATGCGCGGATCTAATCCCTTCATATCTTTGTAATCCCATGCAAAGATGTCTGAGAATTCGCGAAGAAGTCGAATCAAGTCAGCTTTAAATGATTCCGGTAAGTTTTGCCTTATCTTTACAGGTTGTGGATGCTCTTCATCTCCTAGGTTGTACGTGGTCAGCTGGTCTTCGGGGACATAAAACTGTTGCGGTTTCTCTGTATCGTCTGTTGACTTGAACAGCGATTGTAATTCATGATCATGTGTTGGGACACTACCTTCATGCTTAACTGTGTTGGTGATAGGTATGATTGTACAAACTGAAGTGTTCCAGTTATCTATAACAGACTGTAGATCAACAGTTCCTACAGACATTAAATCAGCATTACTCTTCAGAAATTCCTCTTCCTCATCATCTGATAGTCCATTTAACATGTTGACTGGTTCAGCGAAATATGGTCTGGCGTGAAGCTCGCACGGTTGTATAGCATCTAATTTTACTACATATCTACGGTTGGCATCTTTGAATGTAAGCTCTTGTGCGGACCAGTCCTGTATTACCTTCGCATGCTTCAGCCAAGGTCGGCCGAAAAGAAGGTTGTAATCCAAAGTGGATTCTGGCAGATCTAGTATAACAAAGGTCATTTTAAAGGTCGTACCTTGTAAAGTGATGGGTACATTTCGCACAAGTCCTACAGGGTGGACTCTAGATTGATCTGCCATTCTCACAAAAAATTGCACTGGTTCAACTTCGGTCCATCCTAACCTTTTGCATAAGGATGTTGTTGCAATGTTCACACCAGATCCTCCATCAATCAATACCTGCATAATTTTATGATTCTTGTACCATACTGTAATCAAGGGAACCGAATGATCAACGGTAGAATCAGGTTCCGGTTGAACTGTTGCTGTTGCCAGAATACAAGAAGGCACCGGACTGAACTATTGTTGGAACTGTTGTCGAATCCCAGGTACTAATGCCAGTAGTTGGCCGAGAGGCAAAGTGATAGATGCCTTGGATAAAATTTCCCAGGCTTGTTGGGATTGGTTGTCCTGCTCCTTTGGAGTTGAGGTCTCCGCTGATGTAGAAGTTTCTGCTGTTATGCCTACTGCTGATGATGGTTCCGCTGTTGTTTCCTTTTGTTGTGTTCCTTCCTTTGACGAAGCCTGAGTCACTAGAATAGGTTCTGGGAACACTGGTGGTTCAGTTGCGGTCCAGTGACTAGCCTTGTTATACATCCTATGTTGTTCTCGTATCCCTGGTTCGAATACTTCTGCTGCTGTCTGCAGCTGTTTACCTGATCGGGTCTGTAGTGTAGCAGCTTGCGTTTCTACTGGTGTAATTTGTACCATGTTGGCCATTGGGTTTTGCCGCTCCTTCTTCCTTTGATCGTACTCAGCTGCATCTTTGCAAAATCTCCTGATGTGTCCGAATTCGCCGCAAAAGTGACAGCGAGGTGGGGGTAGATTGGGATTTTCCGGTGGTGGTCCGTTTTGCCAGCGGTTTGTATTGAAATGGTTGTTCCTCTGTCCTCGGTAGTTCCGATATCCTTGTGGTTGATTGTTTCTCAATTGCGGAGGCACATAGTGATTCGCTGGCTGTCCATGTTCTTGTATAACTGCATTGACCGTTGCTGTTCCCTGTATTCTAGCATTGTAAACACAGTTTTCAGTGGTGTGTCCAGCAGTGTTGCAGATAGCGCAAAACGTGTGATTTAGTGCACAATTGGCACTAGTATGACCTGAATTTTTGCATGTGATGCAGTATACTTGTCTGGTTATGTCCTCAGCCATAGTTTTGTTTGTTTTCAACCACTCCAGATCTTCTGTAAATCCACCGACCTTGGATTCTAGTTGCAGAGCCATGGCAATGACTGCATCCAGCGTCATAGCTCCCACACATCTTATGATCATGATCTGTTTCAGTTGTGGGGTTAAGCCGTTGATGAACCACTGAGTGATGACATCATCAGGTAAGTTAGCGTGGGCCTGTGGTATCTGCCGCAAATGTGTTCTAAAGAGTGTAGCATACTCTTGGACAGTCTGATTAGCCTTTTGTCGGTTGTTTTGTAAATAATCAAAGATTTCGGCGGGATTCTTCTTTAGCCTGAATCGTTGCAAAAAAGCGTCTCGAACTGCGTCATAGGTACCGAAATGGTTAATATCGTATTCCGTAAGCCATCTAGCTGCTTCATTTACCAGTGTCGATTGAAAAACGATGGCCTTATACGCCTGATCCGGTGGATGGTTAAGAACGGCATAACTTATCTCAAAAGTGCGTACATGAGCATCCGAATCATCTCCTGGGAATCCACCGAATTTCGTGTATGTTACTCCTGTTGGAGGCGGCCTTGGTTGACATAACTGTTGTTGCTGTTGTTGTCCGTTCATTGTGAGTGTAACCAGCCCTTCTTCTGTATCTTGATGTTGGTTAGTTGAACTCTCGAGATTTTTGTCGCCGGATGGCGTGCCTTCCGGTGTGCTGTTTTTACTTAGAATGCGTCGCACTTCTGCTTCGAAGAGTTTTCCTTCCTTCTGGATATCCAATATCCGAAATCTTTCTTCCAAGCACGCTGGTTGGGCTGAAGATTCCACGAAAAATGCAAAGTCTTTGCCTACAGTTGGTGACTCTATTACCGGAATATCACCGGAATGAGCCGAAATTGTGCCAGACTGCAGTGTTTTTCCGCTTTTACCGATCTCTTCTCCTAAAGTGTTTCTAATCGTATATAACTCTGAGTTTAGACTGGTTTCTAATGGCGTGTTGGTAGATTCTGAAATTGCTATATCTTCGATAGGATGGGTCGAAGTAGCACCAGAATGGACCAAAGGCGTTGATCGTTCCACCGGAATATGACCAAAATCAATCGTGACGTTCTCAATTTGTCTGACCACCGGGTCGGATTGGGTTAGACCTTCTTCTTTCAAGGCTATCTTTATCGCTTTACTCGCTTCAGCTTTACAGTTCTTAGGATATGTTTCACCAGATCGAGTAACCGGCATGTATCATTACGCAGTAACCCTATCTGAACAGTTTGCAACAATCTGGGTCTGTTGCTACTGCTAGTTACTCGAATGTTAACTAAAAGTTTGCTTCTGACAAACAACTGGTACTCTAGTGCCACTTTCCCACAGACGGCGCCAAATGTTAAGCCAAATGTTAGCCGTTGGGCAGGCTACAATGCTTCTGAATCTGGACTTAGAGTACTTGGTACTACTGTGATAATTAAAAGCACTCTAATTCTTAGCCACGTGGGTTCTTGGGAGTGGTAGGGGTCTGTTAGACAGAGGCCCTGTACTATTTTCCCAACCTCTCACATAATCATAAATACTCTGTCACGTCTTAGCTCAGTACTTGGCTCTGAACACGATTAACTACGCGGCTTACTGGATGTTGGAATTTTCGGACTGGGTCTGCTATAGTAAAAGAGCAGTAGTCCGGTTCTGACTTAAACTACTTCGAATACTCAACTTCATTCGCAGATGCACCTCTTCTTGACTCGGAGGTACACCGAACAACTATACTCAAAAGTATGCACTTACGGTATATCAACTCAAACAGTAGTCAAATCGTAACAGTCTTATCAGTAATTCCAGGGCACACAGGATCCTTACCGATATGAGTCCTTCCTGGGATCGGAATCCACAGAGAACGCAGACTATTGTATCGACTCAGTTACTCACCGCACATTAACAAGCCAACAGCGAGACTACTTCCATGTTCCCTGCTTCGCCGAAGGACTGATAACAATACGCTGCACTTACAATACTCAGCGACACCCTTAACCATGACCGAACAGATTCGTAACACACTGCAACTGTTTCGTAACTATATATTAAGATGCGAACAAACCACTAGACAAAGCGCAACAGAACAGAACAGACAGAATAGAAAGACACACTCAAACAATACACTGCAATTCCCAAAATAGGCGCTCTCTCGCCATTCTTTTCTCATTGCCTTATATAGAAGATTTTTTTACAGTAGTGCGCGAATCTTTTGTTACCTGCGCGTTTCTCGAAAGGTTCTTTCTATTTAAGACGCATGTCCTAGTACATTTGTCCTTATTCGGCGGCCGTCTAACACATGGCATATGCAGTGAAAAAGTTTAGACACTATTTGCTTGCAAATAAGTTTAAATTTTCTACTGATCATCAAGCACTATTGTGTTGGAGTTGGACGTCTGCGGAAGCACGCGAACAGCACAAGGAAGAAGAAGAAGCTTGGAGCACAACACACACGACTGAATGTATTACTCGAGAATGTACATTCAGTCGTGTGTGTTGTGCTCCAAGCTTCTTCTTCTTCCTTGTGCTGTTCGCGTGCTTCCGCAGACGTCCAACTCCAACAATTGGTATCAGAGCAGGTCGTCGCTTCTTCTAGGGCGCCGTCGACACTCCTCCGTTTGCAGTCTCAGATTCACATGAAATTTGGTGAGCATACTCAGGGTGTTTCCGAGATCAAAACTGCTTTGCTCTGTGGTGCCAAAATCGCGATCTGAGCTCGTTTCGGCCTCCAAACGCACTATCGCAGCGCTTGTGCAGGCTATTTCGTCCTTTTGTGCCAAAGGTATATACCAGTTTCTGTTCGCCAGTTTAAGCGTCTCGAAGTCTGCTACAGGTCTAGCAGAACTCGTTTGGGCAGTTCCGTTCAACTTTTTTAGATACAGTCAATTTTCTGCATCAAGGTATTTTAGTCACCGGCCATGGCTGAAAGCAGTGATGTATTCCGTATGTTGGCTGTTGAGGATAAGTTGGATGGTACCAACTACCCATTATGGGCTTATATGATGCGACATGTACTGGTTGCAAAAGGATTGTGGAACATTGTGCAGGGTGTTGAAAGACGTCCTGTTACACCTGTAACGACAGGTACTGCAAATACAGGTGTTGGAGCTGATGAAGATGGTGTCGAAGATGATATTCCGCAGATTCCTATTCGTGCTGCTGTTTCTGTTGCACCTACTGCAGAGCAGATTCATTGGGATGGCAGAGATGCCCAGGTACATGCATTGATAGCTTTGTCTGTCAAACGTGCCATTATTCCTCACATTCGCTCTTGCAGAACAGCAAAGGATGCTTGGGATACACTTACCACTTTGTACCAGGCTAGGAATGAGGCTCGTGTTGCTTACCTCCGAAAACAGTTGGAGAGTGAGCACATGAATGAAGGTGATTCTATGGACAGTTTTCTTACAAAGATCAAAGACCTGAAGGAACAATTGATTTCTGCTGATGAGGTTATACCAGATAGCTCACTTGTGCAGACCGTTCTGAATGGTCTTCCTGATTCATATCAGAGTTTTGCCTCTACTCTTCGGTTGATGATGAAAGGCAATCCGAATGCCTTGTCATTTGAGGAATTAGTCTCTGTTCTATTGCAGGAAGATCAGTCCAGGCAGAACAGGTCCATTATGCGTGTTGCAGATCAAGCTTTCCTGGCTAGTCAGAAGGGCAAAGGAAAATGGAGCTCTTCTACTAGTAAGCAGAAATCTGCAAATGCTGCACATTCAAAGAACCAAGACAAAGATGAGAAAAAATCAGAAAAGCAGAAATTGTTTTGTAAGTACTGTAAAGGCAATGATCATATCATAAAGAACTGTCCAAAACTGGCTGCTAAAGAGGCAAAGAAGAAAGAGGCTGGAATGGTTGTTGCAGAGGCCTCTACACCAAAAACAGAGTCTGCAAATCTTGTGCAGGAAGAAGAATGGGCGTTTACTACTGTCTGCAGTTTTGACCCATCTTCTCCTGATCAGTGCATGTCTGCAGTAGACTCAGATGTTTGGTACTTTGACAGTGGGGCGACCAAACATATTACCTCGCAGCGCAGTTTCTTCTCTTCACTTGAGCCTGCTCCTACAGGGAATACTGTCACATGCGCCAATAACTCCTCTTATCCTGTTATGGGAGTTGGTAAGATCATTCTGACTACTGCTGATGGTAGTTCTTTCACTTTGTCAGATGCTTTATTTGTGCCAGGGATCAAGAAGAATCTGTTATCAGTTTCTGCATTAGCCAAGATTGGCTTGGTTGTGAAATTTGTTGATGACAGGTGTACAGTCCATGATCTCTCAAATGGCAATGTGATTATTGCTTCTGGCATTTTATGTCGTGGGCTGTATAAGCTCATAGACTATGAAAGATCTGTGAATGATTCGGCATGTGCAGTTCATGATTCTCAGGCTATGTCAGATGCAAAGCTTTGGCATGCACGCTTTGGTCATCTGAATTTTGCTAGTTTGTTACGCCTGCAGAAATCTGAAATGGTGTCCTCTTTGCCCAAACTTGAGGCACCTGGAAAACATGTTTGTGAAGGCTATATTTTGGGCAAAATGCAGCGTTCTTCCTTTCCAAAAGATGGTTCAGTTCGGGCTACGCAGAAATTGCAGCTTGTACATAGTGATGTCTGTGGTCCTATGCAGACACCCTCTTTTGGAAATTACCTTTACTTCGTGACTTTCATTGATGATTTTTCCAGGCATGCATGGGTATATCCACTCAAAGCAAAGTCCGAAGTGTTCATGTGCTTCAAACAATTTTTGGTTTTAGCTGAAAATCTGTCAGCATGTAAAATGGGCACCCTCCGTTCTGATCGAGGGGGGGAATATATGTCTTCAGATTTTAATGCATTTCTGGCTGAACGTGGGATAAAACACCAGTGTACAGTGCCGTATACACCTCAACAGAATGGAGTTGCTGAACGAAAGAACATGTCACTCATGGAGATGGCGAGGTGCATGGTCAAAAGTCAGGCTTTACCACATAGTTTCTGGCTTGAGGCTGTCATGTGTGCAGCATATGTACTGAACAGGTGTCCCACTAAAGCGTTGCAGTCTATCACTCCATATGAGGCTTGGCATGACCGCAAGCCATCTGTTGCTCATCTGCGTGTTTTTGGTTGTTTGGCATATGCATTAGTGCCTGAACAACATCGCAGAAAATTGGATGATAAGGTAGTAAAATGTATTTTTGTTGGGTACAGTTCTGAAAGTAAAGGCTATCGTCTGTATCATCCACAGACTAAACGCATTCTGGTTAGCCGTGATGTTGTCTTTGTGGAAGATGCTATTCAGCCATTGCTTTCATGTACTAAGGAGACATCTGTTAGCTCCAAAGACATGTATGATACTTTGATGCCTCTTTTTACAGGTGGACAGGCTAGTGCTGGTCCTAATGAGGCAACTTCTCAGCCTTTGCAGGTTTCATATGATGATGCAGATCATTCCATTTCTGATGCAGATTTACATGATGCACTTGTTGATGAGAGAGCTGATATTGAGCAGGCAAAAACTATGCCAAAATGGCTGGTGCAGACTTTGCGTGACAGCAAATTAGATGCACCTTTGTCATATCGTACTCGTTCAGGCTCTCATAGTGCCTCCTTTACATCAGATTGCTATGCTATGGCTGCATCTAGTCTCTGTGATGAGAATGAGCATGTTTCTTTTGATGAAGCACAAAATTCAGAAAATTGGATGGCTGCTATGCAATCTGAATATGATGCTATAATGAAGAATGGTACATGGTCTTTATGTGACTTGCCTCCTGGCAAGAAGGCCATTGGCACTAAGTGGGTATACAAGTTGAAGCGTAAACCTGATGGTACAGTTGACAGGTATAAGGCTAGGCTTGTTGCAAAGGGTTATGCGCAGGAAAGAGGCATTGATTTTGATGAGACCTTTGCACCTACATGCCGTATGACTACTGTTCGGAACATTTGTGCACTTGCAGCCCATCATGGTTGGAATGTACATCAGTTGGACATTAAAACAGCATTTCTGAATGGTGACTTGCATGAAGAAGTGTATGTTTTTCAGCCCCGTGGCTTTGTGCAGAAAGGGCATGAAAACCAGGTGTGCAGGTTAAAGAAGGCGTTATATGGTTTAAAGCAAGCACCACGTGCTTGGTATGAGAAGATACATGCCTATCTGATTGCACATGGTTTTGAGAACAGTCCAACTGAAAGCACCTTATATGTTAAACGTGCTAATGATGTGCTTCTGATCATTGTTGTCTATGTTGATGACATGCTGCTCACTGGTCCTATTGAGACACATATTGCTGATTTTAAGGCTGATTTGCATGCCTCATTTGAGATGTCTGATTTGGGGCATTTGCATCACTATTTGGGCATTCAGTTTATGCACGTTGATGGTGGAATGGCTTTCTGTCAAATGAAATATATTGACACATTATTGCAGCGTTTTGGCCTTGAAGACTGTAAGCCTATTGCCACTCCTATGGAGACAGGTTTACGATTGAGTCTTCATGATGCTGGAGATGCATTTGATGCTGTTCTCTATCAGCAGGCTGTTGGATGCTTGATTTACTTATGCATTACTCGGCCAGATATTCAGTTTGTTGTCTCATAGATGAGCAGGTTTATGCATTGCCCAGGAGTCACGCATTGGAAAGCGGTTAAGCGCATCTTTCGCTACTTGAGTGGTACTCGGCTACTTGGGTTGTTTTATCCCAAGGGGGGATCACTACCGCCAGATTTGCATGCTTTTTCTGACTCAGATTGGGCTGGTTGCTATGACACTCGTGTGTCCACCAGTGGTTTTTGCTTCATGCTTGGTAGCTCATGTATATCTTGGTTGAGCAAGAAGCAGCCTACTGTGGCCACTTCCAGTTGTGAGGCTGAGTATAGGGAAGCTTTCACAGCGACTGTTGAGTGTGTGTGGCTCAGACGCCTTATGGCTGATTTGGGTGTTGGCCAGTCTTCTGCCACCACCATCTTCACTGACAGTCAGAGCGCATTGGCAGTTGCGAGGAACCCTGTGTTCCATGCTCGCACTAAGCACATTGAGGTGCATTATCACTATGTCAGGGAGAGGTTCTCTGCTGGAGAGATCAGCTTGGCATATGTGCCCACGCAGGAGAACATTGCAGACCTTTTCACGAAGGCTCTACCTAGGGAGAAGTTTGAAGCTTTCCGCAAAGCTTTGGGCTTACTTCCTTTTGTGGAGTGATTTCCACATAGCTTGGCACTTCCTTATACATGAGTGCCAGCTCCTTGTTCACCGCATCACTCCCAGGGGGGATTTGTTGATATATTTAGGTAGTGATGTGTGTGAACACTCTAGGACTGCCGGGGCATTTTTTTCCCTCTTTAGGAGGTTTTTTTCCCCCGGCTTGTATATACGCCTATTGCCCTAATGGGCTACTTATCTTTGTACATTCTCGAGTAATACATTCAATCGTGTGTGTTGTGCTCCAAGCTTCTTCTTCTTCCTTGTGCTGTTCGCGTGCTGCCGCAGACGTCCAACTCCAACATGTTGTACTTGGTAAACAAGCCATGAAATATAGGTAAATTAGTAAGATGGTTTCTCTTACTAATGGAATATGACTTTGAGGTAGTGGTGAGGAAAGGCAAGACTCATTTGAGAGAAGACCATCTCTCTAGGCTCACATCTGGAGAGGCCCCATGAGGAGTATCAGATGACCTTCCTGATGCTTACTTGTTTAATTTGGAAGTGGTACCTCAGTGGGCTAAGTCATTAGTGCCAGTATTAGAATATAGGCCTAACCACCCAGTAATAAACATACAAGATAGGGAGGTAGTAAAAGCCCAAAAGTACCATATCATGGCAAGAAGTATGTACAAGAATACATATCAAGGAATATTAGCTTGTTGTCTGGAAGAAGAGGAGTACACAAAATGGCGGCACCATATTAGATTTCTGCAGGTGTAGCAAACTAGCAAAATTC
Source organism: Ceratopteris richardii (assembly GCA_020310875.1). NCBI lineage: Eukaryota > Viridiplantae > Streptophyta > Polypodiopsida > Polypodiales > Pteridaceae > Ceratopteris > Ceratopteris richardii. The sequence goes on from CM035408.1 coordinate 42,632,015, forward strand.
AGATGACCAAAGCATGCATGCCAAAGCTTTACATCTAACATAGCTTGAGAATCATGTACTGTGCATGCTAAATCATTTATAGATTTTTCATAATCTATGAGCTTATACAGCCCATGTCATAAAATGCTAGAAGCAATAATCACATCGCCATTTGACATATCATGAACTGTACATCTATCATGAATAAATTTCACAACCAAGCCAATCTTGGCTAATGCAGAAACTGATAATAGATTTTTCTTGATCCCTGGTAGAAATTAAACATCTTATAATGTAAAGGAACTACCATCAACAGTAGTCAGAATGATCTTACCAACTCCCATAACAGGATAAGAGCAATTATTGGCACATGTGACAACATTCCCTATAGTGGACAGACTCAAGTGAAGTGAAGAAATTGTGATGTGAGGAAATGTGTTTGGTTGCCCCACTATCAAAGTACCAGACATCTGAGTCTACCGCAGACATACATTGTTCAAGAGAAGATGGGTTAAAATTGCAAACAATAGTAAACACCCATTCTTCATTCTACACTAGATTATCGAATTTTGTTTTCTGTGGAGGCCTCTATAACAACTAGTCCAACCTCTTTTTTCTTTACCTCTTTTGCAACCAGGGACAATTCTTTATGACATGATCATTTGCTTTATAGTACTTCCAAAAGAATTTGTGCTTTTTTGTTTTCGTGTTGTCTCTATCATCCTTCTTTGATTGTGCAGAATTAGCGAATTTCTATTTACTAGTAGAAGAGCTCCATTTACCTTTGCCCTTCTAACTAGCTAGGAAAGCTTGATCTGCAACATGCATAATGGACCTATTTTTCCTAGACTGATCTTCCTACAATAGAAGAGAGACTAACTCCTCAAATGTTAAGCGATTTGGATTGAGTTTCATCATCAAATGAAGAGTAGAAGCAAAGCTCCGATATGAATCAGGAAGACCATTCAGGACACTCTACACATATGAATTGTAAGGCAAGACTTCATCAACAAAAATCAATTGTTCTATCAAATCTTTGACCTTTTTCATAAAATTGTCCATGGAATCACCTTCATTCATGTGCTCACTCTCCAATTATTTACGGAGGTAAACAACACGAGCCTCATTCTTTGCAAATGTATTACCACTAGAATGTACAAAGATAATTAACCCATTAGGCTTATAGGTGTATATACAAGCCGGGGGGAAAAACCTCCTAAAGAGGGAAAAAAGTACCCCGGTGGTCCTAGTGTATTCACACACATCACTACCTAAATATATCAACAAATCCACCTTGGGAGTCATGCGGTGAACAAGGAGCTAGCCCTCATGTATAAGGATGTGCCAAGCTATGTGGAATCAATCCAAAAAAGGAAGTAAGCCTAAAGCTTTGCGGAAAGCTTCAAACTTCTTCCAAGTTAGAGCCTTTGTGAAAAGGTCTACAATGTTCTCTTGCGTGGGCACATATGCCAAATTTATCTCTCTAGCAAAGAATCTCTCCCTAACATAATGATAATGCACATCAATGTGCTTAGTGCAAGCATGGAACACAAGGTTCCTTGCAACTGCCAATGCACTCTAACTATTCACAAGTTTATAATTCCATTCCCTTGGGGCCTGCTTCAAACCATATAAAGCTCTCTTGAGCTTACATACATATTCTGAATACCTTTTATCTCTGAACCCTTGTGGTTGCTCCATGAAAACATCATCTGAAACATAGCCATTAAGAAAAGAATTCTTCACATCTAATTGACATAATCTCCAACCTTTACATGCAACAATGGCTATGAGTGTCCTGATGGTTGTCATCTTTGCCACACGAATATAGGTCTCATCATAATCTATACCATATATCTGAGCATACCCTTTCACAACAAGTGTAGCTTTGAACCTAGACACACTTCCATCTACATACCTCTTTGTCTTGTAGACCCATTTGCATCCAATGATCTTCTGATTATTTGGTTTAGGAACCAAATCCCATGTCTCATTCTCCGTCAATGCATCATACTCTTCATGCATAGCTTTCTCCCAATTTTCCTTACCTTTTGCCTCTTCATATGTAGAAGGGTCTTCATCTGCTTTCACCATGTAAGCATAATCCTTAGTAGTCAAGAAAGAAGTGTCATAGCTATACCTTGTAGGTTGCCATTTGTGTCTTGATGACCTTCTAAGTTCTCCACTTCTTGAAGTTTCTGGTTCATCACATTCTGGATCAAACCTTGGCACTTCTTCAACTTCAACTTGTACTTCATTGTTCTCTTCTTCAACAAATATTTGAACCTTTGATTTACCTTTCTTTTGATGCAAAACTTCTTCATCACGTGCATGCTTATTGATTATACATGCATACCAAGTACCTTGCTCATCAAATGTAACATCCTTTGATACAAGGAATTTCTTTGTGGATGGACTCCACAACCTATAACCCATCTGCTTATCATCATATCCAATGAACACATACTTTTTAGCTTTAGGTTCCAATTTATGCCTCAACTGAGATGGCACATATGCATAAGCCAAACATCCAAATACTTTGCAATGATCTAAGGTAGGTCTCTTACCCCACCAAGCTTCATACGGTGTCATACCTTGCAAAGCTTTACATGGTAACCTATTAACCAAGTATGTAGCTATATTTACAGCCTTAGCCCACAAATAATTTGGACAATTTTTCTTCTTCATCATTGATCTTGCAAACTCAACAACAGTTCTATTTCTCCTTTTTGCTACACCATTTTGTTGAGGAGAGTACATGCAAGTAACTTCCCTTTTTATACCTGCATTCCATAAGTAATCACTGAACTTATTAGAGAAATACTCTCCCCCTCCATCTGACTTTAGTCTTTTCAACTTATACCTATGATTCTTTCTGCATACACATGATAATCTTTAAATGTATTGAATACCTCTGATTTATCTTTGATCACATATATAGTGATCCAGCTGGTAGCATCATCAACATAAATCACATAGTATCTTGAACCATTAATATTGAAATCCTTTGATGGTACCCACACATATGTGTGTACCAATTCAAGACTCTTTGAATACATGAAACCATGCTTAGAATATGATTGCTTATGAGCCTTACCTGATTGACATGCCTCACATCTGCATGTCATATGTTGACTTGCAACATTAGGCAAACCAAGCACTGAACCATTGTTAACCATATCCTTAATACCTCTTTCGTTGAAATGTCCAAGTCTTTTATACCAAAGATCTAACTCAAAGATCTTATGTCCTCCATAAGTGAACAAGGCATGACCAACATTACCTTGAATCTTCAATGTAAAGAGTCTTCCTTCTTTCTTCCCTGAAACAATCTGTTTATACCCATTGCTAGGATCTTCCACAAAAACTCCATCATTAGTGAGCCTTACTTCATAACCTTTTTCAACAAATTGCCCTACACTTATTAGATTCTTTGGAATTGTAGGAACATACAAAACCTTAATCAGAAGAGTACTTCCATCCTTGCCCTTCAGTGATCCAATTGACTTCACATTATGCTTTGTATTATCACCTATTTGAACTACATGATTAGTTACCTTATTTTCCAAATCAGTCATCAAGGCTATATTACCACTCAGATGATTGCTACACCCTGAGTCAATGTAGAAGACTCTTTGATCTTCACTTTGTCTTTCACAAGTTGCATTCATGATTAAGGTTGAATCTTCTTTCTGATCTGAATCATAATTGTAGTAGGTATTGTTGTAGGATTGACTTTGGAATCCTCTACCTGCATTTCTTCCAAAGTAACCTCTAAAATTACCTCTTTGGTTTCTACCACCTCTTCCTCTTGAATTAAACTTCTGACTATATCCTCCATTATTCTGATTATTATGGCAACAATCATGAGCTAAATGATTTGTCTTACCACAAATCTAGCAAGCTTTGGCTCCATCTTTATTGCTTCTACCTCTTCCTCTACCTTTTCCACCTCCTCTTTCTCTTAGGAGGTTGGCTTGGGTAGTTGTACCTTCTTCTTCATTTAGTTGTTGTTTACCTTTGCTATTCTTCTTCTTATCCTTTTAATACATTGCTTGACCTGCACTCTTATCACCATCACCTTTGACATCCTGCTCAAAAGTCAGCATGTGTCCTAACAGCTGATTTAAATCAGGAGTGAAATGATCTAGTGACGATTCAGTAGACAAAATGAATGGCTTCCATTTCTCATCCCCTCTCAAACATGTGAGGATTTTCCTTACCAATTTATCCTCCTCAATATCTTCATCAATTGTGCCTAATGCATCTACAATCTCCTTCATCCTTGTTACATAATCAGAAATGGATTGAGAAGCTTCATGAAAATTTTTATAATGTATCGGCTATGTATTGTGCACCTTCTCCAAGTTAAATCATCTCAAAAGATTCACTAGATCTTGAGCAATGATTCAAACAATTAGCCTATGTCTGAAACTGTCCTCCTATATAGTCAACTTTAACACCTGCAACTTCTAACACATGGTTCTCCCAAACTAGAACCTGTTTAATCAAATGCTTTTAGCCATGGATGGGTTACCTTCCAACTTAGATTTTGACTCCTCATTTGTGAAAAAATTTACATTGTGCACTGAGAATCCATCAATTCTTTGACCATCGAGATTGCACATGTTTCAGAAAAGACACTCATCACTTCTTCACATGCAAATGTTCCTATATATAATTCTCTCATCCTGTTTAAAATTGGGCTCTAAAATCTTAACCATAGAAGCACTAACTATGGAATTAGACATCTACAAAAGGATTTCTAAAATGATCAAGCACAGAAGGAGAACACAACAAAATATCGGGCACAACTTTTTCCTTTACTCAGAAAATTTACATCTGAATCATGAGAGATATTCACTTCACTTCTAAAGTGTCTAATGGTTCTCACAACCTCTAATTCTTCATCTCTCCTTCATACCCCGACTTTTTACTTGTATATATATGTGTTATGTAGAAACTCGTGACCATTCCAAAAGTATAAGTATGTTTAATGTACATATATATACAAGCCTTTATTCTCTAATTATACTCTAACTCCAATCTTCATGTATTAATCTTTGCTTCTTCTTTTCAATTCAAATATTTGTCCAGCACATCAATTGATGGTTTTCATGCACCAACAAGATATATACATGTTTTGATTCACCAGTATAAGCATCTCAAAGTCTGTTACAGGTTTAGCAAAACTCATCATGGTAGTTTTATTCAACTTTTTCAGATATAGTCACTTTTCTGCATCATGGTAGACCTAGTAAACATGTATGTGAAGAATGTATTTTGGGCAAAATTCAGCATTCCTCATTCCCTAAAGATGGTTCTGTTCGAGCTACACAAGAATTGCAGCTTGTTCACAGTCATGTCTGTGGTCCTATGCAGACACCCTCTTTTGGAAACTATCTTTACTTCGTGACTTCCATTCATGATTTTTCCAGGCATGCATGGGTATATCCATTGAAAGCAAAGTCTGAAGTGTTTATGTGCTTCAAACAGTTTTTGCTTTTGGCTGAAAATTTGTCAACATGCAAAATGGGCACCCTCCTTTCTGATCGAGAGGGGGAATATATGTCTTCTAAATTTAATGCTTTTCTAGATGAACGTGGGATAAAACATCAATGTATAGTGCCATATACACCAACAGAATGGACTTGGTGAATGGAAGAATAGATTACTCATGGAGATGGCGAGGTGTATGGTCAAGAGCCATGCTTTACCTCATAGTTTCTAGCTTAAGACTATTATGCGTGCAACATATGTACTTAATAGGTGTCTCACTAAAGCACTGCACTTTATCACTCCATATGAGGTTTGGCATGGTTGCAAGCCATCTGTTGCACATCTACATGTTTTTTTGTTGTTTGGCATATGCATTAGTGCCGAAACAACATCACAGAAAATTGGATGATAAAGTAGTGAAATGTATTTTTGTTGGGTACAGTTCTGAAAGCAAAGGCTATCATATGTATCATCCATAAACAAAATGCATTCTAGTTAGCCATGATGTTGTTTTTGTGGAAGATGTTATTCAGCCCTTACTTTCATGTAGGAAGGAGACATCTGTTAGCTCCAAAGACATGTATGATACTTTGATGCCTCTTTTTACAAGTGGAAAGTCTAGTGTTCGTCCTAATGAGGCAACTTCTCAGCCTTTATAGGTTTCATGTGATGATGCAGATCATTCCATTTCTGATGCAGATTTACATGATGCACTTGTTGATGAGAGAGCTAATATTGAGGAGGAAAAAAGTATGCTAAAATGGTTAGTGCAGACTTTGCATGATAGAAAATTAGATGCACCTATATCATAGCATACTCATTCAAGCTCTCATAGTGCCTCTTTTGCATCAGATTTCTATGATATGGCTACGTCTAGTCTGTGTGATGAGAATGAGCCTATTTCATTTGGTGAAGCACTTTGTATTGGCTATGTATTGTGCACCTTGTCCAAGTTAAATCATCTCAAAAGATTCAGTAGATCTTGAGAAATGATTCAAACAATTAGCCTATGTCTGAAACTGTCCTCCTATATAGTCAACTTTAACACCTGCAACTTCTAACACATGGTTCTCCCAAACTAGAATATGTTTAATCAAATGCTTTTAGCCATAGATGGGTTACCTTCCAACTTAGATTTTGACTCCTCATTTGTGAAAAACTTTACATTGTGCACTGAGAATCCATCAATTCTTTGACCATCGAGATTGCACATGTTTCAGAAGACACTCGTCACTTCTTCACATACAAATGTTCCTATATATAATTCTCTCATCTTGTTTAAAATTGGGCCCTAAAATCTTAACCATAGAAGCACTAACTATGGAATTAGACATCTACAAAAGGATTTCTAAAGTGATCAAGCACAGAAGGAGAACACAACAAAATATCAGGCACAACTTTTTCCTTTACTTAGAAAATTTACATATGAATCATGAGAGATATTCACTTCACTTCTAAAGTGTCTAATGGTTCTCACAACCTCTAACTCTTCATCTCTCCTTCATACCCTGACTTTTTACTTGTATATATATGTGTTATGTAGAAACTCGGGACCATTCCAAAAGTATAAGTATGTTTAATCTACATATATATACAAGCCTTTATTCTCTAATTATACTCTAACTCCAATCTTCATGTATTAATCTTTGCTTCTTCTTTTCAATTCAAATATTTGTCCAACACATCAATTGATGGTTTTCATGCACCAACAAGATATATACATGTTTTGATTCACCAGTATAAGCATCTCAAAGTCTGTTACAGGTTTAGCAAAACTCATCATGGTAGTTTTATTCAACTTTTTCAGATATAGTCACTTTTCTGCATCATGGTAGACCTAGTAAACATGTATGTGAAGAATGTATTTTGGGCAAAATGCAGCATTCCTCATTCCCTAAAGATGGTTCTGTTCGAGCTACACAAGAATTGCAGCTTGTGCACAGTCATGTCTGTGGTCCTATGCAGACACCCTCTTTTGGAAACTATCTTTACTTCGTGACTTCCATTCATGATTTTTCCAGGCATGCATGGGTATATCCATTGAAAGCAAAGTCTGAAGTATTTATGAACGTGGGATAAAACATCAATGTATAGTGCCATATACACCAACAGAATGGACTTGGTGAATGGAAGAATAGATTACTCATGGAGATGGCGAGGTGAATGGTCAAGATCCATGCTTTACCTCATAGTTTCTAGCTTAAGACTATTATGCGTGCAACATATGTACTTAATAGGTGTCTCACTAAAGCACTGCACTCTATCACTCCATATGAGGTTTGGCATGGTTGCAAGCCATCTGTTGCACATCTACATGTTTTTTGTTGTTTGGCATATGCATTAGTGCCGAAACAACATCACAGAAAATTGGATGATAAAGTAGTGAAATGTATTTTTGTTGGGTACAGTTCTGAAAGCAAAGGCTATCATATGTATCATCCGTAGACAAAATGCATTCTAGTTAGCCATGATGTTGTTTTTGTGGAAGATGTTATTCAGCCCTTACTTTCATGTAGGAAGGAGACATCTGTTAGCTCCAAAGACATGTATGATACTTTGATGCCTCTTTTTACAAGTGGAAAGTCTAGTGTTCGTCCTAATGAGGCAACTTCTCAACCTTTATAGGTTTCATGTGATGATGCAGATCATTCCATTTCTGATGCAGATTTACATGATGCACTTGTTGATGAGAGAGCTAATATTGAGGAGGAAAAAAGTATGCTAAAATGGTTAGTGTAGACTTTGCATGATAGCAAATTAGATGCACCTATATCATATCATACTCATTCAAGCTCTCATAGTGCCTCTTTTGCATCAGATTTCTATGATATGGCTACGTCTAGTCTGTGTGATGAGAATGAGCCTATTTCATTTGGTGAAGCACAAAGTTAAAAAAATTGGATGGCTACTATGCAATCGAAATCTGATGCTATCATGAAAAATGGTACCTGGTCTTTATGTGACTTGCCTCCTCGCAAGAAGGCCATTGAAACTAAGTGGGTATACAAGCTTGAAGCGTACACCTTTATTCCTAAATGCCGAATGACTTCTTTTCGTAACATCTGTGCACTTGCAGCTCACCATGGTTGGAATGTACATCAGTTGGACATTAAAACTACATTTTTGAATGGTGACTTGCATGACGAAGTGTATGTTTTTCATCCCCGTGGCTTTGTGTAGAAAGGGCATGAAAACCAGGTGTGTAGGTTGAAAAAGGCTTTATATGGTTTTAAACAAGCACCACGTGCTTGGTATGAAAAGATGCATGTTTATCTAAGAGCACCTTATATGTTAAGTGTGCCAATGATGTGCGTCTGATCATTGTTATCTATGTTGATGACATGCTGCTCACTAGTCCTATTGAGAAGCATATTATTGATTTTAAGGATGATTTGCATGCCTCATTTGAGGTGTCAGATTTGGTGCACTTGCATCATTATTTGGGCATTCAGATTATGCAAGTTGATGGCATAATAGCTTTGTGTCAAACGAAATATATTGACACATTATTGTAACATTTTGGCCTTGAGGATTGTATAACTATTGCCACTCCTACGGAGACAGGTGAACGATTGAGTCTTCATGATGATGGAGATGCATTTGATGTTGTTCTCTATCAGTAGGCTATGGGATGTTTGATTTATTTATGCATTACTTAGCCAAATATTCAATTTGTTGCCTTAGAGATGAGCAGGTTTATGCATTGCCCGGGTGTCGAGCATTGTCAAGCAGTTAAGTGCATCTTTCACTACTTGAGTGGTACCTAGCTACTTGGATCGTTTTATCCCAAGGGGGGATCACTACTACTAGATTTACATGCTTTTTGTGATAGTGAATCGACTGGTTGCTATGACACTTGTGTGTCCACTAGTGGCCTTTGCTTCATGCTTGGTAGCTCATGTATATCTTGGTTGAGCAAGAAGTAGCTTACTATGGCCACTTCTAGTTGTGAGGCCGAGTATAGGGCAACTTTCACAACCACTGTTGAGTGTGTGTCGCTCAGACGCTTATGGATGATCTGGGTGTTGGTCAATCTTCTGCCACCACCATCTTCACTAACAGTTAGAGCGCATTGGCAGTTGCGAGGAACCCTATGTTCCAAGCTCGCACTAAGCACATTGAGGTGCATTATCATTATGTTAGTGAGATGTTCTTTGCTAGAGAGATCAGTTTGGCATATGTGCCTACGTAGGAGAACATTGTAGACCTTTTCACAAAGGCTCTACCTTGAGAGAAGTTTGAAGCTTTCTGCAAAGCTTTGGGCTTACTTCCTTTTGTGGATTGATTCCACATAGCTTGGCACTTCCTTAGACATGAGGGCCAGCTCCTTGTTCACCGCATGACTCCCAAGGTGGATTTGTTGATATATTTAGGTAGTGATGTGTGTGAACACACTAGGACCATCGGGGCACTTTTTTCCCTCTTTAGGAGGTTTTTTCCCCCGGGTTGTATATATGCCTATATCCCTAATGGGTTAATTATCTTTGTACATTCTAGTGGTAATACATTCTGTATTGTGTGTTGTGCTCCAAGCTTCCTCTTCTTCCTTGTGTTGTTTGTGTGCTTCTGTAGACATCTAACCCCAATACCAGTTACCCATTATGGGATTATATGATGCATCATGCATTGGTCACAAAAGGATTGTGAATATAGTGCAGGGTGTTGAAAAAATGTCCTATTACACATGCAACTACAATTACTAAAGCTGATGCAGAAGGCATTCAAGATGGTGATATTCTTTAGGTTCGTGTTCGTGCTGCAGTTTTTGGTGCACCTATTGTAGAGAAAATTCATTGGGATGGCAGAGATGCTCATGCACATGCATTGATAACCTTGTCTGTCAAATGTGCCATTATTCCTCAAATTCGCTCTTGTAGAACAATTAAGGATGCCCGACAGTTCACTTATGCAAAGTGTTCTGAATGGTCTTCCCGATTCATATAGGAGCTTTGCTTCTACTCTTCATTTGATGATGAAAGTCAATCCAAACCCCTTAGCGTTTGAGGAGTTAGTCTCTCTTCTGTTGTAGGAAGATCAGTCTAGGTAGAACAGGTCCATTATGCGTGCTCCAGATCAAGCTTTCCTTGCTAGTTAGAAGGGTAAAGGTAAATGGAGCTCTTCTACTAGTAAGTAGAAATTCGCTAATTCTGCACAATCAAAGAAGGATGACAGAGACAACATGAAAATAGAAAAACACAAATACTTTTGGAAGTACTATAAAGCAAATGATCATGTCATAAAGAATATTCCCTAGTTGCAAAAGAGGCAAAGAAAAAAGAGGCTGAAATGGTCGTTATAGAGGCCTCTACACCGAAAATAGAGTTTGCTAATCTAGTGTAGAATGAAGAATGTGTGTTTACTATTGTTTGCAATTTTAACCCATCTTCTCTTGAACAGTGTATGTCTGCAGTAGACTGTCAGGTACTTTGATAGTGGGGCAACCAAACACATTACCTCACAACACAATTTATTCACTTCACTTGAGTCTACCCCTATAGGGAATGTTGTCACATGTGCCAATAACTCCTCTTATCCTATTATGGGAGTTGGTAAGATCATTCTCACTATTGTTGATGGTAGTCCCTTTACATTATCAGATGTTTAATTTCTGCCAGGGATCAAGAAAAATGTGCTATCAATTTTTGCATTAGCCAAGATTGGCTTGGTTGTGAAATTTATTGATGACAGATGTACAGTTCATGATCTATCAAATGGCGATGTGATTATTGCTTCGAGCATTTTATGACATGGGCTGTATAAGCTCATAGATTATGAAAAATCTATAAATGATTTAGCATGTACAGTGCATGATTCTCAGGCTATGTTAGATGCAAAGCTTTGGCATGCATGCTTTTGTCATCTTAATTTTGCTAGTTTGCTACACCTGAAGAAATCTAAAATGGTGTCCTCTTTGTCCAAACTTGAGGCACCCAGTAAACATGTCTGTGAAGGTTTTATTTTGGGCAAAACCCAACGTTCCTTCTTTCTAAAAGATGGTTCAGTTCGAGCTACTAAAAAATTGAGGCTTGTTCATAGTAGTGTTTGTGGTCCTATGCAAACACCCTCTTTTGGAAACTATCTTTACGTCATGATTTTCATTGATGATTTTCCAAGCATGCATGGGTATATCCATTGAAAGCAAAGTCCAAAGTGTTTATGTGCCTCAAATAGTTTTTGCTTTTGGCTGAAAATCTATCAGCATCTAAAATGGGCACCCGCTGTTCTAATCGAGGGGCGGAACATATGTCTTTTGACTTTAATGCATTTCTGGCTGAACATGGGCTAAAACATCAATGTACAATGCTGTATAAACCTCAATATAATGGATTTAATGAATGGAAGAAAAAGTCACTCATGGAGATGGCGAGGTGTATGGTCAAGAGTGAGGCTTTACCACATAGTTTCTCGCTTCAATCTATTATGTGTGCAGCATATGTACTTAATAGGTGTCCCACTAAAGCATTGCAATCTATCGCTCCATATGAGGCTTGGCATGGTCGCAAGACATCTGTTGCACATTTGCATGTTTTGGGTTGTCTAGCATATGCATTAGTGCCTCAACAGAATAGTAGAAAATTGGATGATAAAGTAGTGAAATGTATTTATGATGGGTACATTTTTGAAAGCAAAGGCTATCGTCTGCATCATCCATAGAATAAACACATTTTGGTTAGCCATGATGTCGTTTTTGTAGAAGATGCTATTTAGCCATTACTTTCATGTACTAAGGAGACATCTATTAGCTCTAGAGACATGTATGATACTTTGCTGCCTCTTTTTACAAGTGGACAGTCTGGTGCTGGTCCAAATGAGGCGACTTCTCAGCCTTTACAGGTTTCATATTATGATGCAGATCATTCCATTTCTAATGCAGATTTTCATGATGCACTTGTTGATGAGAGAGCTAATATTGAGGAGGCAAAAACTATGCCAAAATGGCTAGGGTAGACTTTGCATGATAGCAAATTAGATGCACCTCTATCATATCGTACTCATTTAGGCTCTCATAGTGCCTCTTTTGCATCAGATTGCTATGCTATGGCTCTGCCTATTCTCTGTGATAAGAATGAGTATGTTTCATTCAATGAAGCACAAAATTCAAAAAATTGGATGGCTTCTATGCAATTTGAATATGAAGATATTATCAAGAATGGTACTTGGCCTTTATGTGACTTGCCTCCTATATGCATGTGTGAAAACATGTGTATGCATGCATGTGTGTGATGTCTATATATGTACATGAATGTGTGTGTGATATATGCATGTGTGTGTATGCATGCATGTACGCATATGCATATGCATGTGTGTGTGATGTGTATGTATGTATGTGAATGTGTGTGTGATATATGCATGTATGTGTATACATGCATGTATGCATGTGTATGTATACATGTGTGTGTGATGTGTATGTTTTTATGTGCATGTTTGTGTATACATGTGTGTATGATGTGTATGTTTGTATGTGCATGTGTATGGGATGTATGCATGTGTGTGTATGCATGCACATACGCATGTGTTTGTCTATGCACGTGTGTGTGTCTGTATATGTGTGTATATATGTGTCTATGCATGCATGTATGCATGTGTGTCTATGTGTGTATGTGATGTGTATGTATGTATGCATATGTGTGTGAGATATGTGTGTATATGCATGCATGTGTGATATATACATGTGTGTGTATGCATGCATGTATGTATGTATGCATGTGTGTATATATGTATGCATGTGTGCATGCATGCTGTGTGATTATGTGTGTATTCATGTGTATATAAATGTGTGTACGTATGCAATGTGTGTGTGTGATGTGTATGTATGCATGTGTGTGATTTGTGTGTATGCATGTGCATGTGTGCATGATGTATGCATGTATGCATGTGTGTGTGTGGTGTATGCATGTCTATGCATATGTGTGAATGTATGCATGCATGTATGAACGTGTGTGTGCAATTTTTATGTGTGTATGTGCATGTGTGTTTGATATATGTATGTATGTGCATTTGTTTACATGTCGCTGTGTGTATACATGCATGTATGCATGTGTGAATGCATGTGTATGTATCCATTTCTATGTATCCATGTCTATGTATCCATGTCTATGTATCCATGTCTATGTATATATGTGTGTGTGATGTGTATATATGTATTTGCACATGTGTAATATATACATGTGTGTATGCATGCATGTATATATGTATGCATGTGTATGTATGTGTGTATGCATGTGCATGTATGTGTGTATGCATGTGTGTATGCATCTGTATATGCATGTGTGTATGTATGCATACATGCGCTCAATCCCTCTCTATATATCTATCTCTCTCTCCCCATTATCTCTTCCTCTCTCTCTCTCTCTCTCGCCATTAGCTATGCCTCTGTGAATGCTTGGCTCCAACATGCTCCCGGCACAATGGTGTCTAGAATGAATATATATATATATATATATATATATATATATATATATATATATATATATATATATAGTCTGGCTATCACTTATGCGACACATTTCATTGCATGCAATTTGCTAGCATGGCAAGAACATTGTCCAAGCAATGATGCTTTTAGAAAGCATTGCATAAGTGACGTTAAGCAACACTTATGTGATGTGGAGTCCTTTCTTTTCTTGGGTGTTGTTTATGTGACTCTCCATATCACGAGTATCACATAAGCAATGCTTCTCTTCTTTTTCAAGGAGCATCACTGCGACCCCATTGTCTTGTAGAGTATCTCTAAGTCTACCCTAGGATAATGATTGCCATGGTTTTTTATGTTAGGCCCCTTAAGGATTCAATGATGTTAGTCTTGCAGTAGCAGGTCAAGATTAGGTTCAACTATAGATAATGCATTGTATTTAGCTTGGTGAATCCCTCATTCAAATTTCTCACTTCATTCCATGGTGAACTTGGCTTCCTCGCGAGCCCATTTGAATTTATTATCGAGCTCCTTGATTTTCATTTTCATCCTCTTGCAACTTGTTTCACATTGTGTTTTCCTTGATGTTCTTTTCTCTTTTTTTCTAGCAGACAACGGTTTGTTGCTTTATCTTTGGCTTGGGCTCTCTTCTTGGATTGGACTCTAGTAACAACTTGGATTGGAACTTCATCCTCCTCATCACTCTCAATCATGGTGCACTAAGTAGTTGATAGGTTTGGCAATCCACTCACATTGTCCTCGATATTTTTGGGTAATCCTTCAACCAAAAAGTGATTCTAGAATCATGATAGTGTCTCGGTCTCTACACCCATGATGGACATGTTAGGGCTCCTATGTTTGGCACTATCTAAGCTGATTCATCATCTCACATCTAATCTAGGTACTTGAACTGCTTGCTCTCTTTCTTGAGGCCTTGGAGTTTTTGAGGTGAATATTCTTATGAACGTTTTATCTAGGTAGACCTAGAAGTATCTACACTTACATATTGTCTTGATTATGCTTCAAATGATAAGTATAATCTTTCAATAGGTGAGTGGACATGCACTTTGGAGAGTGAGGATTCTAGAGCTATGAAAGCACATAAAGAAAACAAGGAAGAAGATGAAGCATGGAGCACAATATGGAGATTATTACTAAGTTAATGTACAAAGATAAGTAGCTTGTTAGGGTTATAGGAATATATACATGCCAGAAGAAAAAAAGTCTCGTAAAGAGGGAAAAAAGTGTCTCAATTATCTTAAGTGTGTTCAAACGTATCAGTAACAAATTGTATCAACCAAAATCTTCCCTAGTACTTATGTGGTGAACAAGGAGTTCATGCTCATGTATAAGAAATTTCCAACCTATTTGGAATGAAATCAAACCACAAAACAAAATAAGCCCAAAGCTTTATGAAGGGCTTTAAAATTCTCCCTATGCAGAGTCTGTGTGAAAAAGTCTGCAACATTATCTTGCGTGGGCACATAAGCCAAATTGATCTCTCCTACAAAAAGTCTCTCCCTAATGTAATGATAATGCATCTCAATTTGCTTTGTCAGAGCATGGAACACAAGGTTCCTTGCAAATGCCAATGTGTTCTAACCGTTAGTGAAGATGGTGGTGATAGAAGACCAACCAATACCCAAATCTGCAAGACGACAAGTGAATCACACACACACACACACACACTCAGGAATAGCTACAAAAGCTACCCTATATATAAGATCACAACTAGAAGTGGAAACAATAGGCTGCTTCTTGCTGAGCTAGTATATGCATGAGCTACAAAGCATGAAGCGAAAACCATTAGTGGAGACACGTGTCATAGCACCTAGTGTAATTTGAGTCTGAAAAGCATGTAAATTTGGCGGTAATGATCCCCTTGGAATAAAAAATCCAAGTAGTTGAGTGCCAATCAAGTATAAAAACATGTGCTTAACCTCCTACCAATGCTTGACACATGGGCTATGCATAAACTTGCTAATTCGAGAGATAGCAAAATGAATATCGGGTTGGATTATGCATGAGTGAATCAAGCATCTAACAACTTGCTCATAGAGAAAAACATCAAATGTATCTCAAGCATCATCAAGACTCAATCATAAGTGTGCCTCCATGGGAGTGGCAATAGGTTTCAAACCTTCAAGTCCAAAACATTGCAATAAGATTTCAATGTAATTTTTTTGACACAATGCTATTCCCCCAACAAATTGCATAAACTAAATGCCCAAATAAATCTCATATCTCAAAAGTGGCATGCAAATCAACATTAAATTCATCAATATGCTTCTTTTTAGGACAACTGAGAAGCATATCTTGAACATATATAACAATGATCAAAAGTACACAATTTGCATGCTTAACACATGAGGTGCTCTCTATTGGATTGCTCTTGAATCCATGTGCTACCAAGTAGGTATGTATCTTTTCATACTTGCTTCAATCCATACAGTTCCTTTCTCAACTTGGATGTACATTCTCTAGTAATACATTCAGTATTGTCTGTTGTGCTCCAATCTTCTTCTTCTTCCTCGTGTTGTTCATGTGCTTCTGCAGACGTCTAACTCCAACACTTTAGGTATAAAGAGATGGCTCATATCTTGGGTATTCATTGGGAATATTGATCTTTTTTTTCTTCTTACTGCCTTGCTTGATGCATCTCATGGCTTTTGTTATGAACTTCATGAAAGTGGTGCTACTATGGGTTGAGAACCTTCTAAAGTGTGCCTTACGCTCATTAGACATGATCAACACTATTTTTTCATGATTAAGCATTATGCATCCTTGAGGGTTTCCTTTATTTATTAGTCATGCTTAGAACTTGGGCATGTAATTATACACTCGTACTTGAGTTCACTTCATCGGGAGAGATACAATATTCTCATGATAGGCATGGATCGAGAGTAATGTTGGAGCCACTTTGAGGTCTGGCATCATCTTCAGTATGTCCATGCACTTAAAATTTTACTCGAAACATGCTCTATTAATTGATTCACTTTCTCATGTGTGTGAGAAGGATTCTTTTTGCTTCACTTATCAAGGTGTTCTTTTCAAGACTAGGTTGTCCTTTACATTTTAGGGGGGTTCATTGACTCATTAGAAATATGAAGAAGCATGTGCTTTTATGTTCTTTTGGTAATTTGAGCACCACTTTGGATGCAAGGAAAATTTCTTTATGTCTTAGGTTTTTCTTGCGTCTACACATTATTTGGATATCCAAACTTAAGGAGTTGTTCATCTATGCCTATTTTTCATTTCTCATTTTCTCTTATCGGTCCATCATGATTTTATGACTAAGTTTTCAGATGGTGAAGTTCCTTTGAAATTAGAGATCTTCTCTTTCATTTTGAAGCTTGTCTTGGACTTGTTGTTCTCTGCTTTACATGATTTTGTGAAGGACGCAACACTTTTGTGGGTTTGGTCACTGCCCACTCTTGGGATTGTGTTGGAATCCAACTAAGTTATTCTCCAAAACAAAGATTCTTTGATGCTACTACACTTCAGTTCAGCTCCTCTTCTCTTACCTTTGTCAAGGGCGACAAAGCCTAGGTGGAGGAGGGTGTTGGACCCACGGCACTATGAAGGCTATGAAGTACTTGAAGGCATCCCTTGGAGCTATGGATACTTGGAGGCTCAAGGCCTTGTGTGGCGGTCTCCCAAGTTTTCCTTTTTTCCTCTTATATATAAGTTCCTTCGTAGGAACTCCTTCTTAAATGTGAGAAAACCCATAAAAACCTATCCTTACCCTTCTTTTTCGTAAAAGAATTACTTTTTAGATTTTTGTAAAAACCTATTATCTATGAGCTTATACAACCTACAACATAAAATGCTGGAAGAAATGATATTATCATTCTTTATCAAGGTTCTTTTCTTCGATGATCAACATGGACATAGATCAACAAAACTTGGAATATTCTTTGGGGTTTGAATAGAAGTTGTAAACAACTTGTATGTAGCTGTGAAACCACTAAGACACACTTCAACCTTATCATCAGAAATATCTACATTGATGCCAATAGATGCAAGTGACTCACATATGCCATGCTTTCTAATTTTACTAACATGAAACACTAGATGGACTCTACAATCTAGAGGAAGCTCTTATCGGTATGCCACATCTTAACTATCTTCCAAGGTCCAGAAAATCTTGGTGAAAGCTTAGTGCACTTCCTTTTGGATAGTGAAGTTGATATTGTTGGTACTTAAAGAAAAATTTTTTCCCCTTCTTCAAAGACTCTGGGAGATCTCTTCCTATCATCATACTCTTTAGCCCTATCAACTCCTTGCTGCAACTTGGCTTTAGCTATTTTTAAATATGCTTGGGGATTTTTTAGGAACTCGGAAGCATTAGGAAATTTATTTTCCACTCCTAAGGTACTAGGATCAGAAGGATTCATGCCATAATTCATCTCAAAAGGAGACATCCCGATCACTTAATGAGATATATTATTATAAGAAAACTCTACTGATAGAAAATAACTATCCTAATCTCTACCTCTCAGACACATATGCCCTCAAAATGTCCTCTAGATCATATATAACTAGGAATGGTTTACAGTACATAAACACTTTGGAATTTCATTTCAAAGGATAAACCCATGCTTGCCTAGAAAATTCATCAATGAAAGTCACCAAGTATAGGTGGTTCCCAAATCAAGGTTTGTACATAGGACCAAAGACATCATTGTGAACAAACTAGATTTTATGTGCAGTTCTATCCCAATTATCTTTGGGGACGGAGAACTCATTCAAGCCCAAAGCGGAGTGAGAGATTGCGTATCATGTGAAAGTTTCTTGTGGGAAGATGAGTATCATGTGTTTGCATCATGAAGGCTGGCCTAAGCCTCATGCACTCATTATGTAGTTGACAAATAGAGAAGTAGGTAAGTAGTTCTTTTTTCCACCACATGCCAAGCATTGGGGAGCAAATCCAAAGCTCTGCTTGTTAACCTTGAATTGAAGGACAAGTTGGAACCTCTTAACATGTTTTTGACACAATGAACAAGAAAGTTTCCTTATGTTGATCCAGGGTGAACTTGCATGCACATGGGGATGTTGAGGAGTGAGGTTGAGGTTGAGATTATTAGCAGCCTCTCTTAAGTATAGAGTATGAGTTAAAAAACATCAAGCTTGTGATGATGATGTCTTATGCTTATGCTGTGCAATGTAATGTCCCTAGAGTGGAGAAAGTGGGCCATTTTCAAAATGATTGTGTAGAATGGATGAGATACTCTTCCCATATATGGGTGGGTCATCATGAGACGTCCTCACACGAGGAAAAGCTTCATAGGGAAACAATTACCATATCATATTGTCCCTTCGTGGAATGTGTGCGCCAAGTTCTTTCTGGTGGTGGTGGGAGCACAGAGATGAGGTCATTCATTGAGTCAATCTAAGAGGTCAATGAATATGAATGCGATGAGCTTCTTTATGTAGGTGACCCCTACAAGAAAAAGGGGTTGTCCGACCTGCCGGATTCGAACCAGCGACCTAAGGATTGATGAGCTTCTTTATGTAGGTGACCCCTACAAGAAAAAGGGGTTGTCCGACCTGCCGGATTCGAACCAGCGACCTAAGGATTCCTAGTGTGTCTCAACTACAGTCCTCCGCTCTACCAACTGAGCTAAGGTCGGTAGGCCTGCCATATACAGCAGAGAGACCTCTCTTTGTCAGGAGTGGGATTTGAACCCACGCCCTTTCGGACCAGTACCTGAAACTGGCGCCTTAGACCGCTCGGCCATCCTGACTGATGCCAAAATGCCGATGCAAAGTTGCTTCAGTGCGGTTCCAAGAAGCAGCAGGGATGTCCATCATACCAAAAACGGCACTTCATCTTGGAGACACCAGCCTATCGGCTCACGCATCTGTCGATTCTAATAGAATTCTTCTCCTTGTCTTTTGCCGTCTTTAAAGAAGCGTGGAGATGCCAACAGCAGCCCTTCTCGCATTCTTGCGCACCTCTCCTCTCCCGCTCTTCGCTGACATCGACAAAAACTTCTTCATCTACTAACCTAAAAGCGCCCCTTTGCTTTGAATGTCCACCTCATCATATAATAAAGCTTTACTCAGCCGCGGAGTTATCGTCTAAGGTTTGATAAGAAGTCTCCATCCTCAACTCCATTGTTTCCATGCTCAACTACCTCTCAAAACCACCGAGCGCTAATGCTTCTTCACCATCTCGACTACTTTCCTTGGATCGTCTTCCATATTTCGCAGGATACAACTACGATAAAACGGGGAAACTGCCTCCGCCCACCCCCTAGCCACGATGAAGGAGAGCTAGGATTTCTAAAAGCGACGTCTCAGCCCTACTATATCTACTGCCTTACAAACCAAATCATGCGAGCCCACCAACGATTCGAAAGCAAGTAAGTCCCAGTCTCATGATGATCACATCACTCATGAGTTCTACCACCAAAACCTCTTACCTCTGCTTTCTTTTGAAATCGTTCCTCACATTAGTGCCATGTCCTAACCACCCATGCTTTCTATGCATGTACGTCTTTGTTCCACCATGTTTACACAAGATCCAAATCACGGTGCCCTTCATCATCCCTCAATCAACTTCCAATCCGCAAAGAAGGCGCCACCACTGAGCTTGCCAAGTGTAGACGCACCTCCTTCCCTGTGCATGTCTTTTAGCCCACTGAATCTATTCCGTTCTACCATTGTTCCACATCGTGTACTTCTTGGAGCTCTCTATTTGCTTTGTCTACTTATGTGTCCACTTCTTTGATGTGCTTCCATGCTTTATGCTCGACCTTGAGTGTCAACACCCCCTCCCTCTTGAGTCTGTCGTCCCTGATAGACCCTTGTTGGAGTGGTTGTTCCATGTAGTACTTGAGAGGTAGTGTCCAAGTAGCAGGGTCTATTGTCTTGTTCTTCATTTTGTCACTACTATCCTTTGCAACTTGTAGTCCCTTTGTATGTACTTCCTCCTTTTATGCCAGCTTGATGGTGTATGTGGGAGCTTCGAAAAATTGCTAATTGCTCAAAAGAGGTGGACAGTGTTGATTATGAGCAACTCTTGGTGATGGATTGCTTCCTTGCTCTTGTTGTTGTCACCTTGATGTCCTCTCGTTCTTCCAAAGATGGCTTTCATAGTTTTCATGCCAAGTACTTGTAACCCATAATGGATGATGGGTAAGTGCATTAGTGCATGGGTTGAATATAATATGTACCTTGTGCATGGCCTTGTAATGTGGCCCTATGCATGTGTACTTGGGGAATGCATTGGAAGAAGTATGGTGCAAGAAATTGTTTCTTGAGCTAACTGCTCAAGGGTATGTTGATGAAGAGGTTTCCTAATCTATCATTGTTATAGTGTTGCCAAAGTAGGGGATTCTTACCCTGGTGAATGGCTCGTTGATGTTTATCTCTTCGTGTTGTACTCCCATCATGGTGATTGACCATGGGCTTCTCCTTTGTTGTTGATGGATGTCCTTGTTGATGATTCACTGATGGGCTTGTCCTTTGTTGTTGATGGATGATTCACAAACAAGAAGACAGTGGTTACTTGCAATAAAATATTTTACATATGTCAAGTGTGTCTCATTTGCCTGGGATTTCTCAATTGTGTGTATGCATGGCCATGTAATGTGGCCCTATATTAATGCACACTTTGGAAATGCATGACCTGAATGGTGCAAAAGACAAGGTTTTGCCAAAGGCACATGGTTGTTGCTCATCAAGGCTTTCAATGTTGCTGTCGGACGTTGATGCAATCTTTGTTGGAGGTAGCCAATGGATCTTGAAATGATGTGATCAGTCCATGGTGAAATGACAAGTGACCATTCTCCCTTTAGGGATCCATTTCAGAACAGTGTTCAGCTGTGTAGAGATCAAGTTTGGCTTCTTCATCTGTGGATGGTTGATTGAATTTTTTATCCCTCGTGGTTGCTGCTTTGTTTTTGTGGGTGCTACTGATGCTTTTGGCTTCCAAACCCATATCCTTGATGAGTGTCTTCTTACATTTGTCCAAGGGGTGAGTTTAACTTCTTTTGGTCTCTGTGCTCGGTTCTTACCCTTTTCTCTCCTTGGCTTCTTTGTTGAGATCTTTTGCATGGTGGAGAGCATAGGCCTTTGTGCATGAAAGAGTCCTTTGGGACCCCACATGTGTAATCGCCCTTGTTGAGATACAACTAATGATGGGAAGTTCCACCTCGCCCAAACAAGGTGTTTCCACACCTCCCAAACCTAGAGATAGGCTTCTATGGGCTTGATGTTCAATTGCAAGTCTTGGCAATATGAAAGTCTAACTACACCGGTTGCTGCACTTGAGTCAACCAATGCTCTCACAGTCCTTAAACACTTTCCTCTTCCTACCTCTACAGTCACAAAGGGGCGTCTGTCGATTATTCAAGAAGTAGTTATGCCCGATTTTTGGCACATGTCCATGTGATATTTTGGGCCTTTTAGGTTGACATCCAGGCCTAGTCACCTTAGGTTATTTCACCTAATGCGCTCTCTGGCCTCTGCTTGTGCCTCTTCTCTGACCCTTAACACGTCTTTTTTTCGCTTCTTAGCAGTGTTGAGTCTCATTAGCATAAGCTCCCTAAGAGGTTCTTAATATAGCTTGACTCGACATCCACTGATATAGTTTGGTAGGATATCATCTTCTAGTGTGGCCAATTGAACTGCACCGCTAGTGGAAATTCTATTAATGATCATGGGTCCATATCCTCTTTTTTCCAATTTACGGGCATGTTGCTTTAGTGTATAAACCAACACTAGGTCTCGCTCTTTCAATCCTTTATCCTTAATGTGTGCATCAAAGTATGCCTTTTGCCTTTTCTTTGCAGCATAGATGCATGTTGCACTTGTAACCTCATCTCACCTAAGCATTCTAGGTCAAAGAACCTTGAGGACAACTCATGTCCATTCCACTCATGCTCTTGTGCTACTTTTAAAGTTGGAATTAGGAACTCCAATGATAGCACAACATTCTGTCCAAAGACCATCTGAAATGGGGTACTATTGTTCCACATCATGCTCTTCTTCATTTTTGTTGTCTCACTTTCCATACGATTGTTGCTCAACAAGCATATGTGAGTCGGAAAGCTTCGCCATCAACACTTAAAAGCCCCTGCCTCTCCTACCTTCCTGAAGCAATATCTACATCTACATCTAAAATCACAACGCAGGCGCTTATCCCGATTCGCATGTTGCCCACACTACCCCTTTTCTTCATGCTCCATCACCTCTCCTCCCAATGGAGACATGTGGGACCTTATAGGGAGCTACATCGTTGGTTCTACAACTATCAAGATCTCCAACCGCATCATTCGTGAACTATGTGATACGCAATAAGGTCTACCACCAAATCATAACACCTGGATGAGCCTACAACATGTCTTCCGTGTCGACCCTCTATATACATCTTCCATTCACCCTCAACCAAGTCACCATGCTAAAAGGGTTCCCTCCCGAATTCATGCCCCTTTCCGTTCTACCATTGTTCCACATCGTGCTCTTCTTCATTTTCACTGTCTCACTTTCCATACGATTGTTGCTCAACAAGCATATGTGAGTCGAAAAGCTTCACCATCAACACTTGGAAGCCCCTGCCTCTCCTACCTTCCTGAAGCAATATCTACATCTAAAATCACAACGCAGGCGCTTATCCCGATTCGCATGTTGCCCACACTACCCCTTTTCTTCATGCTCCATCACCTCTCCTCCCAATGGAGAAATGTGGGAGCTTATAGGGAGCTGTATCGTTGGTTCTACAACTATCAATATCTCCAACCGCATCATCCGTGAACTATGTGATACACAATAAGGTCTACCACCGAATCAATATGCGTGCCACATTATCTTGTGTAGGCACATATACCAAATCAATATCTCCTGCATGATAATGATAATGCACCTCAACATAATGATAATATCTTCTTGTGAAGGTGCTCTCTCACATAATGATAATGCACCTCAGCATGTTTGGTCTGTGCATGAAACACTGGGATTTGTGCAGCAGCCAATGCACTCTGACTATTTGTGAGAATATGCATAGCATCATCAATCTCCATGCAAAGATCCATCAATAGGCATCTTAGCCATATACGTTGCACTGTAGTTGTGAAGATTGCCTTATACTTAGCTTCACAACCCAATGTTGTTGGAATTTGAGGTCTGCAGAAGAATGCAAACAACACAAAGAAGAAGAAGAAGAAGCTTGGAGCTCACCACACAATTTTGAATGTACTACCAAGAGAATCTACAAAAATAAGTGACCCATTAAGGTAATAGGGGTATATAAAAGCCAGGCAACAAAGACATCCTAAAGAGGGAAAAAAGTGCCCTGAAGATCCTAGTGTGTATGGGAGCTTCGAAAAATTGCTAATTGCTCAAAAGAGGTGGTCAGTGTATATGGGAGCTTCGAAAAATTGCTAATTGCTCAAAAGAGGTGGTCAGTGTTGATTATGAGCAACTCTTGGTGATGGATTGCTTCCTTGCTCTTGTTGTTGTCACCTTGATGTCCTCTCGTTCTTCCAAAGATGGCTTTCATAGTTTTCATGACAAGTACTTGTAACCCACAATGGATGATGGGTAAGTGCATTAGTGCATGGGTTGAATATAATATGTACCTTGTGCATGGCCTTGTAATGTGGCCCTATGCATGTGTACTTGGGGAATGCATTGGAAGAAGTATGGTGCAAGAAATTGTTTCTTGAGCTAACTGCTCAAGGGTATGTTGACGAAGAGGTTTCCTAATCTATCATTGTTATAGTGTTGCCAAAGTAGGGGTTCTTACCCTGGTGAATGGCCGGTTGATGTTTATCTCTTCGTGTTGTACTCCCATCATGGTGATTGACCATGGGCTTGTCCTTTGTTGTTGCTGGATGTCCTTGTTGATGATTCACTGATGGGCTTGTCCTTTGTTGTTGATGGATGATTCACAAACAAGAAGACAGTGGTTACTTGCAATAAAATATTTTACATATGTCAAGTGTGTCTCATTTGCTTGGGATTTCTCAATTGTGTGTATGCATGGCCATGTAATGTGGCCCTATATTAATGCACACTTTGGAAATGCATGACCTGAATGGTGCAAAAGACAAGGTTTTGCCAAAGGCACATGGTTGTTGCTCGTCAAGGCTTTCAATGTTGCTGTCGGACGTTGATGGAATCTTTGTTGGAGGTAGCCAATGGATCTTGAAATGATGTGATCAGTCCATGGTGAAATGACAAGTGAACATTCTCCCTTTAGGGATCCATTTCAGAACAGTGTTCAGCTGTGTAGAGATCAAGTTTGGCTTCTTCATCTGTGGATGGTTGATTGAATTTTTTATCCCTCGTGGTTGCTGCTTTGTTTTTGTGGGTGCTACTGATGCTTTTGGCTTCCAAACCCATATCCTTGATGAGTGTCTTCTTACATTTGCCCAAGGGGTGAGTTTAACTTCTTTTGGTCTCTGTGCTCGGTTCTTACCCTTTTCTCTCCTTGGCTTCTTTGTTGAGATCTTTTGCATGGTGGAGAGCATAGGCCTTTGTGCATGAAAGAGTCCTTTGGGACCCCACATGTGTAATCGCCCTTGTTGAGATACAACTAATGATGGGAAGTTCCACCTCGCCCAAACAAGGTGTTTCCACACCTCCCAAACCTAGAGATAGGCTTCTATGGGCTTGATGTTCAATTGCAAGTCTTGGCAATATGAAAGTATAACTACACTGGTTGCTGCACTTGAGTCAACCAATGCTCTCATAGTCCTTAAACACTTTCCTCTTCCTACCTCTAGTCACAAAGGGGCGTCTGTCGATTATTCAAGAAGTAATTATGCCCGATTTTTGGCACATGTCCATGTGATATTTTGGGGCTTTTAGGTTGACATCCATGCCTAGTCACCTTAAGTTATTTCACCTAATGCGCTCTCTGGCCTCTACTTGTGCCTCTTCTCTGACCCTTAACACGTCTTTTTTTCGCTTCTTAGCAGTGTTGAGTCTCATTAGCATATCCTCCCTAAGAGGTTCTTAATATAGCTTGGCTCGACATCCACTGATATAGTTTGGTAGGATATCATCTTCTAGTGTGGCCAATTGAACTGCACCGCTAGTGGAAATTCTATTAATGATCATGGGTCCATATCCTCTTTTTTCCAATTTACGGGCATGTTGCTTTAGTGTATAAACCAACACTAGGTCTCGCTCTTTCAATCCTTTATCCTTAATGTGTGCATCAAAGTATGCCTTTTCCCTTTTCTTTGCAGCATAGATGCATGTTGCACTTGTAACCTCATCTCACCTAAGAATTCTAGGTCAAAGATCCTTGAGGACAACTCATGTCCATTCCACTCATGCTCTTGTGCTACTTTTAAAGTTGGAATTAGGAACTCCAATGATAGCACAACATTCTGTCCAAAGACCATCTGAAATGGGGTGCCTTTGACTACCATTTTGTAGGCAAATCGATAAGCCCAAACAACATGATGAAGTTATTTATCCCAATCAGAGCATTTATTATTTATTATTTTTGTTAATATGTTACATAGGATCTTATTTGTGCTCTCGGCTTGTCCATTAGCTTGTGGATGATAGGGGGCAGACTTCTTATGTATCAGCAAGAATTCTTGGAGAAGGTTTTCAATGACTTCATTCAAGAAGTGTGTGCCTCTATCACTTACTAACTCTATTGGTAACGCATATGTCGTGAACATGTTCTCGAATAAGAACTTCACCGTAGTTTGAGCATCGTTCTTTGTTGTGGATTTGACTTCTACCCACTTTGTGAGGTAATCTGTGGCTAAAATAATGTATTCAGCATGGGACTTTCTAATTGGGGGATTAATAGAATCTAGAAAGTTGATACCCCACTTTGAGAATGCATGTCCTCCCATCATTGGCCTCAAAGGCATCTGTTGGCAGCAGTCAGGGAACCGAAGGAGCCACAAGACGAAGAGAGTCAGAGCGAAGGGACAGCACAAGCAGACACGGCAGTCAAAGAAGATCTGGCAAATAGGCCATCTAATTTTTCAAGACATCAAGGAGTTGAGCACACAAGAAGAAAGAGCAAGTAGGGAGCTCAAAGAGGTGTATGACAAATCAATAGAGAAAACCCCTACACAAATAGTGATTTTCATCACTAAAAACCATTGTAAATATCATTTCGTATTTTTGTAGCTCCATTTTGTGCAAGCCAAGGAGTCCTTGAGCTTGAGGAGCTTTAGAAGTATCTACCTGCCAATTTTCATATTTTTTAGATCTCGTTTGAGCCCTCTAATAAGCCCTGGAACCTAATTTTTGACTAGGCCGGACACTAGGTCTGAACAGGGCCAAAGCTAGTCAAAAAACTATAAAAGGAGCTAGAGAGCTCATTTTTGGGGTTGGATTGTAATTGAAACGAACTTGTAAGAGCTTCTAGAGAGTAATCTAAAAACTCCATTGCTACTCACTCTTTGTCTTACTGTGTGTGCGCGTGTGTGTGTATGTGTGTGCATGTCGGTGTGCTTCTCACTCACACACTTGTGCCTCCACTTGCTCGAGGTCTTCATACCATCCTCACGTCTTCCCGGATTGACATTAAAGGAGGTGCTACTCATCACTGAGCTACACCAAATTTTGGCGCCGTTGCCGGGGATCGAGCTTTGAGGACGAGCGTGTGATGGTAAGACGTAGAGTTGACGCGTTGGAGTTGTAGGTATTTTCTTCACTCTCATCGATTTTCTTTTACTTTCTTCACCATCCTCATCACCATCGTCATTGACACCATCTCCCACCTCCATCTCCATCATCGCAAAAATTTCTGTTTTTTGATCATATCACCATCTCCACCTCATTTCCCTCATTTCCCTTGTGAGAGAGAGCAAGAGAGCGAAACTGTGTGTGCTGTTTTTGCATGTTTTCTGAGCTGTGTTGCAGGTACAGGCTGTATCACCATCCCCAGCACGCTGCGCAGGTACGGAATTCGAAGTAACTGTCTGTGTGTTGCCGGGTTCTGTCAATCGCGACCGACAGAAAAGTTGGTCTATTTGCTAAACAAAGTGCATATCCATGACCTACAGGCCTAGAGCTTCCCAAAAATGTGTTTAGTTTTTTGAAATTCCACAGATTTCCGTCAATCGCGATCGACACGTCAATCGCGATCGACAAACCACGACGGACAGACCTGTCAATCGCGATCGACACATCAATCGCGACCGACAGGGTCAACGATCGACACAGTCAACGATCAACACGGTCAACGACGGTTTGACCACGACCGACAGAGCCTACGCGTGACACGTGTCAATCGCGATGGAGCCATCAATCGCGATCGACCAGTCAATCGCGACTGACAGCCCACGACGCCTCTGTCAATCGCGACCGACAGAGTCAACGACGATTTGACCACGACGGACAGACCTCGCGACCGACCTGTCAATCGCGATCGACACATCAATCGCGACCGACAGAGTCAACGACTGTTTGACCACGACTGATTGACTTTTCGGAGCTCCTGTCAATCGCGATCGACACGTCAATCGCGACTGACAGCCACGACGGACCTGTCAATCGCGATCGACACGTCGATCGCGACTGACCTGTCAATCGCGACCGACAGACCTTGCGAACACGTTAGAAGGGCAAATTAGGTCAAATTTTTGGGGAAAAAATAGTGGTCTCAATTTTTGCTAAGTGTGGGGCAAACATTAGGGTATAGTATTGCATCGCGAGGCCGTATCACAAGCAACTCGAGAATTCCTGTTTACCTGTTAGCCTGTTTTGGATCCTGTTTTAACTCCGAAACCCTGAACGGTCATAACTTTTTCATACGAAATCCATTTTTTGAGCTCTAGGGCTTGTCAGAAAGCTCGTGGCATATACTACACGCCCTCAACTATTTTTTATAAGAATAATGCATTGATTTTCAGATAGGTTATTGTGAAGTTGACCATACCCAGGAGGAACAAAATTCAGGGATCCCTAGAATTATTTCCCAAAAAAGTCCTAGTGCAAATTGGTGAAGTGTCACATGAATGAAAGTGATTGGTTCTGTCTTTTGAATTTAAGTCCTGAGCTAATCTTGGGCCTTTTACAGGTCCTTTGAGAGCATCGAGGGGTACACAAAGCAAGAGTAAGTGCAGGCTTGGGAACACGCGTCCTGGGCACGCCAGGGCAACAACACAAGGAAAGGACTTCAAGGTTGGAAAACCCGCAACACCCTCTGTCAATTCTTAGTTTAGGCTAAGTGCGGGTAGTGTTAGAAGTAATTCCAGGCAACGATAGGCACGAGATAAATCAAAGACTATCTAAGAAATCAAGTTCAAGTCAAGAGATAACCTGTGTGTGTGGACGACAACCTTAAAGGAAAAGGACCTAACGTGAAACGACCAAACTAAAGTGCGAAATTAAACTCAAGTATTCCTAAAGACGTGATATCAGACAAGAGTATAAACACAATAATCAACATAAAAAGGGAATTAAGTAATTGATACAAGGATTCAGAAACGTGGTTGTACCTGGGACAAATTGGGTTAATCAGTTAGGCATATGAACCTGAGATCAGGGCGACATCTAGTGAGGGAGAGACAAAGCCTTAGGTCTTCAGAGGCTAGTGTTAATCACACTGCTAGGTCTTGGGCCCAACAGTTGAGCCACCACTCATACTACCCTAGTTCTGAGACGAGTGAATCAGAGATGTCTCAAGGTATGGAGAGACCTACAGGAAGTTCAGGAGTGCCATACTTGCACAGGGTAGAAGGCCCGTACAAAACGCAGTTGGAATACCTTAGGACCAACCCATTAGGTGCTAGCATCTATGAGGACGGCCTAGGAAGAGCGGTGGTCGAGATTAAAAACCCTGACCAATCCGTTGGACTAGAGCACCCAGCTGTCAAGTTTGAAAACGGAGCATACTTGGACAAAGAAGGAACCATATACGTAGTCACCAGTCACCCAGATAGGACGGACGAATTCGGAAATGTGATCTCAGAAGCGGACTTAGGTGACCTAGAACAAGGAAACATGGGTGCAAAACCTAGAACCCCTCGAGGTAAATCGGTTCTCACTAGGATTATCACACCGGAGTGGATTCCCCAGGATAATAAGAGCATAGAGTTGCTCCTCAATCGAGAGACTGACGAAGCCTTTTGGAGGTACAAACCTGATCGGCCAACTGATATAGGAGCAATCATGATCTATGAGTTTAAAGATCCTGATAGCCCAGGTAGAGTGACCTACTTAGATCACTCTTCGGAGAGGATCTTTGTGGTGACAGAACATGATAGGCATGCTTACACTTGGAAGGGTGAATTCATTTTTCCCCAACCAAGATCGAATGTATCCTATGGTCACCCTGGAGCTGGAACATCCCAAGCTCATGGAATGCAAAGAGACAGAAGTAGAGATAGGCCAGAAGTAAGCTTTGCTAACCCAGTGGGCAGAGAAAGAACGAGGACGGAAACAAGTAGAGTAGAGCCTGAGGTACTTAGAGCTCACAGGGATCAAAGAAATGCGGATGAGTTCCCTTTACCACGACCTAGAGAGCACACAAGGACCTTGAGACCAACTCAGCTAGTTAAGTCCATGAAGAACTACTTTGATGGCACTGGAGATCCATACGATCATGTGGCTGAGTTTAGACAAGTCCTGAGAGCTGAACAAGTGGAGGATCTATTCACTCAGTACAATGCCTTTGGTCTGACCCTTAGGAACACTGCCCTGACATGGTTTCAGCCGCTAAACGAGAGGCAGTTCAGGAGCATAGACCAACTCCTAGAGGCTTTCATCATTGAGTTCTCTAAGAGTGGCATAAGACATAATACCTCCTCATTGATTCATAGCTTCAAGCAAACCCCTCAAGAGACCGTGAGACTGGCAGGACGAAGGTTTAGGCAATATCTTGAAAGATGCCCTGTCCCCGAGCTACCCACACCAGCTAAGCAAGTGGCTTTATTCTTGGATGGATTGCTAAGTACCAAATTGAGATCTTATGTGTACTTGAAGGACCCTAGGACCATAGAAGAGTGTGTACGCATGTGCATTGACATTGAGGATAACCTAGGGGAGGAGTTAGAGCTTTCCAAAATCTACAAAGATTCTGATGGTGCCTCTAGCCTCTCTTCCACGCAATCCACATCGATCGAGGAACTTGCAGAGAAAGTTGCTCAGAAACTAGGTGTTTCTAGCAAACAAATTCCGAGATTTGCCCCTGTGAAGAGATGCTACACCTGTGGTGGCGACCACATGGCAAATGTATGTCCCATTATGGCTCAACCCCAAGTAAATCCTAGTAGCCAGTACTGCACCATAGAACGGAGATACACCAATCACACCGCACAAGATTGCCCATACAACAAACAGGCAGTTAGGCAACCCAACCCTCAACCATACCCCCAGCAAGGAAGATACCAGAACCAGTACTCGCCACAGCCATATGGCAGGCCACAACAAAACTATCAACCACAATACCAAAACCAACAAAGACCTCAGCCAGTGTTAGCTCAACAACCCCCTGCCCCAGCTAATGTGATTTCGGTAAAGTATGCTGTGGCAGAAGAAAACCTGAATAGAGCTATAGTCCCTGTGACACCCTTGAATTCTGAAAGTGACCCGAGTGACCATAGCTTTGATTCTACACATGTGGATAGTCCCCAGGCGTACTACATGCAGTCTCCAGAACATGATGAGCCCTACTATAGTGAAGAGCCGAGTGAGCCTAGTTGGGAGTCCAACTACACAAACATCATGTATACAAACCCCAACCCTCGACCCCAACCTAGGCAGGTAAGACCCCCATTCCCTAGAGGACCATGTTACAGATGTCAGGGAGATCACCTCATTCGTGACTGTCCCTTGCCTCCACCTACCCAACCCCAGTCAGTAACGATCCAAGGCTATTGTCAGGAGTGTGGAAAGGAGCATCTCTTACGGGATTGTCCTAAGAATCCCAACAATATGCCAAAAATCACTCCCATAAACGTTATTGGGTTAGTTGTAGACTCCACAGGGAGTGTGACTTCCACTGCACCAGTGCAAGTGGTCACGAGAGCTCAAGCATTGCAGCAAAACCAAGCTGTAGATCAAGATCGGGGAAAGAGCCCAGAAGTCAGTGAAACGGAGAGCATAACCAAGAAGAGAACTAGAGCCTGGAGAGATAGTCGGGAAAGAATGAAAAGACAATGGGCTAAAAAGATGAGTGAACTTGAGGAAAGCATAAAAGAAACCAAAGCCAAGATAACTGAACTAACATCTCAAACTCCCTCTCACACTATCCCACCACCATCATTCCCATTGCCATCCGACCCGCCACCTTCCAACCCACCTCATACAATTCCACCACCCCCTAGAGCAGGATCAGTATTAGCCGATCCCACTCCTGAAGATATAGACATGATGCTTAAAGCATATCAGGCCAGAATTCAAGAAGGGCCAAATGTAACGGATCATGACAAGTGCTACCCTAGGGCTGACCTAGAGATAGAAAGAACCAAGCTTTGCGCGAAAATGGTTGCATTGGCTCAGACTATGTTTGAAGCTAGTCGCCTTTTCAATTACTCGGGCTCAGCCAAGACGCAATTACACTTGGATGGACTTCTAGAGAAGTTAGAGGGCATAATTGCAAGATCTGCCAAGGAAGAAAAAATTCAAGAAAAAGATAAAGCAAGCAAAAACATGAACCATCCCCCATCGGAAGTTTATGTGCCCAATTCCACGGAACCAGACAACCCCTCCTCCTTAGAAAGAATAAAGAGGCTAATTGCACAATCAAAAAAGGAACCTACCCCTCAAAGAAAGGAAAGGGCAAGAGAACGGATAAGCCAGCCTCTTCAGGAAGCCCATGTGCCTCCTCAAGAAGCTTATCTTTCCCCCCAAAAGGCAGAGGAGCCTCCCTCGAAAGCTCACGTACCTCCACAGGTTGCCTACATTCCTTCTCAGGGAGCATACGAGCCTGTTCGGAAAAGTAATAGAATAAGTAACCCTCCCCAGGAAGCTTGTGCTCCAGCCATCTATGAGAACGAGGAGAGAGCCAACGATAGAATAAGCCCTCCTTCCCAGGTTGCTTATGTGCCTAATTCTACGGAGCCAGACACTTCTTCTTCTATGAATCGGTTTGCACCAGACTTCCTACGAGAAATTCAAGAAGATAAATGGGATAACGAAAGTGAAGTCGCCCCTCCCTTTGAACTTGTGGATGATGCACACGACCAATTCCCACAAGACATCCCATCTATTTACGGGGAGCAGGAGAGTACCCAATCTCAAGAAAGATTAGACTTTGAGTCTAATTCCATACACGAGCTACCCCACTTCACAGGCCCCTGGGAAGCCAAGTCTACTTGTATGAGAACCCCCACAGTCATGGTAAGAAACGAAGATTCAGTCATACCTAGGAACACAGAGGTAGTGAAAAACACAAAAGTGCAGTGCAATCTCAAGTTAGAAGAGCTACTCAAGATTAGACCTGAATCATGGAAACATGTAGCAAAACAAGTACCAGAGATAGCAAAACCTCGTTCCCAGGTAGGATCACATAGGACAGTGCCAGAAATACCCTTGGATAAGATAGGAGATATGTGTGAAGGTGAAGAAGGGAACACCTATCTTCCCATCACCTACCAGGAGTACACCACCAAGGCAATTTTGGACTCAGGTGCAGGAGTTGCAATTGCCACTACTTCCCTATGGAAGCGTTGGGGCAAGCCGGCACTCAGGCCAACGAGAATGAAATTGCAGATGGCCGATGGTCACATAGAGAGACCCCTAGGATTGCTAGAAGGAATAACTCTCACCACTTGTGGTGTCGAGTTTGAGCATACATTTGCCATATGCGACTTCAGCAAAAATCATGCCTATGAGATGATTTTGGGAAGACCATTTATGCGACAGTTGCAAGTGGTACAGGATTGGGGAACTAATTCCTTGTACCTGCAACACTTAGGTGTTACAACCAAAGTCAATCTCAAGGATTACTCTCATAGAGATGTCCCTCCTATCCAATGGAATCCTATCCATAGAGCCAAAGATGACACGGAATCTGTGCATTCCATAGGGTCTGGATCCTCATGGATGCATGAAGACACTCATTTATGGATGTGCAAGGTTGCAGTAGAAGAAGAGAAGAGAGAGAAAGCCAGAGAGGTAGGTGCAAAAGAAACACAAAGATCAATTCAAGACCCAGCCTATGCACCTGTAGTTTTTCCTGATGAGGAATTTGAACCCCATGGCTGGGCAGAAATCCTAGCAACAATGGACGTAGCCATCAATGAAGAACAATGGACACCTCACTGTGATGAGGATGGCTATGACATTTCAGTCTTCTCCATAGACCCAATCATGGGAGAGGCAGTTCTAGAAGAATGCGAACCTAGCCCTGACGCATTTGAGGATGCAAGTGACTCCGATCTAGAGTCAATCATTATGGACCCACCATTTGCATCAGATGAAGAATACTTCCATGAAATAGAATTTCAACCCCAGAGGCATGGAGAGGTTACAAATGATGTAAGATTAGCAACACATGTGACCCCAAAAGGAGAAGGAAAGAAACGAAAGAAGAGAGAAGCCCCACCAGAAGAGGAAGAATCTTTGTTTGAGGTCCCCGAAAATTTTAAGAAGTATGAGATAGATGACAGGAGAGTCATGATAAGAATGCCTAAACGAGAGGCACAATCAGGAGAGGCCTATGATAACAAAGAAACCACCAAGAAAATAGTAGTGGCCCTAGAAGAAGGAGAGGAGAGATGCACGTACATAGGCCATGACCTAACAGAGGAAGAAGAGCATGCGTTAATTGCCTTGCTAAGAGAATACAGAGATGTATTCGCTTGGAGTTACAAGGATTTGAAAGGTGTTGACCCCGATATATGCTCACACACTATCCCCATGACCTCAGATGCTAAACCCTCTAAGCAAAAGCCCTATACTTATAACGATAATTACGCTGCTAAGATCAAAGAAGAGATAGATAGATTGGTCGAAGCTGGATTTATCTATGAAATTGAGCACACTGAATGGGTATCCCCCATCGTAGTGGTGCCCAAGAAGAATGGCAAGCTGCGTGTGTGCATTAACTTGAAAAAGGTTAATGCAGCCACAATTAGAGATAACTATCCACTTCCCATCACAGAACATCTCCTAGAAAGGGTGGCAGGCAAGGAAGTGTACAGCTTCCTTGATGGATTTTCAGGCTACAATCAAGTAGCCATAGCCCCAGAGGATCAGCATAAGACAGCCTTTGCCACAGAATGGGGCATTTTTGCTTTTAGAGTAATGCCATTTGGGCTTACCAATGCACCAGCTACCTTCCAGAGGCTGATGTGCCATGTGTTTAAGGAGTTCCTAAGGAAAAGTTTAGAAGTCTACGTTGATGATCTTTGTGCTCATTCCAACATTAGACAAACCCATATCCCTGAACTCAGACAAATCTTTGACAAATGTAGAGAATATCAAGTTTGCCTGAACCCAGAAAAGTGCGTTTTTATGGTCAGACAAGGCAAGATTCTAGGACACATAGTGTCAAAGAATGGCATATCTACCGACGAAGAAAAAGTGAGAGCCATAGCAGAGCTACCTAGGCCAAAGAATGTCAAGGAAGTACAAGCTTTCATGGGGCATTGTGGTTATTACCGACGATTTATACACATGTATGCTGTCATTGCAAAGCCCATGTACGGACTCCTGACAAACTTTGAGTGGACGGATGAATGTGAGAATTCCTTCCAGGAGCTTAAACGAAGATTATGTTCAGCACCAATCTTGACCACACCAGATTGGAATAAACCATTCCATGTTCACGTGGATGCATCCAATTATGCCATTGGATGTGTGCTTGCACAACCTACTGGTGAAGGTAATATGGATCTTCCAATTGCCTATGCCAGTAGACAATTGAATGCGGCTGAACGGAATTACACCACTACGGAGAGAGAAGGCTTGGGCATGGTATATGCAGTTAAGAAATTTAGACACTATTTGCTTGCAAATAAGTTTAAATTTTTTACTGATCATCAGGCATTGCTATACCTCGTAAACAAACCATGCAATACAGGAAGATTAGTGAGATGGTTTCTCTTGCTAATGGAATATGACTTTGAGGTAGTGGTGAGAAAAGGGAGGACTCATTTAAGAGCAGATCATCTTTCTAGGCTCACGTCGGGAGAAGCCCCACAGGGAGTATCAGATGATCTTCCTGACGCTTATTTGTTCAATTTAGAAGTGGTGCCGCAGTGGGCTAAGCCATTGGTACCAGTATTGACATACGGGCCTAACCATCCAGTAGTAAACACACGGAATAAAGAGGTCGTGAAAGCCCAAAAGTACCACATCATGGCAGGAAGCATGTACAAGCACACAGATCAAGGGATCTTGGCCTGTTGCGTAGAAGAGGATGAGTATGCTAAATGGTTGCAATTAGCACATGTAGGTGCATTAGAGCAACACTACTCAAAGCAACGAACTTTACAGACCCTAAAGAGACTCGGAGTACATTGGCCAACTATGGAAGCGGATGTCCAAAAGTTGTGCAAAGAATGCCCAATCTGTTGCACTAAACCACCTGTGGAACACGCCACTCTTTATCAAGTATCCATTGTGCCAGATTGGAGTGAACCTCTAGTATCCTTCCTGAGGACAAAAACATTCCCTCCAGATATGACCTTGGCTAGGAAAAGGAGCTTAGAACAAGAAGCCCAGGATTACTCACTCATTGGTGATAATCTATACAAGCGTGGTAAAGATGGTTACCAAAGGCTATGTGTCCATGAAAGTGAATATCTCAAGATCTTGGAAACTGCTCACCAAGGTGTAGCAGGAGGACACTTTGGACCAGATAGGGTGATCAAGGCAATACTATTTGCGGGCTTCTGGTGGCCGACCCTTCACATGGATGCACATACCTATGTGAAACGCTGTGATGTCTGTCAGAGGACTCAATATCCTATACGTAAAGATGAGATGCCACTGAAACCTATGATGGGTGGACGTGCATTCTCTAAGTGGGGAATAGACTTCATAGGTCCTATTAATCCCCCAGCTAAAGGTTCTCATGCAGAATATATCATTGTTGCAACAGACTATCTAACTAAGTGGGTGGAAGTAAAAGCCACAACGAAGAACGACGCTCAAACAACTGCTAAATTCTTGTTTGAGAATGTATTCACAAGATATGGGCTACCTATAGAGCTAGTTAGTGATAGAGGCACTCACTTCTTGAACGAAGTAATTGAAAATTTGCTCCAAGAATTCTTAGTAATACATAAGAAGTCGGCCCCCTATCACCCTCAAGCTAATGGACAAGCTGAAAGCACCAATAAGATCCTGTGCAATGTGTTGACCAAGCTCGTGAATAATAAACGCTCTGATTGGGACAAACAGCTGCACCATGCTGTTTGGGCATACCGAGTCGCCTACAAAACGGTACTCCAAGCCACCCCCTTTCAGATGGTATTTGGCCAAAATGCTGTGCTACCCTTAGACTTCTTGATTCCTACATTGAGAATAGCACAAGAGCACGAATGGACAGGTCATGAGCTCTCCTCTAGGATCTTTGACCTTGAACGATTAGGAGAAACAAGACTGAGAGCAGCTGCAGGGATATATGCAGCTAAGAAGAGACAGAAGGCATACTTTGATGCCCATGTTAAGGATAAAGGTTTAAAGTCAGGCGACTTAGTCTTAGTCTACACATTGAAGCAACATGCGAGGAAACTGGAGAAGAGAGGCTATGGACCTATGATCATCAATAGGATTTCCACGAGTGGAGCAGTACAACTAGCCACCTTAGATGGTGATGTTCTCCCAAACTATATTAGCGGATGCAGAGTCAAGTTGTATCAGGAACCTCTCACAGAGGAAATGCTAAGTCGACTCAACACTGCTAAGAAACGCAAAGAGGAAGAAAAGCGAATTCGAGAAGAAGCTCAAGCAGAAGCCCTAGAACGCATACGGAAAATGAAATTAAGGAGACAAGGTGGAGAGCACCCTAGGCAAGATGCATATGCAGATCACGGATATGACGTGGCTATGTGTGAAATTTCAAGTGTTAGCTCACATAGGATAACTGATCGACGTCCTTTCATAACCTTAGATATAGGACAAGGAAAGAGTGCAAGGACTGTAAGAGCCTTGATTGACTCAGGTGCAGCCACTAGTGTTGTTAAATTGTCTTACTGTCAAGAGTTGCAATTAATTGTCAATCCTGTGGAAGCATATCTCATAGGATTGGGAGGCGTGGAAACCCCTTGCATGGGCGAGGTGGAACTTCCCCTCTATATTCATGATGAGGCAATGACGGTTAAAGTACTAGTATGTCAAGATGAG
Source organism: Ceratopteris richardii (assembly GCA_020310875.1). Lineage (NCBI taxonomy): Eukaryota > Viridiplantae > Streptophyta > Polypodiopsida > Polypodiales > Pteridaceae > Ceratopteris > Ceratopteris richardii. The sequence continues at coordinate 42,670,137 of CM035408.1, forward strand.
GACCTCACGGAACCCCTTGTCTTGGGTCAAGATTGGATCTATGACCAAGCAGTCAACTTAAACCTAAGAAGTGGACTTCTTCAGGTATGGGTGAATCAGACTAGAATTACGATGGAGTTAAATAATGGAGCACTCAAGGAATTAGAAAAGACACGGACTCCTGGTCCCTCCAGGGGTGCACATGAAGTTGATCATGCTGTTCTTGTCCAAGGCTATGTGATGCAGAAGAATGAAGACATCAAAAAAGGAGTCAGAACCACAATGGAACTCCCTTCTTTTCCAAAGGCCAGAAGGAGGCAGCAACTGAGGGCCGATCAATCACTGAAGACTCTCCGGGCGAGAGACCAAAAGAACGCGCGAAGTAGAACAACTCAGCCAATGAAACAAATGTGGGTGTGGAAAGGCGAGCTGCCGACCGTAACGAAGTCGCAACAACGGTCTCAACTTCCTATTAGTAATCAACAACTTGATGCTAATAAGAGGACTCTTAGAGCCTCTATGGAGAAAATAAAATCTATTTGGGTGCCCAAGAGGTCGATGAAGGCTAGCCCACAGTCAAGACAAATTTGGGTGCCTAAGGCTTGCTTGCGGGCGCAAATAGCTACGCCGAAGCCACAACCTATACAGCGTAACCCATTCACTCGCACGGCCAGCATTCACTTGTCTTCAACACTCAAGAACATACCAAGGCCCATGAGCACAAACATACTCACTTGTAAATGGGTCCCTAAAAGGCCTCATTTTCAAGCCAATACAACTATAAAGTTCTCTAGATCCTCTACGACACCAAGAAAAAGACCCATCCACTGCATTTGGCAGCCTAAGACCTGTAATAAACCCCCCGACCCCAATTTGTAAATTCATCCCCACTTACTAACTGCATTAGTTTCCTAGGACTACCCACGAACTAACTACACACACTGTCTTCGTGCACTTACTAACCACTAACTCACCATCTACTTCATGTTAATGTTGCAACGGGGACCACAACAGATTTATTCTGTCCATTACGATGTTAACACGTGGTTCTATATTCTCACAGAACCAACCAGCAAACAGGGCCATGGCAGAAGCAGGTGCAAGTTCTCAAGCCGGACCCGGGTGCCCAGATTGTGGACATAGAAACACTCCTCCTCGAGCCACATCTCACCGCAAGGCCGCAAGAACTTCAAGCCGTGCATGTGCTCCCCATTCAGGATCCTCCTCAAGGGCACACTTCTCAAGTAGGTAAGCATGCGCATTGGTTCAGTGATGTCGCTGGACCATTGGGCGATGGAACCTATTTCTGGGAAGCAGAATTGGAATTTAATGGCAAATGGGGTCGATACCACTTTTTCACGCGCGAATTTGAAAGCTATCAAAACGCCGAAGTCATGCGATCAGTTTGGATCAAAGCAGGTGTGGACAGTTATTTCAGGGCCCACTTACCAAAGCCGGATTTCTTACGATGTTCATATCTGATCAGTACCATCACGCCAAGCAGGGCCAAGGGAGGCGACAACACCTTTGTGTTGCCATCACTGCTGCCGGGTCATGAGCTTAAAAGATTCAAATTGACCCTCAATCTGGTAAGAGAAGCATTGGGTATGTATGGCATGCACATCCCCACAGAAAAGGAAACAATGGTGCCAGGTCGAATGAAACACAAAGATCTTAATAAGCTGAAGGATATGGTAGCGATGACACCTACCATTGCGCTTCACTTGCGGACCATCATGCAACATTTTGCTTTCCCCGCACAGGAAAGATTCACAATGCCCCCAAAGAAAATTTGGTTCAGTTTGTATCTAGCAGAGACAGAAAGCCTTCCCATCAATGTGCCACACTGGATCATAGATCAGATCCACCTAGCCCATCAGAGGTGGAACAAGAAGCAAAAAAATGTGCTTCATGGATGTTGCGCTCTCACAAAAATAATCTACCGATGTCTGGCCTATGATGTGCCTATTCAGCGGGCACTCATATGGCCCCGTGCTCAGGAATTCCAAAGAAGACTATCAGCAGCCGGTCCCCCATCAAAGAAAATGAGGGGGGGAGTACAACTACCATGTGCTCAACCAAGGGGAGCCACCACTACACCAGAAATTACCCCTCCCCAAACACGACGCGTTAGGCCATTCACAATCCGGTTATCAAGACCGAGCACAGATGGGCCTAATCTGGTATTCCCACCCGTCCCATCAGATCTGGAATTCCCACAGGGTTTTACTCTAAATGACCTCACGGATGACGAAGTAGCCCGACTGATCTATGATTCTAATCTCGAGACGGAAACAGAACAGGCTCAGGAACCACAACCCCAAACAACAACAGCAGCCCCCACCCGACCCGAAGCGGTAGACATCGACGTAGAGGAACAAGAGGAAGAACAAGAGGAAGAAGCCTATGAGGAACAAGAATATGACGAGCTTTCAGAGCTGGCAAGTGCCCCTGCGTATTCGGCACAAATCAAAAGACTATATCGAACCATGCAACTGGTTCAAGAACAACATAAGATGTCACTGGAATCAGGCAAGAAACTCATGAACCAGTTGCTAGCAGAGGAAGGTGTGGACGAGATGTTCATTGAGTCCATAAACCTTCATGCCGACGCAGTAGGATTGGATGAGGCCATCCATGAGGCAATGGCCTACATTCACAGATTTGAGAAGAGGGTTCCCGTTCGTCCCAGGAGGTTTGGGAAACAAATTCACATCAATGTATCAGCACCAGGAGAGACAACGCAAGCAGACGAACATCAGGAAGCACCACTGTCACCACCATCCCCACCTCGCACTACACACTTCACTCCACCACATGACACTAGCACCACCTCGTCCACTACCACCACCATTGTCATGGGTATCCCACTCTCTCCGGGGATCCAATTCGGGGGAGTCACCATGCCCACTTTCACCACTCTGTTCACTGACGTCACATCCACTCCACCCACGATCCCCATCTACACTGTCACTCAAACAACTGACACTATGGCAACATCACCTGCCACAGCACCGCTCCCTCCCCCCATGCCACCTTCATCTCCCATCCCCCCTCCACCCACATCTCCACTTGCATCCACATCATCCACAACTCCCTTTCCCGCCCCCATTCCCCCTGCATCTTCACCCCTCCCAGCATTATTTAATGTAAATAGCATATTTTTAGCATTAAATCAATGTGTATATCAGCTCCAGAATGAGTACAGAGCTTTGGACGGCCGGTACCAACAACTGACAACACACCACCAGAACTTACAAAGGCAATTTCACATCCTACAAGAGGAAAACGCAGAGGTGAATCAACGCTACACAACGCTTGAGAAGGCTCACCAAACACTATTGGAGACACCACAACCATCGACAGAATCAGGAGTAAAACAACTAGAAGCTTTGCTCGAAGTATACCAGGCCGATAACCTACGAGTCAGACGCAACTTGGCACTACTACGAAAACATATGGCCACAGCACTGGAAGAGAACAAAAGACTGCAAAAACAAAATGAAGAGAATCTGGAAGCGGCAATGGAAGGCTCCCCTCACGAGATAGATCCAGAGCGATTTAAAGCAATTCCCACGGAGACGATGAAAACCATTCTGGAAAGCTATGCAGATCTCCTGGAAGCCCATGATGACTTGGAAAGAGAGCGTGACACACTTCAGAGCAGGCTGAAGGAACAGGAAGAACAACCGAAGAGTGTCCCATCAACCTCCACCTCAGACGAAGTAAAGTCCTTAACCGAGCAGGTAGCAGAATTACAAAAGAGGTTACTGACCTACGAGAGGCAGCCATCCCCTGTGGTAGAACCAGAGCAAGAAGAGCTAGTCCCCATTGAGGTAGATGATTCTTATGAGGAACCGTATGTTCCTATGCCAATGCCAGGCGGGCGACGAACCTCAGAGGGACTAGACACATTGGAAGTGGAAGCACCCGAGTGGCTTCAGACACTGGAAAGGACAGCGAACACTCACAAAGAACGGGTGGCAATTCAGATCCAATCACTAGCGAACTTAGAAGAGACTGTCATAAAGTCTGAATACTTCAGAAGCATGTCTCACCATAGATGGATCGGCACCAATAATGACCAGTATGTGCCATTCTGTATACTTTTGGCTGATTACAACGCGGAGATTCAACGACAATGTGGCAAACCTCCCATCTTTGCTACACAATTTGGTCCAGATGATATACCAGAAAGTGCTAAGCGTGGGTCCATCCATCAACCCACCTGGAGAATCAGGCTTTTGGAAACGTATCCAGAAATGGTCCGAACCTGGAATAATATGCCGTTGTTTATTAAGTACAACCCTTGTTACATTCCAGTTCTGCGACGACGCACCTGGCCTGAATTCACTATAGCTGTCAGAGACATCAAAGCCTGTGCAAAATGGTTGAATTATGTTTATCTAGCACCTCCACGAGGACCTCCCACAGTCAATTACATGATTTCTACAATCCGTCACTGGAGTACTAGGCTACGCAATAATCCTGATGTGATGGCCCAGATGTGCATGAAAATATTTGAATTAATGCTGATCACTTTCAGGACGTTTAAAAACATTAAGGACCCTCACTTCTCAGGTGCAGGCTTTATGACAGGAAACCAAGATCTAGTGTATGATATGAGTACCACCCCGTCCATTGAAGTAATATATGCCTGGCACGCCAGAATCAAGTACCTCCCAGCCTGCTTTAAACACACATTTGAGGAGATGTTCATCACAGGATTCTGGGAATATCACTCCGAAATATTTATACCCAGACCATCACATCTCCTCCACTTATTTGCTGTGGAGAGAACTATTTACTCAGAACAATCAAGGGTGCCTCATCCAGATGTTCCCGGTCCTGTAAATTGGGATGAGCTGCTCACAGACCTAGCACGCGGATTGCGACTCGAAGAACACCACCTAGCCTCCGATGTCGTCCAATATTACGTTCAAAAATCTTCTAGACAAGGGTCTGTCAGGGGCGACAGACGCGAGAGTGGGGGGGGGTGTTGGCAGCAGTCAGGGAACCGAAGGAGCCACAAGACGAAGAGAGTCAGAGCGAAGGGACAGCACAAGCAGACACGGCAGTCAAAGAAGATCTGGCAAATAGGCCATCTAATTTTTCAAGACATCAAGGAGTTGAGCACACAAGAAGAAAGAGCAAGTAGGGAGCTCAAAGAGGTGTATGACAAATCAATAGAGAAAACCCCTACACAAATAGTGATTTTCATCACTAAAAACCATTGTAAATATCATTTCGTATTTTTGTAGCTCCATTTTGTGCAAGCCAAGGAGTCCTTGAGCTTTAGGAGCTTTAGAAGTATCTACCTGCCAATTTTCATATTTTTTAGATCTCGTTTGAGCCCTCTAATAAGCCCTGGAACCTAATTTTTGACTAGGCCGGACACTAGGTCTGAACAGGGCCAAAGCTAGTCAAAAAACTATAAAAGGAGCTAGAGAGCTCATTTTTGGGGTTGGATTGTAATTGAAACGAACTTGTAAGAGCTTCTAGAGAGTAATCTAAAAACTCCATTGCTACTCACTCTTTGTCTTACTGTGTGTGCGCGTGTGTGTGTATGTGTGTGCATGTTGGTGTGCTTCTCACTCACACACTTGTGCCTCCACTTGCTCGAGGTCTTCATACCATCCTCACGTCTTCCCGGATTGACATTAAAGGAGGTGCTACTCATCACTGAGCTACAGCATCTCATCTTTTTTGACTGGATATTGGGCATGTTGGCATGTGTCACATCTCTTCACATAGGTATGTGCATCCATATGAAGAGTGGGCCACCAAAGTCCTGAAAATAGGATAGTCTTAATTACTCGATCAGGTCCAAAGTGTCCACCTACAACACTGCTATGGGTAGTTTCTAAGATTTTCAAATAGTCTGATTCATGAATGCACAATCTTAGATAACCATCTTTGCCTCTTCGATATAGGTTTTCTCCAACTAAGGCATAGTCCTAAGCCTCTTACTCCATGCTTCATCTTTTTGCTACTCCACTAGGGGTCTCTTCTGGCACATTGGACAATTCTTGATCCACTCATGAATTTCTTTGTCCATACTAGGCCAATACACTCCTAAATGATTTAGATTCTGCAGCGTTTGTTTTTTAGGGTAGTGACTTCCTAGTAATCCTTCATGGACTTGTTGCAACCAACTACTATGTTCATCGTCCTCAACACAACAAGCTAGTACACCCTTTATATCTTGTTTGTACATGCTTCCTGCCAATATTTGATAGTTTTGTGATCTTACAATTTCTTCTTTGTTCGTTTTCACATTCTTATTTCAAGGTCCGAAGGTTAGGATAGGTACCAACTTATTTTCGCATTTAGGAACAACTTCCAAATTGAATAGATAAGCATCAGGAAACTCATCAGACACTCCTTGTGGTGACTCTCCTGAAGTGATGCGAGAAAGGTGATCAACCCTCAAATGGGTCCTTCCTTTTCTAACAACCACTTCAAAGTCATATTCAATTAGTAGCGGAACCATCTTACTAAGCGTCTAGTATTTCAAGGTTTATTGACGAAATACAATAAGGCTTGATGATCAGTAAGGCTTGGTGATCAACCCTCAAATGGGTCCTTCCTTTTCTAACAACCACTTCAAAGTCTTATTCAATTAGTAGCGGAACCATCTTACTAAGCGTCTAGTATTTCAAGGTTTATTGACGAAATACAATAAGGCTTGATGATCAGTAAAAAAAACTTGAACTTATTGGCCAAAAGGTAGTGTCTAAACTTCTTCATAGCATATACCATGCCTAAGTCTTCTTTCTCGATTGTTGTATAGTTTCATTTAGCAACGTTCAATTGCCTGCTAGCATATGCTATAGGCAAATCTAGATTCCCTTCACCTGTGGGTTGTGCTAGCACACATCCTATTGCATGCTTGGAGGCATCTACATGGACATGGAATGGTTTATTCCAATCAAGAGTGTTCAGTATTGGTGTTGTGCACAAATGTCTCTTCAGCTCATTGAAGGAATTTTCGCATTCATCATTCCACTCAAATTTGTCAACAAGGCATAAAGAGGTTTAGCTATGATCGCATACATGTGGATGAACCTGTGGTAATATCCACAATGGCCCATAAAGGCTTGTACCTCTTTAACATTCCTTGGCCTTGGCAACTCTGATTTTTTTCTTACTTTGTCCTCGTCTGTTGATATTCTTTTCTTAGAAACAATATGATCTAAGATTTTACTCTCAGACACACTCGATATTCTCGATACTTTTTGAAGATCTGTCTGAGCTCAGGGATGTGGTATCTTCTTTCTTGGGAATGAGCACATAAATCATCCACATATACTTCTAAGCTCTTTTGCAAGAACTCTTTGAAGACATGACACATGAGCCTTTGGAAGGTTGCAGGTGCATTAGTGAGCCCAAAGGGCATCACATGAAATGCAAAAATTGCCCACTCTGTGGCAAAAGCCGTTTTGTGTTGATCTTTTGGGGCAATGGCTACTTGGTTGTAACTTGAAAATCCATCAAAGACACTATAAACTTCCTTGCCTGCAACATGCTCCAGTAAATGTTCTATGATTGGAAGCGGATAGCTATCTATTATTGTAGCAACATTAAGTTTTTTAAGGTTAATACACATTCGCAACTTTCTGTTCTTCTTGGGCACCACTACAATGGGGGACACCCATTCAATATGCTCAATCTCATAGATAAATTCGGTTTCAATCAGTCTATCAATTTCTTCTTTTATTTTTGTAGCATAAGTGTCATTATATGTGTAGGGCTTCTGTTTGGTGGGCTTGGCGTCAATGATCATGGGGATCGTATGAGAGGATATTCTCGGATCCACTCCCTTCAAGTCTCTATAGTGCCATGCAAACACGTCCCTATATTCCCTTAATAAAGCTACAAGCTCTGCCTCTTCTTCTACACTTAGGTTGTCTTCTATGTATGTACATCGCTCTTCATTATCTCAATGGTTACTACAACTATTTTAGTATTTTCTTTATTATCATATGCATCTCCAGTGATGGCTTCTCTCTTAGGCATTCGTACCAAAATTTTTCAATCCTCAACTTCATATTTCTTAAAATTCTCTGGTACTTCAAGCAATGATTCCTCCTCTTCTTGTTTCACTGCTTGTTGGCATACAAGTCATAAGAAGAGCTTATAGGCACAACGGAGTAGTCATGCACAATACGGCAACAAGGCCCAATCAATTTTTTCCATAAACTATTTCCAACTCAAGTGATTTTCATCACTACACACACATTGTAAATCTAGTTTTTGGTAGAATAGACTCCATTTTGTTCAAGCCGAGGAGTCGTCAAGCTTCAGGAGTATTAGAATTAGCTGCATACCAATTTTCATAATTTTTAAACTCCATTTGAGCCCTCAAATAGACTCTAGAACCTAATTTTTAACTAGGCCGAACACTAGGTCTAGACAAGGCCAAAGCTAGTCAAAAACATATAAAAAGAGCTAGAGTGCTCATTTTTGGGGGTAGATTGTTAGTGATTTGAGCTTATGTAAGAGACTTTTTGACTAATGCAAAGAACTTCATTATTCCTCTCCTTGTTCTTGCCTTGTGTGCGCGTGTGTGTGTATGTGTGTGCATGTTTGTGTGATTCTCACTCACACACTTGTGCCATCACTTGCTCATAGTCTTCATACTAGTCCTCATGTCTCCACGGATTGAAAATTATGAGGTGGAGCTCCTCATGTTGGTACTTGCCATTGTACTAGAGTGACACCAAATTTGGTGTCGTTACCGGGGAGAGAGCTTCGAGGACGAGCGTGTGATGGTAAGACATAGAGTTGAGACATGGAGTCATAGGTAATATCCTTTCTTTTTCTTATCTATCCATCTTCACAAAAATTCAGTTTTTTGGTCATATTCCACTACCCACCTCATTTCCCTCATTTCACTTGTGAGAGAGAGCGAGAGAGAGCTTGGGTGTGATTTGTTTTGTGTGTTTTTGAGCTTTTGCTCCAGGTTTTAGTTGTACCATCATCTCGTGCAGCTTGCGTAGGTACGATAGAACTCTGCACAGGTCCCGAGACGACGACCTCTATCTATCACGACAGATAGAGAAACTTAGTATTTTTTGAATGCATGCTTGGCACGATAATCTCCACCATTAGAGCACTCCAAATCATTAGAAGTTTCAAAAACATTTATGTTTTTTTAGTCTATCGCGACAGACACCATCTATCGTGACAGACATCGTCTATCGCGACAGACAGCACCCCATGACAGAGATCATCTATTGCAACAGGCAACTGTCTATCACGACAGACAGAGCCCCATGATAAATAGCATCTATCACGATAGACACCATCTATCATGACAGACCAAAACCACGACAGACGATAAACTTCGTCTATCAGGACAAACACCGTCTATTGCAACAGACCAAAACCACGACAGACGATAGACCTCGTCTATCGTGACAGACAACTATCTATCGCGACACACAAGACCACGATAGATGACATACTCAATGTATCATGACAGACACCCGTCTATCGCGACAGACAGGATCCCACGATAGACCCCGTCTATCGCGACAGACCAAACCACGACGGATGATAGGCCCCATCTATCACGATAGACACCCATCTATCGTGATAGAGAGACCCACAACAGACGACAGACTCAGTCTATCATGATAGACACCCATCTGTTGCGATAGATAGGACCCCACGATAGACCCCATCTATCACGATAGACACCGCCTATCGCGACAGACACCGTCTATCGCGATAAACAGGCATTTTTGGTAAAAAAATAGAGGGGTAATTTTTTGAAAATTTGGGCTAAAATTTGGTCATATTTGCATATTTGATCACCCAAACCATTACAAAGGCCTTAGAAAAATGCACTAAACTCTTGAAAGGTCCTAATTGTCGATTTTAACCCCTTGAATCCTGAACTGTCATAACTTTTTCATATGAAATCCATTTTTTGAGCTCTAGAGCTTGTCAGATAGGGTATTTTGAAGTTGACCCTTTGTGGGGTAGGTACACCAAGGGAGCCCTAGAGAAAAATTTTCTGGCAATACAAAAGGGGGAACAAGGGTCATTCAAAGTGCCTGAAATAAATTGTCTGCCAATTGAAGGTAAAAATTTGAGCTAAACTTGGAATTTTTACAGGACAATAGAGAGATTGGAGAAATCAAAGCAAGTGCCATTGTGTGCAAGCTTGGGAACATGCTTCCTCGGCAGACAAGCATAGCAAGGAGAAGCGACTTGAGATTGGAACATCTCTCAACCCCCTCAGTCCATTCTTAGCTTAGGCTAAGTACGAGTAGTTGTCTTGATTGGCTAGGGGTACGATAGGAATACTCAAATTCTAAGAGCCTCTAACTTCTCAAGTCTAAGAATAGGTTAAAGTGCAGTCAAGGGACAACTTAAGAGAAAAGAACTTAAAATGAGTGGACGAAGAACATCAAGTATGACACACTTAAGTGTTCCTGACAACGCTTAATTAAAGACAGGAAAACACATACAAAGGAATTCAAAAGGAATTCAAAAGGAATAAGTGATTGGTATCAAAGAATCAGCAACGTGGTTGTACAAGGATCATTGGGTTAATTGGAAGGGCATATGAACCTTAGATCAACAAGACACCTAGGGAGACACCGCCAAAGTATTAGATCATCTGAGGCTAGTGTCAACTATACAGACAACAACATCTTGGGCCCAATAGTTGAGTGATTGCCCCTATGCTTTAGACTCAGAAACCAGTGACTGTGAGATGTCTTATAGCATGGAGAGACCTGTAGGTAGCACAGGAGTGGCATACCTAGAAAAACCCGAGGGTCCCTACAAGACTCAATTGGAATATATCAGGACCAACTACTTAGGTGCACATATCTATGAGGATGGTCTGAGAAGATCTGTTGTCCAAATTAAAAACCCGGATCAGCCCATTGGACTAGACCACCCTGTAGTCAAGTTCGAAAATGGTTCCTACATCGATAAAGAAGGAACAATGTATGTGGTCACTAGCCAACCAGAAAGATAGATGAATTTGGCAACATAATCTCTGAACCTCAAATAGGTGACATAGAGCAAGGGAACTTAGGAAAGGAGCCAAAAACCCCTAGAGGCAAGTCGATTTTGACTAGAATAATCACTCCCGAGTGGGTTCCCCAGGATAATAGGAGCATAGATTTGCTCGTGAATCAAGAGACGGATGAGGCCTTTTGGAGGTATAAGCATGAGAAGCCTAATGAAGTAGGAGCACTTACCATCCATGAATTCAAAGATCCTGACAGCCCAGGCAGAGTGACCTACTTAGATGATGCTTCGGAAAGGATCTTTGTGGTCTCAGAGCATGGAAGACACGTATACATTTGGAAGGGTGAATTTGTTTTTCCCCAACCTCGATCCACTGTGTCTTATGGTCACTCAGGAGCTGCAACATCTCAAGCTCATAGGACTCAAAGAGAAAGGAGTAGAGATAGACCCAAGGTGAGCTTTGATAACCCATTGGGAAGAGAAAGAACGTGGACAGAGACGGATAGGATGGACAGGGAGAGACAAAGGGACCCAAGGAATCTAAGAAATGCAGACGAGTTCCCTCTGTCAAGGCCTAGAGAACACACTAGAACTTTAAGGCCCACACAATTGGTTAAATCCATGAAGAATTGCTTCCATGGCACAGGAGACCCGTATGACCATGTAGCAGAGTTTAGGAAAGTTTTGAGAGCTGAGCAAGTTGAAGACCTATTCACTCAATACAATGCTTTTGGCCTAACTCTGAAAAACACCGCCTTGACTTGGTTTCAACCGCTTCACCAAGGTCAGTTCAAAAATATAGATCAACTTCTTGAAGCTTTCATCACTAAGTTTTCTAAGAGTGTTATTAGGCATAACACATCCTCCCTGATATACAGCTTCAAGCAAACACCTCAAGAGATAGTGAGGCTCGCAGGAATAAGGTTTAGGAAATACCTAGAGAGATGCCCTGTTCTAGAGTTACCCACTCCAGCCAAACAAGTGGCCTTATTTTTAGACGGATTGTTAAGTACCAAACTGAGATCATATGTGTACTTGAAGGACCCTAGATCCATAGAAGAATGTGTACGCAATGTGCATACATATTGAGGATAATCTAGGGGAGGAATTAGAGCTCTCAAAGATCTATAAAGATTCAGATAGTTCTACTAGCCTCGCTTCCTCACAACCCATGTCGATTGAGGATCTAGCAAAGAAGGTAGCACAGAAATTAGGAGTCTCTAGAAAGCAGATTCCTAGATTTGCCGCAAGAAAATGATGTTATACCTGTGGAGGAGACCATATGGCTAGTGTGTGCCCTATCATGGCTCAACCCCAAGTTAATCGTACATCCAATACTGCACCATAGAAAGGAGATACACCAGTCACACTACACAAGACTTCCCATATAATAAACAAGCTGTTAGACAAAATTATCCTCAGCCATATCCACAGCAAGGAAAATACCCGAATCAGTACCCACCACAGCAGTATGGTAGGCCCCAACAACCCTATCAACCACCCTATCAAGGGCAGCAAAGACCTCAACCAGTCTTAACATAGCAACCCCCTCCTCCAGCCAATGTGATCCCAATGAAGTATGAATTGCAGAAGAAAATCCAAAATAGAGCTTTAGTGCCAGTGACACCATTGTTTTCAGAAAGTGACCCAAGTGATCATAGTTTTGACTCTACCCACATTGATAGCCCACATGCTTACTACATGCAGTTACCCGAGCATAATGAGTCATGCTATTATGAAGAACCGAGTGAATCTAGTTGGGAGCCAGAATATGCGAATGTCATGTACGCAAACCCTAACTCTAGATCTCAACCAAGGTAGATAAGACCTCCATTTCCTAGAGGGACATGCTACCGATGTTAGGGAGATCACCTCATTCGTGATTGCCCTCTACTTGCCCCTACACAAACCCAATCGGTGACAATTCAAGGCTTTTGTCTAGATTGTGGAAAGGAGCACTTGTTACGAGAGTGTCCTAAGAACCCCAACAATATGCCAAAAACTACCCCTATCAACATTAATGGGTTAGTGGTAGACTCCACAGGAAGAGTGACATCCACGGCCCCAGTGCAAGTCATCACGAGAGCTCAAGCACTTAAGCAAAACCATGACTTAGGCTAGGAAAAGAATTCAGAGGTTAGCGAGACTGAGATCTAGAATAAGAAGAGGACAAGAGCTTGGAGAGAAAGTCGTGAACGTATGAAAAGGAAATGGGTAAAGAAGATGAGTGAACTCGAGGAAAGTTTGAGAGAAACAAAAGCCAAGATAATCAAAATCACATCTCAAACACACTCTCACACCTCACCTCCACTACCATCCCCATCAACTTCCATTCCCCAAACTTTTAATCCACCACACGTAACCCACCCACCACCCAGAGTAGGATCAGTCCTAGCCGATCCCACTCCTGAGGACATAGACATGATGCTTAGGGCATATCAGGCTAGGATCTAAGAAGGGCCAAATGTAACGGATCATGAAAGATGTTACCCTAGAGCTGACCTAGAGCTTGAACGAACCAAGTTGTGTGCCAAGATGGTGGAATTGGCTCAAGCCATGTTTGAAGCCAGTCGCCTTTTCAACTGCTCTAGCTCCACTAGAACACCATTGCATTTTGATGGTCTATTAGATAGACTTGAGGGGTTCATTGCAAAGTTTGGAAAAGGAGTTACCTCTCAAGCTGAGGAGAGGGCAAGTGATAAAATAAGCATTCCTCCCCAAGAAGCTTATGTGCCTAACTTCACAGAACTAAACACGTCTTCTTCTATGAATCCGTATTCACCAGAATTCCTGCGAGAGATTCAAGAAGAGAAATGGGCAAAAGAAAGTGAGAATCCTCCACCCATTGAACTTGTGGATGACCTACATGACCAGTTCCCACAAGACATTCCCTCCATCTATGGAGAACAGGAGGATGCCCCATCAAGTGAATCGTTAGAATTCAAGTCTAATTCCTTGCAGGAGTTGCCTCATTTCACCGGCCCATGGGAAGCAAAATATACCTATATGAGAGCACCCACAGTCCTGATTAGAAACAAAGACTCAATCATACCTAGGAACACAGAGGTAGTAAAGAACACTAAAGTGCAGTGCAACCTCACTTTAGAAGAGCTACTCAAGGTTAAGACTGAGTTGTGGAAACATGTAGCCAAACCAGTGTCAGATGTAGCAAAACCTCGTTCCCAGGTAGGATCTCATAGAACAGTGCCGGAAATACCTTTGGACAAGATAGGAGACATGAGCAAAGGAGAAGAAGGAAACACCTACCTCCCTATCACTCATCAGGGTTACACAACCAAGGCCATTTTGGACTCAGGCACAGGAGTTGCAATTGCTAGCACTTCTCTATGGAAGTGATGGGGCAAGCCATCACTCAGACCCACGAGAATGAAGTTACAAATGGATGATGGTCACATTGAAAGACCTTTAGGACCACTAAAAGGGATAACTCTTACCACTTGTGGTGTAGAGTTTGAACATACTTTTGCTATATGTGACTTTAGCAAGAATCAAGCCTACCAGATGATTATGGGAAGACCCTTCTTGAGGCAATTGCAAGTAGTGCAGGATGGGGGACAAATTCTTTGTATCTGCAACACTTGGGTGTCACAACCAAAGTGAATCTCAAAGATTTCTCTCATAGAGATGTGCCTCCCATTCAATGGAATCCCATCCATAGAGTCACAGATGATATAGAGTCAGTGCATTCCATAGGATCAGGATCCTCATGGATGCATGAAGACACTCACTTATGGATGTGTAAAGTGGCCAAAGAGGAAGAGAAAAGGGAAAAGGCTAGAGAGGTAGGTGAAAAGGAAATGCATAGACCAATACAAGAACCCGCCTATGCACCTGTAGTATTTCCCGATGAAGAGTTTGAGCCTCATGGTTGGGCAGAAATCTTAGCAACTATGGATGTCGCCATCAATGAAGAGCAATGGACACCCCACTGTGATGAGGATGGCTATGACATTTCAGTCTTCACAATAGAGCCAATCATGTGTGATCCAATCATTAAAGAATGTGAACCTAGCACTGATGCATTCAAGGATGCAGGTGACTCCGATCTAGAGTCAATTATAATGGACCCTCATTTTGCATCAGATGAGGAATATTTTTATGAAGTAGAAGATTGCCTCAGAGACACGAAGAAATTATGAATGGGGTGAGATTAACCACACAAGTGACCACTAAGAACAAAGGTAAGAAGAGAGAAGTCACACCAGAGGAAGAAGAATCTTTGTTTGAGGTCCCTGAAAATTTCAAGAAATATAAAATAGAAGATAGGAGAGTCATGGTAAGAATGCCTAAATGGGAAGCTGTCATAGGAGAGGCCTATGATAACAAAGAAACTACAAAGAAAATCATAGTGACCATAGAGGAAGGTGAAGAGTGATGCACATACATAGGACACGACCTAAGTGAAGATGAGGAGCAAGAGTTGATAGCCTTACTAAGAGAATAGAGAGATGTGTTTGCATGGAGTTACAAGGACCTGAAAGGTGTAGACCCTGACATATGCTCAGATATGATCCCCATGACCTCAGAGGCCAAAACCTCTAAACAAAAGCCATACAGATACAATGACAACTATGCTGCCAAGATCAAAGAAGAGATAAATCGCTTGGTTGAAGCTGGATTTATATATGAAATCGAGCACACTGAATGGGTGTCCCCCATTGTAGTGGTTCCCAAAAAAAATGACAAATTATGTGTTTGCATTAACTTAAAGAAGGTTAACGCAGCCACCATTAGAGATAGTTATCCGCTTCCTATCACTGAGCATCTATTAGAAAGGGTAGCAAGCAAGGAAGTGTACAACTTCTTGGATGGGTTCTCTAGTTATAATCAAGTAGCCATCGCACCAGAAGATCCCCATCTTCCTTCACAACCTTTCCACCTCCAAGTTCTCACTTCCCACCCCCCATACCACCAATCCTTTAACCCATACATATTTGATCTTGGAATATCCTAGAAGATTGGCAGTTAGAGAGAGAATCACCTTTTTGACTTTTCAAAGAGGCACATGGGGAATAGAGCTTAGCCTATAAATATGAGCTCATTTTTGTAAAGAGGGGAGCTTTTGGTCGACATGCTCTCATGTAATATCTCTTATCAATGGAAGATGCTCTCATTTACTCCAAGAAGACTATTTACATTTACATGTATTGTGTCTTGTGAGTGTGTGAGAGTGGTGTGTGTGCCTACGCATGTCTCTCCTTTGTGTGAGTAGAGTAGTTGCGTTCTCTTGTATTTTCCTCATGTACTAGGATCCTTGACTCCCTATTCTCCTTGTTTTCAAGCATGTGGCAAAGCATGGGGCTATTGCCAATGGCTTGAACATGTTGGAGATAGGGGTGGATGAGAAGAGAGTCACTCTTGAGCTTTCCTTCTTGCTTCCATGCAAGGTGGTGAGGGTTCTTGGTCATTCCTTGCTACAACCTCAACACTTTTGGGGCCGTTGCTGGGGTTGGTCGGCCTTTCATCACTTGGAGAACTCAAGAACATGTGGTAAAGTATTGTGTTGCACTTCTTGATGCAGAGGTATCGCGTTACTACAATCTTATCAGGTTGAGCATTTTCTGCACCTTCATGATCACCTCCTCCAAACTATGGGTTGAGGGTTGTGCTTCTCTTTCGAGTTCGGCCTTTAGTTGTGCATGCATGCCTCACTCCACATGCAATCTAGCTGCCCCATTGTCTGCCATCGATGAAGCTATTCCCGGTCTGTAATCTCCGTAGTCAACCTTTGCAGGTGCTTGTAGTTAATGGCTTGTGGACTCCTCTGCAAACAGAACTATGGGAGTGGGTAAGGTGTCGATATCACTAAGGCCTATCATCTTGGGAGTCATGAATGCACTCTCTACTTCTGCAAATGCCGTCCTCGGATCTGTTTTGATGATACCAAGATGTGAATCTTGCTAGTGAAACAAGGTTCTCATAAGCAGGTGTTTTGTTTGACTCTCCTATCTACAATGTTATAACATGCTCTTGCTAGTTCATTTTGTGAAAATGCTCTTATTACATTTTAAAAGGGGGAGGGCTACCGAAGTGTGATCAATATTCCAAGTGGGACAACATCATCGACCTTCTCATGAACAATGTGGGTGACTATGCTCCTTCATCCCCAAGACCAATCTTTTTTGGGTGAGGACACACTTGTGTGTTGCTTTCCTTAAAAGCCATGGTTAAATTCTTGATTTTGGGTTGTAATGTTTTTTTTTTTAAATTTTCTTGCATCTTCTTGAGATCTTATTGCTTCATTTTACAACTTCAATGGAAGCTCAGTCGTCTAAATCTTCTTGGTAAATATAAGATCCTAATGTACTATTCTGTTGTACCATTGAAGGAACATGTTGAATATGTGTGACTGCTTTGATGCTCAGATGATGATGTGCATAAATATCAGAGGGTTCTTAGTTTTCACTTATTCACATGCACGCGTGACTGCCTGCCTCACAACTCCTATTACTGAAAAGATTGACAAAATTGGAGGATTGAGGTATCTTAGCTTATATCTGCACCCACCTTTTGGGTAAATAGGTGAAAGACATGCAATGGAGAAAGCTCATGTGACCCATAGTGGTCCCCCCATGTATTCGGTGAAGTGATAACATGACTGTAATTGTTTCCCTTTTAAGCAAGACTATTGTCCATTGCATCGAATAAGGACCTTTTGGCTGAGAAAGTATGAAGGGAGTGTCCAATATAGAGTTAGGAAGCATTAATGACTTTCAATGGTACCTTTAACAATTTCTCCTTGAAGTCTCTTTGAAGTGATGGTTCCTTCTTTCGAAGATTGTTCTTTTATCTATATCATAGAGTTAAAGCTCGAAGCGAATTGCGGGAGTATGTGTGTTGCAAGGACTGTGATTTGAGGATTGATCTGATCATTTTTTATGTCATTAACACATTCATGCCTTAACATGCCATAAAAGCTGGTCTTGATTCTTAGTTGTCTTCTATGCTGATGCACTCATGTCTACTCCTATGATCCGGATTCACAGAGATGCAACCCAAAAGCAAGACTCTTTGCTGTTTTTGTTTTCAGGCCTAAAGGAGGGATAATGGTGGCTTATGGTCGTGGGGCTAAACATGGACCTATATCTGCTAGCTACCACACCATGTCCTTTACAGGAAATAACTATTTTAATTATGCTTCATGATATGTTTGATGACTTTGGATAGTAAGGATTGTAATGTTTTCCTAATTAAAGATAAGTATTACCTTCTTCACCTTCACTCATGTCTCCTATTTTGTCTAGAGGTATCTCTGGTACTTTATGCTTAGAGACTGCTTTTGGCATATTGGAATCAAGTTCTGGAACGTGTTCCTTCAAATGATTCCATAGATCAGGTTTTACTTTGAGCAGCTCTTTAGTGAGATGACACTGAACCTTAGTGTTCTTCACGACATCAGTGTTTCTTGGAACCACTAAGTCTTCATTTCTTACCAATATTGTGGGAGCTCTGATCTAAAGAGATTCAGATTCCCATGGGCCTGTGAATTGTGGCAACTCTTGTAAAGAATTAGATTCAAAATCTAATCTTTCGTCTTCTTCTTGTTCTGCTTGGTCTCCATAAATAGATGGAATGTCTTGGGGAAATTGATCATGAAGATCATCAATTTTAGGAATATGAGGGGGATTACCCTTCTCCTTGGCCCATTTCTCCTCTTTTATTTCTCGCAAGAACTCTTGAGAGTAGTGTTGAATTGAAAGAGGTGTTCCCTCATCTATGGAATCAGGAACATAAGCTTTCATTGGTGGAGAGCCTTCTTTTTCAATAATTGGTTGAGCTTGTGGAGGTAAAGAAACCTGGGGCTTGTTTACCAACTGCTCTAATCTTTCTAGTAAGCCTTGGAAATGCAAATTTGGTTTGATAGAGTTTGTTTGATTGAATTGTTTACTGGTTTCAAGCATAGCCTGAGCTAGCTCCACCATTTTCATGCACATTTTTGTCTGTTCAATCTCTAAATCTGCTCTAGGGTAACTCTTGTCTAGGTTCGTAGTTATTGGCCCTTCTTGAAGCCGAGCCTGGTAGACCTTGAACATCATGTCCAAGCCTTCTGGGGTTGAATCTACAAGAACATAACCTAGGTTGTGGTTTATTTACAATGGGTGTTGGGGCAGGATGAGGTGGAGTGGATGGAGATTCGGCATGCGAGGGGCTTTGAGATGCAATGTCTTCTATTTTTGGTTGTGCATCTTTCAGGCTTTCCTCTAGTTCAGATAACTTTTTATTCCACTTACGATTGTCTTTCTCCCTGGTATCCTTCCATATTCTTGTTTTCCTCTTACTAGGCTCTCCTGATTCACTTGACTCTGGTTGCTCTGCTGGTTTATGTTGGTTTAATGCTTGTGCCCTAGTAACTGCCTATACAGGAGTAACATTACTACTACTTGAACTTGAATCCATCACTAAGCCTACCACATTGATGGGTGTAACCTTGGGCGCAGTAGAGGGATTCCTAGGACACTCTCTCAGAAGATGTTCTTTGTCTCACTTAGGACAAAAACCTTGTATTGTGAGGTTTTGTCCTTGTCTTGAGGTGAGTGAGTGGGGACATTCATGAATGAAATGGTCGCCTTGACATCTAAAATATGGTCCTCTATGGGCTTGTGATCTTCCCTATCTCTTTTGGGACCTTGGGTTAGGATTCGCGTACATGAAATTGGAGTATTCTGGCTCCCAATTTTGTTCCATACGTGGTGTCTCGTATTGATACGAATAAGCCTCACTATGCTCTGGTGACTCTATGTAATAAGCTTGTGGACTACCTTCATGGGAGTAGTCTGAACTATGAGCATGAGAGTCATTTTCTGAGACCGATGGGGTTAGTGGCACCAATGCTCTATTAAGGTTCTCATCTACCATTGCATACTTAACTGGGACCACATTGGCACGAGTTGGTGGTTGGTTTCCTAGGAGTGGATGTGGCCTATATGGTGCCTGATATTGTTGTGGCGGCCTATAATATGGCTGTTGGTATTGATTCTGATACAGACCTTGTGGATAAGGTTGCTGAAAATTTTGTTTGATAGCCTACCTATTGTATGGACAATCTTGAGCCATATGATTTGTGTATTTCCTCTCAATGGTGCAATATAGAGCATTAGGATTTCCTTGGGGCTGAGCCATTATTGGGCAAACATTAGCCATGTGGTCTCCTCCACAATTGTAACATCGCCTCAATGAGGTGACTCTTGGTGTTTGTCTATTTTGAACTCCTAACTTCTTGGCAACCTGCTCAACTATCTCATCTATCTCAGTTGAGGTTCTAGAGGTATGGATAGTAGAACTCTCTGAATCCTTATAGAGTTTGGACAGTTCTAACTCCTCACCCAAGTTGTCTTCTATGTCAATGCACATGCGCACACACTCTTCTATGGATCTAGGCTCTTTCAAGTACACATATGACCTTAACTTTGTGCTTAGTAAGCCATCTAAAAACAGAGCCACTTGTTTAGCCAGTGTGGGAAACTTTGGAATATGGCATCTTTCTAAGTATTGTCTGAACCATCTTCCTGCAAGTCGCACTGTTTCTTGGGGTGTCTGCTTGAAGCTGTGGATCAAGGATGATGTGTTATGCCTGATACCACTCTTGGAAAATTCTACAATGAATGCTTCTAGCAGTTGGCCTATGTCTCAATAATTGCGACTATTTAGGGGTTGAAACCAAGCTAAGGCAGTACCCGTAAGAGTCAAACCAAATGCCTTGAATTGAGTGAACAAGTCCTCGGCTTGTTCAGCTCTTAACACTTTTTTGAACTCGGCCACATGATCATAAGGATCTCCCGCCCCATCAAAATAGTTCTTCATTGCCTTCACCACTTGAGAAGGCCTAAGGGTTCTTGAGTGATCTCGAGGTCTAGGCAATGGAAAATCATATTCATCTCTTTGATGCCTATGTACTCTATGTCTCTCCCTTTCAGGTCTTTCACCTTCATGTCCTGATCTGTCTTTGCCCATAGTGTTTGCAAAGCTTACGTGAGGTCTCTCTCTAGTTCTTTCCCTCTGGGTGTCATGAGCCTTGGATGATCTTGCTCCTTGGATACCATGGGAAACACTAGATCTTGATGGAGGGAAAACTGATTCACCCTGCCAAGTGTAATTATTTGGGGGCTCAAACGGAGTCTAAAAATTATGAAAACTAGAGGATGATACTTCTAATACTCCTCAATCTCAAGGAATCCTCAGCTTGAAAAAAAATGGAGTTACAAAAATGTGAAATGATATTTACAATGGTTTTTAGTGATGAAAATCACTATTTTTATAGGGTTTTCTACTGACAATTTGACAGGTACTTCTTGGAGCTCCCTACTTGCTCTCTCTACTTCTATTTCTGCTTCTTTGATGTGCTTCCATGCTTTGTGCTCGACCTTGAGTGTCAACAAAAGATATCAACCACAAAAGGAAGTAAACCAAAAGCTTTGTGGAGAGCTTCAAACTTCTATCGAGATAGAGCCTTTGTGAAAAGGTCTACAATGTTCTCCTATGTTGGTACATATGCCAAGTGATCTCCCAGTAGAGAACCTCTCCCTAACATAATGATTGTGCACCTCAATGTTCTTACTAGTAGCATGGAACATAGGGTTCCATGCAACTGTCTATGTGCTCTGATTATCAGTGAAGATGGTGGTGGTAGAAGATTGACCAACACCCAAATCAACCTTAAGGTGTCTGAGCCACACACACTCAATAGTCACTGTGAAAGCTTCTATATACTCAGCCGCACAACTAGAAGTGGCCATAGTAGGCTGCTTCTTGCTCAACCAATATATGCATGAACTACCAAGCATGGATCAAAAACCACTAGTGGACACACGAGTGTCATATCAACCAGCCTAGTTAGAGTCAAAAAAAGCATGTAAATTTGGTAGTAGTTATCCCCCCTTGGGATAAAACAATCCAAGAAGTTTGGTATGACTCAAGTAGCAAAAAATGCGCTTGACTACCTGCCAATGCTGGAAACTTGGGGCAATGCATAAACCTACTCATCTGTGAGACAACTAACTAAATATCAAGCCTATTTATGCATAAGTAAATGAAGCATCCAACAGCCTGCTGATAGAGAACAACATCAAATGCATATCCAACATCATGAAGACTCGACCGTAAACCTGTTTCCAAAGCAGTAGCAATAGGTTTTTAGTCTTTAAGACCAAAACTTGGCAATAATGTGTCAATATATTTTGTTTGGCACAAAGTTATTCCCCCCATCAACTTGTATAAATTGAATGCCTAAATAATGTTGAAAATGCCCAAAACCTAACATCTCAAATGAGACATGCAACTCAACCTTAAAATAATCAATATTGTTCTCATTAGAACCAGTGAGCAGCATGTCATCAACATAGACAACATTGATCAGAAGCACATCATTTGCACACTTAACATATAACGTGCTCTCAATTGGACTGTTTTCAAAACCATGTGCAATTAAGTAGGCATGTATCTTTTCATACCAAGCATGTGGTGCTTGCTTCAAACCATATAATGCCTTTTTCAACCTGCACACTTTGTTTTCATGCCCTTTCTGCACAAAACCATGAGGCTGAAAAACATACACTTCTTTATGTAAGACACAATTCAAAAATGTAGTTTTAATGTCCAATGGATGTACATTCCAACCATGATGAGTTGCAAGTGCAGAGATGCTACAAACAATAATCATTCAATAGGAGGCAAGTCACATAAAGACCAAGTACCATTCTTCATAATAACATCATAATCGGATTGCATAGCATCCATCCAATTTTTTGAACTTTGTGCTTCATCAAACAAAACAGGCTCATTCTCATTGCAAAGACTAGAGGTAGCCATAGCATAGAAATCTGATGCAAAAGAAGCACTATGAGAGCTTGAATGAGTATGATATGATAGAGGTGCACCACCCATTTAGGCATAGTTTTTTCCTCTTCTATATCAGCCCTCTCATCAACAAGTGCATCATGTAAATGTGCATAAAAAATGGAATGATTTGCATCATCATGTGGACCCTATAAAGGCTGAGAAATTGCCTCCTTTGAACCAGCATTAGAGTTTTCACCTATAAAAAGAGGCAAAAAAGTGTCATACACATCTTGGGAGCTAATTGATGTCTCCTTAGTACATGAAAGTAATAGTTGAATTGCATCTTCCATAAAAAAACATCATGGCTAACCAAAATGCATCTAATACATGGATGATACAGATGATAGCCTTTACTTTAGAATTGTACCCAACAAAAATACATTTCATTGCTTTATCATATGATTTCTTGCATTGTTGTTCAAGCACTAATGCATATTCTAGACAACCAAAGACATTCACATGAGCAGTAGATGGATTGCGACCATGTCAAGCATCACATGGAGTGATACACAACAAAGCTTTAGTGGGATACATGTTCAATACATTTATGTTGCACAAATAATAGCCTCAAGCCAAAAAGTGTGGTAAAGCTTGACTCTTGACCATACACCTCGCCATCTCGATGAGTGACCTATTTTTCCTTTCATCAACTCCATTCTATTGAGGTGTATATGGCACTGTACACTGATGTTTTATCCCATGTTCATCCAGAAATGCATTAAAATTAGAAGACATATATCCCCCCCAATCAGAATGAAGGATGCCCATTTTACATGCTAGCAAATTTTCATCCAAAACCAAAAATTGTTTGAAGCACATAAACACTTTGGACTTTGCCTTCAATGGACATACCCATACGTGCCAAAAAAAATCATCAATGAGAGTCAGAAAGTAAAGGTAGTTTCCAAAAGAAGGTTTCTGCATAGGACCACAAACATCACTATGAACAAGCTACAATTTCTAAGTAGATTGTTTCATGTTTACTAGGTGCCTCAAGTTTGGGCAAAGAGGACACCATTTCAGATTTCTGCAAGCGTAGCGAACTAGCAACATGTAGATGACCAAAGCATGCATGCCAAAGCTTTGCATCTCACATAGCCTGAGAATCTTGAACTTCACATGCTAAATCATTCACAAATTTTGCATAATCTATGAGATTATACAACCCACGACATAAAATGCCAGAAGCAACAATGACATCACCATTACATAGATGATGAACTATACATATTTCCTTACAAAATTTCACAACCAAGTTGATCTTGGCTAATACTAAAATTGATAACAAATATTTCTTGATCTATGGCACAAATAAAGTATCTGATAATGTAAAAGAACTACCATCAACAGTAGTCAAAATTATCTTATCAACTCCCATGATAGGATAAGAGGAATTATTGGTGCATTTGATCATATTCCCTATAGGGGTAGGCTCAAGTGAAGTGAAGAAACTATGCTCCAAGGTAATATGTTTGGTTGCCCCACTATCAAAGTACCAAACATTTGAGTCTACTACAAACACACATTGTTCATGAGAAGATAGGTCATAATTGCAAACGGTAGTAAATACCCATTCTTCATTTTGCACAAGGCTAACATATTGTGTTTCAAGTGTAGAGGCCTCTGAAACAACCATTCTAGCCTCTTTCTTCTTTGCCTCTTTTGTAGCGAGTTTTGGACAACGCTTTATGAATTGATCATTTCCTTTACAGTATCTACAAAACAATTTTTGCTTTTTTGTTTTCTTCTTGTCATTGTCATTCTTCTTTGATTATGCAAAATTATTATATTTCTACTTACTAGTAGATGAGCTCCATTTACCTTTGCCTTTGTGACTAGCAAGCAAAGCTTGATTCGCAACACACATAATGGACTTGTTCTGCCTAGACTGACCTCCCTACAATAGAACAGAGACTAATTCCTGAAATGTTAAGGCATTACGATTGCCTTTCATCATCAATCAAAGAGGAGTACAAGGCAAAACTCTTATATGAATCTGGAAGATGGTTCAGAACAGTCTTAAGTGAACTGTCTGGCAAGACCATCAACAAAAATCAACTCCTCCTTCAAATCTTTGATCTTTGTCAAAAAACTATCCATGGAATCTCCTTCATTCATGTGCTCACTATTTAAATGTTTTGGAGGTAATCAATATGAGCCTCATTCCTTACCTAGTATAAAGTGGTAAGTGTATCCCAAGAATCATTTGTTGTTTTCTAAGAGCGAATGTGAGGAATAATGGCACCTTTGACAAAAAAGTCTATCAATGCATGTGCTTAAGCATCTCTTCCATCCCAATGAAGTTGCTCTATAGTAGGTGCAATAGGAACCGTAGCACGAATAGGAACCTAAAGATCATCATCTTCAACACCATTTGCATCACCTTTAGTAACTATATTTGTAGGTGTAGTAGGATGTTTTTCAACATCCTAAACAATATTCCAGAGTCCCTTTGCGACCAATACATGATGCATCATATGTCCCATAATGGGTAATTGGTACCATCCAACTTATCCTCAGCAATCAACATATGAAATACATCATTGGTTTTAGCCATGGCCACTGACTAAAATACCCTTATGCAAAGAAATGATTGTATCTCAAAAAATTGAACAAAACTACCCTATTGATATCTGACAAACCCATAGCAAACTTCAAGATATGTTGGAGCAAGTCTATGACAAGCCTAAGTATTGGCTTGAGTCTCACAAAGTCTTAGAAGAAGCTTTAAAAAGAAGACTATGTAAAGTTCACTTGTGAACTACCTCTTGTAACTTTTGAAGAGTTTACTTAATGTAAAAGTAAGAGAATCTTAAGTGGTTGAGTCCACTTGATCAAGAATGGAAAGAGGAGCCACAAATTTGTGATTTGTGGTAGGTAGAGAATCAAATCAATCATTGATTGATTGGAGAGTGATTGAGGGAAGTTAGCCTCCCAAACTCAACTATAAATAGATGGCAGTTTTTAGTCGTGGTTAGACATACCTATGTGAAGACCTCCAAGAGCTGAGCTTTATGCCATATCAAGGTGTGATTACAAGGCACACATATGTATTAGTAAGTCATTGTATTGTACAAGAAATATACTTTCATTTTCATGATTATTTGGTTTCATCTTTCCATGTTCTTGTGAAGTGTACTACTCACTACCATTACTCTCAATTTTCTCAGTCAGCTTGCAGAGATGTTTTCTCTGAGCTTGGTGCATCATTTTCAGTGATTTAACTTGATAAAGTTAGCTCTATAAGTCTACTATATGCTCATAAATTTTCATGTCATTTGGATGTTGCAATGTTCAGTTATGTTCATTTGAAGTCAACAGGGTCTGTTCATCTTCACCTCTCTGTCAGGTACCCGACTTTTTCACTCATCTTGTCAAAGGTGTTTCTCAGTGGTTACTTATTCAAATTCAGTGATTTAAAGCTTGTTAGACTCAGCTTACTGTCTAGTATAACCATACAAACTTTCATAATCATTGGATTTCTACATTTTGAGTTATGGTGATTTTTCTGCTCACTGGTCTATTTCTGTAGCAGCCCGTGAAAATCGGGATGATGTCATCACGTGTTAAAACTCATTCTCAGTGTGTGCTTTGTCTTTAAGCTAACTAGACTTCCCCAAGAGGAATTAAGCTAATTGCTGCTGTGCTCAGAGAATTATGTAAAACACTGGACAGGTGTATGAACCAAGAATAACAAGTTTTCACCTCTGAGCTAACTCCAACTTATCTATTTTGATCTATCTTTTTGAGAGTGATCTTCCAAGGTACATAGGGTGTCTAATACATCCATTGGCAAGCTAAAAGGGCCCACCATATACTCCTGGAGTTCATTTGGCTGGTGTAGATCAAGGATTTTGCAACACCTCTTCATCTTCAAGCACATACCTATCCATCTCTTCACAGAGTGGTATCAGAGCAAGGTTGGACAACATGGCAGATGGATTTCCTTCATCAATTGACAAATTGGACAGAGGTAACTACTCAGCTTGGTCATTAAGGATGCAAGCTTATCTCCAAGGTAGAAGTTTATATGGTTATGTGGCTGGAGATGAAGTTATGCCAAGTTTCAGGAACAAAAGTCAACCAACACAAGAAGAGCAAGAAAGATTGAGCACATGGTGCTCCAAGGATGCACTTGCAAGGTCTTATCTCCTCAACTCTATCTCAGATTTTTTGTTGCCTCACATTAGAAGTTGTAAGACATCTCAGGAAGTGTGGGATGCACTTGAAGCTTTCTTTTCTTCAAATACCAAAGCTAGGAAGCATCAACTATGGCTGGATTTCACAACTCTCAAGAAGGCTCCCAAACAAAATGTGACTGATTTTGTCACAAAGCTCAAGGACATAGCGGATCAGTTGGGAAGCATTGGAGAGGTAATAGATGAAGAGCAAATTGTAAGGTAGGTCATCAATGGCTTGAAGGCAGATGATAAGTGGGAAGCATTCACCACAGCTATGGATTTGTACATGGACATGCATGTACCTGATTTCAACACACTCATTGGACAACTACTTACTCAAGAGGCAAAGCTTATCAAAAATGGAGAAACCTCTAAAGGTAATCAATCTTCAGCTTTATACACGGATAAAAGCAAGTCTAAAGATAACAAAGGAAAGGCAAAGAAAGTGGATGATGAAGCAGGTACATATCAAGCTAACTATGCAGGTAGAGGAAGACATGGCAGAGGTAGAGGAAGAGGAGGTAGACAAGGCAGGGGGAGATCCCAAGACTCCAACTCATGTTCTATTTGTGGATTAACTAATCATACAACTGAAAATTGCTTTAGGAATTCCAGGAATCAAAGAGGCAGAGGATACAATAGAGGAAGTTATGGCTACTCAAGAGGAAGGTTCAACAACTACCATGGCAACTACAACAACTACAATCATTCAAACTATCAAGGAGGCTACAAAGGAAGGAGAGACTACAATAACTACACAGAAGACTCAAACAAAGAGGATTCATTATTGATCATGAACATGGCTATGCCACAAGGTAAATCTGATGAGCATGTTTTCTACATAGATTCAGGTTGTTCAAATCATGTGGCAGGAAATGTGGCACTCCTATCAGATTTAGAAGATCCAAGGAATAAGCATGAGGTACAAACAGGAGATGATACAAAACATCCTGTGGAGAAAATAGGCAATGTCAAAGCACCTGATGGAAACATCAACCTACTCAGTAAGGTACTCTATGTCCCTACCATTACAAAGAATTTGATAAGTGTTGGGCAGATAGTAGAGAAAGGGTTGCAAGTCAGGTTCACAAAAGCAGGAGCATTTGTTGAAGATCCAAGTCAAGGATTCAGAAGAATTGCAAAAGGTGAAAAGACAGGTAGATTGTTCACATTTGAATTACAAGACACTAGAAACATTGCTCTCTTTAATTATGGTAGTCAGACACTCACAGAATTGGAAGTATGGCACAAAAGGTTAGCACATATTGGTGAAAGGTCATTAAAGCAAATCTGCAGGGACCAAAGTGTACTTGGACTTCCTAATTTGTCAAAACAACATATGATTTATAAGTGCAGTGCATGTCAATTTGGAAAGTCTCACAGGTTACCATTCATGAAGAAAGGTTATATGCATGGAGATCTCTTGGAGTTGGTTCATACATATGTATGGGGACCTAGCAAGAAAGCTTCAATATCTGGATCAAGGTATTATGTTTCCTTTATTGATGATTGCAGCAGATGGACTATCCTATTCTTTATGAAACACAAAGATGAAGTTTTTTCATGTTTCAAAAGATATTTGGCTCTTGTGGAGAATCAAACAGGTAAATCACTAAAAAGGCTAAGGTCAGATGGAGGGGGAGAATAAGAAAGAGGAATCAAAAGAGAGGTAACTACAAGGTACACTCCTGAGAAAAATGGAGTGGCAGAAAGGAGGAATAGGACAATTGTTGAAGCTGCAAGGTCTATGTTAAATGAAAAGCATTTACCTAATTACTTATGGGCTGAGGCTGTATCTACAGCCACTTACTTGATTAACAGGTTGCCTTCAAAATCCCTTGATGGGATGACTCCATATGAGGCTTGGAATGGAAGAAGACCAAGCTTAGATCATTGTAAAATTTTTCGATGTATTGCTTTTGCTCATGTTCCTTCACAGGTTAGAGGCAAGATGGATCCAAAGGCAGAAAGGTGTGTATTTATTGGATATGACAACAATCAAAAGGGCTATAGGTTATACAACCCTACCAACAAAGGATTCTTGGTAAGCAGAGATGTAGTTTTTGATGAGAACAATTCATGGTATGAAGATTCATGCAGGAAGATCAATTTACCATATGATCTTGAAGAAGATTTTCCAAAGCTTGGTAGAGAACAATCAAAGATTGAAGAACAAAACACCTCAGAGGATGATGAAGAATCTCACATGGAAAAGATCAAAGCATGGAAGTCTAAAGGTAAAGCAAAATTGCAGGAACTTGGACATGAAGCAGAATCATCACATCATGGCCTAAGAAGATCTATGAGGGAAAAGAAAAAACCAGAAAGGTATGGGTTTGACACCTCATTAGTAACTAAACATTCTATCTACATAGCACAGGACATAAACCAAGAGGAGCCATCATCATTTGAAGAGGCCAAAGCAAAAACAGAATGGAAGCATGCAATGAAGGAAGAGATTGAAGCACTTGAGGAAAACAACACTTGGGATTTGGTGCCCAAGACTGTAATAGGCTCAAGATGGGTCTATAAACTCAAGAAGAATTCTAATGGTTCAATTAATAGGTATAAGGCAAGGCTTGTGGCAAAAGGCTTTGCACAAACTCAGGGAATTGATTATGAGGAGACTTTCTCTCCTGTGGCAAAGATGCCTACTATTAGGGTTTTGCTTAGTATTGCCTCTTCCAAGAATTGGAAGATACTTCAACTAGATGTAAAGAATGCATTCTTGAATGGTTGGATAACAGAAGAGGTATATATGGCACAACCACCTGGTTTTGAGAATCAAGTTTATCCTGATTATGTGTGTAAACTTAACAAACCATTGTATGGTCTCAAGCAAGCTCCAAGAGCTTGGAATTTCAGGCTTGTTTCATTCTTGCAGGACAAAGGCTTTCAACCAAGCAAGGCAGATCCTTCACTCTTTATTAAAAAGAGTAATTCCGAGGTCATCTATCTATGTGTATATGTAGATGATATTATATTGACAGGAAATGATGCAGATGGTATGAAGAAGATCAAAGATCAGATGAGAGAAGAGTTCAAGATAAGTGATTTGGGTTCACTTACCTACTTCCTAGGTTTGGAAGTTGTCTACAAAGATCATGGTTTGTTTCTCACTCAAAGGAAGTACATTAAGGACATGTTGGAAAAATTCAAGATGCAAGATTGTAAGATTGCAGGTACTCCAATGGAGGTCAATCACAAATTGAGCTCACATGAAGGTGAACTCATAGAGGACATCACATCATATCAAAGTCTAGTGGGTAGTCTCAACTATGCCACATTGACAAGAGTAGATATATGTTACAGTGTGAGTGTGCTAAGCCAATTTATGCACACACCAAGGAAACCACATATGGATGCTGCCAAAAGGGTTCTCAAGTATCTCAAAGGAACCATAAATGAAGGACTTTATTATCCTTATGTATCTGATTTAGGTTTGAAGCTATTTTCTGATGTAGATTGGGCTGGCTCCAAGGAAGATAGAAGGAGCACTTCAGGTTATCTTACCTTTGCAGGTTCAAAGCTTATTTCATGGTCATCCAAGAAGCAACCCACAGTTGCTCTCTCTTCTACTGAAGCTGAATATAGAGGTCTTGCCATAGCTACACAAGAAGCTATGTGGATGAAGACATTATTCAAAGATCTTGGATTGGAGTTTGGAACTCCAAATATTTTTTGTGACAATATGAGTTCTATTCACTTGGCTGCTAATCCTATTTTTCATGCAAGGACTAAACATATTGAAGTTCATTATCACTATGTACGAGAGAAGGTTCTAAGCAAAGAGATTCAAATATCATATGTGTCCACTCATCAACAATGTGCAGATATTCTAACCAAAGCATTGGATGGTACAAATCTTTGCAAATTCAAGGCTATGATAGGTTTGCAGGTAATCTTGGAAGATTGAAGACCTCAAGCATACTTGGCTTGAGGGGGAGCTGTTGGAGCAAGTCTATGACAAGCCTAAGTATTGGCTTGAGTCTCACAAAGTCTTAGAAGAAGCTTTAAAAAGAAGACTATGTAAAGTTCACTTGTGAACTACCTCTTGTAACTTTTGAAGAGTTTACTTAATGTAAAAGTAAGAGAATCTTAAGTGGTTGAGTCCATTTGATCAAGAATGGAAAGAGGAGCCACGAATTCGTGATTTGTGGTAGGTAGAGAATCAAATCAATCATTGATTGATTGGAGAGTGATTGAGGGAAGTTAGCCTCCCAAACTCAACTATAAATAGATGGCAGTTTTTAGTCGTGGTTAGACAGACCTATGTGAAGACCTCCAAGAGCTGAGCTTTATGCCATATCAAGGTGTGATTACAAGGCACACATATGTATCAGTAAGTCATTGTATTGTACAAGAAATATACTTTCATTTTCATGATTATTTGGTTTCATCTTTCCATGTTCTTGTGAAGTGTACTACTCACTACCATTACTCTCAGTTTTCTCAGTCAGCTTGCAGAGATGTTTTCTCTGAGTTTGGTGCATCATTTTCAGTGATTTAACTTGGTAAAGTTAGCTCTATAAGTCTACTATATGCTCATAAATTTTCATGTCATTTGGATGTTGCAATGTTCAGTTATGTTCATTTGAAGTCAACAGGGTCTGTTCATCTTCACCTCTCTGTCAGGTACCCGACTTTTTCACTCATCTTGTCAGAGGTGTTTCTCAGTGGTTACTTATTCAAATTCAATGATTTAAAGCTTGTTAGATTCAGCTTACTGTCTAGTATAACCATACAAATTTTCATAATCATTGGATTTCTACGTTTTGAGGTATGGTGATTTTTCTGCTCACTGGTCTATTTCTGTAGCAGCCCGTGAAAATCGGGATGATGTCATCACTTGTTAAAACTCATTCTCAGTGTGTGCTTTGTTATTTTTGATGAGATTACTCTTGAAAGTTAGCTCTTTAAGCTAACTAGACTTCCCCAAGAGGAATTAAGCTAATTGCTGCTGTGCTCAGAGAATTATGTAAAACACTGGACAGGTGTATGAACCAAGAATAGCAAGTTTTCACCTCTGAGCTAACTCCAACTTATCTGTTTTGATCTATCTTTTTGAGAGTGATCTTCCAAGGTACATAGGGTGTCTAATACATCCATTGGCAAGCTAAAAGGGCCCACCATATACTCCTGGAGTTCATTTGGCTGGTGTAGATCAAGGATTTTGCAACACCTCTTCATCTTCAAGCACATACCTATCCATCTCTTCACAAGATACTTGTACTAGCAAACTAAAACATGTATATATGTTTGACACAAAAAGACAAAATTGCCTACATAGATGCTATGATAGTGCATGCAGAGGCCAAAATGAGCTCACATCATGATTTCCACAACAGATAGAAAAGCTATTTTGAACTCCCTTGAGTATGCTTACCAATTTTTATGTGAATTTGAGATTGTGACAAGAGGGGTGTTGAGGATGACCTAGATGAAGTAGCGACCTGCTCTGATACCAATTGTTGGAGTTTGAGGTCTCCAAACAAACAACACATGGAAGAAGAAGAAGCTTGGAGCTCAACACACAATACTGAATGTATTACCAAGAGAATGTACAAAGATAAGTGACCCATTAGTGTAACAGGCATATATGCAAGCCAGGGGAAGAAAACTTCTTAAAGAGGGAAAAAAGTGCCCCAACGTTCCTAGTTTGCTCACACACCACTACCAAAATATATCAAAAGATGTCACCATTTGTAGGTTGCTTCTTAATCAACCAAAATATGGATGATTCTCCAAGGAAAAAAACAATTACCGCTAGTGGACACATGAGTATCATAACAACTAGCCCAATCACTATCTATAAAATCATGCATTCATGGCTGAATATCTCTTCTATAAAATAGACCTAAACTCAAAGTGCCTTTGAGATATCTAAGCCCACATTTCACTGCTTACCAATGCTTAGTGCCTAGGCTATGCATGAATTGGCTCAAATATGAAACTACATAGTGTATATATGGCCTTGTGTTGCATGCATATATAAGACATCCCATAGCTTGCTGATAAAGAGAAGTTTCAAATGCATCCCTGGAATCCTCAACTGAGAACCTAAATCCTATCTCAACTGGTTTGGAAACTGGTTTGCAATCCTCAAAGTCAAAGCACTGTAGTAGTTTTTCAACATTCTTTGATTGATGCATAATGATTCCCTCCTCAACGGATACAAACTAGATGCCAAGATAGTGGCTCAAAAGACCAAGATAAGTGACATCAAAGTTATGGTGCAAATTAGCCATACAAATTTCAAGTTTTGCATCGCATGACCTAGTCAAGAGTATTTCATTGACATAGAGAACAAGCACTATAAGATCAGCCCCATCTTTGCGTACATAGAGTGTGGTTTCAATTGGACTACATGTGAAGCCAAGAGCAATCAAGTGCTTATGGATTTTATCATACCATGCACATGGAGCTTGTTGGAGACCATACAAGGATTTATGCAATAATAAAACCAGATGCTCTTGCCCTTTCATGGAAAATCCAGGAGGTTGCTTCACATAAACCTCTTCTTGCAAATCACCATTCATGAAAGTTGTTTTTATGTCCAGCTGATGTACTTTCCAACCTTAATGGACAGCCAATGCAACCACAATATGAATGGTAGTCATGCATGAAGTAACATTACTAAAGAGTGGCTCAGTTTTTTGCTATTACAAAGCCTACCATATGGTTAATTACCTACCGAAGATTATATGATCTGTACCATCCAATTTTGGCTATCCAAGTATTCTACCATCGTATATTTAACCATCAGGTTCACTAATAAAATCCTCATCATGATTCTTATACTTTTGAAGGTTCTTACATTTGCGGAGTATACTTTCCTAAAATTTATTGGCATAAATCAAGGGGTTTCCTCGCTTTTGTTCAACTTTTCTATGATACTTCGCAGAGCTACCATAATGTCTTATTACTTGAGATTGATATTTTTGTGGACTCCATATCTATAAACATTTGAAGAAGCATTTTCATAGCACTTTTGGAAGTGGAATCCAAAATTTTCTAAAATATATCACCGAATCTTAGTGCCAGGTTAGTAGCATATGAGCTACACTTCTCTGCTGACAATAGATCATTCCCAAATGATGATGTGAATCTTTAACAATGGCAAAATTATGTGATCAAAGAGCCCAACATGCTCAATATAAAGGAACAGAAAGTATATCAAACCTGCTCACATCACTAACAAAAGTGTGTTGAGGACAATAGAGTTCATGAGGAGGGATGTGCGGAGGGAGAATCAAGTAAGAGAAGAAGAAGAAGTAGATCAAAGAAAAAGGTAAAAACTTGTTGAGCTTAAAGAATAATTACACCCTTTGCCCAAAGCCCTATAGGGGCATGCATCAAGATGAAGGAAGATATAGAGAGAAAAGTCATCGGCCATAATAAATGAAGTATGTCCCAATGGATGCAAATCAAGAATAACAAACAAGACCTTTGAAGAACCATTTAAAAGACCAAAAGTACTAAATGCACAATGGTGAAGAAATCGCTTTCATGAAAAGTATTGGATGCTTCTCTAGTACTAATGGAGTATTAGGCAACAACAGTGTAGTCCAACAACAAAGAAGCTAGCCCAAGTGAGTGGAGATCAAGAGTTATAGAGCTTTAATGTATCAAAATGGGAGCTTTTTGAAGACTAGATAGTTGTGAAGAAGGTCCTTCATGGATAGACCTTTTGGACAACTCTAGCTACTTATGACATGCTAGGCAAACTCGAATGAAGCTTACTACAAATGACAGAGACTAAGAGGGGGAGATGTTGCACAGAGCCAATACTAGAGAAAAAAAGCAGTGAAGAGAAGAAGAGAGTAAGACCAGACCCACAAATTTTCAAGGATTTTGCCATTTTTCCTTTTCATTATGGAACTCATGAAAGCTTTGTAAATGCACTAAAGGACTCCTCTAGATGCATATTCCCTCAAGAATTTAACAAAACCCATGTACAATGGTAGCCTTTTAGGAATTTCTAAAGAAAGCGCATGTGATTTGTGGGAAAGGATCAAACTTAGGAAATTTTTACATAAGTCACTTGGTAGCACATTTATAAGTACATCCTGGCATAATGCAATTCTAACTTCTAAAAATTTGTGTTTCCTTATTCTTGCTTGTGCATCTTCTTCTTCATGAGGTTGTATGTGTGTTTAAGGCATGAGTTGTATGGTTGGATGCTTTTTCTAGCCTTCTTCAACTTTTTTCATTGGTATCTCATGTGTATGATTCATAGGCAGTCGCTAGGTATACATAGGTGATTCCCAAATCTTATTTTTTTGGATGTAACTTGGCGCAAAGAAATCCTATTGAGCTCAATCTACTTCCAATAGACATGTCTCATTGAGGGCTTAAAAATGAATTCATGATTGACCATATTCGGGTAAAAGGTTTCATGTGAGGTAAAAACCCACTTATTCATGCACTACTTTACCTATTATCCCATCACTAGAATACCCTATGAACGTATTCCTCGTGTACTTATAACAAAGGAGATGCAAAAAATCAATAGCATGATTCAATTAATTCACACACCTATAGGATATGGAGCGTCTTTTTAAAATGTGTTTACTTTGGGTGAAAAGAGCTTATCTGGGTTAAAGATACATGGCTGCCATAACATTATGAAACATATTCTACCTCTTGTTATTGATGAACAAAAGGAGTACGAGAAATGATATGTCATCTTGGATCACTTACAAAGTAATTATCACTCTTTTTATTTTTACTATATAAGATTATTTGATATCTTTTTATTACAAAGTTAATTAATTTATAAATTAATCTATAATCTAATAATAGGTGGATTACATCAAAAGATATTGACAAAGATTCAATCCCACAAAAGGTATTTGAATGCAGAGGGCTACAATGTCTAATGGAGAAAGAGCTTCCAACATCATTTTTTGATATACAAGTTCATTTATTGATCCACCCTGTGGATGAAATAGAGATTTTTGGAGTTATAAGTGCTCGATGGATATTTTGGGTCAAGAGATCTATGGATATATTGAAAGGTTATGTGGGACAAAGAGAAAAACCAGAAGGATTCATAATAGAGGGATGGATGTTTGATGAATGCATGTATTATATCAATGAATATCTTGAGAGAGTTGATGGAGAAGCTCCACATGCATGGACTAACAAGCCTTCTTGAAAATTGATGAATGAGGTATTATCAAGTAAGGGATCTCCTTTTCAATTTATAATGAAATAGAAAATTGATATTTGTACTTGTGTTGCATATAATAGCAAATGCATGCAAGCCTTCATTAATGAGTATGAATAGGAAATTCAAAACCTCTTAGGTATAAGACAAATAAACATGAGATATAGACGTAATATGGAAAATAATGAAAATACAAAACATATCTTCCTTCACAGATTGGTTAACTACTCGTACAAAATGAACCAGTGGAAATAATTAGACAATCCCATATGAGTAGAGAGAGTTAATGATAGGGTGTGAAAGAAAGGTAATTTATTTATACTAATATCCTATTCTTGCACATATATTTATATTTGTTTTTCTTCCAATAGTTTATTTATTATTATAGGCCCGAATGTACACAAATATGTGCACTTATAGACAACATATCAAAATAAAAGTTATCAATTCTTTATGCAAAACAGAGGATTCTAGCATTGTTGCTTCTTTCAAGCAATTTTTATGTGTGAGTTCAAAAGACAAGAACCTTATAGAAAGCAAACTTGTTATGTAGGGACCATTGTTGGCATCTACAAAATATCATTTTGTATCTTCAAATAGGTTAAAAAAAAAAATTATAAATTTCATAATAAAATCTATAATCCTTTTAAGCACATGTTCTTCTTTTTATATTTTGATAGATTATTTTAAAGGTTGATTGGTTTTGACTTGACTATAAGGGTAAGTATTCCACAATGAGAAGAGAATTATCTAGGTTTTGGGAAATTGACTCCTCAAAAGATAATGTGATTTATAAAAGAACCATATATTATTTCTATGCATAATGAGAAAGCTTTTTTTTTTACAAAAACCCTGATGCTTATCCTTGGTGGCAAATCATTCATGTTCAACCTAGAGGTTGATCATTGTTTGAAAACTTTATTGTTCAAAGAAAATCATGATGATGGTTCATTATTGAATATTAACGTATTAGAATTTGAGAGAGAAATGTTGATTTATTTAGGTAGTGATGTGTGTGAACAGACTAGGACCATCGAGGCACTTTTTCCCCTCTTTAGGAGGTTTTTTTCCCCCAGCTTGTATATATGCCTATTGCCCTAATGGATCGCTTATCTTTGTACATTCTAGTGGTAATACATTCAATATTGTGTGTTGTGATCCAAATTTTTTCTTCTTCCTTGTGTTGTTCGCGTGCTTCCGCAGACATCTAACTCCAACAATTGGTATCAGAGTAGGTCGCCACTTCATCTAGGGTGTCATTGACACCTTTCAATTCGCCACTTCATCTAGGGTGTCATCGACACCTCTATGGTCATAGACTTAGAATCGCTTGTTTCAGCCTCCGAATGCACTATCGCATCACTTGTGTAGGCTATTTTCTCTTTTCGTGCCAAAGATATATATATAAGTTTCAGTTCACCACTGTACGCATCTCGAAGTCTGCTATAGGTTTGGCAGAACTCGACAGGGTAGTTCTGTTCAACTTTTTGAGATACAATCAATTTTCTGCATCAGGGTATTTTAGTCAGTGGCCATGGCTGAAAGCAGTGATGTATTCTATATGTTGGTTGTTGAGGATAAGTTGGATGGTACCAATTACCCATTATGGGCTTATATGATGCATCATGTATTGGTCGCAAAAGGACTGTGGAATATAGTGCAAGGTGTTGAAAAATATCCTATTACACCTGCAACTGCAATTACTGAAGCTGATGCAAAAGGTGTTGGAGTTAGACGTCTGCGGAAGCATGCGAACAACACAAGGAAGAAGAAGAAGCTTGGAGCACAACACACAATACTAAATGTATTACTAGAGAATGTACAAAGATAAGTAGCCCATTAGGGGGTGTATATACAAGCCGGTGGAAAAAAACCTCCTAAAGAGGGAAAAAAGTGCCCCGGGGGTCCTAGTGTGTTCACACACATCACTACCTAAATATATCAACAAATTCCCCCTGGGAGTGATGCGGTGAACAAGGATCTGGCACTCATGTATAAGGAAGTGCCAAGATATGTGGAAATCACTCCACAAAAGGAAGTAAGCCCAAAGCTTTGCGGAAAGCTTCAAACTTTTCCCTAGGTAGAGCCTTCTTGAAAAGGTCTGCAATGTTCTCCTGTGTGGGCACATATGCCAAACTGATCTCCCCAGCAGAGAACCTCTCCTTGACATAGTGATAATGCACCTCAATGTGCTTAGTGCGAGCATGGAACACAGGGTTCCTCGCAACTGCAAATGTGCTCTGACTGTTAGTGAAGATGGTGGTGGCAGAAGTCTGACCAACACCCAAATCAGCCATAAGGCATCTGAGCCACACACACTAAACAATCGCTGTGAAATCTGCCCTATACTCAGCCTCACAACTGGAAGTGGCCACAGTAGGCTGCTTCTTTCTCAACCAAGATATACATGAGCTACCAAGCATGAAGCAAAAGCCACTAGTGGACACACGAGTGTATGAACATAACAACCAGCCCAATCAGAGTCAGAAAAAGCATGCAAATCTAGCGGTAGTGATCCCCCCTTGGGATAAAAAACCCAAGTAGTCGAGTACCACTCAAATAGCGAAAGATGCGCTTAACTACCTGTCAATGCTTGACTCTTGGGCAATGCATAAACCTGCTCATCTGTGAGACAACAAACTGAATATCTGGCCGAGTAATGCATAAGTAAATCAAGCATCCAACAGCCTGCTAATAGAGAACAGTATCAAATGCATCTCTAGCATCATGAAGACTCAATCGTAAACCTCTCTCCATAGGAGTGGCATTAGGCTTACAGTCTTCAAGGCCAAAACGCTGAAATGATGTGTCAATATATTTCGTTTGACACAAAGACATTCCACCATCAACTTGCATAAACTGAATGCCCAAATAGTGATGCAAATGCCCCAAATCAGACATCTCAAATGAGGCATGCAAATCAGCCTTAAAATGAGCAATATGCTTCTCAATAGGACCAGTGAGCAGCATGTCATCAACATAGACAACAATGATCAGAAGCACATCATTAGCACGCTTAACATATAAGGTGCTTTCAGTTGGACTGTTTTCAAAACCATGTGTAATTAGATAGGCATGTATCTTCTCATACCAAGCACGTGGTGCTTGCTTTAAACCATATAATTCCTTCTTTAACCTGCACACCTGGTTTTCATGCCCTTTCTACACAAAGCCACGGGGCTCAAAAACATACACTTCTTCATGCAATTCACCATTCAGAAATGTTGTTTTAATGTCCAACTGATGTACATTCCAACCATGATGAGCGGCAAGTGCACAGATGCTCCGAATAGTAGTCATAAGACATGTAGGTGCAAAGGTCTCATCAAAATCAAAGCCTCTTTCTTGTGCATAACCCTTTGCAACAAGACTAGCCTTATACGTGTCAACTATACCATCTGGTTTACGCTTCAGCTTGTATACCCACTTAGTACTAATGGCCTTCTTGCCAGGAGGCAAGTCACATAAAGACCAAGTACCATTCTTCATTATAGAAGCATATTCAGATTGCATAGCAGCCATCCAATTTTTTGAATTTTGTGCTTCATCAAATGAAACAGGCTCATTCTCATCATAGAGACTAGATGCAGCCATATCACAGCAATCTGATGCAAAAGAGGCACTATGAGAGCCTGAACGAGTACGATATGACAGAGGTGCACCTAATTTGATGTCACGCAAGGTCTGCACCAGCCATTTTGGCATAGTTCTTTCCTGCTCAATATCAGATCTCTCATCAATAAGTGCATCATGTACATCTGCATCAAAAATGGAATTATCTGCATCATCACATGAAACCTGCAAAGGTTGAGAAGTTGCCTCATTAGGACCAGCACTAGACTGTCCACCTGTAAAAAGAGGCAGCAAAGTATCATACATGTCTTTGGAGCTAACAGATGTCTCCTTAGTACATGAAAGCAATGGCTGAATAACATCTTCCACAAAAGCAACATCACGGCTAACCAGAATGCATTTAGTCTATGGATGATACAGACGATAGCCTTTGCTTTCAGAACTGTACCCAACAAAAATACATTTTACTGCTTTATCATCCAATTTTCTGCGATGTTGTTCAGGCACTAATGCATATGCCAAACAACCAAAAACACACAGATGAGCAACAGATGTCTTGTGATCATGCCAAGCCTCATATGGAGTGATAGACTGCAACGCTTTAGTGGGACAACTATTCAGTACATATGATGCATACATGATAGCCTCAAGCTAGAAACTATGTGGTAAAGCCTGACTCTTGACCATGCACCTCGCCATCTCCATGAGTGACATGTTCTTTCGTTCAGCAACTCCATTCTGTTGAGGTGTATACGGCACTGTACACTGGTGTTTTATCCCACGTTGAGCCAAAAATGCATTAAAATCAGAAGACATATATTCCCTCCCTCAATCAGAACGGAGGGTGCCCATTTTACATGCTAACAGATTTTCAGCCAAAACCAAAAACTGTTTGAAGCACATTAACACTTCGGACTTTGCCTTCAATGGATATACCCATGTATGCCTGGAAAAATCATCGATGAAAGTCACAAAGTAAAGATAATTCCTAGAAGAAGGTGTCTGCATAGGACCACAGACATCACTATGTACAAGCTGCAATTTCTGAGTAGCCCGAACTGAACCATCTTTTGGAAAGGATGAATGCTGCATTTTGCCAAAAATACAACCTTCACAAACATGTTTTCCAGGTGCCTCAAGTTTGGGCAAAGAGGACCCCATTTCAGATTTTTACATGCGTAGCAAACTAGCAAAATTTAGATGACCAAAGCTTTGCATCTGACATAGCCTGAGAATCATTTACTGCACATGCCAAATCATTTACAGCTCTTTCATAGTCTATGAACTTATACAACCCATGACATAAAATGCCAGAAGCAATAATCACATCGCCATTTGACAGATCATGAACTATACACCTGTCATCAACAAATTTCACAACAAAGCCAATCTTAACTAATGCAGAAACTGATAACAGGTTCTTCTTGATCCCTAGCACAAATAAAGCATCTGAAAAAGTGAAAGAACTACCATCAGCAGTAGTCAAAATGATCTTACCAACTCCCATAACACGATAAGAGGAGTTGTTGGCGCATGTAACAATATTCCCTGTAGGGGCAGGCTCGAGTGAAGAGAAGAAACTGCGGTGCGAGGTAATATGTTTGGTCGCCCCACTGTCAAAATACCAAACATCTGAGTCTACTGCAGACATGCATTGATCATGAGAAGATGGTTCAAACTTGTAGACAGTAGTAAACACTCATTCTTCTTCTTGCACAAGATTAGCAGACTCTGTTTTTGGTCTAGAGGCTCTTTCTTCTTTGCCTCTTTAGCAGCTAGTTTTGGACAGTTCTTTATGATATGATCATTCCCTTTACAGTACTTACAAAACAATTTTTGCTTTTCTGATTTCTTCTCATCTTTATCTTCCTTCTTCGAATATGCAGAATTAGCAGATTTCTGCTTACTAGTTGAAGAGCTCCATTTTCCTTTGCCCTTCTGACTAGCCAGGAAAGCTTGATCTGCAACTCGCATAATGGACCTGTTCTGCCTGGACTGATCTTCTTGCAACAGAACAGAGACTAACTCCTCAAATGATAAGGCATTTGGATTGCCTTTCATCATCAACCGAAGAGTAGAAGCAAAACTTTGATATGAATCAAGAAGACCATTCAGAACGGTCTGCACAAGTGAGCTATCTGGTATAACCTCATCAGCAGAAATCAATTGTTCCTTCAAGTCTTCGTTAGGAAACTGTCCATAGAATCACCTTCATTCATGTGCTCAATCTCCAGTTGTTTTTGGAGATAAGCAACACGAGCCTCATTCCTAGCTTGGTACAATGTGGTAAGCGTATCCCAAGCATCCTTAGCTGTTCTGCAAGAGCGAATGTGAGGAATAATGGCATGTTTGACAGACAAAGCTATCAATGCATGTGCCTAGGCATCTCTGCCATCCCAGCAAATCTGCTCTACAGTAGGTGCAGCAGAAACCGGAGCATGAACAGGAATATGCAGAATATCATCATCTTTGACACCTTCTGCATCAGCTTTAGTACCTGCAGTTGTAACAGCTACAGGTGTGATAGGACGTTTTTCGACGCCCTGCACAATGTTCCACAATCCTTTTGCAACCAACACATGTCGCATCATATAAGCCCATAACGGGTAGTTGGTACCATCCAACTTATCCTCAACAGCCAACATACAGAATACATTACTGCTTTCAGCCATGGCCAGTGACTAAAATACCTTGACGCAAAAAATTGACTGTATCTCAAAAAGTTGAACAGAACTGCCCATATGAATTCTGCTAGACCTGTAGCAGACCTCGAGACGCTTATACTAGCGAACAGAAACTGGTATATACTTGGATAGTCAGAAGAGCAAAGGTAAATGGAGCTCTTCTACTAGTAAGCACAATCAAAGAAGAATGGCAAAGACTACAAGAAATGGAGCTCTTCTAATTTTTCACAATCAAAGAAGAATGACAGAGACGACAAGAGAACAAAAAAGCAGAAATTGTTTTGCAAATACTGTAAAGCAAATGATCATGTCATAAAGAATTGTCCAAAACTGGCTACAAAAGAGTCAAAGAAAAAAGAGGCTGGAATGGTTGTTACAAAGGCCTCTACACCAAAAATGGACTCTGAGAATCTAGTGTAGAATGAAGGATGGGCATTACCATTATTTGGAGTTTTAACCCATCTTCTCCTAAATAGTGTATTGCTGCAGTAGACTCAGATGTTTGGTACTTTGATAGTGTGGCAACCAAACACATTACCTTGCAACGCAGTTTCTTCACTTCACTTGAGTCTACCCCTATAGGGAATACTATCACATGCACCAACAACTCCTCTTATCCTGTTATGGGAGTTGATAAGATCATTCTAACTATTGCTGATGGTAGTTCCTTTACATTATCAGATGCTTTATTTATGCTAGGGATCAAGAAAAATCTATTATCAATTTCTACATTAGCCAAGATTGGCTTGGTTGTGAAGTTTGTTAATGATAGATGTATAGTTCATGATCTATCAAATGGCAATGTGATTATTGCTTCTGGCATTTTATGTCATGGGCTATATAAGCTCATAGATTATGAAAAATCTGTGAATGATTTAGCATGTGCAATACATGATTCTCAAGCTATGTTAGATGCAAAGCTTTGGCATGCATGCTTTGGTCATCTGAATTTTGCTAGTTTGTTATGCCTACATTAATTTGAAATGGTGTCCTCTTTGCCCAAACTTGAGGCACCTAGTAAACATGTCTATGAATGCTATATTTTGGGCGAAATGCAGCATTCCTCCTTTCCAAAAGATGGTTCAGTTCAAGCTACTGAGAAATTGCAGCTTTTTCACAGTGATGTCTGTGGTCGTATGGAGACGCCCTCTTTTGGAAACTATCTTTACTTTGTGACTTTCATTGATGATTTTTCCAAACATGCATAGGTATATCCATTGAAAGCAAAGTCGGAAGCATTTATGTGCCTCAAAGAGTTTTTGGTTTTGGTTAAAAACCTGTCAGCATGTAAAATGGGCACCCTCTATTTTGATCGAGGGAGGGGGAATATATGTATTCTGACTTTAATGCATTTTTGGCTAAATGTGGGATAAAACATCAGTTTATAGTGCCGTATATACCTCAACATAATGGAGTTGTTGAATGGAATAATAAGTCACTCATGGAGATGGCTAGGTACTCATGGAGATGGTGAGGTGTATGGTCAAGAGTCAGGCTTTACCACATAGTTTCTGGCTTGAGGCTAGTATGTGTGCAGCATATGTACTTAATAGGTATCCCACTAAACCATTTGAGTCTATCACTCCATATGAGGCTTGGCATGGTTGCAAGCCATCTGTTGCACATCTGCGTGTTTTTGGTTATCTGGCATATGCATTAGTGTCTGAACAACATCACAGAAAATTGGATGATAAAGTAGTGAAATGTATTTTTGTTGGGTATAGTTTTGAAAGAAAACACTATCGTCTGTATCATCCACAGCCTATATGCATATTGGTTAGCCGTGATGTTGTTTTTGTGGAAGATGCTATTCAGGCATTACTTTCATGTACTAAGGAGACATCCGTTAGATCCAAAAACATGTATGGTACTTTGCTACCTCTTTTTAAACGTGGACAGTCTAGTGTTGGTCCTTATGAGGCGACCTCAACCGTTACAAGTTTCATGTGATGATGCAAATCATCCCAAAT
This sequence comes from Ceratopteris richardii, assembly GCA_020310875.1. Classification (NCBI taxonomy): domain Eukaryota; kingdom Viridiplantae; phylum Streptophyta; class Polypodiopsida; order Polypodiales; family Pteridaceae; genus Ceratopteris; species Ceratopteris richardii. The sequence continues at coordinate 42,714,547 of CM035408.1, forward strand.
TTTCTGATGCAGATTTACATGATGCACTTGTTGATGAGAGAGCTGATATTGAGGAGGCAAAAACTATGCCCAAATGGTTGGTGCCAACTTTGCCTGACAGCAAATTAGATGCACCTCTATCATATTGTACTTGTTCAGGTTCTCATAGTGCCTCTTTTGCATCAGATTGCTATGCTATGGCTGCATCTAGTCTCTGTGATGAGAATGAGCCTATTTCATTTGATGAAGCACAAAAATCAAAAAATTGGATGGCTGCTATGCAATCTGAATATGATGCTATAATGAAGAATGGTACCTGGTCTTTATGTGACTTGCCTCTTGGCAAGAAGGCCATTGGCACTAAGTGGGTATACAAGATAAAGTGTAAGCGTGATGGAAGAGTTGATAGGTATAAGGCTAGGCTTGTTACAAAGGGTTATGCATAGGAAAGAGGCATTGATTTTGATGAGACCTTTGCTCGTACTTGCTGAACGAATACTATTCATGGCATTTGTGCACTTGCAGCTCATCATGGTTGGAATGTACATCCGTTGGACATTAAAACTGCATTTCTAAATGGTGACTTGCATGAAGAAGTGTATGTTTTTCATCCCCATGGTTTTGTGCAGAAAGGGCATGAAAACCAAGTGTGCAGGTTGAAAAAGGCATTATATAGTTTGAAACAATCACCACATGCTTGGTATGAAAAGATAGATGCCTACCTGATTGCACATGGTTTTGAGAACAATCCAACTAAGAGCACGTTATATGTTAAGCATGCTTATGATGTGTTTCTGATAATTGTTGTGTATGTTGATGATGTTGTGTATGTTGATGATAAGCTTCTCACTGGTCCTCATGAGAAGCATATTGCTGATTTTAAGGCTCATCTGCATGCCTCATTTGAGATGTGTAATTTGGGGCATTTGCATCATTATTTGGGCATTCAATTTATGCAAGTTGATAGCGGAATAAATTTGTGTCAAATGAAATATATTGACACATTATTACAACATTTTGGCCTTGAAGACTGCAAACCTATTGTCACTCCTATGGAGACATGTTTATGATTGAGTCTTCATGATGCTGGAGATGCATTTGATGTTGTTCTCTATCAGCAGGTTGTTGGATGCTTGATTTATTTATGCATTACAGAGCCAAATATTCAGTTTTCTATCTCATAGATGAGGAGGTTTATGCATTGCCTAGGTGTCAAGCATTGGTAGGCAGTTAAGTGCATCTTTTGCTACTTGAGTGGTACCTAACTACTTGGATTGTTTTATCCCAACGGGGGATCACTATCGCCAGATTTACATGCTTTTTCTGATTCTGAATGGGCTAATTGCTATGACACCCATGTGTCCACTAGTGGAATTCGCTCCATGCTTGATAGATCATGTATATTTGTTGAGCAAGGAGCAACCTACAGTGGCCACTTCCAGTTGTGAGGCTAAGTATAGGTAAGCTTTGACAATGACTGTTGAGTGTGTGTGGCTCAAATGCCTTATGGCTGATTTGAGTGTTGATCAGTCTTTTGCCACCACCATCTTCACTAACAATCAGAGTGCATCGGTAGTTGCAAGGAACCTTGTGCTCAATGCTCACACTAAGCACATTGATGTGCATTATCATTATGACAAGAAGAGGTTCTCTGCTAGAAAGATCAGCTTGGCATATGTGACCACGTAGGAGAACATTGCAGAACTTTTCACAAAGGCTCTGCCTAGGGAGAAGTTTGAAGCTTTCTGCAAAGCTTTGGGCTTACTTCCTTTTGTGGAGTGATTCCACATAGGTTGGCACTTCCTTATACATGAGTGCCAGCTTCTTTTTGACTGCATCACCCTTAGGGGGGATTTGTTGATATATTTAGGTAGTGATGTGTGTGAACACACTAGGACCATTGGGGCACTTTCTTCCCTCTTTAGGAGGTTTTTCCCCCGGCTTGTATATATGCCTATTTCCCTAATGGGTCACTTATCTTTGTACATTCTAGTGGTAATACATTCAGTATTGTGTGTTGTGCTCCAAGCTTCTTCTTCTTCCTTGTGTTGTTTGCATGCTTTCATAGATGTCTAAAAAATTGAAAAAATTTGAATCACTAAAATAATTTATGTTATAATTTTATTAAAACTAATAATTTATCATAAGAAAACATACCTTTGGGTTCCTAGCTCTCATCTTCTAGCAAATGCATCGACAAACGAGCCTTCCTTTGGCCACTAGGTTAACATATGAATAGGGTGGTCTAACCTCTTAGTCAACATGTCTACATACTCATGCATGATTGCTCCTAAAAATTCAAGTGGAACCTTTCCTCTCATAAGATTCTTTATGAGAGTCAAGTTTGTTTTGTGTTCTCTAGCAGTAGCCATTGTATTTGTACATACAAAACAAAGTGCATTAGAAATATATATATATATATATATATATATATATATATATATATATATATATATATATATATATATATATATATATATATATATATATATATATATATATATATATACACACACACACACATGCATGTATATGTAGAGGTGTATGCAATATGAATGGATATGTGTGTATATGTGTGTATGTATGCATGTATGTATGTATGTATGTGCATGAGTGTATATGCATGTATGTTTGCATGTGTGTGTATGCATGCATGTTTGTATAATGTGTGTATGTATGCATGTTTGTGTATGTGTATGACATTGTATGTTTGGTGTATCATACATAATGTACATATGCAAGTGTATGTATGCATTTATGTATGCATGTATGTATCTATGCATGTGTGTGTATTCATGTGTGTATGTGTGGTGTGTATGCATGTATGTGCATGTGTGTGTTATTATTGACATACACATGTGTATGTGTATCCATGCATGTACGGATGTTTGAATGCATGTGTATGTATGTATGTGTAAATGTATGCATGTGCACATGTGTGATATATGTATGTATATGGATGTGTGTGTGATATATGTATGTGTATGTATGCATTCATGTATGCATGTGTTAGTATGCACATGCATGTATGTGCAATGTGTATGATATGATCATTCCCTTTACAGTACTTACAAAACAATTTTTGCTTTTCTGATTTCTTCTCATCTTTATCTTCCTTCTTCGAATATGCAGAATTAGCAGATTTTTGCTTACTAGTTGAAGAGCTCCATTTTCCTTTGCCCTTCTGACTAGCCAGGAAAGCTTGATCTGCAACTCGCATAATGGACCTGTTCTGCCTGGACTGATCTTCTTGCAACAGAACAGAGACTAACTCCTCAAATGATAAGGCATTTGGATTGCCTTTCATCATCAACCGAAGAGTAGAAGCAAAACTTTGATATGAATCAAGAAGACCATTCAGAACGGTCTGCACAAGTGAGCTATCTGGTATAACCTCATCAGCAGAAATCAATTGTTCCTTCAAGTCTTCGTTAGGAAACTGTCCATAGAATCACCTTCATTCATGTGCTCAATCTCCAGTTGTTTTTGGAGATAAGCAACACGAGCCTCATTCCTAGCTTGGTACAATGTGGTAAGCGTATCCCAAGCATCCTTAGCTGTTCTGCAAGAGCGAATGTGAGGAATAATGGCATGTTTGATAGACAAAGCTATCAATGCATGTGCCTAGGCATCTCTGCCATCCCAGCAAATCTGCTCTACAGTAGGTGCAGCAGAAACCGGAGCATGAACAGGAATATGCAGAATATCATCATCTTTGACACCTTCTGCATCAGCTTTAGTACCTGCAGTTGTAACAGCTACAGGTGTGATAGGACGTTTTTCGACGCCCTGCACAATGTTCCACAATCCTTTTGCAACCAACACATGTCGCATCATATAAGCCCATAACGGGTAGTTGGTACCATCCAACTTATCCTCAACAGCCAACATACAGAATACATTACTGCTTTCAGCCATGGCCAGTGACTAAAATACCTTGACGCAAAAAATTAACTGTATCTCAAAAAGTTGAACAGAACTGCCCATATGAATTCTGCTAGACCTGTAGCAGACCTCGAGACGCTTATACTAGCGAACAGAAACTGGTATATACTTGGATAGTCAGAAGAGCAAAGGTAAATGGAGCTCTTCTACTAGTAAGCACAATCAAAGAAGAATGGCAAAGACTACAAGAAATGGAGCTCTTCTAATTTTTCACAATCAAAGAAGAATGACAGAGACGACAAGAGAACAAAAAAGCAGAAATTGTTTTGCAAATACTGTAAAGCAAATGATCATGTCATAAAGAATTGTCCAAAACTGGCTACAAAAGAGTCAAAGAAAAAAGAGGCTGGAATGGTTGTTACAAAGGCCTCTACACCAAAAATGGACTCTGAGAATCTAGTGTAGAATGAAGAATGGGCATTACCATTATTTGGAGTTTTAACCCATCTTCTCCTAAATAGTGTATTGCTGCAGTAGACTCAGATGTTTGGTACTTTGATAGTGTGGCAACCAAACACATTACCTTGCAACGCAGTTTCTTCACTTCACTTGAGTCTACCCCTATAGGGAATACTATCACATGCACCAACAACTCCTCTTATCCTGTTATGGGAGTTGATAAGATCATTCTAACTATTGCTGATGGTAGTTCCTTTACATTATCAGATGCTTTATTTATGCTAGGGATCAAGAAAAATCTATTATCAATTTCTACATTAGCCAAGATTGGCTTGGTTGTGAAGTTTGTTAATGATAGATGTATAGTTCATGATCTATCAAATGGCAATGTGATTATTGCTTCTGGCATTTTATGTCATGGGCTATATAAGCTCATAGATTATGAAAAATCTGTGAATGATTTAGCATGTGCAATACATGATTCTCAAGCTATGTTAGATGCAAAGCTTTGGCATGCATGCTTTGGTCATCTGAATTTTGCTAGTTTGTTATGCCTACATTAATTTGAAATGGTGTCCTCTTTGCCCAAACTTGAGGCACCTAGTAAACATGTCTATGAATGCTATATTTTGGGCAAAATGCAGCATTCCTCCTTTCCAAAAGATGGTTCAGTTCAAGCTACTGAGAAATTGCAGCTTTTTCACAGTGATGTCTGTGGTCGTATGGAGACGCCCTCTTTTGGAAACTATCTTTACTTTGTGACTTTCATTGATGATTTTTCCAAACATGCATAGGTATATCCATTGAAAGCAAAGTCGGAAGCATTTATGTGCCTCAAAGAGTTTTTGGTTTTGGTTAAAAACCTGTCAGCATGTAAAATGGGCACCCTCTATTTTGATCGAGGGAGGGGGAATATATGTATTCTGACTTTAATGCATTTTTGGCTAAATGTGGGATAAAACATCAGTTTATAGTGCCGTATATACCTCAACATAATGGAGTTGTTGAATGGAATAATAAGTCACTCATGGAGATGGCTAGGTACTCATGGAGATGGTGAGGTGTATGGTCAAGAGTCAGGCTTTACCACATAGTTTCTGGCTTGAGGCTAGTATGTGTGCAGCATATGTACTTAATAGGTATCCCACTAAACCATTTGAGTCTATCACTCCATATGAGGCTTGGCATGGTTGCAAGCCATCTGTTGCACATCTGCGTGTTTTTGGTTATCTGGCATATGCATTAGTGTCTGAACAACATCACAGAAAATTGGATGATAAAGTAGTGAAATGTATTTTTGTTGGGTATAGTTTTGAAAGAAAACACTATCGTCTGTATCATCCACAGCCTATATGCATATTGGTTAGCCGTGATGTTGTTTTTGTGGAAGATGCTATTCAGGCATTACTTTCATGTACTAAGGAGACATCCGTTAGATCCAAAAACATGTATGGTACTTTGCTACCTCTTTTTAAACGTGGACAGTCTAGTGTTGGTCCTTATGAGGCGACCTCAACCTTTACAAGTTTCATGTGATGATGCAAATCATCCCAAATTTTCTGATGCAGATTTACATGATGCACTTGTTGATGAGAGAGCTGATATTGAGGAGGCAAAAACTATGCCCAAATGGTTGGTGCCAACTTTGCCTGACAGCAAATTAGATGCACCTCTATCATATTGTACTTGTTCAGGTTCTCATAGTGCCTCTTTTGCATCAGATTGCTATGCTATGGCTGCATCTAGTCTCTGTGATGAGAATGAGCCTATTTCATTTGATGAAGCACAAAAATCAAAAAATTGGATGGCTGCTATGCAATCTGAATATGATGCTATAATGAAGAATGGTACCTGGTCTTTATGTGACTTGCCTCTTGGCAAGAAGGCCATTGGCACTAAGTGGGTATACAAGATAAAGTGTAAGCGTGATGGAAGAGTTGATAGGTATAAGGCTAGGCTTGTTACAAAGGGTTATGCATAGGAAAGAGGCATTGATTTTGATGAGACCTTTGCTCGTACTTGCTGAACGAATACTATTCATAGCATCTGTGCACTTGCAGCTCATCATGGTTGGAATGTACATCCGTTGGACATTAAAACTGCATTTCTAAATGGTGACTTGCATGAAGAAGTGTATGTTTTTCATCCCCATGGTTTTGTGCAGAAAGGGCATGAAAACCAAGTGTGCAGGTTGAAAAAGGCATTATATAGTTTGAAACAATCACCACATGCTTGGTATGAAAAGATAGATGCCTACCTGATTGCACATGGTTTTGAGAACAATCCAACTAAGAGCACGTTATATGTTAAGCATGCTAATGATGTGTTTCTGATAATTGTTGTGTATGTTGATGATGTTGTGTATGTTGACGATAAGCTTCTCACTGGTCCTCATGAGAAGCATATTGCTGATTTTAAGGCTCATCTGCATGCCTCATTTGAGATGTGTAATTTGGGGCATTTGCATCATTATTTGGGCATTCAATTTATGCAAGTTGATAGCGGAATAAATTTGTGTCAAATGAAATATATTGACACATTATTACAACATTTTGGCCTTGAAGACTGCAAACCTATTGTCACTCCTATGGAGACATGTTTATGATTGAGTCTTCATGATGCTGGAGATGCATTTGATGTTGTTCTCTATCAGCAGGTTGTTGGATGCTTGATTTATTTATGCATTACAGAGCCAAATATTCAGTTTTCTATCTCATAGATGAGGAGGTTTATGCATTGCCTAGGTGTCAAGCATTGGTAGGCAGTTAAGTGCATCTTTTGCTACTTGAGTGGTACCTAACTACTTGGATTGTTTTATCCCAACGGGGGATCACTATCGCTAGATTTACATGCTTTTTCTGATTCTGAATGGGCTAATTGCTATGACACCCATGTGTCCACTAGTGGAATTCGCTCCATGCTTGATAGATCATGTATATTTGTTGAGCAAGGAGCAACCTACAGTGGCCACTTCCAGTTGTGAGGCTAAGTATAGGTAAGCTTTGACAATGACTGTTGAGTGTGTGTGGCTCAAATGCCTTATGGCTGATTTGAGTGTTGATCAGTCTTTTGCCACCACCATCTTCACTAACAATCAGAGTGCATCGGTAGTTGCAAGGAACCTTGTGCTCAATGCTCACACTAAGCACATTGATGTGCATTATCATTATGACAAGAAGAGGTTCTCTGCTAGAAAGATCAGCTTGGCATATGTGACCACGTAGGAGAACATTGCAGAACTTTTCACAAAGGCTCTACCTAGGGAGAAGTTTGAAGCTTTCTGCAAAGCTTTGGGCTTACTTCCTTTTGTGGAGTGATTCCACATAGGTTGGCACTTCCTTATACATGAGTGCCAGCTTCTTTTTGACTGCATCACCCTTAGGGGGGATTTGTTGATATATTTAGGTAGTGATGTGTGTGAACACACTAGGACCATTGGGGCACTTTCTTCCCTCTTTAGGAGGTTTTTCCCCCGGCTTGTATATATGCCTATTTCCCTAATGGGTCACTTATCTTTGTACATTCTAGTGGTAATACATTCAGTATTGTGTGTTGTGCTCCAAGCTTCTTCTTCTTCCTTGTGTTGTTTGCATGCTTTCATAGATGTCTAAAAAATTGAAAAAATTTGAATCACTAAAATAATTTATGTTATAATTTTATTAAAACTAATAATTTATCATAAGAAAACATACCTTTGGGTTCCTAGCTCTCATCTTCTAGCAAATGCATCGACAAACGAGCCTTCCTTTGGCCACTAGGTTAACATATGAATAGGGTGGTCTAACCTCTTAGTCAACATGTCTACATACTCATGCATGATTGCTCCTAAAAATTCAAGTGGAACCTTTCCTCTCATAAGATTCTTTATGAGAGTCAATTTTGTTTTGTGTTCTCTAGCAGTAGCCATTGTATTTGTACATACAAAACAAAGTGCATTAGAAATATATATATATATATATATATATATATATATATATATATATATATATATATATATATATATATATATATATATATATATATATATATATATATATATATATATATATATATATATATATATATATATATATATATATACACACACACACATGCATGTATATGTAGAGGTGTATGCAATATGAATGGATATGTGTGTATATGTGTGTATGTATGCATGTATGTATGTATGTATGTGCATGAGTGTATATGCATGTATGTTTGCATGTGTGTGTATGCATGCATGTTTGTATAATGTGTGTATGTATGCATGTTTGTGTATGTGTATGACATTGTATGTTTGGTGTATCATACATAATGTACATATGCAAGTGTATGTATGCATTTATGTATGCATGTATGTATCTATGCATGTGTGTGTATTCATGTGTGTATGTGTGGTGTGTATGCATGTATGTGCATGTGTGTGTTATTATTGACATACACATGTGTATGTGTATCCATGCATGTACGGATGTTTGAATGCATGTGTATGTATGTATGTGTAAATGTATGCATGTGCACATGTGTGATATATGTATGTATATGGATGTGTGTGTGATATATGTATGTGTATGTATGCATTCATGTATGCATGTGTTAGTATGCACATGCATGTATGTGCAATGTGTATGTATTTATGTGCATATGTGTGTGATATATGCATGTGTGTGTATGTATGCATGCATGTGTGTGTATGCATGTGTGTGATGTGTATGTATGTATGTATGTGCATGTATGTGTGTGCATGCATGTATGCATGTGTATATGTATGCATGTGCATGGTGTATATATGTTTGTGCATATGTGTGTGTATGCATGCATGCATGTGTGTATGTATGCATGTGTGTATGTATGCATGTGTGTGTGATGTGTATGCATGTACTTGCATCTGCGTTTGACATGTGCATGTGCATCCGTTTACATGTGTGTTTATGCATGCATGTGAGTATATATGCATGTGTATGCATGCATGTGTGTGTATCCATGTGTGTGTATGTATGTGTGTGTGATGTGTATGTATGTATGTATGTGAATGTGTGTGTGATATGTGCATGTGTGTGTATGCATGCATGTACGCATGTGTATGGTATATGTATGCATGTGTGTGTGATGTGTATGTATGTACATGAATGTGTGTATGTATGTTTGTGTGATGTGTATGTATGTACATGTGTATGGGATATATGCATGTGTGTGTATTCATGCATGTATGCATGTGTATCTATGCATGTATTCATGCATGTATATGCATGTGAGTATATATATTTGTGCATATGTGTGTGTATACATGCATGTATACATGTTTGTATGTATACATGTGTGTCTATGCTTGTGTATTTGTATGATGTTTATGTATGTATGTATGTGTATGTATGTGTGATATATGCATGTGTGTGATGTGTATGTATGTGCATGTGTGTGATACATACATGTGTGTATGCATGCATGTATGCATGTGTGTGCATGCATATGTGTATGTATGTATGCATGTGTGTGTATGTTTTTTTGTATGCATGTGTATATGCACATGTGTATGTATGCATGTGTGTATGTATACATGAGTATGATGTGTATGCTTATGTGTGTCACATATGCATGTTTGTGTGTGCATGCATGTATGCATGTGTGTGTGGTATATGTATGTTTGTGCATAGTGTTTCTATATGCATGTATGTATGCGTGTGTGTGTGATGTGTATGCATGTGTGTTTGATGTTTTTGTGTATGTGTATTTGTTTACATGTGTGTATGCATTCATGCATGCATGTGAGTATGTATGCATGTGTGAAAGCATGTGTAATCATGTGTGTATATATGCACATGAATGTGTGTGTGATATATGCATGTGTGTGTATGCATGCATGTATGCATATGCATGTGTGTGTATGCATGCATGTATGCATATGCATGTGTGTGTGATGTGTATGTATGAATGTGAATGTGTGTGTGATATATGGTATACACATGCATGTATGCATGTGTATGTACGCATGTGTATCTATGCATGTGTGTGTGATGTGTATGATTGTATGTGCATGTTTGTGTATACATGTGTGTGTGATGTGTATGTTTATATGTGCATGTGTAATGGGATGTATGCATGTGTGTGTATGCATGCACATATGCATGTGTTTGTCTATGCATGTGTTTGTCTATGCATGTGTGTGTGTCTGTATATGTGTGCATATATGTGTCTATGCATGCATGTATGCATGTGTGTATTTTTGCATGTGTGTCTATGTGTGTATGTGATGTGTATGTGATGTGTATGTATGTATGTGTATGTGTGTATGTATGCATGTGTGTGTGTATGTATGTGCATGTGTGATATACACATGTGTGGGTATGCATTCATGTATGTATGTATGCATGTTTGTATACATGTATGCATGTGTGCGTGCGTGATGTGTGATTATGTGTGTATGCACGTGTATATAAATGGGTGTATGTATGCAATGTGTGTGTGATGTGTATTTATGCATGTTGTGATGTGTATGTATGCATGTGCATGTGTGCATGATGTATGCATGTGTGTGTGTGCATGCATGTATGCATGTGTGTGTGGTGTATGTATCTCTATGCATATGTGTGTATGTATGCATGCATGTATGAACGTGTGTGCAATTTTAATGTATGTATGTGCATTTGTTTACATGTGTGTGTATGCATGCATGTATGCATGTGTGTGTATCTATGCCTATGTATATGTGTGTTTGATGTGTATATATGTATTTGCATATGTGTAATATATACATGTGCGTATGCATGCATGTATATATGTATGCATGTGTGTGTATGCATGTGTATGTATGTGTGTATGCATGTGTATGTATGTGTGTATGCATGTGTGTATGCATCTGTATATGCACCTGTGTATGTATGCATTCATGCATTCACACTCTCTCTATCGATCTATCTCTCTCTCTCTCTCTCCACATTATCTATTCCTCTCTCTCTCTCTCTCTCTCTCTCTCTCCATTTGCTATGCGTCTGTGAATGATTGGCTGCAACATGCTCCGGGCACAGTGGTGTCCATATATATAAATATAAATAAATATATATATATATATATATATATATATATATATATATATATAGCCTTGATGTCACTTATGCAACACATTTCATTGCATGCCATTTGCGAGCATGGAAAAAACATCGGCCAAGTTGCAATGCTTTTAAAAAGCATCACATAAGTGATGTTAAGCAACACTTATGTGATGTGGAGTCCTTTCTTTTTTTGGGTGTTGTTTATGTGACTCTCTCTATCGGGAGTATCACCTAAGGGATGCTTCTCTTCTTTTTCTTGAAGGAGCATCACTGTGAACCCCATTGTCTTATAGTGTATCTCTAAGTCTACCCTAGGATAATGATTGCCATGGTTTTTGATGTTAGGCCCTTTAAGGATTCAATGGTGTTAGTCTTGCAATAGTGGCTCAAGATTAGGTTCAACTATAGATAATGCATTGGATCTAGCTTGGTGAACCTCCCATTCAAATTTCTCACTTCATTCCATGGCGAACTTGGCTTCCTCATGAGCCCATTTGAATTTATTATCGAGCTCCTTGATTTTCTTTTTCATCCTCTTGCCTCTTGTTTCACATTATCTTTTCCTTGATGTTATTTTCTCTTTTTTTCTAGCAGAAAACGGTTTGTTGCTTTATTTTTGTCTTGGGCTCTCTTCTTGGATTGGACTCTAGCAACAACTTGGATTGGAACTTCATCCTCCTCATCACTCTCAATCATCTCAGGTGCACTAAGTAGGTGATAGGTTTGGTGATCCATTGACATTGTCCTCTATGTTTTGGGGTAATCCTTCAATCAAAAAGTGGTTCTAGAATCATGATAGTGTCTCGATCTCCACACCCATGATGTACATGTTAGGGGTCCTAGGGTTGGCACTATCTAAGTTGATTCATTATCTCACATCTAATCTAGGTACTTGAACTACTTGCTCTCTTTCTTGAGGCCTTGGGGTTTTTTGAGGTGAATCTTCTTATGAACGCTTTATCTAGGTAGACCTAGAAGTATCTACACTTACATATTGTCTTGATTATGCTTCAAATGATAAGTATAATCTTTCAATAGGTGAGTGGCCATGCACTTTGGAGAGTGAGGATTCTAGAGCTATGAAAGCACATAAAGAAAACAAGGAAGAAGATGAAGCATGGAGCACAATATGGAGATTATTACTAAGTGAATGTACAAAGATAAGTAGCTTGTTAGGGTTATATGAATATATACATGCGGAAAGAAAAAAAGTCTTTTAAAGAGGGAAAAAAGTGTCTCAATTATCCTAAGTGTGTTCAAACGTATCACTAACAAATTGTATCAACCAAAATCTTCCCTAGTACTTTTGTGGTGAACAAGAAGTTCTTGCTCATGTATAAGAAATTTCCAAGCTATATGTTGTAGAGTGAAGAAGCACAAAAGAGGAGCCCCAAAAATTTTCAAATTATGAGCATAATTTTTTCTTCTTCAAAATCCTACAAAACTCCCTTGAAGCTATGTAAATGCACTAGAGGAGTCCTCTAGATGCATAAGCCCAAATCATTGTAACATAAATCTTGTAAAATAGTAGGAAATTATAGTTAGTCAATAAAGTGTCAGTCTCTTGTATGAAATGACCATTTTTAGGGCACATATATGTAAGTCACTTTGTGACTCTTGTAAGAGACTTTTTGCCATTGTCAGAATTGAAGAAGAATTTCAAATTTGCTTCTTTCTTGCTGATTTCCTCCTTCTCCATGATATTTTGTGTTTATGTAATGCTTGACATGTGTGTGTAGGACTGTTGTCTACCCCTTCCCATCACTTTTGAATTGTTGTAGTGTGTGTGTGTGTGTGAGTTGTTGAGCGAGTGTTGGTGTTTCCTGCCATTCACTATTTTTCTCATAACTTGAAGTGTATTTGTTAGATTCGACTAAAAATACCATTGATACATCAAGAGCTTCGAAATGAACTAGCTATTGACCATATTCGGAGTTGGAAGCTGAGAGAAAAGTTCAAATTTGTGCTTACTATTGTAAATGGTGTCACGGCATGCATTTTCAGAGGATTAGTGAGTTGGAGAGGTAGTTGAGTCTATTCACATGCATTATGGCTTAGATACTTCACTTACCATCATGTGTGCACACGTCTTCATACACTTGGTTCTTGTGGTTCCTTGGATTGATAATTAAACGTGTATTAATCCACCACTATATGCATTTGTGGGGCGATTGAGGTCTAGCCTCATTTGCACAAGTCCCTAAGACTTAACGACTTAGCTACACACATTTTTGGCATAATTGCTGAGGAAGAAACCTAGCCAAGGTGCCTTCATGTTGGTTAGAGCTCTGGAGTGAAGGAATCCTACTTGTAGAGGTGAATTCGTTCGGTGGCAAGTAGTCAAGTATTTCAGCACTTGTTACTTCACACTCTAGGTTGTTTAAGGTTAGGAGTGAGGAAGTAAGGGAAGATTTAGGGTTAGGTAAGAGAGAGGATTAGAGTAGGGAGAAGTAGAATACACCAAGAAAAATCCAAAAAAATTGTCAAAATTAGTTCACTGTAGGCATTAGGTAACCCAAGAACCTTCTCATGAGTAGTGCATGTCTGTAGTAGACTCAGATGTTTGGTACTTTGATACTTAATTGTAGAAATCTAAAATGGTTTCCTCTTTGCCCAAACTTGAGGCACCTGATAAACATGTTTGTGAAGGTTGTATTTTGGGCAAAATGCAGCGTTCCTCCTTTCCAAAAGATGGTTCAGTTGGAGCTACTTAGAAATTGTGGTTTGTTCATAGTGATGTCTATGGTCCTATGTAGATACCCTATTTTGGAAACTATCTTTACTTCGTGACTTTCATTGATGATTTTTCTAGGCATGCATGGGTATATCCATTGAAAGCAAAGTCTGAAGCATTCATGTGCTTCAAACAGTTTTTGGTTATGGCTGAAAATCTATCAACATGTAAAATGGGCACCCTCCGTTCTGATTGGGGGGGGTGGGATATATGTCTTCTGACTTTAATGCATTTCTAGCTTAACGTGGGATAAAACATCAGTTTAGAATGACATATACACCTCAACATAATGGATATGTTGAATAAAAGAATAGGTCACACATGGAAATGGCGAGGTGTATGTTCAAGAGTCATGCTTTACCACATAGTTTTTGGCTTCAGGTTGTCATGTGTGAAGCATATGTACTTAACAAGTGTCCCACTAAAGCATTGCATTCTATCACTCCATATGAGGCTTGGCTTGGTCGCAAGCCATCCATTGCTCATCTGCATGTTCTTGGTTGTTTGGCATATGCATTAGTGCCTGAACAACATCATAGAAAATTGGATGATAAAGTAGTAAAATGTATTTTTATTAGGTACAATTTTGAAAGCAAAGGCTATCATCTGTATTGTCCACAGACTAAACCCATTTTGGTTAGTTGTGATGTTGTTTTTGTGGAAGATATTATTCAGCCTTTACTTTCATGTACGAAGGAGACATCTGTTAGCTCCAAAGACATGTATGATACTTTGCTACCTGTTTTTATAGGTGGGCAGTCTAGTGTACCTCCTAATGAGGCAACTTCTCAACCTTTGCAAGTTTCATGTAATGATGCAAATTATTCCATTTCTGATGCAGATTTACATGATGCACTTGTTGATGAGAGAGCTGATATTGAGCAGGCAAAAACTATGACAAAATGGCTAGTGCAGACTTTGCATGATAGCAAATTAGATGACCTCTTTCATATCGTACTCGTTCATGCTCTCATAGTGCCTCTTTTGCATTAGATTGATATCTTATGGCTGCCTCTAGTCTCTCTGACAAAATTGAGCCTGTTTCATTTGATGAAGCACGAAATTCTGAACATTGGATGGCTTCAATGCAATCTAATGGAACAGTTGACAGGTAGAAGGCTAGGCTTATTGCAAAGGGTTATGCGCACGAAAGAGGCATTGATTTTGATAAAACATTTGCACCTACATGCCGAATGACTACTCTTCATAGCATCTCTGCACTTGCAGCTCATCATGGTTGGAATGTACATAAGTTGGACATTAAAATAGCATTTCTAAGTGGTGAATTGCATGAAGAAGTGTACATTTTTCAGCCCAATGGCTTTGTGCAAAAAGGCCATGAAAACCAGGTATGCAGGTTAAAGAAGGCATTATATGGTTTAAAGCAAGCACCATGTGCTTGGTATGAAAAGATAACTGCTTATCTGATGGCACATGGTTTTGAGAACAGTCCACTGAAAGCACCTTATATGTTAAGCGTGCTAATGATGTACTTTTGATCATTGTTGTGTATGTTGATGACATGCTATTCACTGGTCCTCATGTGAAGCATATTGTTGATTATAAGACTAATTTGCATGTCTCATTCGAGATGTCTGATTTGGGGCATTTGCATCATTATTTGGTCAATCAGTTCATGCACGTTGATGGTGGAATGGCTTTGTGTCAAAAAAAATAATGTGACACATTATTGCAATGTTTTGGCCTTGAAGACAACAAACCTATCACCACTCATATGGGACAAGTTTACGATTGAATCTTCATGATGATGGATATGCATTTGATGTTGTTCTCTATTAGCAAGCTATTGGATGCTTGATTTACTTATGCATTACTCGACCAGATATTCAGTTCATTGTCTCAAAAATGAGTAGGTTTATGCATTTCCCATGTGTCAAGAATTGGCATTCTGTTAAGCACATCTTTCGCTACTTGAATGGTACCTGGCTAGTTGGATTGTTTTATCCCAAGGGGGATCACTACCGCCAGATTTGCATGCTTCTTCTGATAGTGATTGGACTGGTTGCTATGACACTCTTGTGCGCAGTAGTGGTTTTTGCTTCATGCTTGGTAGCTTATGCATATCGTGGATGAGCAAGAAGCAACCTACTATGGCCACTTCCAGTTGTGAGGCTGAGTATAGGGAAGCTTTCAGAGTGATTGTTGAGTGTGTATGGCTTAGATGCCTTATGGCTGATTTGGGTGTTGGTCAATCTTCTGCCATCACCATCTTCATTGATAGTTAGAGTGCATTGGCAGTTGCAAGGAACCCTATGTTCCATGCTCGCACTAAGGACATTGAGGTACATTATCATTATATCAGGGAGAGGTTCTCTTCTAAAGAGATGATCTTAGGATATGTGCCCATGTAGGAGAACATTGTAGACCTTTTCACAAAGGCTTTGCGTAAGGAGAATTTTGAAGCTTTTCGCAAAGCTTTGGGCTTACTTCCTTTTGTGGATTGATTCCACATAGCTTGGCACTTCCTTATACATGAGCGCTAGCTCCTTGTTCACCGCATCACTCCCAGGGGGGATTTGTTGATATATTTAGGTAGTGATGTGTGTGAACGCACTAGGACCACCAGGGCACTTTTTCCCTCTTTAGGAGGTTTTTTCCCCTAGCTTGTATATACACCTATGAACCTAATGGGTTACTTATCTTTGTACATTCTAGTGTTAATACATTCAATATTGTGTGTTGAGCTCCAAGCTTCTTCTTCTTCCTTGTGTTGTTCGTGTGCTTTTGCAGACATCTAACTCCAACAATGATAACCATGCATCTAGCTTACTATTTCTCAAAGTTTGTACCAACCACTTTGGCATAGTTTTTTCCTCTTCAATGTCAATTCTCTCATCAATAAGTGCATCATGTGAATCCACACTCTCTCACTAGCAATATCGTTTGACTCTCCACCTATAAATAGAGGTAGTAAAGTGTCATACACATCAAATGTCTCCCTAGTGCATGAAACAAGGCCTTTTTATGTGGATGATGGCCTTTGTTTTCATAATTGTACCCAACGAATAAACGTTCCACAACATTGTCATCCAATTTTTAACGTTGGTGTTCACACACTAATGCACATGCAAGATGACCAAAAACACACAAATGAGCAATAGATGTCTTGCAATCATGTCAATCCTCATATGGGCTGATACACTGAACTACTTTGGTGGGATACCTATCATGCACATATGTTTCACACATGAAAACATGAAGCTAGAAGATATAATATAAAGCCTCATTTTTTACAATACATACGTTGCCATTTCCATGAGAAACCTTTTCTTAAGCTTAGAAACTCTATTTTTTTTTAGGTATATACAACATTACAAAGTGACGGTTTATCCCATGCTCAACAAGAAGTTCATTAAACTTTGAAGTCATATGCTGCCCCCTTGATGAGAATGGAGGGTGCCTATTTTCATTAATGCTGACAAATTCTCATATATAACTAGGAATTAATTAAAGCATATCATTAGGGGAAAAAATGAACCCTGCATGGGCCTTGTAAGGATCCCTAATTTTAAAGGATTAAGCTTAATTCTGTTCTTGTTTAAGGGGACAAAGTGCATTTAATAGGGCACTTTTTAGTAGGCTGGAGTAGGCTTTTTTTTAGGCTTCAATAGGCCTCTCTCTTTCTTATTCTAGAGAGAGAGAAAGAGAATCTACTTTCCACATCATCAAACTCGTACATGTATTTGAATAAAAAAATGAATTTTTTTAAAAAGTCTCATTTTCAGTGTATATTAACTCAAAAGAGCCTATTTTTTAATATATATGTCAGAAGTCACTTTTTTGGGCCCATTTTCTGAGGTTTCTTTTAGAAAAAGTATAATTTTCAAACTCCCTCCAAAAGTAAGTGCCACATCATCAAATCCGTGACTATGCTTCCCCCAAAAAATGACTTTTTTCAAATTTCATCATTTTCAGCCATACTCAGTGGAAAAATACACTTTAACCCATACACATACAAGAAAACACATTTTTTGAGCAAAACCTATGCTTTAGACTCCCTTCCAACCGGTTTTTCATCTTTGTTTTTGATATTGTTGGTCATTAGCAAAGATGGTGTTGACATGTATCACAAACTTCACAGTAGAACGTCCTCATGCTCCTGCATACTACACGATGCAACAATGATGCCAATTCTCAAAATGAACGTCGTGCAGCTGGAGAAAAAAGTATTGATCTTTGGGCTCATGGTTCACTCTATCCTCTTGATCCAATATCTTCTTACCATCCAACATTCCATAACCTCTCAACTTTACTCAGTTCATTGGTGCGGGTGAAGCTGGACTACTAGGTTACTGCAAGAGATTATCTACACATTCACTTGCTACTGCTAAGTATTGGTTCCAACAACATCACATCCATCATATGAGGGTGGTCACTTTAGAAAGCACAATCATATCTTTACAAAAACAACTTGCAGATTTGGAACAGGATACTGAAGCAAAACAAAGCACAATTTCAAAGTTAACTGCCAATCTCCAGCAGCTGAAAGAGACTCCACTTGGTATGAGACATAGGAAAAGATCATTGTCATCCTTTGAAGCTCTTTCAAAAGGTGGTGGAGCACGCAAACGACGTATATATGCAACAAGGTGAGTGTTTGTTTTACTTTTATATGTTTTAATGAAGATTTGTAATGGAATATTTCATTGTGTAGGTCGTTTATTGAAGACATAACTGCTTCATCAACAACACAAGACCAATTCAAGCTGATGAATAGCTGTATAAACACCAAAGAAATCACTTCTGCTTTAGACTCACGCATAGGAAAGTGTATTAGAGTTGTTGTTGAAGCTGAGTTTTCAAAGAAGTTAAAAAATCTTATCACAGTGCAAGATGTGCAGGCAATATGTGACGAAGCAGGCATCAGTAGAAATGGGTATACTGCAATGTACACCCTTCTCAGGCAAGCCTTACAATCACAAGGTATTTCTCAAAGTATATTTCCATGCCCATATAAATTGTCTATCAATAAAAAAACTTCAAATGAGGATGTGACTCGTACTATTGGACAATATTTATTCATAGAAGAAACTATGCCTGCCTCTATTTATCATCCAAATATTCCCAAGAAGCAATCAAAAATCCTATCTACACAAGGATTTACTTACACTAAATTCAACAATATATTTGTGGATCTTCAGAAGCTTCAACAAGCAATGGTTCACTTTTATAGTTCAACAATCAAAGGTACCCCTACTACATTTTATTTGGTGTTGAAGTTCTATTGCATTCAAGTGTCATATTAAGATAATGTTTTCTCTTTTGTGCAGACTGTAATGTTAAGTTAAAGTTCATACTGAAGCTTGATGAGTGTCAAATCATAAAGGGTCGGCGACTAGAAAGGTTGAGTGTCACGCTAATGAACGAAATTATGGACCATGCAATGAGTGATGAAACTTTAGGAGGGAGGGACCATTTGACTTACAGTGTGCAATCAGAGAGAGATATCTGGTGGTTAGGTGCTATAGAAGTTCCCAAAGAAACAAATAATGTTATTTCATGGATTTTTAGTAGGACTCCGTGGATTACGGAAGTAATCTCTTCTCAAATACATGGGCAAAAGCTTTTTGTAGATGATATAGGTGATTTTGATGTAGAATGGCATTTGGGTGGAGACCTTAAGAGTATAAAATGCATGTTAGGTTGTAAACAAGGAGCATCTTCTCTCTATCCTTGCCCATATTGTACACAAGGTTACAAAGGATCTAAGAGACAGTCTAAACATGCAAGGGCATTGACGAGAGTTGATGACTCTGAAGAAATTGATGAAACAGACTCATTGAATCACAGGGAATGGGAGATATCACTTTTGAGGTGTCCAATGTTACAGGAACCGACTCGTGATAAAATAAGCAATGATTGGAACCCCATTATCCCATTTCCATTAGTCAATGTTCACTTTTTATACTTTGCATGCATTCATGAGGATCTTTGATAGGCTTTTGAAGCTCCATGTTGAATATGCATTTGCAATGAAACCACTAGAGAGGTCTACAATAGCAATCCAGAAAATAGAAGATCTTTTGAATTCTATAGGTTGTCATGGTGGCCACGTATCTTTAGTTGTTAAGAAGTATGGTGAGTCTCAAGAGATTTTACAACAAGTTTCAATGACTAGGAAGAAGGCACGACGTTTCTTTAAAAAAGATGTGAATAGTCAAGATGATGGGAAATGGGAGCTTTGGAAGGACCTCTGTTCAATTACAACTGACAATGATAGTCAGGTTGATCTCATTAACAAGCGAAAGAAGGTTTGGTCATCGTTCGATCAATTGTTACATTTGATGTGTTTGGCTTCCACTAATGCTTCACAACGAGAATTATTCCAAGTGACTTTGAAGGAGTTTACACAGTCATTCATCTTATCTTGGGGAGAAAGCAACATTACACATTACATAGTAAGTTTCGCTTACATTTTTTTATTTGGTCTTAAACACTATGTGTATATCTTATTGACCAGATCATAGCATATTCTTTTTGCACATGGAGCATATTTTATGAATCGATATGGGTCACTGGACATTTTTAGTACACAAGGAATGGAGAAGTCACATTACAGGGCTAGAGGTGTTTACTTTAAAAACACTCGTCATGGGGGTGGTCTACTCCAATCAAACTATCTAGAAGAAATGTTCAATTGGTTCTTTCGTGCGACATTTGCTAGAAAATATGTAATGGAAAAGGCATGTGAGTCACAACTAGCAAAGATTACACGAAAGCTACAACATGATATTGCAAGAGAGAAGTGGATGTCATCGTCAGGACTCGAACATCATGCCCAATGGCGTGCACAAAGAGTCTGCGAGGGTTCTGCTTGGAAATAATTTCCAAACTCTTAAAATGCATTATACTTTTCAAGGTTTTTATAACCCCTTTCACTTCAAATAAAATTCTACTATTTTTGTGAATATACTTTTAATGTCTTAAAACTAATTTTTATCCATTTAAATGTGAACAGGACAATTCTTAAGTGAAAGCCTATAAATAGAGGTGTCCTTCCTCATTTTACCACTTTACAACCTAAGAGAATGGCACGCACAAAGCAGACTGCTAGGAAGGATCATGTCGTCTACCCTAGCCATGTGCAAGGTACTCAGCGCCCAACATGGATGACACCCCACAAGAAGCGACGAACCACAAGCCACTCTTCAAGACGAAACTCGGGTGCAGGGACACAGTCCGGTAGCATTGCATTGCGGGGGGATGAAGGTTCACCAGAGAGAGATGTATCCCAAGAAATAAATTATTCCCCTTCTGCATCTCATGATGAGCCCCCAATCAGGACACCAATGAAGGCAAGGCCCAAACAACGAGGACATAGACGAGTTGTGATTGAGACATCAAATTTATCATGTTCCTCAGATGAAGAAAGTATAAATGAGCCACCATGGAACAATGATGATATCCCCGTGAACCATCGAGTAACACAAGGAGGCAAGACACTCCCCCCAGGACAAGGACAAAGACCAACCGATGAAGAAAGAGAGCAAGGTCGGGCAGAGGAAGTAAATGATGAGGCAGGACCATCTAGGCGTCCTCCAAGAAGAAAGAAGAACTATCAACCACGTCGTAGACCACAACGACCACAACCCAACATCCCCCCAAATGCAAGAGCACCACAAAGGCGCAGAAAGCAAACCAGAGCCTTTGCGGAGATTCGACACTATCAAAAGTCTGTGGAGCTTCTGATTCCACGAAGGTCATTTGCAAGAGTTGTCAAGGAAGAGATCGCATAGGATGGCCTAGGAATGCAAAAAAAAGGCCTGCCACAGAAACGCGGGGATGGGCCCTGCAAAAGTTTTGCAGGGCCCATCCCCGCGTTTCTGTGGCAGGCCTTTTTTTTGCATTCCTTAGCCATTCCATGCATTTTGGGCAACACAAATTACAAGAAACAATGGAAAAAGACTGATTAAACTGTGCAAAAGTTATGAGATTGTCAAACCATAAAGATATAATAGATTGGATGCACATGGAAATTGGAAAAACAAAACATTGGTATTATAAAGTTTTTACAATTGGCTCTTGGCCTTGAGCCTCTCCACTACATTCTTTCTTCTCTGAAAAGATAGAGGCAATTGGTAAGTCAAAACTGATTGGGATATTAATTGAGGGTCTGTCAATCCAAGACCCAAAGCTATTCCTATTTGACCTAATATTTTTCCTCTAAAGTTAACTCCTAGGGTAGTAAGGGCAAGGGACTTCCTAACTAGAAATATACAATTGGTCCCTTGCATTATTGTAGATAGGCACAAAACTTTACTCAAGGCCTTCATACACCAAGTCATGAAGTGTCCTTGAGGGGAAAAGTCCTTGTGGATTATTACAAAATCTTCCTTTGGCAATTTTCCAATGTACTGTGCCAAGGAAGAGCCATGGCCCCGGGAAACACGGTCACCACCACTCCTTGCTACAAATTTATCCACTTCAATTGTTTCCTGCACATAGACAATCATAAAATTAAATAGATACATCTTGTATAAATATGAGACAACCATAAATGTCAGTAGAGACTTACATCTTGAAGCCTGTCTTCATCCTCTTCTCTTCCCATTGCATCTAGTGGAATTGATGAATGGGCCATGCCACTTTGCTCCACAACAGGGGATGTTGGAATCTTCTTTTCCAAAATTCTTTCCCTTGCTGTGGCTAGATCTTCTTCACTGGCATCTTGGTTGGCATGGCTCAAAATCTCTTCACACACTAATGCAATGGTGTCCGCAACTGATTCACCAAGTGGAATTGTTGCCTTTTCGATAATGTCAGAAGTGTTGTCCATGGGAACATCCGAGGTTGAGCTGAAAATACTAAGGCATTCGTCGAGGCGTAGACCGAATGCCTTCTCAATATCGTGCAGGAACAAAAATTCCTCTCCATCAACAAGTACAACTGAAAACATTTCCATCTCTACCTCTGGTAGAGTGGGTTCCACGGGGTCTAAGTTGGAGGGTGGACTCTTCTGTGTACTGGCTTCCTTTAATTTGTCCACTACTCCTTGAGGAAATTCTCTGGAAATTTTTTGACTCTCTTCTAATAAGTTGAGAGCTTCTGTCTGGGGTTCCTTCTTGTCATCTACAAAACCCCCAGTAACAAGATGGGGTAGGTCCATGGGTGAAGGTTCGGGCTCCTCATTGACAAAAAAGATTGTTGTTGTTATGTAGGAAAGATATTTTCTTCCCATTTTCCTTTTCTTATTTAATTGTTTAATTAAGGGCACTGTGTCATCTAACAGGTGCCCTGAAGCCTCAGCAATCGCCATGAAACGCTTTAAGCGCTTCGCAAATGCCTCATCTCCTTTATGAATGTAAAAAAGCAGGTCACAGGGGACCCATTTACACTCATATGCTGGAATATCTATGGCATATCTTAAAATATAGAGTTCCATAAAATCTGTGATCTCATCGATCACATCGGAATTCATGGCTATTGTCCCTTCAAGATTAGGGACTCTACAGACTAGGTCATACAAATCGGTACGACCATTGTAGTCTGTAGTTTCCAAAAACTCCATGAATAAATCTCGAGGAGATTTCATGGGAGTGGAAGTGCTAGCAGCCATTGCTTGCGTGCGAGATTTCTAGAGGCTTGCAGTCTGTGCTTTCTAGCTCTTTGAGAGTGCAAATGTGAGAAATGAGCACATAGAGCCATTTTTATAGCAGTTTCAAGTTTTTAAATTGACTGGGCCCACTTTTAAAAGTATAGAATAAAGAAGTGCAATTTCAAAAAATGAGTTTCGGATGACAAAATAATGCACAGAAAAAAACATGAGCAACCACATTTCATAGTGAACAGAATTTTTGACATTCCAAAAGTTTTGAAATTATCATTGCAGAGAATAAGGTATATACAATATCTAACATGAATCAATTGTCCTACTTTTTACAAGGTTCTTGAAAGTGCAAAAACCATGAGATACAATGACTAGGGCCCAAGAAGTGACATTATCAGGTTGCAAAAGAACTATGACAATGAGAGCTCTGTTCCATCTTTGCTCCAATCTACAAGGACTTTCATTTTGTATTCCATTCTTCTGCCCACCTGTAATCAATTTGCAACAAATTGAAGTCATTAAAGTAAAATAAACAATAACAAAAAGATTACTTTAACAAAAACATGAAACATTTCTCACCTTATGTCCTTGAATTTTGAAGATGGATTGAGTTAGTCCTTCAAACCCCATAATCATCAAGTGTTCTCTCAGATTAGCCAAGGTCCAATGATTATTCACTAAAATAGTTTCTGTTTCATTGTTGGGCAATCTAAGCTTTATTTCAAATGAATGCAAAGATCCCTCTGAACTTTGAAATGGTATCCATTTGCCAAGTTTGCACATCCAACGATCATAGTAGAATCTGATGTATAATGAAGTACGTTGTTTCAAATATCGAAATGCTATACCTGTTCCACCTATTTTACAGAGATATTTATCACCTTTTGCAATTCCTTCCATCAAACCCCAATTTTCACCAAGAAGACTTTCGACTTGCTCATATGTAATATCTTTACACATGAACATGGTGGAAGTCTCTTGGAATGAGAATCCTTGGAATAAATATACAAAACAATGAATGGGAAAAGACCAGTGCAAACCTACAGACCTAGACACTTTTGTGAATTTTAAAGAGTTATGTATATCCATTACCATCTTTTGCTTCAAAGATGATACAGACCATATATCAGGTTTTGGCCACTCCAAGCTAAGAAGAGAATGTACTTCAATTCTCTCTAACCTTCCAAAACCATTCATTGTAGAGGGTACAACATATCTATGTGTGTAAAAGAAAAATCTATCATGGTAAAGTTGAGCAGGAGATATATTTGGAAAGACTAGTGCACCAACATCTGCATGCAATGCCTGGAAAGTACCTGTAAGACTATGAAGTGGTTGCTCTTCCACCAAAGTAGAAGGAAATACATCTGAAACAAACAAAAACATATCTAAATAGTTCAGAAATATATCCGACACAAGAAAACATAAAATATTGTAGAGTAATACTTACAGTTCACAGGATATCTCATACTACTAGAGTTTTCAAGTTTCATAGTTGCCATTGTAAAAACATGTTGTACAATAGCAACCATCCCATTGTCTCTATGCTTCTTGAAGCCAAGTAACTTTCCCTTCCAATGAAGATCTAAGTTTCCACGATCTCTAACTCGATGAGGCCCAACTCTAGAGGGTTGCATGTGCACCCATGCACCTTTGGAGTACTCATGTGATAGCCACTGCCCATCTGTGGCTTTGATATTGTGACATCTTAATGTGAGGATTTCATCTTTTGGTCGCCTAGAAGCTTTAGATGTTGCCATTGAAGCTAAAGGTCTTCAAGCTACAACAGTAATTCGAGATAGGAGATGCAGGTAGGTTGGAGTGTAGAAACAAGAGCTTCAATGGTGTGCTACAGAGTGAAAGTAGTGGGAAAAGATGACTTTTTGGGACCTGGGTATGAAAATGTGAGGTTTAGGAGGGAAATAACTCTTTTTTGAGTATTTTTGAAAAAACTCATTTTTTTCAGCTCAAAACATGCACGGATTTTGAATTTGGGGTCAAAAAGAGTACTTTTGACCCTAAAAAGTAATGGGGGGTCCATTTTCAGGTGTTATGATGAGTTTTTTAACTTTTCAGAAATTTTGAATTTTTGGGCCCAACTGAGTTACGAGATTCATTCTCTCTCTAGAGGCAGCTCATTAAATAAGGGAGAAATATGTCCCCTCTCCACCCTTCAGCCTAGTATTTTATAGGGCATAGACTGTGGCCACCACCCTCTTCTGATTGGTCCATCACTAATCACTCCTTAATCTAAAAGGCCCATTCAGGGTTCATTTTTTCCCCTAATGTAAACACCTTGGAATTTTATTTCAATGGATAAACCCCCATGCATGCCTAAAAATTTCATAATTAAAAGTCACAAAGTATAGGTAGTTTCTAAATAAAGGTTTCTACATAGGATCAAAGACATCATTGTGGAAAAACTAGAGCTTATGTGCAGTTTTCAGTCAATTATCTTTGGGGAAGCCGAACATTGAATTTTACCAAAAATACAACCCCCATAGAGATGCTTAGAAGGTGTCTCAAGTTTGGGAGTATTTCAGATTTCTACAAGCAAAGTAATCTATCAAAATTCATAGGACTGAAGTGTGCATGCTAAAGCTTTTCACTCAAAATAGCAGCAAGAGAATCATGAATTACACGTGTTGAATCATTCTCAAATGCAACCTACAACATAAAATGCTAGAAGAAATGATATTATCATTCTTTACCAAGGTTGTTTTCTTCAATTATCAACATGGACATAGATCAAAAAATTACGGAATATTCTATGTGGTCTGAATAGAAGTTGTAAACAACTTGTACGCAGCTCTGAAGCCACAAAGGCACAATTCAATCTTATCATCATATAATCTACATTGATGCCAATATATGCAAGTGACTCACATATGCTTCTAAATATACTTTCTAATTTTAATGACATGAAACACTAGATGGACTCTACAATATAGAGGAAGCTCTTATTGGTATGCCACATCTTAACTATCTTCCAAGGCCCAAAAAATCTTGGTGAAACCTTAGTGCACTTCCTTTCGGATAGTGAAGTTGATCTTGTTTGTACTTAATGAAAAACTCTTTCCCCTCCTTCGAAGACTCTAGGAGATCTCTTCCTATCATCATACTCTTTAGCCCTATCAACTTCTTGTTGCATCTTGGCTTTAGCTATTTTTTAAACATGCTTGGGGATTTTCACAGAACTCTGAAGCACTAAGAAAGTTATTTTGTACTCCTATGGTACTAGGATCTGTTGGAGTTAGACGTCTGCGGAAGCACGCGAACAGCACAAGGAAGAAGAAGAAGCTTGGAGCACAACACACAAGACTGAATGAATTACTAGAGAATGTACAAAGATCAGTAGCCCATTAGGGCAATAGGCGTATATACAAGCCGGGGGAAAAAAACCTCCTAAAGAGGGAAAAAAGTGCCCCGGCGGTCCTAGAGTGTTCACACACATCACTACCTAAATATATCAACAAATCCCCCCTGGAAGTGATGCGGTGAACAAGGAGCTGGCACTCATGTATAAGGAAGTGCCGAGCTATGTGGAAATCACTCCACAAAAGGAAGTAAGCTCAAAGCTTTGCGGAAAGCTTCAAACTTCTCCCTAGGCAGAGCCTTCATGAAAAGGTCTGCAATGTTCTCCTGTGTGGGCACATATGCCAAGCTGATCTCCCCAGCAGAGAACCTCTCCCTGACATAGTGATAATGCACCTCAATGTGCTTAGTGCGAGCATGGAACACAGGGTTCCTCGCAACTGCCAATGCGCTCTGACTGTCAGTGAAGATGGTGGTGGCAGAAGACTGGCCAACACCCAAATCAGCCATAAGGCGTCTGAGCCACACACACTCAACAGTCCCTGTGAAAGCTGCCCTATACTCAGCCTCACAACTGGAAGTGGCCACAGTAGGCTGCTTCTTGCTCAACCAAGATATACATGAGCTACCAAGCATGAAGCAAAAACCACTGGTGGACACACGAGTGTCATAGCAACCAGCCCAATCTGAGTCAGAAAAAGCATGCAAATCTGGCGGTAGTGATCCCCCCTTGGGATAAAACAACCCAAGTAGCCGAGTACCACTCAAGTAGCGAAAGATGCGCTTAACCGCTTTCCAATGCGTGACTCCTGGGCAATGCATAAACCTGCTCATCTGTGAGACAGCAAACTGAATATCTGGCCGAGTAATGCATAAGTAAATCAAGCATCCAACGGCCTGCTGATAGAGAACAGCATCAAATGCATCTCCAGCATCATGAAGTCTCAATCGTAAACCTGTCTCCATAGGAGTGGCAATAGGCTTACAGTCTTCAAGGCCAAAACGCTGCAATAATGTGTCAACATATTTCGTTTGACACAAAGCCATTCCAGCATCAACTTGCATAAACTGAATGCCCAAATAGTGATGCAAATGCCCCAAATCAGACATCTCAAATGAGGCATGCAAATCAGCCTTGAAATCAGCAATATGCTTCTCAAGAGGACCAGTGAGCAGCATGTCGTCTACATAGACAACAATGATCAGAAGCACATCATTAGCACGCTTAACATATAAGGTGCTTTCAGTTGGACTGTTCTCAAAACCATGTGCAATCAGATAGGCATGTATTTTCTCATACCAAGCACGTGGTGCTTGCTTTAAACCATATAACGCCTTCTTTAACCTGCACACCTGGTTTTCATGCCCTTTCTGCACAAAGCCACGGGGCTGAAAAACATACACTTCTTCATGCAAGTCACCATTCAGAAATGCTGTTTTAATGTCCAACTGATGTACATTCCAACCATGATGGGCTGCAAGTGCACAAATGCTCCGAACAGTAGTCATACGGCATGTAGGTGCAAAGGTCTCATCAAAATCAATGCCTCTTTCCTGCGCATAACCCTTTGCAACAAGCCTAGCCTTATACCTGTCAACTGTACCATCAGGTTTACGCTTCAGCTTGTATACCCACTTAGTGCCAATGGCCTTCTTGCCAGGAGGCAAGTCACATAAAGACCATGTACCATTCTTCATTATAGCATCATATTCAGATTGCATAACAGCCATCCAATTTTCTGAATTTTGTGCTTCATCAAAAGAAACAGGCTCATTCTCATCACAGAGACTAGATGCAGCCATAGCATAGCAATCTGATGCAAAGGAGGTACTATGAGAGCCTGAACCAGTACGATATGACAAAGGTGCATCTAATTTGCTGTCACGCAAAGTCTGCACCAGCCATTTTGGCATAATTTTTGCCTGTTCAATATCAGCTCTCTCATCAACAAGTGCATCATGTAAATCTGCATCAGAAATGGAATGATCTGCATCATCATATGAAACCTGCAAAGGCTGAGAAGTTGCCTCATTAGGACCAGCGCTAGCCTGTCCACCTGTAAAAAGAGGCATCAAAGTATCA
Organism: Ceratopteris richardii; assembly: GCA_020310875.1. Taxonomy (NCBI): domain Eukaryota; kingdom Viridiplantae; phylum Streptophyta; class Polypodiopsida; order Polypodiales; family Pteridaceae; genus Ceratopteris; species Ceratopteris richardii. The sequence continues at coordinate 42,743,601 of CM035408.1, forward strand.
TACATGTCTTTGGAGCTAACAGATGTCTCCTTAGTACATGAAAGCAATGGCTGAATAGCATCTTCCACAAAGACAACATCACGGCTAACCAGAATGCGTTTAGTCTGTGGATGATACAGACGATAGCCTTTACTTTCAGAACTGTACCCAACAAAAATACATTTTACTGCCTTATCATCCAATTTTCTGCGATGTTGTTCAGGCACTAATGCATATGCCAAACAACCAAAAACACGCAGATGAGCAACAGATGGCTTGCGTTTATGCCAAGCCTCATATGGAGTGATGGACTGCAACGCTTTGGTGGGACACCTGTTCAGTACATATGCTGCACACATGACAGCCTCAAGCCAGAAACTATGTGGTAAAGCCTGACTTTTGACCATGCACCTCGCCATCTCCATGAGTGACCTGTTCTTTCGTTCAGCAACTCCATTCTGTTGAGGTGTATACGGCACTGTACACTGGTGTTTTATCCCACGTTCAACCAGAAATGCATTAAAATCTGAAGACATATATTCCCCTCCTCGATCAGAACGGAGGGTGCCCATTTTACATGCTAACAGATTTTCAGCCAAAACCAAAAACTGTTTGAAGCACATGAACACTTCCGACTTTGCTTTGAGTGGATATACCCATGCATGCCTGGAAAAATCATCAATGAAAGTCACGAAGTAAAGGTAATTTCCAAAAGAGGGTGTCTGCATAGGACCACAGACATCACTATGTACAAGCTGCAATTTCTGCATAGCCCCAACTGAACCATCTTTTGGAAAGGAAGAACGCTGCATTTTGCCCAAAATACAGCCTTCACAAACATGTTTTCCAGGTGCCTCAAGTTTGGGCAAAGAGGACACCATTTCAGATTTCTGCAGGCGTAACAAACTAGCAAAATTCAGATGACCAAAGCGTGCATGCCAAAGCTTTGCATCTGACATAGCCTGAGAATCATGAACTGCACATGCCGAATCATTCACAGATCTTTCATAGTCTATGAGCTTATACAGCCCACGACATAAAATGCCAGAAGCAATAATCACATCGCCATTTGAGAGATCATGGACTGTACACCTGTCATCAACGAATTTCACAACCAAGCCAATCTTGGCTAATGCAGAAAGTGATAACAGGTTCTTTTTGATCCCTGGCACAAATAAAGCATCTGACAAAGTGAAAGAACTACCATCAGCAGTAGTCAGAATGATCTTACCAACTCCCATAACAGGATAAGAGGAGTTATTGGCGCATGTGACAGTATTCCCTGTAGGGGCAGGCTCGAGTGAAGAGAAGAAACTGCGCTGCGAGGTAATATGTTTGGTCGCCCCACTGTCAAAGTACCAAACATCTGAGTCTACTGCAGACATGCACTGATCATGAGAAGATGGGTCAAAACTGCAGACAGTAGTAAACGCCCATTCTTCTTCCTGCACAAGATTTGCAGACTCTGTTTTTGGTGTAGAGGCCTCTGCAACAACCATTCCAGCCTCTTTCTTCTTTGCCTCTTTAGCAGCCAATTTTGGACAGTTCTTTATAATATGATCATTTCCTTTACAGTACTTGCAGAACAATTTCTGCTTTTCTGATTTCTTTTCATCTTTATCCTGGTTCTTCGATTGTGCAGCATTTGCAGATTTCTGCTTACTAGTAGAAGAGCTCCATTTTCCTTTGCCCTTCTGACTAGCCAGGAAAGCTTGATCTGCAACACGCATAATGGACATGTTCTGCCTGGACTGATCTTCCTGCAACAGAACAGAGACTAATTCCTCAAATGACAAGGCATTCGGATTGCCTTTCATCATCAATCGAAGAGTAGAGGCAAAACTCTGATATGAATCAGGAAGGCCATTCAGAACGGTCTGCACAAGTGAGCTATCTGGTATAACCTCATCAGCAGAAATCAATTGTTCCTTCAGGTCTTTGATCTTTGTAAGAAAACTGTCCATCGAATCACCTTCATTCATGTGCTCACTCTCCAACTGTTTTCGGAGGTAAGCAACACGAGCCTCATTCCTAGCCTGGTACAAAGTGGTAAGTGTATCCCAAGCATCCTTTGCTGTTCTGCAAGAGCGAATATGAGGAATAATGGCACGTTTGACAGACAAAGCTATCAATGCATGTGCCTGGGCATCTCTGCCATCCCAACGAATCTGCTCTGCAGTAGGTGCAACAGAAACAGCAGCACGAACAGGAATCTGCGGAATATCATCTTTGACACCATCTTCATCAGCTCCAACACCTGTATTTGCAGTACCTGTCGTTACAGGTGTAACAGGACGTCTTTCAACACCCTGCACAATGTTCCACAATCCTTTTGCAACCAGTACATGTCGCATCATATAAGCCCATAATGGGTAGTTGGTACCATCCAACTTATCCTCAACAGCCAACATACGGAATACATCACTGCTTTCAGCCATGGCCGGTGACTAAAATACCTTGATGCAGAAAATTGACTGTATCTCAAAAAGTTGAACAGAACTACCCAGACGAGTTCTGCTAGACCTGTAGCAGACTTCGAGACGCTTAAACTGGCGAACAGAAACTGGTATATACCTTTGGCACAAAAAGACAAAATAGCCTGCATAAGCACTGCGATAGTGCGTTCGGAGGCCGAAACGAGCTCAGATCGCGATTTCGGCACCACAAAGCGAAGCCGTTTTGATCTCGTAAACACCCTGAGTATGCTCACCAAATTTTGTGCGAATCTGAGACTGCAAACGGAGGAGTGTCGACGGCTCCCTAGAAGAAGCAACGACCTGCTCTGATACCAATTGTTGGAGTTAGACGTCTGCGGAAGCACGCGAACAGCACAAGGAAGAAGAAGAAGCTTGGAGCACAACACACAAGACTGAATGAATTACTAGAGAATGTACAAAGATCAGTAGCCCATTAGGGCAATAGGCGTATATACAAGCCGGGGGAAAAAAACCTCCTAAAGAGGGAAAAAAGTGCCCCGGCGGTCCTAGAGTGTTCACACACATCACTACCTAAATATATCAACAGGATCAAAAGGATTCGTGCCATAATTCAATTAAAAGAGCATGTTTCGAGTAAAATTTTAAGTCCCCCCAAGATATGAGCCATCTCTTTATACCTAAAGTGAATTGGCTTTGGACACAATCCTCATGCAGGGAAGTCACAAAAATCCAAGAAAAAACTCATAGTAGCTCAAGAATTCAAGGCAAACCCTAAATAGAAAGAATCCATGCATATATTCAACACATTACCCTAAGGTTGTTAGCTAATATGAACTCCAAAAACTTTGACTATGCATTCGCAAGGAGCCTAGAGTTCCAACAAGGTCTACAAGTAGCAAGCAATGATGGATTTGAACACCATCCCACTAGGGGCAATTAAAAAAACATAAATCCACACAACTCCAAGATACCAACAGAGTGTGGTGGATGCTTCCAATTAAATATAGAGCTCCAACCTCCCACAACACCAAAGGATGATAAGAAGGAAAATGTTTGAAGGAAAAAAGCATACATACCACTCAGGGAGATCAAACATCAAGGGAATAGGCAGGAAAGGGGACAAGAGGGGATCACTCCCAAAGACTAATGCATGCCAAGAGTGGCCTTACAACACCATCTTGAGCAAGCTTGTGTCCCATAGCCTTAAACCACGAGGGACACAATGAACCACATCTCAAGGTTGATGAAGATATCCAAGAGAGTAGGTGCTTGAACCCTCCATGCCATCAAGTGCATCGTCTGCAAATTCAAGATTTCTTGGACACCATCGCAAACATATGGGTAGTCACAAGGAATCAAGAATTAGGTTGTCTTTGAGGGAGAAGCTCCACAATACTCTTTAAAACCTGTGAAAACCTCAAGAGCATGGTCAAGAATACTTAATTTCATGAACCTAAAGTGAGCATACATCAAATTCTAAAATTGGTGGCCCCTCATAGAAGGCATTATGTCCATGAAGAGCGATAACATTGGTTACTTCCATTTGACTAGCTCTGAATTGTGAAGAGAGCCATAGAGCTTTTGGGACATAATCCCAAATAAATGAGTAGTCACCAAAAGAAACCATCCAAGGAGAAATAGTCAAGCCTAATTAATTTTCAAGTGGCCAAGAAACTAATAACCATCTTTAACCATTCTAATTGTCAATGAATGTGACCCTTCAGCTTATTATGCAATCCTTTCCAAGTCAAAAACCTGTATTGCAAAAAATAGTATGTTGTGTGCATGTGTGACCAATAGCACTGTGAAAAATAATGGATGTAGATCTTTTAGTGCTCCATGTTAGTATATGATCAATGTCTACCCCTCATGATTGTATGCACATTTTGTAAGGCCCCCGTTATGAGGAGAAGCCAAGCGTGCATTACCCAATTGATGGGAATCCCAACTTGCATGCTGGATGAAGGTCATATTGTATCATGTAAGGTATTGTAAGGAAAGGGAGTTACCAGGGTCGGTCAACCAGTCTAAGCCGTGTATGGCAATTATGCGGGCGGTGGCCGCCCACGCTCTACCGCCCATGTATAGCCGTCCACGGAAGGCCACCCATGATCCTATATATACATGACTTCTGTACTACCTCAGACATCGAGTTGAGCCAGCATACCTCTACCTTGTATCTCCCTATATAGAGTTGTCTAGATCACCATTTAAGCTCTACCTTGAGAGCACACGGGTGGACAACGCCATCATCTTTGTACTTGCTGCTAGTAGAAAATTGTTGAGATTCTCCTATATCTGTTATCTTCTCTGCTATTGCTCCTGTGTTATATTGCGTAACTATTGTCTTACACTCCATACTTGTGTACCTTAACCTATATTCTCATTCTTTAGTATTCATTATGTGTACTCATTAGTATAAGAGTGATGCAATCAACCAAGTAAGTCAACATAATGTCATTGTAGCATATGAGCATAATGAGCCTACAACCACATATGAAAACTTGCCAAACCCTCAAGATCTACCGCATGTGTACTTACACTATAAGGAAGTAAAATGCACCTTCCCCAAAGATAATTGAGATAGAACTACACATAAAATCTAGTTTGTTCACAATGATGTTTTTGGTCCTATGTAGAAACCTTGATTTGGGAACGACCTATACTTCATGACTTTCATTGATGAATTTTCTAGGCAAGCATGGATTTATCCATTAAAATGAAATTCCAAAGTGTTTATGTACTTTAAACGATTCCAGTTATATATGAAAATTTGTCAACTTTGAAAATGGTCACCCTCCATTCTTATCAAGGGGGTAATGTATGTCTCTTGAATTTAATGCATTTTGTTTGAGCTTGTGATTTGAGAATAAAATTCATGCATGATAACCATGATGTTCCTTGTGTAGGGCATCCTCGTGTTGACAACACCATTCAGCTAGCTAAAAGAACATTTTGGTGGCCTAGATTAGCCAGATATGTCCACACATATGTTCGACAATGCTTCATGTGTGAGATCAACAAGGCATAAAGGGTTAAGATACCATGTATTTTACATCCTTTACAAATTCTAGATCAAAATCTGAATAGTGTATCTATGGAATTCATAGTTGGGTTATCGGAGACCCAAAGGAACTCAGATGCTATCATAGTAGTGGTAGAGAAATTGAGAACGATATTCTTCATTTCTCATTTTCTCTTATCGGTCCATCATGATTTTATGACTAAGTTTTTAGATGATGAAGTCCCTTTGAAATTAGAGATCTTCTCTTTCATTTTGAAGCTTGTCTTGGACTTGTTGTTCTCTGCTTTGCATGATTTTGTGAAGGACGCAACACTTTTGTGGGTTTGGTCACTGCCCAATCTTGGGATTGTGTTGGAATCCAACTAAGTTATTCTCCAAAACAAAGATTCTTTGATGCTACTACACTTCACTTCAGCTCCTCTTCTCTTACCTTTGTCAAGGGCGACAAAGCCTAGGTGGAGGAGGGTGTTGGACCCATGGAATTATGAAGGCTATGAAGTACTTGAAGGCATCCCTTGGAGCTATGGATACTTGAAGGCTCAAGGCCTTGTGTGGCGGTCTCCCAAGTTTTCCTTTTTTCCTCTTATATATAAGTTCCTTCGTAGGAACTCCTTCTTAAATGTGAGAAAACCCATAAAAACCTATCCTTACCCTTCTTTTTCGTAGAAACCTATCCTTACCCTTCTTTTTCGTAGTTGTGAAACCCCTAAGACACACTTCAACCTTATCATAAGAAATATCTACATTGATGCCAATAGATGCAAGTGACTCACATATGCCATGCTTTCTAATTTTACTAACATGAAACACTAGATGGACTCTACAATCTAGAGGAAGCTCTTATCGGTATGCCACATCTTAACTATCTTCCAAGGTCCACAAAATCTTGGTGACTTTTGGATAGTGAAGTTGATATTGTTGGTACTTAAAGAAAAAGTCTTTCCCCTTCTTCAAGGACTCTGGGAGATCTCTTCCTATCATCATACTCTTTAGCCCTATCAACTCCTTGCTGCAACTTGGATTTAGCTATTTTAAATATGCTTGGGGATTTTTTAGGAACTCGGAAGAAATTTATTTTGCACTCCTAAGGTACTAGGATCAGAAGGATTCATGCCATGATTCATCTCAAAAGGAGACATCCCGATCACTTAATGAGATATATTATTATAAGAAAACTCTACTGATAGAAAATAACTATCCTAATCTCTACCTCTCAGACACATATGCCCTCAAAATGTCCTCTAGATCATATATAACTAGGAATGGTTTAAAGTACATAAACACTTTGGAATTTCATTTCAAAGGATAAACCCATGCTTGCCTAGAAAATTCATCAATGAAAGTCACCAAGTATAGGTGGTTCCCAAATCAAGGTTTGTACATAGGACCAAAGACATCATTGTGAACAAACTAGATTTTATGTGCAGTTCTATCCCAATTATCTTTGGGGACGGAGAACTCATTCAAGCCCAAAGCGGAGTGAGAGATTGCGTATCATGTGAAAGTTTCTTGTGGGAAGATGAGTATCATGTGTTTGCATCATGAAGGCTGGCCTAAGCCTCATGCACTCATTATGTAGTTGACAAATAGAGAAGTAGGTAAGTAGTTCTTTTTTCCACCACATGCCAAGCATTGGGGAGCAAATCCAAAGCTCTGCTTGTTAACCTTGAATTGAAGGACAAGTTGGAACCTCTTAACATGTTTTTGACACAATGAACAAGAAAGTTTCCTTATGTTGATCCAGGGTGATCTTGCATGCACATGGGGATGTTGAGGAGTGAGGTTGAGGTTGAGATTATTAGCAGCCTCTCTTAAGTATAGAGTATGAGTTAAAAAACATCAAGCTTGTGATGATGATGTCTTATGCTTATGCTGTGCAATGTAATGTCCCTAGAGTGGAGAAAGTGGGCCATTTTCAAATGGATTGTGTAGAATGGATGAGATACTCTTCCCATATATGGGTGGGTCATCATGAGACGTCCTCACACGAGGAAAAGCTTCATAGGGAAACAATTACCATATCATATTGTCCCTTCGTGGAATGTGTGCGCCAAGTTCTTTCTGGTGGTGGTGGTGGGAGCACAGAGATGAGGTCATTCATTGAGTCAATCTAAGAGGTCAATGAATATGAATGCGATGAGCTTCTTTATGTAGGTGACCCCTACAAGAAAAAGGGGTTGTCCGACCTGCCGGGTTCGAACCAGCGACCTAAGCATTTCTAGTGTATCTCAACTACAGTCCTCCGATCTACCAACTGAGCTAAGGTCGGTAGGCCTGCCATATACAGCAGAGACACCTCTCTTTGTCAGGAGTGGGATTTGAACCCACACCCTTTCGGACCGCTCGGCCATCCTGACTGATGGCAAAATGCCCCCATGCAAAGTTACTTCAGTGCGGTTCCAAGAAGCAGCAGGGATGTCCATCATACCAAAAACGGCACTTCATCTTGGAGACACCAGCCTATCGGCTCACGCATCTGTCGATTCTAATAGAATTCTTCTCCTTGTCTTTTGCCGTCTTTAAAGAAGCGTGGAGATGCCAACAGCAGCCCTTCTCGCATTCTTGCGCACCTCTCCTCTCCCGCTCTTCGCTGACATCGACAAAAACTTCTTCATCTACTAACCTAAAAGCGCCCCTTTGCTTTGAATGTCCACCTCATCATATAATAAAGCTTTACTCAGCCGCGGAGTTATCGTCTAAGGTTTGATAAGAAGTCTCCATCCTCAACTCCATTGTTTCCATGCTCAACTACCTCTCAAAACCACCGAGCGCTAATGCTTCTTCACCATCTCGACTACTTTCCTTGGATCGTCTTCCATATTTCGCAGGATACAACTACGATAAAACGGGGAAACTGCCTCCGCCCACCCCCTAGCCACGATGAAGGAGAGCTAGGATTTCTAAAAGCGACGTCTCAGCCCTACTATATCTACTGCCTTACAAACCAAATCATGCGAGCCCACCAACGATTCGAAAGCAAGTAAGTCCCAGTCTCATGATGATCACATCACTCATGAGTTCTACCACCAAAACCTCTTACCTCTGCTTTCTTTTGAAATCGTTCCTCACATTAGTGCCATGTCCTAACCACCCATGCTTTCTATGCATGTACGTCTTTGTTCCACCATGTTTACACAAGATCCAAATCACGGTGCCCTTCATCATCCCTCAATCAACTTCCAATCCGCAAAGAAGGCGCCACCACTGAGCTTGCCAAGTGTAGACGCACCTCCTTCCCTATGCATGTCTTTTAGCCCACTGAATCTATTCCATTCTACCATTGTTCCACATCGTGTACTTCTTGGAGCTCTCTATTTGCTTTGTCTACTTATGTGTCCACTTCTTTGATGTGCTTCCATGCTTTATGCTCGACCTTGAGTGTCAACACCCCCTCCCTCTTGAGTCTGTCGTCCCTAACAGACCCTTGTTGGAGTGGTTGTTCCATGTAGTACTTGAGAGGTAGTGTCCAAGTAGCAGGGTCTATTGTCTTGTTCTTCATTTTGTCACTACTATCCTTTGCAACTTGTAGTCCCTTTGTATGTACTTCCTCCTTTTATGCCAGCTTGATGGTGTATGTGGGAGCTTCGAAAAATTGCTAATTGCTCAAAAGAGGTGGTCAGTGTTGATTATGAGCAACTCTTGGTGATGGATTGCTTCCTTGCTCTTGTTGTTCTCACCTTGATGTCCTCTCGTTCTTCCAAAGATGGCTTTCATAGTTTTCATGCCAAGTACTTGTAACCCATAATGGATGATGGGTAAGTGCATTAGTGCATGGGTTGAATATAATATGTACCTTGTGCATGGCCTTGTAATGTGGCCCTATGCATGTGTACTTGGGGAATGCATTGGAAGAAGTATGGTGCAAGAAATTTTTTCTTGAGATAACTGCTCAAGGGTATGTTGACGAAGAGGTTTCCTAATCTATCATTGTTATAGTGTTGCCAAAGTAGGGGATTCTTACCCTGGTGAATGGCCGGTTGATGTTTATCTCTTCGTGTTGTACTCCCATCATGGTGATTAACCATGGGCTTGTCCTTTGTTATTGATGGATGTCCTTGTTGATGATTCACTGATGGGCTTGTCCTTTGTTGTTGATGGATGTCCTTGTTGATGATTCACAAACAAGAAGACAGTGGTTACTTGCAATAAAATATTTTACATATGTCAAGTGTGTCTCATTTGCCTGGGATTTCTCAATTGTGTGTATGCATGGCCATGTAATGTGGCCCTATATTAATGCACACTTTGGAAATGCATGACCTGAATGGTGCAAAAGACAAGGTTTTGCCAAAGGCACATGGTTGTTGCTCGTCAAGGCTTTCAATGTTGCTGTCGGACGTTGATGCAATCTTTGTTGGAGGTAGCCAATGGATCTTGAAATGATGTGATCAGTCCATGGTGAAATGACAAGTGACCATTCTCCCTTTAGGGATCCATTTCAGAACAGTGTTGAGCTATGTAGAGATCAAGTTTGGCTTCTTCATCTGTGGATGGTTGATTGAATTTTTTATCCCTCGTGGTTGCTGCTTTGTTTTTGTGGGTGCTACTGATGCTTTTGGCTTCCAAACCCATATCCTTGATGAGTGTCTTCTTACATTTGCCCAAGGGGTGAGTTTAACTTCTTTTGGTCTCTGTGCTCGGTTCTTACCCTTTTCTCTCCTTGGCTTCTTTGTTGAGATCTTTTGCATGGTGGAGAGCATAGGCCTTTGTGCATGAAAGAGTCCTTTGGGACCCCACATGTGTAATCGCCCTTGTTGAGATACAACTAATGATGGGAAGTTCCACCTCCCCCAAACAAGGTGTTTCCACACCTCCCAAACCTAGAGATAGGCTTCTATGGGCTTGATGTTCAATTGCAAGTCTTGGGAATATGAAAGTCTAACTACACTGGTTGCTGCACTTGAGTCAACCAATGCTCTCACAGTCCTTAAACACTTTCCTCTTCCTACCTCTACAGTCACAAAGGGGTGTCTCTCGATTATTCAAGAAGTAATTATGCACGATTTTTGGCACATGTCCATGTGATATTTTGGGGCTTTTAGGTTGACATCCAGGCCTAGTCACCTTAAGTTATTTCACCTAATGCGCTCTCTGGCCTCTACTTGTGCCTCTTCTCTGACCCTTAACACGTCTTTTTTTCGCTTCTTAGCAGTGTTGAGTCTCATTAGCATATCCTCCCTAAGAGGTTCTTAATATAGCTTGACTCGACATCCACTGATATAGTTTGGTAGATATCATCTTCTAGTGTGGCCAATTGAACTGCACCGCTAGTGGAAATTCTATTAATGATCATGGGTCCATATCCTCTTTTTTCCAATTTATGGGCATGTTGCTTTAGTGTATAAACCAACACTAGGTCTCGCTCTTTCAATCCTTTATCCTTAATGTGTGCATCAAAGTATGCCTTTTGCCTTTTCTTTGCAGCATAGATGCATGTTGCACTTGTAACCTCATCTCACCTAAGCATTCTAGGTCAAAGATCCTTGAGGACAACTCATGTCCATTCCACTCATGCTCTTGTGCTACTTTTAAAGTTGGAATTAGGAACTCCAATGATAGCAAAACATTCTGTCCAAAGACCATCTGAAATGGGGTACCATTGTTCCACATCGTGCTCTTCTTCATTTTCATTGTCTCACTTTCCATACGATTGTTTCTCAACAAGCATATGTGAGTCGGAAAGCTTCGCCATCAACACTTGGAAGCCCCTGCCTCTCCTACCTTCCTGAAGCAATAACTACATCTACATCTAAAATCACAACACAGGTGCTTATCCCGATTCGCATGTTGCCCACACTACCCCTTTTCTTCATGCTCCATCACCTCTCCTCCCAATGGAGAAATGTGGGAGCTTATAGGGAGCTGCATCGTTGGTTCTACAACTATCAAGATCTCCAACCGCATCATTCGTGAACTATGTGATACGCAATAAGGTCTACCACCGAATCATAACACCTGGATGAGCGTAAACATGTCTTCCGTGTCGACCCTCTATATACATCTTCCATTCACCCTCAACCAAGTCACCATGCTAAAAGGGTTCCCTCCCGAATTCATGCCTCTTTCCGGCTCATCCTTTTGTTTTAGCGATGCCTTTGCCCTTGTATTGTATGAAGGGAACAAGTTGACTTCAAATACTCTGTTGGACATAGAGACCTACGAAAGCAATTTCTCAAGGCTAGAGAGAGGGAGAGAGACCGAGAGAGAGAGAGAAGATGGTGAGGGTATGGAGATCTGAATCAGGAAGCATGGTGAATGAACTCAAGCAATGGAATAATGGCCTATGGGCCCCCCAAGAAAATTTCCTAAACTACCCCTCACATTGGCCATTTTTAGGTAAAACCCCACCTTTAGAATATACATCCGGAAGCCCTTTCTTCTAAAGGTACTGCGTATTTGTGCAAGCTGACAAGTCCTCGAGCTTGATGGACCATTTCTTAATCCTATAGGGCTTGATGGACCATAAGCTTCTATCTTACAAAGTTGTAATGTACTTCTATGTTCTTTTTCCTTGCATGAAAAATTGGATTTTTAGTCAAATGCATAGTTAAAAACTTAGGTTCCAGAGCGTATTTGGGGCTCAAACGGAGTCTAAAAATTATGAAAATTTGTAGGATGATACTTCTAATGCTCCTCAAACTTGAGGACTCCTTGTCTTGAACAAAATGGAGTGACAGAAATATGAAATGATATTTACAATAGTTTTAGTGATGAAAATCACTATTTTTATAGGGATTTCTGCTGAAAATTTGATAGGTACTTCTTGGAGCTCCCTATTTTCTCTGTCTACTTTTGTGTCCACTTCTTTGATGTGCTTCCATGCTTTATGCTCGACCTTGAGTGTTAACACCCCCTCCCTCTTGAGTCTGTCGTCCCTAACAGACCCTTGTTGGAGTGGTCGTTCCATGTAGTACTTGAGAGGTAGTGTCCAAGTAGCAAGGTCTATTGTCTTGTTCTTCATTTTGTCACTACTATCCTTTGCAACCTGTGGTCCCTTTGTATGTACTTCCTCCTTGTATGCCATCTTGATGGTGTATGTGGGAGCTTCCAAAAATTGCTAATTGCTCAAAAGAGGTGGTCAGTACTGTTGATTATGAGCAACTCTTGGTGGTGGATTGCTTCCTTGCTCTTGTTGTTGTCACCTTGATGTCCTCTCATTCTTCCAAAGATGGCTTTCATAGTTTTCATGCCAAGTACTTGTAACCCATAATGGATGATGGGTAAGTGCATTAGTGCATGGGTTGAATAGAATATGTGCCTTGTGCATGTCCTTGTAATGTGGCCCTAAGCATGTGTACTTGGGGAATGCATTGGAAGAAGTATGGTGCAAGAAATTGTTTCTTTAGCTAACTGCTCAAGGGTATGTTGACGAAGAGGTTTCCTAATCTATCATTGTTATAGTGTTGCCAAAGTAGGGGATTCTTACCCTGGTGAATGACCGATTGATGTTTATCTCTTCGTGTTGTACTCCCATCATGGTAATTGACCATGGGCTTGTCCTTTGTTGTTGATGGATGTCCTTGTTGATGATTCATTAATGGGCTTGTCCTTTCTCGTTGATGGATGTCCTTGTTGATGATTCACAAACAAGAACACCGTGGTTAGTTGCAATAAAATATTTTACATATGCCAAGTGTGTCTCATCTGCCTGGGATTTCTCAATTGTGTCTATGCATGGCCATGTAATGTGGCCCTATATTAATGCACACTTTGGAAATGCATGACATGAATGGTGCAAAAGACAAGGTTATGCCAAAGGCACATGGTTGTTGCTCGTCAAGGCTTTCAATGTTGTTGTTGGACGTTGATGCAATCTTTGTTGGAGGTAGCCAATGGATCTTGAAATGATGTGATCGGTCCATGGTGAAATGAAAACTGACCATTCCTCCCTTTAGGGATCCATTTGAGAACAGTGTTCGGCTATGTAGAGATCAAGTTTGGCTTCTTCATCTCTGGATGGTTGCTTGAATTTCTTATCCCTCATGGTTGGTGCTTTGTTTTTGTGGGTGCTACTGATGCTTTTGGCTTCCAAACCCATATCCTTGATGAGTGTCTTCTTACGTTTGCCCAAGGGGTGAGTTTAACTTCTTTTGGTCTCTGTGCTTGTTTCTTACCCTTTTCTCTCCTTGGCTTCTTTGTTGAGATCTTTTGTATGGTGGAGAGCATAGGCCTTTGTGCATGAAAGAGTCCTTTGGGACCCCACATGTGTAATGGCCCTTGTTGAGCTACAACTAATGATGGGAAGTTCCACCTCGCCCAAACAAGGGGTTTCCACACCTCGGATGTTGAAGATAAATGTACAAGCTCATTTTCATATGAGCCATGCTTGGATAAATTTATCAAATATAAAGATAAAGGAAAAGTAGAGGAAAAAAAGAAAACATAATAAAAGAAAGAGTCTAGTCAAAACTTCATGATGAGTAAGAGATACAATATCTTGCCTTGTAGTTAGTAGCATGTAGTGGAGAAAGTGGTGAGTTAAGAAGGAGACACAAACTTCTTCACATGGTCATTGGTTATAAAAGTGAAGTGAGAGCACATTCAAAACAAGGAGAGAAAGAGGCAAGAGCTCCCAGTAGTCAGATCTAGCCATTTCATCATTTTGTCTTCCCTTAGACTCCTTCCATCTGCATGTTAGTTTGTACACAGCTCTGTTGCAGAACTCATATCTCAGCTTATATGTAACCATATCTTGGGTTTAAACATTCAATGGATAGCTTTCTTTGTGTATTTTTTGCATACCAAATATCTCTTTGAAAGCTTATGTAGTTTGTGAGATACCAGTGAAAGAGTGAAGTCCACTTTCTCAGTATACCTGTGTAGATAGGTAGTCTATTTTGGTTGGTTAAATTTCCCAACCAAAACATATCCAAATTGCATTATTTTTGTCTTGTTAGAAATCTCTTGGCATCTACTTTCACAGTCATAAATATCTCATTCAGATCACATATATTCTGTGAGATATCTGTCAGAGAGTAAAGTCCAGCTTTACAGTGTACTTATGTGCAGGTGGTCTATTTTGGTCAGTTGAATTTCCTAACCAAAACTCATCCAAATTACTTGTTTTTTAGCTCTTTGGAAAGATATTTGTGTCTACTTTCTTTGTAGCAAATATCTTTCTCAAAATATATATATATTCAGAGAGTTATCAGTCCGAGAGTGAAGCTGAGTTCTTCAGCATACCTGTGTGGATAAGTTGTTCATCTTTGTTAGTTGTGTTTCTTAGTCAAAGCTTGTCCAAATTAAGTTATTTATAGCTTGTTAGAAAGCTCTCTTTGTCTAATTTTATTGACTAAAGGCTCAAGTCCATTTGAGTTTCGTATTGAGAGCAGCTATCTATCTAAGGTGCAGCTGTTTGTCCAAGTGTTGGACATACAAAGGCTCACTACACGCTTCTGTTGCGCATAGGAGAACTCATTCTCCACAGTTGGTATCAGAGCGAACTTGGTGTTGAAGCTTCATAAACAAAGCTAGAGTTGAAGCAAAGCAAAAGAGGAGCTACAAAACAAGAGGGAGCTTCACAAACGCAAGAGCAAAGGACTATAACGATTCGAGGTAACTCTCAAAGTCTTTGATACTCTTCAATGGCTGACTTGGGTCAACAAGTAGAGAAGTTGGACAAGGATAACTACCCCGTGTGGAAATTTAGAATGACCAACTACCTAATGGGCAAAGGCTTATGGGGTATTGTGAGCGGTGATGATGCTCAAGCTCAAATCAATCAAGCTATGGCCACCGAAGTCCAAAGGAGGCAAGCAAAAGAATGGGAAGAGAGGAATAGGAGAGTCATGTTCCTCATTTCGCAAGTCATTACTAATGGCATGGTAGGGCATATTCAACATCTAGAGAAAGCTAAGGATGCTTGGGAAGCTCTTGAAAGGATGTATTCAACAAATACCAAATCTAGGAAACTTCAACTCAAGAATGAGTTGAACACAATCAAGAAAAGTTCGAGTCAATCCATAGCTGAATATACTTTGAAGATTAAGGAGCTAAGCGATGCTCTAGCTTCCATTGGCACAACGGTTGAAGACGAAGATCTTGTGTGTTATACTTTCAATGGATTGAGAGAAGATGAAAGATGGAAGCCTTTTATAACTTCCATTAACTTGAAAGATGCATATCCAGGTTTTGAACAACTAATCCCTCATCTTGTCGCAGAAGAGCTTAGCTTCGGTGGTCCCAAAGGAAAGGACAGCCACAACCAAATGTTATATGCAGGTCGAGATAAAGGAAGGAACTCAAGAGGAGGCTCACGAGGAAAAGGAAGAGGTCACAACAACTCCAACTAGAACCAAAACAGTTTGGAAGACAACAAGGATGCATCAAATGCCAACACACAGGGAAGAGGTCAAGGTAGAAGTAGAGGAAGAGGCCGAGGCTCCTACAATTCTCATAAAGGTATAACATGCTATCATTGTGGTAAAGTAGGACACTATACAGGAAGGTCTATCAAAACCTTAAGGTTCGATGGTGGAGGAGAATACTTATCCAAAGCATTTTCAGATTTTCTACAAGAGAATGGGATCAAAAGGCAATTCACTTGTAGGTATACATCACAACAAAATGGAGTAGCTGAGAGAAAAAATAGGCAAATTGCTGAAATTGCAAGATGCATGCTCAACGAGATGAAGGTACCATTGTACTATTGGGCTGAAGCTACCACAACCGCCATTTACTTGATGAATAGGTTCACAACATCGGGAATACATCACTTGACTCCAAAAGAGGTATATTTCGGTAAGAAACCTGATCTTACACACCTCAAAGTGTTTGGATGTGTTTGCTTTGTTCACATTCCACAAGAAGTTAGAACAAAGATGGAACCAAGATCAGAAAAATGCATTTTCATCGGCTACTCGACGGAGCAAAAAGGATACAAGTGTTACAACCCTAGAAAAAAGGAATTAAGAGTCTAGCAAGATATGTTCTTTGATGAACTAAGACCATGGTATGAAGATAAAGGAAAGGAAAAGATTCTTGAAGAAGATTGTGATGATTATGCAGGAACAAATCAAAGAGAAATTCAACAATCAAGCACAAAGGCTTCAGGTCTAGAGGCATCTACATCAAATGAAGAATGTTCAACATGGAGGGGGAGTCATTCCTTGTCTCCAAATTCAGCTCATAGTAGAGCCGAAGAAGCAAGTGCTACTCCAAACAGTGAGGTAGATACAAGTGAAGAAGAATATGAAGATGTAATCACTCCGATGGTAAAGCTAAATAGGTTAAAGAAGCAACTATCTAAAGGAAATGAAAGAAGATCTTCAAGGACAAGGTATCCAACTCAAAGGTTGCGTTATGATAGTTTTATGGAGACACATTTTGCATACATGATGCAGGTTACCAAAGACAAAGAGTCTGAGACATATGAAGAAGCTTGCACACAAAAGGAATGGAAGCAAGCTATGAAAGAGGAGATCAAAGCTCTCAAAGATAATCACACATGGGAGCTAGTGCCAAAGAAAGAAGGTATGAAGATTGTTCCAAACAAATGGGTGTTTAAAGTAAAGAGGAATGCTGATGGTTCACTGGCTAGATATAAAGCTAGATTAGTTGCCAAAGGATTTAAACAAACACAAGGCATAGATTATGATGAAGTTTTCAGCTAGATATAAAGCTAGATTAGTTGCCAAAGGATTTAAACAAACACAAGGCAAAGATGGGAACTATCAGAACATTGATCGCAATTGGTGCTTCAAGGAGATGGGCATTATATCAACTCGACATCAAAAATGCTTTTCTTAATGGAGAGCTACAAGAAGAGGTATACATGAGTCAACCGGTTGGATTTGAAGATGAAAACCATCCAGATTTTGTTTGCAGGTTGAAGAAGGCACTTTATGGCTTGAAGCAAGCACCAAGAGCATGGAATCAGAGATTGGTAGAGTATCTAACTAAGTGTGGATACAACCCAATTAGTGTAGATCCTTTGTTGTACATGAAGAAGGAAGAAAATAGAGAGGTATATATTTGCATATACGTCAATGATCTCATCATAACAGGAAATGATGTTACAGGGATTAAAGATATCAAAAGGAAGCTTGGTAAGGAGTTTAAAATTTCAGATCTTGGAGAGCTGAAATATTTTTTAGGAATTGAAGTTGTATATGGAAAGAGTGGCATCTACTTGATGCAAAGGAAGTACTTGTTGGATGTTCTTTTCAGATTTGGAATGAGTGAATGCAAACCACTCACTCAACCCATGGACACAAATACAAAGATTTGTTCAAATGATGGAGAACCATTGGAAGATGTAATGACATACAGAAGCATTGAAGGATCATTGATCTATGCAAACATTACAAGACACGATTTGTCTTATGTTGTTGGTGTACTTTCTCAGTTTATGCAAGCCCTGACAAGTGAACACTTAAATTCAGCCAAGAGAGTGTTGAGATACATAAAGCATACAGTTAATCATGCTTTGTTTTACAAGTTTGATGAAGAACTGCAGGTCAAAGGCTTTAGTGATGCTGATTGGGCAGGTTCAAAGGAAGATAGAAGATCAACCTCAGGTTATGTGTTCATGATAGGAAGCAAACCTATCACGTGGAGCTCAAAGAAACAACCTACTGTTGCACTTTCATCTATGGAGGCTGAATATAGAGGATTAGCATTTGCCACATGTGAAGCAATGTGGATTAAAAAGCTTTTGGTTGATCTTGGAGTGCAAGTTGGAACCATCCCTATATACGGTGATAACATGTCAAGTATCTACTTGGCAAGCAATCCTATGTTTCATGCAAGGAGCAAGCACATAGAGGTCCACTACCATTATGTAAGGGAGCAGGTGTTGAGCAAAGATGTGGAGATAAAGTTCATCCGAATCAAAGAGCATGTTGCAGATATGTTTACAAAGTTCTTGGATGCTTCTAAACTCAAAGGTTTCAAGGATGTGATAAATTTGAAGGACATGGTTGAAGATAACTCCCAAATGAGCTTGAGGGGGAGTGTTGAAGATAAATGTACAAGCTCATTTTCATATGAGCCATGCTTGGATAAATTTATCAAATATAAAGATAAAGGAAAAGTAGAGGAAAAAAGGAAAAAATAATAAAAGAAAGAGTCTAGTCAAAACTTCATGATGAGTAAGAGATACAATATCTTGCCTTGTAGTTAGTAGCATGTAGTGGAGAAAGTGGTGAGTTAAGAAAGCGACACAAACTTCTTCACATGCTCATTGGTTATAAAAGTGAAGTAAAAGTACATTCAAAACAAGGAGAGAAAGAGGCAAGAGGTCCCAGTAGTTGGATCTAGCCATTTTGTCATTTTGTCTTCCCTTAGACTCCTTCCAACCGCACGTTAGTTTGTACATAGCTCTGTTGCAGAGCTCATATCTCAGTGTATATGTAACCATTTCTTGTGTTTAAATATTCATTGGAAATCTTATCTCGTGTAATTTTGGAATACCAAATATCTCTTTGAAAGCTTATGTACTTTGTGAGATATCAGTGAAAGAGTGAAGTCTAGTTTCTCAGTATACTTGTGTAGATAGGTAGTCTATTTTGGACGGTTAAATTTCCCAACCAAAACATATCCAAATTGCGTTATTTTTGTCTTGTTGGAAAGCTCTTGGAATCTTCTTTCACTTCATAAATATCTCATGCAGATCATATATATTCTGTGAGATATGTATCAGAGAGTAAAGTCCAGTTTTATAGTGTACTTATGTGTGCAGGTGGTCTATTTTGGCCAGTTGAATTTCCTGAATAAAACTCATCCAAATTACTTGTTTTTTAGCTTTTTGGAAAAATCTTTGTGTCTACTTTCTCTGTACCAAATATCTTTCTCAAAAGATATATATTCAGAGAGTTATCAGTGCGAGAGTGAAGCTCAATTCTTTAGCATACCTATGTGGACAGGTAGTTCATCTTTGTTAGTTATGTTTCTTAATCAAAACTTGTCCAAATTAAGTTAATTATAGCTTGTTAGAAATCTCTCTTTGTCTACTTTTATTGACTAAAGGCTCAGGTCCATTTGATTTTTGTATTGAGAGCAGCAAGCTATCTAAGGTACAGCTGTTTGTCCAAGTGATGGACATACAAGGGCTCACTACACACTTCCGTTGCGCATAGGAGAACTCATTCTCCACATCCCAAACCTATGAGATAGGCTTCTATGGGCTTGATGTTCAATTGCAGGTCTTGGCAATATGAAAGTCTAACTACACTAGTTGCTGCACCTGAGTCAACCAATGCTCTCATAGTCCTTAAACACTTTCCTCGTCCTACCTCTACAGTCACAAAGGGGCGGCTGTCGATTATTCAAGAAGTAATTATGCCCGATTTTTGGCACATGTCCATGTGATATTTTGGGGCTTTTAGGTTGACATCCAGGCCTAGTCACCTTAAGTTATTTCACCTAATGCGCTCTCTAGCCTCTGCTTGTGCCTCTTCTCTAACCCTTCACACTTCTTTTTTTCGCTTCTTAGCAGTGCTGAGTCTCATTAGCATATCCTCCCTAAGAGGTTCTTAATATAGCTTGACTCGACATCCACTGATATAGTTTGGTAGGATATCACCTTCTAGTGTGGCCAATTGAACTCCATCGCTAGTGGAAATTCTATTAATGATCATGGGTCCATATCCTCTTTTTTCCAATTTACAAGCATGTTGCTTTAGTGTATAAACCAACACTAGGTCTCGCTCTTTCAATCCTTTATCCTTAATGTGTGCATCAAAGTATGCCTTTTGCCTTTTCTTTGCAGCATAGTTGCATCTTGCACTTGTAGCCTCATCTCACCTAAGCATTCTAGGTCAAAGATCGTGGAGGACAACTCATGTCCATTCCACTCATGCTCTTGTGCTACTTTTAAAGCTGGAATTAGGAACTCCAATGATAGCACAACATTCTATCCAAAGACCATATGAAATGGGGTGCCATTGAGTACGATTTTGTAGGCAACTCGATAAGCCCAAACAACATGATGAAGTTGTTTATCCCAATCAGAGCGTTTATTATTTACTATTTTTGTTAATATGTTACATAGGATCTTATTTGTGCTCTCGGCTTGTCCATTAGCTTGTGCATGATAGGGGGCAGACTTCTTATGTATCACCAAGAATTCTTGGAGAAGGTTTTCAATGACTCATTCAAGAAGTGTTTGCCTCTATCACTTACTAACTCTATTGGTAACCCATATGTCATGAACACATTCTCGAATAAGAACTCAACCGTAGTTTGAGCATCGTTCTTTGTTGTGGATTTGACTTCTACCCACTTTGTGAGGTAATCTGTGGCTAAAATAATGTATTCAGAATGGGAGTTTCTAATTGGGGGGCTAATAGGACCTACAAAGTCGATACCCCACTTCGAGAATGCATGTCCTCCCATCATTGGCCTCAAAGGCATCTCATCTTTTCTGACTAGATATTGGGCATGTTGGCATGTGTCACATCTCTTCACATAGGTATGTGCATCCATATGAAGAGTGGGCCACCAAAGTCGTGAAAATAGGATAGTCTTAATTACTCGATCAGGTCCAAAGTGTCCACTTGCAACACCGGTATGGGTAGTTTCTAAGATTTTCAAATAGTCTGATTCATGAATGCACAATCTTAGGTAACCATCTTTGCCTCTTCGGTATAGGTTTTCTCCAACTAAGGCATAGTCCTGAGCCTCTTGCTCCATGCTTCATCTTTTTGCTACTCCACTGGGGGTCTCTTCTAACACATTGGACAATTCTTGCTCCACTCATGAATTTCTTTGTCAATACTAGGCTGATACACTCCTAAATGCTTTAGATTCTGCAGTGTTTGTTGTTTAGGGTAGTGATTTTCTAGCAATCCTTCATGGACTTGTTGCAACCAACTACTATGTTTATCGTCCTCGACACAACAAACTGGTACACCCTTTGTATCTTGTTTGTACATGCTTCCTGCCAATATTTGATAGATTTGTGATCTTACAATTTCTTCTTTGTTCGTTTTCACATTCTTACTTGCAGGTCCGAAGGTTAGGATAGGTACCAACTTATTTTCCCATTTAGGAACAACTTCCAAATTGAATAGATAAGCATCACGAAAATCATCAGACACTTCTTGTGGTGACTCTCCTAAAGTGATGCGAGAAAGGTGATCAACCCTCAGATGGGTCCTTCCTTTCCTAACAACCACTTCAAAGTCATATTCCATTAGTAGAGGAACCATCTTACTAAGCGTCTAGTATTGCAAGGTTTATCGACGAAATACAATAAGGCTTGATGATCAGTATAAAAACTTGAACTTATTGGCCAAAAGGTAGTGTCTAAACTTCTGCATAGCATATACCATGCCTAAGTCTTCTCTCTCGGTTGTTGTATAGTTTCATTCAGCAACGTTCAACTTCTTGCTAGCATATGCTATAGGCAAATCTAGATTTCCTTCACCTGTGGGTTGTGCTAGCACACATCCTATTGCATGCTTGGAGGCATCTACATGGACATGAAATGGTTTATTCCAATCAAGAGTGGCCAGTATTGGTGTTGCACACAAATTTCTCTTCAGCTCATTGAAGAAATTTTTGCATTCATCAGTCCACTCAAATTTGTCAACAAGGCATAAAGAGGTTTAGCTATGATCGCATACATGTGGATGAACCTGTGGTAATATCCACAATGGCTCATAAAGGCTTGTACCTCTTTAACATTCCTTGGCCTTGGCACATCTAATTTTGTTCTTACTTTGTCCTCATCTGTTGATATTCCATTCTTTGAAACAATATGATCTAAGATTTTACTCTCATACACACTCAATATTCTCTACACTTGTTGAAGATCTGTTTGAGCTCAGGCATGTGGTATCTTCTTTCTTGGGAATGAGCACATAAATCATCCACATATACTTCTAAGCTCTTTTGCAAGAACTCTTTGAAGACATGACACATGAGCCTTTGGAAGGTTGGAGGTGCATTAGTGAGCCCAAAGGGCATCACATGAAATGCAAAAATTCCCCACTCTGTGGCAAAAGCCGTTTTGTGTTGATCTTCTGGGGCAATGGCTACTTGGTTGTAACTTGAAAATCCATCAAAGACACTAAACTTCCTTGCCTGCAACATGCTCCAGTAAATGTTCTATGATTGGAAGCGGATAGCTATCTATTATTGTAGCAACATTAACTTTTTTAAGGTTAATACACATTCACAACTTTCCATTCTTCTTGGGCACCACTACAATGGGGGACACCCATTCAGTATGCTCAATCTCATAGATAATTTCGGTTTCAATCAGTCTATCAATTTCTTCTTTTATTTTTGTAGCATAAGTGTCATTATATGTGTAGGGCTTCTGTTTGGTGGGCTTGGCATCAATGATCATAGGGATCGTATGAGAGCATATTCTCGGATCTACTCCCTTCAAGTCTCTATAGTGCCACGCAAACATGTCCCTATATTCCCTTAATAAAGCTACAAGCTCTGCCTCTTCTTCTACACTTAGGTTGTCTTCTATGTATGTACATCGCTCTTCATTATCTCAATGGTTACTACAACTTTTTTAGTCTTTTCTTTATTATCATATGCATCTCCAGTGATGGCCTCTCTCTTAGGCATTCGTAACAAAATTTTTTGATCCTCAACTTCATATTTCTTAAAATTCTCTGGTACTTCAAACAATGATTCCTCCTCTTCTTGTTTCACCGCTTGTTAGCATACAAGTCATAAGAAGAGCATATAGGCACAATGGAGCAGTCATGCACAATACGGCAACAAGGCCCAATCATTTTTTTCCATAAACTATTTCCAACTCAAGTGATTTTCATCACTACACACACATTGTAAATCTCGTTTTTGGTATAATAAACTCCATTTTGTTCAAGCCGAGGAGTCCTCAAGCTTGAGGAGTATTAGAATTAGCTGCATACTAATTTTCATAATTTTTAGACTCCGTTTGAGCCCTCAAATAGGCTCTAGAACCTAATTTTTAACTAGGCCGAACACTAGGGCTGGACATGGCCAAAGCTAGTCAGAAACATATAAAAAGAGCTAGAGAGCTCATTTTTGGGGGTAGATTGTTAGTGATTTGAACTTATGTAAGAGACTTTTTGACTAATGCAAAGAACTCCATTATTCCTCTCCTTGTTCTTGCCTTGTGTGCACGTGTGTGTGTATGTGTGTGCATGTTTGTGTGCTTCTCACTCACACACTTGTGCCATCACTTGCTCATAGTCTTCATACTAGTCCTCATCTCTCCACGTATTGAAAATTATGAGGTGGATCTCCTCACGTTGGTTCTTGCCATTGTGCTAGAGTGACACCAAATTTGGTGTCGTTGCCGGGGAGAGAGCTTCGAGGATGAGCGTGTGATGGTAAGACATAGAGTTGAGACATTGGAGTCATAGGTATATCCTTTCTTTTCCTTATTTTTCTTCAATTTTTCTTGCTTTTGCATCACCATCGTCACCGTCATCATCTTGACGATCTCCCACCTCCATATCCATCTTCACAAAAATTTTAGTTTTTTGGTCATATTCCACTACCCACCTCATTTTCCTCATTTCCCTCATTTCACTTGTGAGAGAGAGCGGGAGAGAGAGCTTGTGTGTGATTTGTTTTGTGTGTTTTTGAGCTGTTGCTCCAGGTTTTAGCTGTACCATCATCTCTTGCAGCTTGCGTAGGTACGATAGAACTCTGCACAGGTCCCGGGACGACGACCTCTATCTATCGTGACACACAGAGAAACTTAGTATTTTTTGAATGCATGCTTGGCACAATAATCTACACCATTAGAGCACTCCAAATCATTAGAATTTTCAAAAAAATTTCCATTTTTTTAGTCTATCGCGACAAACACGATCTATCGCAACAGACATCATCTATCACGACAGACAGCATCCCACGACAGAGATCGTCTATCGCAACAGACACCTGTCTATCACGACAGACAGAGCCCCACGATAAATAGCATCTATCACAACAGACACCATCTATCACGACAAACACCATCTATCATGACAGACACCATCTATCACGACAGACCAAAACCATGACAGATGATAAACCTCAATTCTAATAGAATTCTTCTCCTTGTCTTTTGCAGTCTTTAAAGAAGCGTGGAGATGCCAACAGCCCTCTAGCATTATTGCGCACCTCTCCTCTCCTGCTCTTCGCTTAATAACCACCTCCTTCATCGACAAAAAATTCTTCATCTACTAACCTAAAAGCGCCCCTTTGATTTGAATGTCCACATCCTCATATAATAAGCTTTACTCAACTGCGGAGTTATCGTCTAAGGTTTGATAAGAAGTCTCCATGCTCAACTCCATTGTTTCCATGCTCAACTACCTCTCAAAACCATCGAGCACTAATGCTTCTTCACCATCTCGACTACTTTCCTTGGATCATCTTCCATATTTCGCAGGATACAACTACGATAAAATGGGGAAACTTACTCCGCCCACCCCCTAGCCACGATGAAGGAGAGCTAGGATTTCTGAAAGCAACATCTCAGCCCTACTATATCTACTACCTTACAAACCAAATCATGCAAGCCCACCAACGATTCGAAAGCAAGTAAGTCCCAGTCTCACGATGATCACATCACTCATGAGTTCTACCACCAAAACCTCTTAGCTTCGCTTTCTTTTGAAATCGTTCCTCACATTAGTGCCATGTCCTAACCACCCATGCTTTCTATGCATGTACGTCTTTGTTCCATCATGTTTACACAAGATCCAAATCATGGTGCCCTTCATCATCCCTCAATCAACTTCCAATCCCCAAAGAAGGTGCCACCACTGAGCTTGCCAAGTGTAGACACACCTCCTTCCCTATGCATGTCTTTTAGCCCACTGAATCTATTCTGTTCTACCATTGTTCCACATCGTGCTCTTCTTCATTTTCGCTGTCTCACTTTCCATACGATTGTTGCTCAACAAGCATATGTGAGTCGAAAAGCTTCGCCATGAACACTTGGAAGCCCCTGCCCCTCCTACCTTCCTGAAGCAATATCTACATCTACATCTAAAATAACAATGCAGGCGCTTATCCCGATTCGCATGTTGCCCACACTACCCCTTTTCTTCATATTCCATCACCTCTCCTCCCAATGGAGAAATGTGGGAGCTTCCAGGGAGCTGCGTCGTTGGTTCTACAACTATCAAGATCTCCAACCGCATCATTCGTGAACTATGTGATACGCTGTAGCTCAGTGATGAGTAGCACCTCCTTTAATGTCAATCCGGGAAGACATGAGGATGGTATGAAGACCTCGAGCAAGTGGAGGCACAAGTGCGTGAGTGAGAAGCACACAAGCATGCACACACATACACACACACGCGCACACACGACAAGACAAAGAGTGAGAAGCAATGGTGTTCTTAGATTACTTTCAAGAAGCTCTTACAAGTTCATTTCAATTACAATCCAACCTCAAAAATGAGCTCTCTAACTCTATTTATAGTTTTTGACGAGGTTTTGGCCCTGTCTAGACCTAGTGTCCGGCCTAGTTAAAAATTAGGTTCCAGGGCTTATTTGAGGGCTCAAACGAGATCTAAAAAATACGAAAATTGGTAAGCAACTACTTCTAAGGCTCCTCAAGCTCGAGGAGTCCTCGGCTTGCACAAAATGGAGCTACAAAAAGGTGAACATGGTATTTACAGGGGTTGTTAGTGATGAGAATCACTTTTAATTGGTGTAAGGGTTTTGAAAAATTAAAGGGTTGCCTTAGTGCTAGATCTGCGTGAATGTCCGTACTTGCTTCTTCATGAAGAAAATTATTGGCCTACTTGCCAGATCGTCGTTGACTCCCTTGTCTGCTTGTGCCTTCTCTCCCCTCTGACTCTCTTCTCTGACTGCCATGCCTTGTCAGTCCTTCAGTTCCTTGTCTGCTGCTAACACCCCCCCCTCTCTCGCGTCTGTCGTCCCTGACAAACCCTTGTTGGGAGGGTCGTTGGACGTAGTATTCAACAACGTCTTGCGCTAAGTGATGTTCGGCAATCCTCAATCCTTTGGCCAAGTCTGTGAGTAGAGCATCCCAATCTACCGGCCCGGGAACCTCTGGATGTGGCATACGTAACTTTTCTGAATGGAGAGCTTGTTCCACTGCAAACAATTGTAACAAATGTGAGGGCCTGGGAATGAAGATCTCTGAGTGATATTCCCAGAACCCTGTGACAAACATCTCTTCAAATGTCTGTTTGAAGCAGGCCGGTAGGTATTTGATGCGGGCATGCCATGCATAAACAACATTAATAGAGGGCGTTGTGCTCATGTCATAAACAAGATCCTGATTGCCTTCATTGAATCCGAGCACAGAGAGGTGAGGTTCCTTAACATTCTTGAAGGTCCAGAAGGTGACTATCATGAGTTCAAAAATTTTAAGGCACATCTGTGTCATGACATCTGGTACGTTTTTGAACCTGACACCCCAATGCCAAATTGTCGATATCATATACCCTATGGTAGGTTGACCTTTAGGTGGTGCTAAGTAGACATAGTTGAGCCATTTCTCACATCCTTTGGTTGTCAGCACCATCTTTGTGTATTCCGGCCATGACCTTCTTCGGAAAAAAGGACAGTAGCAGGGATTGTACTTGATATACAGGGGCATGTTATTCCATGTGCGATTCATTTCCGGGTAGGTTTCAAGCAGCCGAATTCTCCAAGTCGGTTGGCGAATATTTCCCTGCTTGGCACTTTCTGGGATGTCGTCTAGTGCAAACTGTGTGGCAGAGGTTGGTTCCCGTGAGGTGTGGTGCTTGATTTCAGCATTATAATCCGCCATTAAGACACAAAAAGGAACATACAAGTCGTTGGAGGTGCCGATCCACCTGTGATGTGAGAGGTTTCTAAAGTACTCGGATTTTATGATTACCTCTTCCAATCGTGACATGGATGCTATTTGGACTGCTACCCTGTCATCATGGGTTGTGGCCACTTTCTCTAATCTCTGCATCCATTCAGGGGCCTCTATCTCAATGGTGTCCATGCCCTCTGTTGTCTGCTTGCCTCCAGGTGCTGGCATCGGAACGTACAGGTCCTCAAAAGTTTCCTCTACTTCGATTGGTACTAGGTCTTCAGGTTCTGGTTCTACCAAGGGGGAGGGTTGGCGTTCATACTCAAGCACTTTCTTTTGTAATGCTTCGAGTTGTGCTTTGAGCTCTGCTACTTTGTCAGTTGTGTCAGCTGTGGTTGGGACTTCTTTGGGTGGTTCTGGTTGAGCTGCCAATTGCCTTAGTAGTTCGTCTCTTTCCTTTTCTAAGGCTGCATGGGCTTCGAGGAGATCAGCATGGGTTTCCAATATGATTTGCAGATTGTCCGAGGGAATGGCCTTAAACTTCTCTGGGTCAATTTCTTGTGGGGAACCTTCCATGGCTACTTCCAAGTTCTCTTCGTTTTGTGTCTGAAGCCGTCTATTTTCTTCCAGGGCTGCAGACATATGCTTCCGTAATAGAGCCATGTTGCGGCGGAGCTTGAGGTTCTCTGTGATTTGGGAGTGTAGCAGATCATCCATTTGTTGTCTTTCTTCTGCATCTGGCTGCGGTGGATTTGCCACTAATTGCTCATGTTCTCGCAATGCACTAAACTGCTGTTGTAATTGTTTCTTCTCTTGCTCTAAGTCAATGAATCTTCCTTGTAATGCTTCATGACTCCTAAACAAACTTGTATGCTGAGCATCGAGGTGCTGATAGTGTTGTTGTAACTGAGACATGCACTGATACATGTTATTAAATACATTATTAATGGGGGTGGATGCAGGAAGGGTGTTAAATGCAGAAGGAAAGGGAAAGGGGAAGGGAAGTGTGAATGCGGTGCTGGAAAATGATGAAGTGGGTGGTGGGGGAATGGGAGATTGTGGCCGTATGGGGGGAGGGAGAGGTGCGGTGGAGGGTGATATGTCCATAAAGTCCATGGTGGAAGCAGTAGTGGGAGTGATTGTGAATAGTGGAATTGTGAGTGCAGTGATTGTGGTGAATGTGTACAGTGGTGTGTGCAGTTGTGAATATGAACTGCCCGAAAGTGTGAGTGGGGGAATGGGGATGTCAGTAGCTTCCGTTAGGATTACAGTGTTAGTGGAGGTGTATACAAGGGAGGTGTTGAGAGGGTGTGTGGGTTGATTGGCGGTTTGTGCTTCAGTCGTGGCAGTGGACTCGGAGGCGGTGACGGTGGTTGTTACATTGGTAATGGGAGGTGAATGTGGTGGAGTGGGAGGCGGGGGTGGCAAGGGGGGTGATGGGGGTGCACTGGACACATGGGTCTCTTCAGTATCGTGCACAGTGTGTGCTGTGCCCGTGGTCGTGGTTGTCCCTTGTGTTTCGGATACTAAGACATTCATCTGTTTCCCTGCTCGTGGGGGATGTCTTCCGTATCTTCTTTCCGTTCTGCGTGATTGTGCCAGGGCAGTATGCACTGTCTCAGGTACTCCTAAAGCATCAGATATCATATCCAGTGTGGCACGATATTGTTCGTCGACTCCTTCCTCCTCAAGGATTTGGTGCATGATAGCCTTTCCTGCTGCAAGGGATAACTTATGTTGCTGTTGGACCCTCTTGATGGTATCGTAGAGCTTTTTCAACTCTTTTGTATATGCTGGGGCACCCTCTAGCTCCTGTATAACTTCTTGCTCATAGTCATGCGCCTCCTCATCAGAAAATCCTTCCTGTTCATCCTCTTGGCCTTCTTCTTCTTCATCCTCCACTTCCACCACTTCTGGTTGTCTTGGCTGGGGTTGTTCTGTAGTAGTTTGTTGTCCACTACCCTGCTCTGCTTTGACTTCCGCATTAACAGCTTCAATGATTCTGGCAACTTCTTCATCCGTTAGATCTTCCAAAGTGAATCCGTGAGGAAATTCCAGATCCGTAGGTACAGGTGGAAACACAAGATTAGGGCCATCTGTGCTGTGCCTGGGTAACCTGATAGTAAATGGTTGCACTCGTCTGGGAAGCCTTGGAGTTGTTTCAGGTGTTAGGGTAGCACCGCGGGCTTGTGCACAAGGCATCTGGACAACGCCTCTCATCTTCTTTGAGGGAGGCCCTGCAGCTGACAGTCTACGTTGAAACTCCTGCACTCTGGTCCAAATGAGAGCCCTCTGTACTGGTACATCATACACTAAACATCTATATACAATGCGGGTGAGTGCACAGCATCCGTACAATACAGACTTTTGTTTTTTATACCACCTTTGATGAGCCAAGTGGATTTGGTCGATAATCCAGTGAGGCATGTTGATTGTCAAATCAAAAGCATCTGCTAGGTAGAGGCTAAACCAGATCTTTTTGGGAGGCATTGTGAACCTTTCCTGCGCGGGGAATGCGAAATGTTGCATGACCATGCGTAAATGAATGGCGATCGTAGGTTTCATCGCGACCATGTCCTTTAATTTCGTCAAATTTTTGTTCTTCATATTGTCTGGAACCATAGTCTCTTTCTCCGTAGGAATGTGCATACCTTTCATGTCCAAAGCTTCCCTTACCAAGTTGATAGTTAATCTGAAGCGCTTGAGCTCATTGCCCCTTGTGAGAGATGGGAGGACAAAGGAGCTGTATCCCTTTTTGTCTTTGCTCGGAGTAAGGGTGCTAATCAAATAAGAGCAACTTAGAAAATCCGGCTTTGGCAATTGGAATTTGAAGTACTTGTAGAGTCGTGCCTTCTTCCATATGGGTTTCAATCCTTCATTATTCTGCAATCTTTCAAATTCCCTGGTAAAAAAGTGATACCTGCCCCAGCGCCCATTGAATTCTATCTCGGCCTCCCACATATAAGTGCCTTCACCTAGGGGTCCTGCCACATCACTGAACCAATGAGAGTTTTTACTGACTGGCATAGTGTGCCCTGTGGAGGATTCTGAACTGGTATGGCGTGTAATGCCCTCAATGCCGCTGGTCGTTCCTTTAATTCCTCCTCGACCGGGAGGCTTTCAATGTCCACAACTTGGGGGCTGGTGCCTGCATGGGAGCTAGTTCCTACCGTATCTGCCATGTTACTTCTTGCTTCCTGTCTCTGTGAGAATATACCAACATGTGTTAACATTGTACAGGACAAGAGAGAACCGTTGTTGTTCCCATTACAACATTAACATGAGGGTCGGGAGAGATTAATGGGTTAGTAAGTGCTCGGTGCGAGTGTGTGTGTGGTTAGGAGTTCGGTAGACCTAAGAGCTAAGTGGAATGATGTAGTGTGATAGTGATGTGGTTAGTAGGTTGTCATGGATTTACAAATGGGGTCCGGGGGTTTGTTACAAGTCTTAGGCTGCCAAATGCAGTGGATGGGTTTTGCTCTTGGTTTCGTAGAGACTCTCGAGAGCTTTATAGGTGTGTCGGCTTGAAAATGAGGCCTTTTAGGGACCCATTTACAAGTGATTCTGTTCGTGCTCATGGGCCTTGGTGTGTTCCTGAGTGTTGAAAACGAGTGGATGCCGGCTGTGCGAGTGAATGGATCATGCTGTATAGGGTGTGGTCTTGGTGTAGCTATTTGAGCCCGCAAACAAGCCTTAGGCACCCAAATTTGTCTTGATTGTGGGCTAGCCTTCATCGACTTCTTGGGCACCCAAATAGACTTCACATTAGCAGAAGAACTTCTGAAAGACTTCTTATTAGTGTCGTGTTGTTGGTTACTAATAAGAGGCTTTTCCCGTGTGGTTGGCTTGAGTGCAACCGGGTGTTCGCCTTTCCGCACCCACACTTGTTTCACTAGCTGAGACATTTTGCTGCGCAGGTACTTTTGATCTCCGACATAGGTAGTACTCTGCTTCTTCTGCCTTTGATCCACCTTTGGTTGCCGCCTCCCTCTGGCCTTTGGAAAAGAAGGGAGTTCCGTTGCATCCCTGACTCCTTTTTTGCGAACATCATTCCTCTGCAACACATAGTTTTGGACAAGAACAGCATGGTCATCTTCATGTGTACTCCTGGAAGGACCAGGAGTGTGTGCCTTTCCTAGTTCCTTGAGTGCTCCATTATCTAACTCTACTGTAATTCGACTATGATTGACCCATACCTGAAGAAGTCCACTTCTTAGGTTTAGGTTGACTGCTTGGTCATAGATCCAGTCTTGACCCAAGACAAGGGGCTCCGTGAGATCTTCGTCTTGGCACACTAGTACCTTAACTGTCATTAACATGTTCTGAATGTAGAGGGGAAGCTCCACCTCGCCCATGCAAGGGGTTTCCACACTTCCCAATCCTATGAGATATGCTTCCACAGGATTGACAATTAATTGCAACTCTTGACAGTAAGACAATTTAACAGCACTAGTGGTTGCACCTGAGTCAATCAAGGCTCGCACGGACTGTGCACTAGTTCCTTGTCCTACCTCTATGGTCACAAAAGGTCGTTGATCAATTATTCTATGGGAACTTGTTCTTGCGACTTCACACATTGCCATATGATATCCTTGATCTGCATAGTCATTTGTTCTAGGCTGATCTCTACCTTGTCTTCGCAACTTCATCCTTCTGATGCGTTCTAAAGCTTCTGCTTGAGCTTCTTCTCGAATCCGCTTTTCTTCTTCCTTGCGTTTCTTGGCGATATTGAGTCGACTTAGCATTTCCTCTGTGAGAGGTTCCTGATATAACTTGACTCTACATCCGCTTATATAGCTTGGGAGAACGTCACCTTCCAATGTGGCTAGTTGCACTGCTCCACTTGTGGAGATCCTATTTATGATCATAGGTCCATAGCCACGCTTCTCTAATTTTCTCGCATGTTGTTTCAAAGTGTATACTAATACTAGGTCGCCTGCCTTCAAACCTTTATCCTTAACGTGGGCATCAAAATATGCCTTCTGTCGTTTCTTAGCTGCATATATCCCTGCAGCTGCCCTTAGTCTTGTTTCTCCTAATCGTTCAAGGTCAAAAAGTCTAGAGGAGAGTTCATGACCCGTCCATTCGTACTCTTGTGCTTCCTTCAATGTAGGTATCAAGAAGTCCAATGGTAGCACTGCATTTTGACCAAATACCATCTGAAAGGGGGTGGCTTGGAGTACCGTTTTGTAGGCAACTCGGTATGCCCAAACAGCATGGTGTAGCTGTTTGTCCCAATCAGAGCGTTTATTGTTCACTAATTTCGTCAGTACATTGCATAAGATCTTGTTGGTGCTCTCAGCCTGGCCATTTGCTTGAGGGTGATAGGGGGCAGACTTCTTATGCACTACCAAGAATTCTTGGAGTAGATTTTCAATAACTTCATTCAAGAAGTGAGTGCCTCTATCACTTACTAGTTCTATAGGTAGCCCGTATCTGGTGAACACATTCTCAAACAAGAATTTAGCAGTTGTTTGAGCATCGTTCTTCGTCGTGGCTTTTACCTCTACCCACTTTGTTAGATAGTCTGTCGCAACAATGATATATTCTGCATGGGAACCCTTAGCTGGGGGATTAATAGGACCTACGAAGTCTATTCCCCACTTAGAGAATGCACGTCCACCCATCATAGGTTTCAGTGGCATCTCATCTTTACGTATAGGATACTGAGTTCTCTGACAGACATCACATCGTTTCACATAGGTATGTGCATCCATGTGAAGGGTCGGCCACCAGAAGCCCGCAAATAGTATTGCCTTGATCACCCGATCTGGTCCAAAGTGTCCTCCTGCTACACCTTGGTGAGCAGTGTCCAAGATCTTGAGATACTCACTCTCATGGACACATAGTCTCAGGTAACCGTCTTTACCACGTTTGTATAGATTATCACCAATAAGTGAGTAATCCTGGGCTTCTTGTTCTAAACTCCTTTTCCTAGCCAGAGTCATGTCTGGAGGGAATGTTTTCGTCCTCAGGAAGGATACTAGTGGTTCACTCCAATCTGGCACTATGGACACTTGATAAAGAGTGGCATGTTCCACCGGTGGTTTAGTGCGACAGATTGGGCATTCTTTGCACAACCTTTGGACATCCGCTTCTATAGTTGGCCAATGTACTCCTAGTCTCCTTAGTGTCTGTAAGGTTCGTTGCTTTGAGTAGTGTTGCTCTAATGCACCTACATGTGCTAAATGCAACCATTTAGTGTACTCGTCCTCCTCTACACAACAAGCCAAGATCCCTTGATCTGTGTGCTTGTACATACTTCCAACCATGATGTGATACTTTTGGGCTTTTACTACCTCTCTATCCTATGTGTTTACTACTGGATGGCTAGGCCCGTATGTCAATACTGGCACTAGTGGCTTAGCCCACTGTGGCACCACTTTCAAATTAAACAAGTAAGCATCAGGAAGGTCATCCGACACTCCTTGTGGGGCTTCTCCCGATGTGAGCCTAGAAAGGTGATCAGCTCTCAAGTGAGTCCTCCCTTTCCTTACCACAACCTCGAAATCATATTCCATTAATAAGAGGAACCATCTTACTAATCTTCCTGTATTGCATGGCTTGTTCACGAGATATAACAATGCTTGGTGGTCAGTAAAAAATTTAAACTTGTTTGCAAGCAAATAGTGTCTAAATTTCTTAACTGCATATACCATGCCTAAGCCTTCTCTCTCCGAAGTGGTGTAATTTCGTTCAGCTGCATTCAATTGTCTACTGGCATAGGCAATTGGAAGATCCATGTTACCTTCACCAGTAGGTTGAGCAAGCACACACCGAATAGCATAATTGGATGCATCCACGTGAACATGGAATGGCTTATTCCAATCTGGTGTGGTCAAGATTGGTGCTGAACATAATCTTCGTTTAAGCTCCTGGAAGGAATTCTCACATTCATCCGTCCACTCAAAGTTAGTCAGAAGTCCGTACATGGGCTTTGCAATGACATCATACATGTGAATGAACCGGCGGTAGTAACCACAATGTCCCATGAAAGCTTGTACTTCCTTGACATTCCTTGGCCTAGGTAGCTCTGCTATGGCTCTCACTTTCTCTTCATCGGTGGATATGCCATTTTTTGACACTATGTGTCCTAAAATCTTACCTTGCCTGACCATGAAAACGCACTTTTCTGGGTTCAGGCAGACTTGATATTCTCTACATTTGTCAAAGATTTGTCTGAGTTCAGGAATATGGGTTTGTCTGATGTTGGAATGAGCACAAAGATCATCAACATAGACTTCTAAGTTCTTCCTCGGGAACTCTTTAAACACGTGACACATCAATCGTTGAAAGGTAGCAGGTGCATTAGTAAGCCCGAATGGCATTACCCGAAAGGAAAATATGCCCCACTCCGTGGCAAAAGCCGTCTTATGTTGATCCTCTCGAGCAATGGCTACTTGATTGTAGCCCGAAAATCCATCAAGGAACCTGTACACTTCCTTGCCTGCCACTCTTTCTAAGAGATGTTCTGTGATGGGAAGCGGATAGTTATCTCGGATTGTGGCTGCATTGACCTTCTTTAAGTTAATGCATACACGTAATTTACCATTCTTTTTGGGCACCACTACGATGGGGGATACCCACTCAGTGTGCTCAATTTCATAGATAAATCCAGCTTCAACCAGCCTATCTATCTCTTCTTTGATCTTGGCAGCATAGTTATCATTATATGTATATGGCTTTTGCTTGGAGGGTTTGGCATCTGCGGTCATGGGGATGGTGTGTGAGCATATGTCAGGGTCCACTCCTTTTAAATCCTTGTAACTCCAAGCGAATACATCTCTGTATTCTCTTAGCAAGGCTATTAGCTCTTGTTCTTCCTCTTCTGTCAGGTCATGGCCTATGTACGTGCATCTCTCTTCCCCTTCTTCTATGGCTACCACTATTTTCTTGGTGGTTTCTTTGTTATCATAGGCCTCCCCCGATTGCGCCTCTCGTTTCGGCATTCTAATCATGACTCTCCTGTCGTCTATCTCATACTTCTTAAAATTTTCTGGGACCTCAAACAAAGATTCTTCCTCTTCTGGTGTGACTTCTCTCTTCCTTCTTTTCTTTCCTTCTTCCTTCAGGGTCACTTGTTGTTGTGGAAATGTAGTATACTTCCTTTACTCTGATACCACTCCTTGACGACGCGACGAAGGCTGAGCCTTGCGAAAACCGCCACGCCGAAGAAGAACTAAGCTAGAGTGATTCAGAACACCTCTGTAATCAATCAATAGCTTAGCAAAGTCTAGCGCTCAACATATAAGACTGCGCTCTAAAATTCACTGGAAAATTTCACCGAAACTTCACCAGGTTGTCACTGGACTGACACCGTAATCGTACCGAAATTGTACCGGAATGAACTTCAATCTTTTTATAATTACTTCAAGTAAACATACATGAAGTAAGGAAGTGACGCAAAAGCTTCCTTATCTTACTGAACACTTTCTGAAGTTTAAGGAAAAACTCCACTAGTTCAGACAGCCTCTTTCCGGTCACACTTTGTACTGTGTATAGATATCTTTTTCACCGGAAACTTTGATCAACTGAAAGTAGAGATGTCTAGCTACAGAATGAGCTATCTCTCACACAAAACTTTGCATTACTCTGCGAGATCTACTTCGTTCTTCTACCGGAAATTACTCGTTTACTGTAAGAACTGTAACTGACCGAAAATGCGTTTACTGAGAAAACGTTAACTGTTAATTAACCTTAAAACCATACTCTGTTTCTTCGACATACAAACAGTACGCACAAACATCCACATGAACATGTGTTTTCTATTAGAGAAGATGTGTACAAGTGAGCTTGGCCTCTTCTTGCTCAAGCTACAGAAACTCTCCTATACTGAGTAGTTTCTTATTACCATCTTTCTCTCAGATGAATACCCGATATCTCAGGCTTCTATTATTCATCTATACATACGCGATCTCTGGAGTCTTCTTCTACATACGCGATCTATGGCGTCTTCTTCTATAACTCTGCGTCTCTGCGCATCTGCTATATTTCGTCTCTCTCTCTCTGTATACTCCTCTCGCTCT
The DNA here is from genome assembly GCA_020310875.1 of Ceratopteris richardii. Classification (NCBI taxonomy): domain Eukaryota; kingdom Viridiplantae; phylum Streptophyta; class Polypodiopsida; order Polypodiales; family Pteridaceae; genus Ceratopteris; species Ceratopteris richardii. Next base: position 42,779,781 of record CM035408.1, read on the forward strand.
CTTTCTCTTCTATATGTGCTCTTATTTATACTGCACGCTCTTCTTAAGCACGTTCTTGTTCGCACTTCCCTTCTTTTATTCCTTTGCACGTTCTCCTTTTGTACAGTTCGATTCGGGGTAACGGACTCTGATCCTGGGAGATTCTGTACTGTACATAACGGTCGTGGATTTGTCCTTCCACTAAGGCTTTTGATTTTCTCTGATTCTGCTTCCTCCTTTTTTCTTTTTATGTCTGTTTGTCAAATTCGTGAGTGTTTCTTCAACAGCTCCCCCTCAATCACTAATTTGACATCTTCTGATCTCTCATATATCTTTCTTTCTTTTATACCTGCCATTTCTTTGAATCTGTTTGTCTTCGTTCCATCCAAACTCTTTGTTAGCATATCTGCAATCTGTTCCTTTGTCGGAGTGTATACAATTTCTAACTCCTTCTCCATTACTTTTTCCCTCAGGAAATGATATTGAATTTCTATGTGCTTTGTTCTTGCATGAAATACTGGGTTTGCTGCAAGATATAATGAACTCATATTATCTCCATGTATGATAGGTATACCTTGATCAATACCCATGCTTTTGAACAAGGTCTGCATCCATATTATTTCTTTAGCTGCTTCTACCAGTCCTTTGTATTCGGCTTCTGTTGACGATAAAGCCACTGTGTGTTGCTTCTTCGAACACCAGCTTACCAGCTTATCTCCTAGGTATATCATATACCCGTGTGTTGACCTTCTGTCATCTTGACTTCCAGCCCAGTCTGAGTCACTGTATGCTCTGAGTTTTATGTCGGACGTAAAAGGATAATATAATCCTTCTTTTATAGTTCTTTTAATATATCTAAGAACTCTTTGTCCTGCAGCCCAATGTTGATCTGTTGGACAATGCATAAACTGTGAGAGAACTCCCACTGCATAACTAAGATCCGGTCTTGTTAGCGTAGCATAAATCAAACTTCCTACTAATGATTGATATTTCTTCATATCTTTAAACTCTGCTCCACTGTATTTGCTGAGTTTATGATTTACTTCAAGCGGTGTTGAAGCTTCTCTACAGTTCTCCATATTAAACTTCTTCAGTAAGTTTAGGAGATACCCTTCTTGTGTCACATATACACCATGATTTGTGTATGTGATTTCCATTCCTAGAAAGTATGACAACTTTCCTAGGTCACTGATCTTGAACTCTCTTTCGAGTAGTTTCTTCACTTCTGTAATCCCTTCATCTGATGTTCCTGTGATTATTAAGTCGTCTACATAAATACAAATGTAGATCATACCTTCTTCTGTTCTTTTTATGAGTAGACTTGCATCTACCTTCGAACTTTGGTATCCAAGTTCGTTTAGATATTTCACAAGTCTGTAATTCCAAGCTCTTGGAGCTTGCTTCAGTCCATAAAGTGCTTTTCTTAACCTGCAAACAAAGTTTGGGTATCTGGAACTTTTGAACCCTTCAGGTTGTTCCATGTACACTTCATCAGAAATGTATCCATTCAGAAATGCGTTCTTTATATCTAGCTGACTTAGCTTCCATCCTTTTGATGCAGCTACAACGATTACTATTCTTATGGTTGACATCCTTGCCACCGGACTAAACGTCTCGTCATAATCTATGCCATGCGTCTGGGCATAGCCTTTGACCACCAGCCTTGCTTTGTATCTGGCTATCCTTCCATCTGCAAATTTCTTTATTTTGAAAACCCATTTATTTCCGATTACTTTCTTACCATTTGGTTTCGAAACAAGTTCCCATGTCTTGTTCTCCTCCAGTGCGCTGATTTCTTCTTCCATTGGTTCTTCCCATTGTTTCTTGCCTTTTGCTTCATTATAGCTCTGTGGTTCTTCATTATCTTTGACCATATATGCATAGTCTTTCTGAGTTATGTATGATGTATCATACGAGTACCTTTCTGGTTGTCTTCTATTCCTGTTTGACCTTCTTGGTTCAAACTCTTCATGTGTATCTGAATACACGTCTTCATCTTCGTTTCTCATACCTGATCCGTTCCTAGACGTACTTGCCTGCATATGATTTTCATCTCTGTTTACCTGAACAATTGATTTCCCTTTCTCTCTTCTTTTTATTTCTTCTTCGAATTCTTCAGTCGTATGACTTTGATCTGCATACCAGCTTTTCTGTTCATCAAATGTAACATCTCTGGACACAGTAAATTGTTTGGTTAGAGGATTCCATAACCTGTAACCCATCTGCTTTTCATCATATCCGACGAACACATATTTCTCTGCTTTCGGTTCAAGCTTATGTCTGAGTTGAGACGGTACATAAGCATACGCTACTGATCCAAACACTTTGCAGTGATCAAGTGTTGGCTTCTTTCCCCACCAAGCTTCATAAGGGGTCATTCCTTCCAATGCTGTACATGGTAATCTGTTTACCAAGTATGTAGCTGTGTTTACAGCTTCAGCCCAAAGATAATTTGGACAATCCTTTTCGTTTAGCATAGCTCGTGCGAACTCGACTAGAACTCGGTTCCTTCTTTCTGCTACTCCATTTTGTTGTGGTGTATATCTGCAGGTTATTTCTCTTTTAATACCTGCATTCCAAAGATAGTCATTGAATTCTTGGGAGAAGTATTCTCCCCCTCCATCAGACCTCAGTCTTTTAAGTTTTCATCCGGTAAGTCTTTCAACATATGCATGAAAATGCCTGAAAGCTCCAAATACTTCTGATTTTTCTTTCAAAACATAAAGAGTTATCCACCTTGTTGCATCATCAATGAATAGAACATAGTACCTTGATCCGCTGATTGATCCTTCTTTCGTTGGCCCCCATACATCTGTATGAATAAGCTCGAGTACTTCATCATGTTTGAATCCTTTCTTCTAGAAAGGTAACCTGTGGGCTTTTCCCAACTGACATGCTTCACACTTGTGAATCATATGTTGATTCTGTATATTTGGTAATCCCAATACTGACTGATTCGTTATCATAGCTTTAATTCCTTTTTCATTGAAATGACCCAATCTCTTATGCCATAGATCAAGTTCTGTAATTACCTTTTCTCCATGTGTGAGCAATGCTTGGCCAATGTTCCCTTGTACTCTTAAAGTAAAGAGTCTTCCTTCTTTCTTTCCAGAAACGATCTGGTTATATCCGTTCTCGGGATCTTCTACAAATACACCTTTATTTGTAAATCTGACCTGAAAACCTTTCTCAACTATCTGTCCCACGCTAATCAAATTTTTCGGTATTGTTGGAACATACAAAAAATTGGTTAGCAAATCTGCTCCACTCTTGCATTTGACTTTTCCAATTGAGTGTACGCTATGTCTCGTATTGTCACCTGTTTGAACAGTGTGACTAGAACTACCTTTTTCTAGTTCTGACATTAGTTCTATATTTCCTGAAAAATGATTAGAGCATCCAGAATCAATGTAAAATACCTTTAGGTCTTCATTTTCTGATGTGCTGATAGAGTTCATCATTAACGATGTATGACTTTCATTCTGTGTGTCATTTGCGTAGTTGTTGTAGGTGGTGTTGTAGGATTGATTCTGTCCCCAACTTCTCACTCCACCTCTACCATAGCCTCCTCTTTGATTTTGTCTTCCTCTTTGATATCTTCCGCTTCTGCCTCTGCTATTACTGTTTTGATTTTGATTTGATCCTTGTTGATTGTGCCAACAGTCATGAGCCAGATGATTACTTAGTCCACAAATCCAGCAAGCCTTCTTGTTGGTATTCTGGCTACTTCTTCCTCTTCCAAAACCTCTTGTTCTTCCTCTGCCAGTGCCTTTACCTCTTGCGTAATAGGCCTGAGAACTCGACTCTTCTTCGTCTTTTGACTTACCTTTGTCTTTCTTTTTGTTCTTCATGTACATTGCAGAGCTTTGTCCTTTATCTGCATCTCCTTTCAGGTCTTGCTCATATGTGAGCATCAAACCAAGCAATTGATTTAAATTTGGCACAAAATGATTTAAAGAAAGTTCAGTTGATAGTACGAAAGGTTTCCACCTTTCATCTCCTCTCAAACCTGTGAGTACTTGCGCTATCAATCTATGATCTTCGACTTCTTCATTTATGGATCCAAGACTATCTGCTAGATCCTTCATTTTAGTGACGTAGTCACTTATGCTTTGACTCGACTTCTTTTTGAATGTCGTAAATTCGGACCATAAGATAGCCTTCCTGGCTTTCGTAGTATTTTGGAAATGATCTTCCAATGCACTCCATATGTCCTCTGCTTTCTCCAGACCTCTAATATGCGGTAGTAGATGATCTGTTACGGTATTATAGATGTAGGCTCTTGCCGTTGCATCTTTCTTCTGCCACAGCTTCAGGGCTTCTAACTCTTCTTTTTCCGGTTGACTATCATCTTCGAAAGTCGGCTTCTTTTCTTCTCCGGTCACGTACATCATTAAGTCCTTACTCATGAGTAGGGCTTCCATGCGCATTACCCATGCGGGATAATTATCTCTGTCCAACTTATCGATAGTAACGTGGTCTGCCATGATCTTCTTGTTTCTGTTACTTCCGGTGAGCTTTTGAGAATCTCTCTGCTCTTCAGAATCTTTCTCGTTCTGGTTCCACTCGTTGTGGTTAACCGGCTCTTGTTTCCAATAATGGTGAATACTTTGGGCTCTGATTAGATACGCCTAGCCCTGGCTCTGACTCTGGCTCTGAGTAGATAGGCTTAGCTCTGGCTCTGATACCACTGTTGCGGAAATGTAGTATACTTCCTTTACTCTGATACCACTCCTTGACGACGCGACGAAGGCTGAGCCTTGCGGAAACTACCACGCCGAAGAAGAACTAAGCTAGAGTGATTCAGAACACCTCTGTAATCAATCAATAGCTTAGCAAAGTCTAGCGCTCAACATATAAGACTGCGCTCTAAAATTCACTGGAAAATTTCACCGAAACTTCACCAGGTTGTCACTGGAGTGACACCGTAATCGTACCGAAATTGTACCGGAATGAACTTCAAATCTTTTTATAATTACTTCAAGTAAACATACATGAAGTAAGGAAGTGACGCAAAAGCTTCCTTATCTTACTGAACACTTTCTGAAGTTTAAGGAAAAACTCCACTAGTTCAGACAGCCTCTTTCCGGTCACACTTTGTACTGTGTATAGATATCTTTTTCACCGGAAACTTTGATCAACTGAAAGTAGAGATGTCTAACTACAGAATGAGCTATCTCTCACACAAAACTTTGCATTACTCTGCGAGATCTACTTCGTTCTTCTACCGGAAATTACTCGTTTACTGTAAGAACTGTAACTGACCGAAAATGCGTTTACTGAGAAAACGTTAACTGTTAATTAACCTTAAAACCATACTCTGTTTCTTCGACATACAAACAGTACGCACAAACATCCACATGAACATGTGTTTTCTATTAGAGAAGATGTGTACAAGTGAGCTTGGCCTCTTCTTGCTCAAGCTATAGAAACTCTCCTATACTGAGTAGTTTCTTATTACCATCTTTCTCTCAGATGAATACCCGATATCTCAGGCTTCTATTATTCATCTATACATACGCGATCTCTGGCGTCTTCTTCTACATACGCGATCTATGGCGTCTTCTTCTATAACTCTGCGTCTCTGCGCATCTGCTATATTTCGTCTCTCTCTCTCTCTGTATACTCCTCTCGCTCTCTTTCTCTTCTATATGTGCTCTTATTTATACTGCACGCTCTTCTTAAGCACGTTCTTGTTCGCACTTCCCTTCTTTTATTCCTTTGCACGTTCTCCTTTTGTACAGTTCGATTCGGGGTAACGGACTCTGATCCTGGGAGATTCTGTACTGTACATAACGGTCGTGGATTTGTCCTTCCACTAAGGCTTTTGATTTTCTCTGATTCTGCTTCCTCCTTTTTTCTTTTTATGTCTGTTTGTCAAATTCGTGAGTGTTTCTTCAACACGTGTGGCTAGCCTTACGTCGCTTGTAAGCTCTCCATACCTCTGGGGTTGAAATTCTACTTCGTAGAAGTATTCTTCCTCTGATGCAAAAGGTGGGTCCATAATGATTGACTCTAGATCGGAGTCACTTGCATCCTCAAATGCATCAGGGCTAGGTTCACACTCTTCTAACATTGCCTCTCCCATGATTGGCTCTATGGAGAAGACTGAAATGTCATAGCCATCTTCATCACAGTGAGGTGTCCATTGTTCTTCATTGATGGCTACATCCATTGTTGCTAGGATTTCTGCCCAGCCGTGGGGTTCAAATTCTTCGTCAGGAAAAACTACAGGCGCATAGGCTGGGTCTTGAATTGATCTATGTGTTTCTTTTGCACCTATCTCTCTGGCTTCTTCTCTCTTCTCTTCTTCTACTGCTACTTTGCACATCCATAAGTAGGTGTCTTCATGCATCCATGAGGATCCTGATCCTATGGAATGCACGGATTCTGTATCATCTTTGGCTCTATGGATGGGGTTCCATTGGATAGGAGGGACATCTCTATGAGAGTAATCTTTGAGATTCACTTTGGTCGTAATACCTAGGTGCTGCAGGTACAAAGAATTGGTTCCCCAATCCTGTACCACTTGCAACTGTCACATAAAGGGTCGTCCCAAGATCATTTCATAGGCATGGTTCTTGCTAAAATCACATATGGCAAAGGTATCCTCGAACTCGACACCACAGGTGGTGAGAGTTATTCCTTCTAGCAACCCTAAGGGTCTCTCTATGTGACCATCCGCCATCTGCAATTTCATCCTCGTGGGCCTGAGTGCTGGCTTGCCCCAACGCTTCCATAGGGAAGTGGTGGCAATTGCAACTCCTGCACTTGAGTCCAAAATTGCCTTGGTGGTGTACTCCTGGTAGGTAATGGGAAGATAGGTGTTCCCTTCTTCACCTTCACACATATCTCCTATCTTATCCAAGGGTATCTCTGGCACTTTCCTATGTGATCCTACCTGGGAACGAGGTTTTGCTATCTCTGGTACTTGTTTGGCTACATGTTCCCATAATTCAGGTTTAACCTTGAGTAGCTCTTCTAACTTGAGATTGCACTGCACTTTAGTGTTTTTCACTACCTCTGTGTTCCTAGGTAAGACTGAGTCCTCATTTCGTACCATGACCGTGGGTGTTCTCATACAAGTAGACTTAGTTTCCCATGGGCCTGTGAAGTGGGGTAATTCTTGTAGAGAGTTAGACTCAAAGTCTAATCTTTCCTGAGATTGGGTGCTCTCCTGCTCCTCATAAATGGATGGGATATCGTGTGGGAATTGGTCATGTGCATCATCCACAAGTTCAATAGGAGGAGGGACTTCACTCTCTTTAGCCCATTTGTCTTCTTGAATCTCTCGTAGGAATTCTGGTGTGAATCGATTCATAGAAGATGATGTGTCTGGCTCCGTAGAGTTAGGCACATAGGCTTCAGGCACATAGGCTTTCTGGGCAGGAAGACTTGCTCTTTCACTTGCCTTGTCCTTATGTTGAGAGGTGGGTTCCTTTTCTGATTGTGCAATCAGCTTCTCTATTCTTTCTAACAGTCCATCAAAGTGCAACTGTGTCTTCGCTGAACTAGAGATGTTAAATAGGCGACTGGCTTCAAACATGGTCTGAGCCAATTCCACCATTTTAGCACAAATCTTGGTTCGTTCTAGCTCTAGTTCTGCTCTAGGATAGCATTTTGCATGATCAGTCACGTTTGGCCCTTCTTGGATTTTGGCCTGATATACTTTAAGCATCATATTAAGGTCCTCGGGAATGGGATCTGCTAGGACTGATCCTACTCTAGGGGGTGGTGGAATTAGGTGAGGCGGTTTGGAAGGTGGTTGGTCGGATGGCGATGGGAATGGTGGTGGTGGGGTAGTGTGAGAGGGAGTTTGAGATGTGAGTTCAGTTATCCTGGCTTTGGTTTCTCTTATGCTTTCCTCAAGTTCACTCATCTTTTTAGCCCATTGTCGTTTCATTCTTTCCCGACTATCTTTCCACGCTCTAGTCCTTTTCTTTGTCATGCTCTCTGTTTCACTAACATCTGGGCTCTTTTCCTGGCCTACACCCTGGTTTTGCTGCAGTGCTTGGGCTCTAGTGATTACTTGTACTGGTGCAGTGGAAGTCACGCTCCCTGTGGAGTCTACCACTAACCCAACAACGTTGATAGGAGTGATTTTTGGCATATTATTGGGGTTCTTTGGGAAATCTCGTAGGAGATGCTCCTTTCCACATTCTTGGCAAAAGCCCTGGATCATCACTGACTGGGGTTGTGTAGGTGGAGGTAAGGGACAATCACGAATGAGGTGATCTCCGTGACATCTGTAGCATGGTCCTCTAGGGAATGGGGGTCTTACCTGCCTAGGTTGAGGTCTAGGATTGGGGTTTGCGTACATGACATTTGTGTAATCTGACTCCCAACTAGGTTCATTTGGCTCTTCACTATAGTAGGACTCACCATGTTCAGGAGATTGCATGTAGTAAGCATGGGGGCTATCGACATGTGTAGAATCGAAGCTATGGTCACTGGGGTCATTTTCAGAAAGCAGTGGTGTTATAGGGACTATAGCTCTATTCAGGTTTTCTTTTGCTGCTGCATATTTTACTGGGATCACGTTGGATGGAGCTGGAGGTTGTTGGGCTAACACAGGCTGAGGCCTTTGTTGGTTTTGGTATTGTGGTTGGTAGGTTTGTTGAGGCCTAGCATATTGCTGTGGTGGATTCTGGTATCTTCCCTGCTGAGGGTAGGGTTGCCTAACCGCCTGCTTGTTGTATGGGCAATCTTGCGCGGTGTGATTGGTGTACCTTCGTTCTATGGTGCAGTACTGGCTACTAGGATTCACTTGGGGTTGAGCCATGATGGGACACACGTTCGCCATATGGTCACCCCCACAAGTATAGCATCTTTTCATAGGGACAAACCTTGGGATTTGTTTGCTAGAGACTCCTAATTTCTGAGCCACTTTCTCTGCAAGTTCCTCAATTGATGTGGATTGCGTGGAAGAGAGGCTAGAGGCACTATCTGAATCTTTGTATATCTTAGAAAGCTCTAACTCCTCCCCTAGGTTATCCTCGATGTCAATGCACATGCGTACACACTCTTCTATGGTCCTAGGGTCCTTCAAGTACACATAGGATCTCAATTTGGTACTTAGCAATCCATCCAGGAATAAAGCCACTTGCTTAGCTGGTGTGGGTAGCTCCGAAACAGGGCATCTTTCTAAGTATTGCCTAAATCTTCTTCCTGCAAGTCTCACGGTTTCTTGAGGGGTTTGCTTGAAGCTGTGAATCAGCGAGGAGGTATTATGCCTTATGCCACTCTTAGAGAATTCAATAATGAAAGCCTCTAGGAGTTGGTCTATGCTCCTGAACTGCCTCTCATTTAGTGGCTGAAACCATGTCAGGGCAGTGTTCCTAAGGGTCAGACCAAAGGCATTATACTGCGTGAATAGATCCTCCACTTGTTCAGCTCTCAAGACTTGCCTAAACTCAGCCACATGATCGTACGGATCTCCGGTGCCATCGAAGTAATTTTTCATGGACTTAACTAGCTGAGTTGGTCTCAAAGTCCTCGTGTGCTCTCTAGGTCGTGGTAGAGGGAAATCATCGGCATTTCTTCGATGTCCTGGGGCTTTAAGTACCTCAGGCTCTACTCTATTGGTTTCTGTCCTCGTTCTTTCTCTGCCCCCTGAGTTGGCAAAGCTTACCTCAGGTTTATCTCTATGTCTGTCTCTTTGAGTTCCGTGAGCGTGGGAGGTTCCAGCTCCTGGGAGACCAAAGGACACGTTCGATCTTGGTTGGGGGAAAACGAATTCACCCTTCCAAGTGTAAACATGCCTATCATTTTCTGTAACCACAAAGATCCTCTCTGAAGCGTGATCTAAGTAGGTCACTCTGCCTGGGCTATCTGGATCTTTAAACTCATAGATCATGATTGTCCCTATATCAATTGGCTTGTCTGATTTATACCTCCAAAAGGCTTCATCGGTTTCTCGGTCTAGCAGTAGATCTATACTCTTATTGTCCTGTGGGATCCACTCGGGAGTGATGATCCTTGTTAGCACTGACTTTCCACGAGGGTTCCTAGGTTCTACACCCATGTTTCCTTGCTCCAAGTCACCTAAATCCGCTTCTGAGATCACATTCCCGAATTCGTCTGTCCTATCTGGGTGACTGGTGACTACGTATATAGTTCCTTCTTTGTCCAAGTATGCTCCGTTTTCAAACTTGACAGCGGGGTGCTCTAGCCCAATGGATTGGTCAGGGTTTTTAATCTGGACCACGGATCTTCCTAGACCGTCCTCATAGATGCTAGCACCTAATCGGTTGGTCCTAAGGTATTCCAACTGTGTTTTGTAAGGGCATTCTACTCTGTGCAAGTATGGCACTCCTGAACTTCCCGTAGGTCTGTCCATGCCTTGAGATATCTCTGATTCACTGGTATTGGAGCTAGGGTAATGCGAGTGGTGACTCAACTGCTGGGCCCAAGACCTCGCAGTATGATTGACGCTAGCTTCAGAAGACCTAAGGCTTTGTCTTTCCCTTACTAGATGCCGTCCTGATCTAAGGTTCATATGCCTAGTTAAGTAGCCCGATTTTTGCCCAGAGTACAACCTCGTTGCCGATCAATTGGTATCAGTCACTTGATTCTTTTTAGTTATTTATCGTGTTTAAGGTCTTGTCTGATATTACGTCGTCAGGAATACTTGAATGTTCTTCGTACTTTTAGGTTGATCGTTCCACGTTAAACTCTTTTCCTTTAGGATTCTCAATCGTACTAAGATTATGTAGTTATCTTGAACTTTGAGTATTTAGGTAGTCTTCAACTTGATAGATGCCTATCGCCGCCCTGGCTTACTCCTATCACTAGTCGTTCTTAGCCTAAGCTAGGAATTGACAAAGGGAGTTGAGAATTTCCAACCTTTTGTTTCCTTCTTGGTTGCCCTTGAGTGCCCAGGAAGCGTGCTCCCAAGCTTGCACTTACTCTTGCTTAGAATGCCCTTCGATGCTCTCAATAGATCTGTAAGAGTTCCAAAGTTAGCTCAAGACCAATTTGCACTGTGAGTTTTTGAAAAACAATTCTAGGGATCCCTAAATTTTGTTCCCCTGGGTATGGTCAACTTCAAAATACCCAATCTAATAATCCTGATCTTAATTTAACAAAACAAGAATCACAGCAAACGGATTTCGTATGAGAGAGTTATGTCAGTTCAGGGTTCAGGTGCTAAAACAGGGTTCAAACAGGCTAACAGATCACAGGATTTTTCTCAAAAGCACATGTGTAGGGACCTCACAACTCACTAATTGCTAGACCAATATGGCCAAAAACTATCCCCAAAGCTTAGAATAAAAACCCTAATTTTTTGGCCGAAAAGCATGTCAATCGCGATCGACAGGTCTGTCAATCGCGATTGACAGAGGTGTCTGTCGGGGCCTGTCGGTCGCGATCAACACGTCAGTCGCGATTGACAGTGTCAATCGCGATCGACAGAGTCGGTCGTGAGTCCTGTCAATCGCGATTGATGGTGTCAATCGCGATCGACACTTTTTCCGGGTTTTTCGTCGTGATTTCAGTCAATCGGGGATGTGTCCGTCGCGATGGACACGTGGCTACGCGTAAAAGTCAATCAATCATTGAATTTCAGTCGGTCGCGATCGACGGTGTCAATCGCGACTGACAGAGGTGTCGGTCGTGGCTGTCGATCGCGATCGACGGTGTCAATCGCGATTGACAGGGTCCTACGTGGCAGTCTGTCGGTCGTGAAGTCTGTTGGTCGCGATCGACAGGGTCTGTCGGTCGCAATTGACAGGGTTTGTCGGTCGCGATTGACAGAAAAACACGGAATTTTTCTACTGTTTTAGGTGATTTGGGATGTGCTCATCATGCTTGTGCTAGTGGTGAACTTTGTTTTACCAAATGATCGAATTTTCTGTCGATCGTGATCGACAGGGGCTGGCGACTGCGAGACAGATTCGACGAGTTTCGTACCTGCACAGAGTGCTGGGGATGATGATTCAGCAAGAACCTGCAAAATGCTCAAGAAACATGCAAAAACAGTGCAAGCAATATCGCTCTCTCGCTCTCTCTCACAAGTAGAATGAAGGAAATGAGGTGGAGATGGTGATATGATCAAAACTGAAAATTTCCGTGATGATGGAGATGGAGGTGGGAGATGGTGATGATGATGATGGTGAAGAAAAAACAAGAAAATAGATGAAAGTGAAGAAAATACCTACAACTCCAACGCGTCAACTCTACGTCTTACCATCACACGCTCGTCCTCAAAGTTCGATCCCCGGCAACGGCGCCAAAATTTGGTGTAGCTCAGTGATGAGTAGCACCTCCTTTAATGTCAATCGGGGAAGACATGAGGATGGTATGAAGACCTCGAGCAAGTGGAGGCACAAGTGCGTGAGTGAGAAGCACACAAGCATGCACACACATACACACACACGCGCACACACGGCAAGACAAAGAGTGAGAAGCAATGGAGTTCTTAGATTACTTTCAAGAAGCTCTTACAAGTTCATTTCAATTACAATCCAACCTCAAAAATGAGTTTCTCTAGCTCTATTTATAGTTTTTGACGAGGTTTTGGCCCTGTCCAGACCTAGTGTCCGGCCTAGTTAAAAATTAGGTTCCAGGGCTTATTTGAGGGCTCAAACGAGATCTAAAAAATACGAAAATTGGTAAGCAACTACTTCTAAGGCTCCTCAAGCTCGAGGACTCCTCGGCTTGCACAAAATGGAGCTACAAAAAGGTGAACATGGTATTTACAGGGGTTGTTAGTGATGAGAATCACTTTTAATTGGTGTAAGGGTTTTGAAAAATTAAAGGGTTGCCTTAGTGCTAGATCTGCGTGAATGTCCGTACTTGCTTCTTCATGAAGAAAATTGTTGGCCTACTTGCCAGATCGTTGTTGACTCCCTTGTCTGCTTGTGCCTTCTCTCCCCTCTGACTCTCTTCTCTGACTGCCATGCCTTGTCAGTCCTTCAGTTCCTTGTCTGCTGCTAACATACGCAATAAGGTCTACCACCGAATCATAGCACCTGGATGAGCGTACAAAATGTCTTCCGTGTCGACCCTCTATATACATCTTCCATTCACCCCCAACCAAGTCACCATGCTAAGAGGGTTCCCTCCCGAATTCATGCCTCTTTCCTGCTCATCCTTTTGTTTTAGCAATGCCCAAAACCTCTGCCCTTGTCTTGTATGAAGGGAACAAGCTGACTTCAAATACTCTCTTGGACATAGAGACCTGTAAAAGCAATTTCTCAAGGCTAGAGAGAGGGAGAGAGACAAAGAGAGAGAGAGAGAGAGAGAGAGAGAGAGAAAGAGAGAGAGAGAGAGAGAGAGAGAGTGAGAGAGAGAGAGAAGATGGTGAGGGTATGGAGATCTGAATCAGGAAGCTTGGTGAATGAACTCAAGCAATGGAATAATAGCCTATGCCCCCCCCCCAAGAAAAGTTCCTAAACTACCCCTCACATTGGCCATTTTTAGATAAAACCCCAACTTTAGAATATACATATGGAAGGCCTTTCTTGTGAAGGTACTCCATATTTGTGCAAGCTGACAAGTCCTCGAGCTTGACGGACCATTTCCTAATCCTCTAGGGCTTTACAAGATTTCTCTACACTCAAATTTGAAAGAAGTTTGAGAAGCTTTGAGAGGCTTAGAAAGTTGAGTTGTCAAGTGGTGAAGTTGCTCCAGCAAACCAGCATAAGACCAACACTACCTCTTTGGATATGTAAAATAGACCTTGTAGGCTTGTGGTTAGTGCAATAAAACCCAATAGGTGCTTAGGAACATCAACAAGAACAAGTTGATGCAAAATAGATAACTTGCACCTTGATTAGTTTACAAAAACCTTCTAAAAATGGATGGAGCTTTTGATCTCAAACAGTGAGATTCGCCAACACAGTAACAATTGGAAAAATTTCCTCTTAAGAGAATTCCATAAATAGGGTTGGCTTGCAAAAATGCATAAAGCCCCAATTTATAACAGCTATAGAAGGAGCGATCACCTTAACACTAAACTGGTATCATCTCGGATTTTCAGGGATGTGTAGAGAATGACCTCGAGACTGAAAAAATTGGATATCTATGAAATTCATGAACCAAATGACGTGAACATTTGTATCCATAAGCTAGATAGTAATACCTTTTGAATACGTTCTTAAGCACTAAATTTTGAGCTCTATAGAGAGAGCATCAAGCTCTCCAAGTTGATTGAATCTCAGGAAGAACGAGTAGTGAACAGAAATGGAACTACGCAATGAACAAAGAGTATATGTATTGCTTCAAATCATCAATCTCCTTAATTCAAAAATGCTGTTGAGTCTTTATATAGACTCTTAAGGATATGTTCACACCTTTTTTCCATGAATTTAAATTCAAAATTAGGCAAGTTTTTTAGTTTAGACTGATTAGAATCATTTCCTACAATCTAGGAAAAGGGAAAGTTGAAGTCATATCTACCTCTTGATTTATTGATTGAGAATCAATCCCAAACACTTATGACTCTTGGCTTTTAGGCCTTTCACTTTTCCCTTTTACAAAGGTAAATACCTTGAACCTTACAAAAGAAATTGATCATATGTGATTAATCACTCAATACAATAAATAAATGCAAATAAAACTCTTCAAGGAGTATATGTGACATCATTCAAATGATGGATTTCATGAAGATCATGTCCACCTCAATCATAATGAAAGATTGATGTTCCAACAGCTCCCCCTCAAGCTAATGTATGCTTGAGTCTTCATTCTTTGATAGGTTAAATACCTACCATAGCTTTGAATCGGTAAAGCTTTACCCCATCAAGTGCCTTTTTCATCATGTTTGCTATTTGCTTCTCAGTAGGAAGAAATGAAATGTCAATTTCCTTTGCCATAAGCTTCTATCTTACAAAGTGGTAATTTACTTTTATGTGCTTTGTCCTTGCATGAAAAATTGGATTTGCAGCCAAATGCATAGAACTTATATTATCTCCAAGTAAGTGAGGTTTTGAACTTGAAAGTCCCAAATCTAAGTGCAACTCCTTGATTCATATTGCTTCTTGAGTTGCAATAGTTAGACCTCTATATTCTTCTTTAGTTGAATATAACGCAATTGTTGGTTGCTTCTTGGAACTCGATGACACCAATTTTGATCCTACAAATGCTAAGTATCCAGAGGTACTTCTTCTATCATCCTTTGCTCCTACTCAATCTGCATTTGAATAGATTTTAATATCCAAATCTGGAGAGTAAGGATAATAGATGCCTTCATTAAGTGTCCCTTTGAGGTACTTGAGTACTCTCTTTGCGGCATCAATGTGTGGCCTTCTTGGTGAGTGCATGAACTGATTAAGCACTCCCACACTATATGATATGTCTGGTCTTGTGTGAGTAGCATATATCAAGCTACCAACTAAGCTTTGATACACTTTAGGATCATCAATCTGCTCACCTTCATAAACACTTAGTTTATGGTTCAACTCCAAAGGTGTACTTGCAAGCTTTGTGTCCTCCATTCTGAACGTGAGAAGTAATTCTTCAATGTATCTTCTCTGAGTTAGATACATCCCTTCATCTGTATAAATCACTTGCATATCTAAGAAAAATGTGAGCTCACCTGGTCACTGATTTTGAACTCCTCTTGCATGTGTCTCTTGATCCTTTGAATGCCATTCAAATCATCACCTATCATAATAATATCATCTACATATACACATAGATAGATGACCTCATTGTGATCCCTTTTGAATAATCAAGAAGGATCTGAGTTGCTAGGTTTGAACCCTTGATCTTGAAGGTATGTAACCAACCTATAGTTCCAAGCTCTAGGAGCTTGTTTCAATCCATACAATGATTTCTTAAGTCAACAAACATAAGATGTATTATTAGGGTTTTCAAAACCTTGTGGTTGTGACATGTATACCTCTTCACTTATCCAACCATTTAAGAATGCATTTTTCACATCAAGTTGGAGGATTCTCCAATTTCTTGCAACACCTACACCTATCAGTGTTCTGATTGTAATCATCTTTGCAACTAGTGTGAAGGTTTCCTCATAGTCTATACCATGAGTTTGTGAGCATCCTTTGGAAAGTGATCTTGCTTTGTACCTGCAAACTGATCCATCTAAGTTCCTTTTAACTTTGTATACCCGTGCAACCAATTACCTTTTGATTTGGTGACATTGGAACCAAATCCCAAGTGCCCATCTCCTTCAATGCATCTATTTCTTCTTTCATGGCATTTTCCCAATCGGGGTTTCCCTTTTCCTCTTCATAGGTTGTAGGTTCCTTTGAAATTGATTCCTTTGCCAATTAGATTGAATGCTTTGCAACAAATGAACCATATCCATACCTTTCTGGTTGTCTTTTCTCCCTTGTTGTGTGCTTGTTGTTGGAGTTAGATGTCTACGGAAGCACAAGAACAACACAAGGAAGAAGAAGAAGCTTGAAGCACAACACACAATACTGAATGTATTACCACTAGAATTTAGAAAGATAAGTAGCCCGTTAGGGCAATAAGCATATATACAAGCTGGGGGAAAAAACCTCCTAAAGAGGGAAAAAAGTGCCCCGGTGGTCCTAGAGTGTTCACAAACATCACTACCTAAGTATATCAACAAATCTCCCCTTGGAGTGATGTGGTGAATGAGGAGCCGACACTCATGTATAAGGAAGTGCCAAGCTATGTGGAATCAATCCACAAAAGGAAGTAAGCCCAAAGCTTTGTGGAAAGCTTCAAACTTCTCCCTAGGCAGAGCCTTCGTAAAAAGGTATGCAATGTTCTCCTGCATATGCCTTTATGCCAAGCTGATCTCCCTATTAGAGAACCTGTCTGTGACATAATGGTAATGCACCTCAATGAGCTTAGTGCGAGCATGGAACACAGGGTTACTTGCAACTGCCAATGCACTCTGACTATCAATGAAGATGGTGGTGGGAGAAGACTGACCAACAACCAAATCAGCCATAAGGCATCTGAGCCACACACACTCAATAGTCACTATGAAAACTACCCTATACTCAGCCTCACAACTCGAAGTAGCTATAGTAGGTTGCTTCTTGCTCAGCCAAGATATATGAGCTACCAAGCATGAAGCAAAAACCACTAGAGGACACACGAGTGTCATAGCAACCAACCCAATCAGATTCAAAAAAAGCATGCAAATCTAGAGGCTAGTGATCCGCCCTTGGGATAAAACAACCCAAGTAGCCGAGTACCAATCAAGTAGCAAAAGATGCACTTATCTGCTTGCCAAGGCCTGACACTTGGGCAACGCATAAACCTGCTCATCTGTGAGACAACAAACTGAATATCTAGCTAAGTAATGCATAAGTAAATCAGGCATCTAATAGCTTGTTGATAGAGAACAGAATCAAATGCATCTCCAACATCATGAAGATTCAATCATAAACATATCTCCATAGGAGTGGCAATAGGTTTACAGTCTTCAAGGCCAAAATGCTGCAATAATGTGTCAATATATTTTGTTTGACACAAAGCCATTCCACCATCGACATGCATAAACTAAATGCCCAAATAATGATGCAAATGCCCCAAATCAGACATCTCAAATGAGGCATGCAAATCAGCCTTAAAATCAGCAATATGCTTCTCAATAGGACGAGTGAGCAGTATATCATCAACATAGACAACAATGATCAGAAGCACATCATTAACACACTTAACATATAATTTGCTTTTTGTTGGACTATTCTCAAAACCATGTGCAATCAGATAGGCATGTATCTTCTCATACCAAGCACGTGGTGCTTGCTTTAAACCATATAATGTTTTCTTTAACCTACACACCTGGTTTTCATGCCCATTCTACACAAAGCCATGGGGTAGGAAAACATATACTTCTTCATGCAAGTCACCATTCAAAAATGCTATTTTAATGTCCAACTGATGTACATTCCAACCATAATGAGCTGCAAGTGCATGGATGCTACAAACAGTAGTCATTCGGCAAGTAGGAGCAAAGGTTTAATCAAAATCAATGCCTCTTTCCTGCACATAACCCTTTGCAACAAGCCTAGCCTTATACCTGTCAACTGTTCCATCAAGTTTACGCTTCAGCTTGTATACCCACTTAGTGCCAATGGCCTTCTTGCCAAGAGGCAAGTCACATAAATACCAGGTACCATTTTTCATGATAACATCATATTCAGATTGCATTGCAGCCATCCAATGTTCATAATTTTGTGTTGGCATAGTTTTTGCCTGCTCAATATCAACTCTCCCATCAATAAGTGCATCATGTAAATCTACATCAAAAATGGAATGATCTTGAAACCTACAAAGGCTGAGAAGTTGCCTCATTAGGACCAGCACTAGATTGTCCACCTATAAAAAGAGGGAGCCAAGTATCATACATGTTTTTCGAGCTAACAGATGTCTCCTTAGTACATGAAAGCAATGGCTGAATAGCATCTTTCACAAAAACAACATCATGGCTAACCAGAATGCATTTAGACTATGGATGATATAGACAATAGCCTTTACTTTTAGAACTGTACCCAACAAAAATACATTTTACTGCTTTATCATCCAATTTTTGCGATGTTGTTTATGCACTAATGCATATGCAAGCAACCAAAAACATGCAAATGAGCAATAGATGGCTTGCGATCATGCCAAGCCTCATATGGAGTGATAGACTACAGTGCTTTAGTGGGACACTTGCTAAGTACATATGCTACAGACATGACCGCCTCAAGCCAGAAACTATGTGGTAAAGCCTGACTCTTGACCATACACCTCGCCATCTCCATGAGTGACCTGTTCTTTAATTCAGCAAATCAATTTTGTTGAGGTGTAAATGGCACTATACACTAGTGTTTTATCCCATGTTCAACTAGAAATGCATTAAAATCAGAAGACATATATTTCCCCCCTTGATTAGAACTGAGGGTGCCCATTTTACATGCTGACAGATTTTAAGCCAAAACCAAAAACTGTTTGAAGCACATGAGTACTTTGGAATTTGGTTTCAATGGATATACCCATGCATGCCTGCAAAACATCATCAATGAAAGTCACGAAGTAAAGATAATTTCCAAAAGAAGGTGTTTGCATAGGACCATAGACATCACTATGTACAAGCTGCAATTTCTGAGTAGCCCGAACTGAACCATCTTTTGGGAAGGAGGAACACTCCATTTTGCCCAAAATATAGTCTTCACAAACATGTTTTCCGTGTGCCTCAAGTTTGGGCAAAGACGACATCATATCATATTTCTACAGGCATAGCAAACTAGCAAAATTCAGATGACTAAAGCATGTAAGCCAAAGCTTTGCATCTGACATAGCCTGAGAATAGTGTACTACACATGCTGAATCATTCACAATTCTTTCATAGTCTATGAGCTTATATAGCCCACGACATAAAATGCCAGAAGCAATAATCACATCGCTATTTGACAGATCATGAACTGTACACTTCTCATCAACAAATTTCACAACCAAGCCAATCTTGGCTAAAGCCGAAATTGATAACCAATTCTTCTTGATCCTGACACAAATAAAGCATCTCGCAAAGTGAAATAACTACCATTAGTAGTAGTCAAAATGATCTTACCAACTCCCATAACAGGATAAGAGGAGTTGTTGGCACATGTAACAATATTCCATATAGGGGCATGCTCGAGTGAAGAGAAGAATCTGCACTATGAGGTAATATATTTGGTTACCCCATTATCAAAGTACCAACCATCCGAGTTTCTTGTAGACATGCACTGCTCATGCAAAGATGGGTCAAAACTGCAAACAATAGTAAATGCCCATTCTTCATCCGACACAAGATTAGCAAACTTTGTTTTCGATGTAGAGGCCTCTGCAATAACCATTCTAGCATCTTTTTTCTTTGCCTCTTTTGTAGCCAGTTTAGGAAAATTCTTTATGATATGAGCATTTCCTTTACAGTACTTGCAAAAAAATTTCTGCTTTTCTGATTTCTTCTCATCTTTGTCTTCCTTCTTCAAATGTGTAGCATTTGCAGATTTTTGCTTGCTAGTAGATGAGCTGCATTTACCTTTGCCCCTCTAACTAGCCAAGAAAGCTTGATCTGCAACATGCATAATAGACTTGTTATGCCTAGACTAATCTTCCTGCAACAGAACGGAAACTAACTCCTCAAATGACAAGGCATTTGGATTGCCCTTCATCATCAAAGGAAGAGTAGAAGCAAAACTCTAATATGAATCAGGAAGAGCATTCAGAATGTTCTGCACAAGTGAGCTATCTAGTATAACCTCATCAACGAAAATCAATTATTCCTTCAAATCCTTGATCTTTGTTAGAAAACTATCCATAGAATCACCTTCATTCATGTGCTCACTCTCCAATTGTTTTTGGAGGTGTTGGATATGCTCAATACTCCACCCTCATGTGAGCACAAATGATCCATGGTGCTCTAAGTTGTAAAGCCCCCATTATGAGGAGAAGCCATTATGAGAGACCGAACATTTATGGAACCCTAACTTCCAAGTTAGATGAGGTCTATGTGTGACCCTTGATGGTTGTAGATGATGTTTGTGAGCCTAGCCATTAGGTTAGGTAGGGCATAAACTTCCAGGCCATTTGGTTGCCATTTAAGGTGAAAATAAAGGCCCTATGGCGTCGCGCGGTTTCCCCATAGAAACTTAATGGGGGGGAGTGAAGAGGGGGGCTTGCCCCCTTCTACGGGGGCTGGGGGGCCTATCCCCCTGGCCCGTAGGGCCAAGACGGTAGGACTTCTGGTCATGGAGATATTGTCGGATCGTATATTTTATCGACTACTTTGTATCTCCCGACTACCTTTATCTATACCGAACCACCTTGTAAAAGCTATATAAGTGCAGCCTAGGTTGAGCTTTACATAGCATTGCACACTAGTAAGCCCTTCATCTAGAGTCTGTCTAGATTACCATCTAAGCTCCACATTGGGAGTGCACGGGTGGATAGCACCATCATTGTAATTGCATTACGCTCGGCAATCTAAGAATTTGAGTTCTCTGTCTCTTAGTCTGCGTCTATCTTTGTCTTCGTTTTTCCCTCAACTCTGTCTACAAGTCTATTCCGTTGTGCTGTTATTTTCTTACATGGTATCAGAGCTCAGGAGGCTCTGAGTGGTGCAGAAGTAGAAACACAAAGGTTGCAGAGATCTAAACGACAAAAGATAGAATATGTCAAACGGTGCATCATCATCTACGATTGGAGGTCAAGGCAGTTCATCATCAGGAGTAGGTGGTGCACAAGCAGGAGCAGCAATGATGCTGGTCATCCCAATGTTGCGGATACACCACCAACATTCACAGAAGGTAAAGTTGATGGTACGAACTACACCCAATGGAAGTTCAAAATCACTTCTATTCTTGATTCGTATGAGCTTTTGGAGACTGTTCTTGGGACTAATCATGAGCCCCAAGAAAGACCTGATCCAAATAATCCTGGTCAAATGATTCCTCCTGATGCTGATCTTCTACATGCTTGGAAACATAGAAATGGAGATGCACTCTGTGCTCTTGTTACAAGCACTTCTGACAGTGTTTTGACTCTCATTCAGCATACTACGAAGGCATGTGAAGCATGGAACATATTGATAAATCAATATGAAACTCGTAATCAGACACAGATTCAGAACTTGGAGAATCAGCTTGTAGCATAACGGTTTGCTGATGGGGAGATTGCAGAGGTGTTTATCACTCGCATAAAGAATATACGAGATCAAATGGCTGGAGCAGGTGTTCAAAAGTTAAGTGAGGAGCTAGCTCGACGTTGTCTTCGAATCTATCCACCTAAGTTTGATGGTTTGGTAACTACTCTTAACACTCAAATTAGACCTCAACCACTAACTTTTGAAGAATTTAGTGCCTTACTCATGGAGGAGGAGCTGCGGCTCAAGGCAAAGAGTGGTGGTAGCAAAGGAGATGCTGCATTCATAGCAAATGCCAAAGGAGGCAAAACTGATGCTTCAAAAGATGGAGACAAAAAGAAGAACCACAAAAAGAAGTTCAAGGGAGAGTGTTTCCACTGCAAGAAGAAGGGACACAAAATCCAAGACTGTCGCATAAAGAAGGCAGAAGAGAAGAGTGGCTCTTCAAAAGGTGGCAAGGGCAAGGAGTCTATCAACACAATAGAAATAGAGCTTGAGTTATTTGTTACGATAGAGGAGGTGTGCTCCTCGGCTAAAGATTCAAGAACATATGACTCATGGGTGTTGGACAGTGGTGCATCTCGTCACATGATGAGTAGAAAAGACCTTTACAGTTCCTTATAGCCTCTAAAGGAACCCATCACAGTAAAGGTAGGAAACAATGCAAGATGTCCTGCAGAGGGTGAAGGTACGATTTCTTTCATTAACTCTAATGGCGATATCAGAAAGCTTTCAAATGTGTTGTATGTTCCACAAATAAAACGAAATCTACTTTCAGTAGCTTCTATAACTGATCAAGGTCATCAAGTATCTTTCAGTAAGATAGGAGCTAAGATTATGGACGGTAACAACAACATTGTTGGGATTGGCATAAGGAGGAACAACCTGTATGAGTTGTGTGCTCTTACAGCCACTACAAACCTGGGCACAAGTAAGCTATGGCATGAGAGATTTGGCCACATTGGATACCTTGTACTGAAGGAGATGCATCGGAGGGGTATGGTTGCACACCTACCATCGATTGCAGAAATGAAGGAACCATGTGAAGCTTGCATGATGGGCAAGCAACTGAGGAAGCCATTTCCACAAGAAAGCAAGAATAGGGCAAGCTATCCTCTAGAGTTGGTGCATGCTGACTTGTGCGAAAAAATGCCTACACAAGCCTTGGGTGGATCTTCCTACTTCATGTTACTTGTCGACGACTATAGCAGGAAGATGTGGGTGTACTTCCTTCATGATAAGGCTCAAGCTTTTGGTAAGTTTAAAGAATGGCTTCAGCTTGTTGAAACTGAAACAGGGAAGAAGATGAAGAAATTCAGGACAGAAGGTGGTGGTGAGTTCACATCAATAAAGTTTGAAGATTTCTGCAAGAGTAAGGGAATCAAGCATCAACTCACAGTGGCACATAGTCCTCAACAGAATGGTGTTGCAGAACGTCGGAATCGAACCATCATGGAGATGGCAAGGTGTATGTTGAAAGGAAAGGGTTTGCCTAATCAATTTTGGGCGAAGGTTGTCAACACTGCTGTCTACATCTTGAATCGAACCCACACCAAGGCACTTGATGCAAAGACTCCACAAGAAGCCTACACTGGTAAAAAGCCTTCTATTTCCCATTTCAAAGTATTTGGAAGTGAATGTTATGTACATGTTCCAGATAGGGAGAGAAACAAGATTCAACCAAAAAGCATCAAATGGATCTTCGTAGGGTACAATGAAGATAAGAAGGCTTATAAGCTTTATGAACCTGAGGCTAAGAAGATCATGGCGAGTCGTGATGTGGTGTTCAAGGAGAGCAGCCACATGCAGTGGAGGAGGAAAAGAGAGCTTCCACTTTATCATCAGGCGAAGGGGCAATCCACTATGAACCTGGCCTAAGAGCTATCCCTTCTACACAAGAGAAGGAAACATCATCTTCAGATGATGAGTTTGTAAGTCACCAACCTGCCGACACCCAAGTGGAAAAGCCATTGCCACATTGGGTGAGGTAGCTCTATGATTCTCCAAACCCCATCCCACAATCACTAGAACAGGTTGCAGATGGACTGAGGCGATCACATAGAATGGAGGAACAGAGACGGCCAAACACCCATATTGTAAACACAGTGTTGATGGCTGATCTCATTCAAGAAGAAGCAAAGGAACCAACCAATGTGGAAGAGGCACTCCATGATCCGAATTGAAGGGTTGCCATGCAAACATAATACAACAATATCATGAAGAATGGAACTTGGGAGCTAGTGGATGGACCCCCTAAGCGTAAAGTCATTGGCACCAAGTGGGTCTGGAAGCTAAAGTACAAGGCTAATGGTACTCTAGAAAAGTATAAAGCAAGACTTGTTGCACATGGCTACTCACAAGTTGAAGGCATTGACTTTTGTGAATCATTTGCCCCAACTGCAAGAATGACTACTATCTGAGTAGTACTAGCTGTGGCTGCACATAAGCATTGGCCAGTCTATCACATGGATGTCAAGTCAGCGTTCCTGAATGGAGACCTCAAGGAGGAGGTATATGTGTCTCAGCCACCAGGGTTTGAGGTTCCCAATTCAGAGAACAAGGTATGTAAGCTGAAGAAGGAATTATATGGGCTAAAACAAGCCCTAGAGCATGGTACTAGTGGGTAGATAAGTATCTCTTGGATCTAGGTTTCAAAAGATGTGCTTCTGATGCTAACTTGTATGTTCTAAAGAGAGGAGGGAAGACAATTGCACTTGTACTCTATGTAGATGAACTTATGATTACAGGAAATGATGATGCTCTTCTTCAACAAACAAAAGATGCCGTGAGTTCAAAATTTGAAATGACAGACTTGGGCTTAATGCATTATTGCTTAGGTCTTGAAGTTTGGCAGGAACCAGGGAAGATTTTCATCTCTCAACAAAAGTATGCAAGGTAGATATTGAAGGCATTCGACATGGAGGATTGCAAGGAAATTTCTACACCTATGGAGGTCAACACAAAATTAGCTATTGAAGATACTTCATCTCCAGTGGATATTGGAAGATACAGGAAATTAGTTAGAAGTCTCATCTAATCTACTTGTGCAATAGTAGACCAGACATCTCTTATGGTGTTGGAGTAGTAAGCAGGTTCTCTAATAAGCCTTGTCAAACTCATTGGAAGGCAAGCACGTGGATACTCAGGTATGTGAAAGGAACTACTGATTATGGTATTCTTTATGAAGAAGGATCATCTCTGGTCGGATAGTGTGACTCAGATTGGGCAAGAGATATTGATACTAGAAAATCAGTTTTTGGATATTGCTTTTCTTTAGGATCAGGGATTTTCTCTTGGATTAGTAAGAAGCAACCGACTGTAGCATTATCTTCTACTGAAGCTGAGTACAAAGCTGCATGCGTTGCAACATGTGATGCAGTATGGTTGAGGAGGATCCTATGGCACATATGAATACAAGGACAGGAGGCTACAGAGTTGAAGTGTGACAACCAAAGTTGCATGGCCATTGCCAAAAATCCTGTTTTCCATGCACGTACCAAGCACATATAAATCTAGTATCACTACGTGCGTGAGTTGATTGAGGACGGGGTCATGGAAATAATCTATTGCCCTACTAAAGAAAATGGAGCAGACATCTTCACCAATGCTCTTGGGAGAGAGAAACTTCCTCGACACTTTCCAAAGCTTGGGATTGGACCAAGGAGGTAGTTCACCATCGGGTGGACATTGAGGGGGGGTGTTGGATATGCTCAATACTCCACCCTCATGTGATCACAAATGATCCATGGTGCTCTAAAGTTGTAAGGCCCCCATTATGAGGAGAAGCCATTATGAGAGCCCAGACATTTGTGGAACCCTAACTTCCAAGTTAGATGAGGTCTATGTGTGACCGTTGATGGTTGTAGATGATCTTTGTAAGCCTAGCCATTAGGTTAGTAGGGCATAAACTTCCAGGCCATTGGGTTGCCATTTAAGGTGAAAATAAAGGCCCTGTGGTGTCGCATGATTTCCCCATAGAACCTTAATGGGGGGAGTGCAGAGGGGGGCTTGCCCCCTTCTGCGGGCTCCGGGGGGCCTATCCCCCCGGCCCGTAGGGCCAAGATGGTACGACTTCTAGTCGTGGAGATATTATGAGATCGTATATTTTATTGACTATTTTGTATCTCTCGACTACGTTTATCTATACCAAACGGCCTTGTAAAAGCTATATAAGCACCAACTAGATTGAGCTTTACATAGCATTGTGCACTAGTAAGCCCTTCATCTAGAGTCTGTCTAGATCGCCATCTAAGCTCCACATTGGGAGCGCACGGGTGGATAGCACCATCATTGTAACTGCATTACACTCGACAATCTGAGAATTTGACTTCTCTATCTCTCAGCCTATGTCTATCTTTCTCTGCGTTTTTCTCTCAACTCTGTCTACAGGTCTATTCCGCTAAGCTATCATTTTCTTACAGGAGGTAAGCAACATGAGCCTCATTCCTAGCTTGGTACAATGTGGTAAGTGTATCCCAGGCATCCTTAGCTATTCTACAAGAGCGAATGTGAGGAATAATGGCATGTTTGATAGACAAAGCTATCAATGCATGTGCCTAGGCATCCCTGCCATCCCAACAAATTTTCTTTGTAGTAGGTGCAGCAAAAACTGCAGCACAAATAGGAATTTATAGAATATTATCATCTTCAACACCTTCTACATCAGCTTCAATACCTACAATTGTAACAGTTGCAGGTGTGATAGGATGTTTTTTAGCACCCTGCACAATGTTCCATAGTCCTTTTGCAACCAATACATGTCACATCATATAAGCCCATAGTGGGTAGTTGGTACCATCCAACTTATCCTCAAAAACCAATATACGGAATACATCATTGCTTTCAGCCATGGTCGGTGACTAAAATACCTTAATGTAGAAAATTGACTATATCTCAAAAAGTTGAGCAGAACTGCCGAGATGAATTCTGCTAAACCTGTAGCAGACTTCGAGACGCTTTTAGCGAACCAAAACTGGTATATACCTTTGGCACAAAAAGATTAAATAACCTAAACAAGCACTAGGATAGTGCGTTCGAAGGTTGAAACGAGCTAAGATCGAGATTTCAGCACCACAAAGCGAAGTAGTTTTGATCTCAAAAACACCTTGAGTATGCTCACCAAAATTCGTGTGATTCTGAGGCTGCAATCGGAGAGGTGTCGATGATGCCCTAGATGAAGCGATGACCTACTCTGATACCAATTGTTGGAGTTAGACGTCTGCGGAAGCACTCGAACAACAGAAGGAAGAAGAAGAAGCTTGGAGCACAACACACAATACTGAATGCATTACCATTAGAATGTACAAATATACATAGCCCATTAGGGAAATAAGCGTATATACAAGCCAAGGGAAAAAAACCTCCTAAAGAGGGAAAAAAGTGCTCCGGCAGTCCTAGAGTGTTCACACACATCACTAACTAAATATATCAACACTTGCTTCGAGCATTCTCCACACTCTTGCATCTTAACTTCCATAGCTTGTAATCCTTTTTGTTTTCATCTTGGTCATCATCTATATCACTTCTTGGATCCTAGACATGTGTATCATGCTTTTTTCTTAATTGATGAGAATCAGAATCAAGATCATATGGTAGAGTTATCTTTTTTTGTCTTCATCATACCAAGAACTGCGTTCTTCAAACACAACATCTCTACTTGTAGTGAATTGCGTGGTTGAAGGATTATAGAACCTATAGCCCATCTAAGTTGATTCATATCCAATAAAAATCCCTTTGTTGCCCTTTCATCTAGCTTACCTCTTATTTGTGATGGTACATGAACATAAGCTTGGAGAGGCTTGGAAAGTTGAGTTGTCAAGTGGTGAAGTTGGACCAACAAACCAGCATAAGACCAGCCCTAGCTCTTTGGATATGTAAAATAGACCTTGTCAGCTTGGGGTTAGTGCAATAAAACCTAGTAGGTACTTTGGAACATCAATAGAAACAAGTTGATGCAGAATAGATAACTTGCACCTTCACTAGCTCACAAAAACCTTCTAAAAATGGATGGAAGTTATGACTTCAAACACTAAAAGCAGTCAGCACAGTAACAATTGGAAAAATTCCTCCCAATTGA
Source organism: Ceratopteris richardii (assembly GCA_020310875.1). Classification (NCBI taxonomy): domain Eukaryota; kingdom Viridiplantae; phylum Streptophyta; class Polypodiopsida; order Polypodiales; family Pteridaceae; genus Ceratopteris; species Ceratopteris richardii. The sequence goes on from CM035408.1 coordinate 42,807,398, forward strand.
GTGTCATAATTTAAAATCCCTAATTTAAAACAAGGATAGAAGGAGCGATCACCTTAACAATGAACTGGTGTCATCCCGATTTGTTAAGGATGTGTAGAGAATGACCTTGAGACTGAGTAACTTGGATATGTCTAAAATTAATGAACCAAATGACTTGAACATTTGCAGACATAAACTATACACTAATACCTTTCTAATGAGTGCTTTATCGCTAGATTTGGAGCTCTATAGAGAGAGCAGCAACTCTACAAGTTAGCTAAATCTAAGGAAGAATGAGTATTAAATAGAAATGGCACCAAGCAATGAACAAAGAGTATATGCATTGCTTCAAATCATCAATCTTCTTAATGTAAAAATGTTGTTGAGTCTTTATATAGACTCTTGAGGATATTTCCATGCCTTTTCTCCATGAATTTGAATTCAAAATAATGCAAGTTTGTTGGTTTAGATTGATTGGAATCATTTCCTACAATCTAAGAAAAGGGAAAGTTGAAGTCATATCTACCTCTTGATTGATTGATTGAGAATCAATCCCAACCACTTCTAGCTCGTGGATTTTAGGCCTTTTACTTTTCCCTTTTACAAAGTTAAATACCTTGAACCTTACAAAACAAAGTGATCATATGTGATTAATCACTCAATACAATAAATGAATGCAAATAAAACTTTTCAAGGAGTATATGTGACATCATTCAAATGATAGATTTGATGAATATCATGTCCACCTCAAGCATAATGAAAGCTTGATGTTCCAACAGCTCCACCTCAAGCTAAAGTATGCTTGAGTCTTCATTCTCTAATAGGTTGAATATGTGCCATAACTTTGAATTTACAAAGCTTTATCCCATCAAGTGCCTTTGTCATCATGTTTGTTATTCGCTTCTCACTAGGAACAAATGAAATGTCAATTTCCTTTGCCATAAGCTTTTGTCTTACAAAGTGGTAATGTACTTATATGTGCTTTGTCCTTGCATGAAAAATTGGATTTGCAGCCAAATGCATGGAACTTACATTATCTCCAAGTAAGTGAGGTTTTCAACTTGCAAGTCCCAAATCTGAGTACAACTCCTTGAGTCATATTACTTCTTGAGTTGCAATAGTTAGACCTCTATATTCTACTTCAGTTGAAGATAAAGCAACTGTTGGGTGCTTCTTGGAACTCCATGACACCAATTTTGATCTTGCAAATGCTAAGTATCCAGAGGTACTTCTTCTATCATCCTTTGCTCCTACCCAATCTTCATCTGAATAGATTTTAATATCCAAATTTGAACAATAAGGATAATAGATATTGATACCTTCATTATGTGCAAGTTGATTGAATCTGAGGAAGAATGAGCACTAAATAGAAATGGCACCAAGCAATGAACAAAGATTATATGTATTGCTTCAAATCATGATTCTCCTTAATGTAAAAATGTTTTTGAGTCTTTATATACACTCTTGAGTATATTTCCATGGCTTTTCTCCATGAATTTGAATTTGAAATTAGGCAGGTTTGTTAGTTTACATTGATTGGAATCATTTACTACAATCTAGGAAAAGGGAAAGTTGGAGTCATATCCACCTATTGATTGATTGATTGAGAATCAATCCCAACCAATTCTAACTCGTGGCCTTTTAGGCCTTTTACTTTTCCCTCTTACAAAGTTAAATACCTTGAACCTTAGAAAAGAAAGTGATCATATGTGATTAAGCACTCAATACAATACTAATGAATGCAAATAAAACTCTTCAAGGAGTATATGTGGCATCATTCAAATGATGGATTTGATGAAGATCATGTCCATCTCAAGCATAATGAAAGCTTGATGTTCCAAAAAATTCATACGTAAATGGGGGGTTTAGGACTTGATTTTAATTAGGGCAGACATTAAGGTGTGAAGAGAGTCTTTCTTAGGAACTCGTTCTCTTTAGATACCTATAACAGTTGGAGATAGAGACTCGTTCACTCAAATCATTCGTCAAAGAAAAGTTTTCCACTTGATTTTAATTAGGACAGACATTAGTGTTTGATGAGGATCACTTTTTAGAACCTACCTATAAAGGTGAACAAAGGCGCATTGTACGTCTTCATGTTCGTTCTCTCTTCTAATCAAGTGTGGGTTTCAGATGGTTTCTTTTTTTGATGGACTTTGATTTCAAAATAGTTGCAATAAAGGAAATACAGATATTAGAGCCTATCATTTGTCTAGAATGACTCATGGAGAACCACCAACAAGAGAAGCTGATGAACTAGTGGATACATACCTCTTCAACTTGGAAATATCTCCATCATGGGCTGAAAAGCTAGTGCCCATGCTTACCCATGGAACATGACATAGAATCAATTCTACAAAAGACCAAGTACTTTGGAAAATAAGAAACCTTCACATTGTGGTGGGTAGCTTATATTTCAAGGGTTCTAATGGAGTACTTCTAAGATGTGTGGAAGATGAGGAGAGAAAAAATATGATTTTACAAGGCCATGAAAATATATGGAAAGTCCATAAAGGAGTAAATGGAATGACTCAAAAACTTATAAGGTTAGGAGTATATTGGCCAAATATGTAAAATGAGATACATGAATGCAAGCTGAATTGCAACTTATGCCAAGTCTCCTCACCAGAAGAACATTCATCTCTGAGCTATTTGACAATAACACCTAAGTGGAGTAAGCCAATGATGAAATTCTTCAAAGCACAAGAATAGCCAAAAGGTTCAAGTCAAGCTAGAAAGAGAGCCCTAAAAGAACAAAGTAAAGATTATGTGATAATAAGAAGGTAACTTTTCAAGGGAGGAAAAGAGAATCAATTAAGAATGTGTGTTCAGTTAGGAGAGGACCTTCTTATATTGGAAATGGCTCATGCTAGAGCATCTAGAGGTCATTCCTTAGTTGATAAGATTGTAAAGCTGATACTCTTTGCATGCTTATGGCGGCCAACTTCCCATATGGATATAGAGACGTATGTAAGAAGTTGCGATGTGTATCAAAGAACTAAGTATCCAATTAGAAGAGATGACATGCCCTTTAGATGAATGGTATATGCAAGAGCTTTCTCAAGATGGGGAATTGACTTTATTGGACCCATTAATGCTCCAACAAGAGGATCTCATGCTGAGTATATCATAGTGGCTATAGATTACTTAACTAGGTGGGTAGAAGCCAAGGTCACTAAAAAAAAGTGACTCCTAGAATATGTTCACCTAAGCACCAACTTAGGGACTTGCGGAGAAAGAGACTATACCTCAATCCCCTCTCAAGTGCATATAGTGGGGATACACACTTTTACTTATCAATCCAAAGAGTATACAAACCTAGCCGAGTGTATGAAGACATGCAATCATGTAATGATCAATGCAAATGAACTACTCAAAGAGTGTAAATGAGGTCAAGACTTATCCAAACAAGCTTCAACTGTTGGTTATGGCGAAACGATACTTGGTGCAGCAGCCGTCAGTATTTTGGACTTTTCTCCCAGCTCCAAACTCCAAATATAGCGAATAGCATATGCGTTTCGAAGCTCTCAAGAAGACGCATCCAATGGCAGTGGTTTCACTCAATTCTGACACTCCTACTTCAAGTTATGGGCAAAATACTGAGTCGCGGGAAATCTTTCCTACACTTCAGCACTTCCTACACTTCGTACACACATTACCTACAGCAAACAATAGCTCTCAAGGATAGACAACACACCCAAGCACTCTTTCCAAGCAATACACATGCATGCAAGCTCACAGAGAAGAAGATATGGAGTGAAGAAGACACAAATTCGAATTTCTGTGCTCTCTATTCTCACAATGGCAAAAAGTCTTTTACAAAGAGTCACATTTGACTTATATACTTGTGCCCTAAAAATGGTCCTTTCACACAAGAGACCGGCACTTTATTCACTAAGAGACTAATTTCCTACTATTTTACAAAGGTAAATCTCTAATCTTCTGTGGGGATGCATCTAGAGGACTCCTCTAGTGCATTTACAATGGAAAATATATTACAAGAATGATTATGATACAAAAATATGATGTCCAAATCGGAAAAATTTTGGGGCCCATCTTTTTCTCTGCTTTGTGCTTCTTTTAGCTCTGCAACACTCTCCCCCTCTTCGTCTCTGTCGTCCCTTGACAGGCTTTGCTTCTTGTCTTCAGTTTGTTCTCTGCACGCAACCTTTGCTCATTGTTACCTGTTTATAAAACAGGTGTTCAGTTTTGACGGCCTCTTCTTAATCCTTGTTTTACATTCTTCTCTTTTGCTCGCCCGCAACCCCTGGAGTTTGACTGACTACCTGATACTCCGCAGTCTAGTTCACCTATAGGCTCATTACTTCTGGGTTGCCATCGTAATTCTGGTTGCCACGCACGCCATCAGTGGAAGGTTGGAGATGTGGTGCTTCAGTCTTCGATCTGGACCTTCCAAAGATCAAGAGGTTGAAGCACCCATGTGGGTTGCGTCCTTTCCTTGGTGTGTGTGCCCCTGCGGGGCTCTGTGCAGAGATGGGTGTTGCGCCCCTGGGGGGCTTCTTGTAGAGATATATCTTCAGATATTTCTTTTTAGTGAAGCTGCTTCTTTCGTTGTCTTCTTCGTTTCTTTCTCTTACTTGATTCTCCCTCAACACTGCCCCCCTCCTGGACTCTGTCGTCCCCGACAGGCTTTGATAAGCGACGGGCATATGTTTTATATACTGTTTGCTCTGTATCATTTAGCAGATTGGCTTCACGTATCATGAGTTGTTTCCATTGTTCTGCCTTCACACTGTCATTGGACGGCTGTCTATGATCTGCGAAGAAGCTAAGTTCATATGCCACTAATCTGGCTTGCCTAATCTGAAGGTGGATCCTTGGCTCGTCCCCCATGTTTGCCTGTTTTTCTTGAGGTGTGTTATCCGGTACCTCGATCACAATTTGTTCTTTGCTTTGTAACTCCTCTGTTTCCTTAATTTCTGGAGTTTGGACTTCCTCTTTGATAGGTGCCTTGACATAAGGAGCATCGGTGGGAACTTCCTTGATGCTTATCCGTGTAGCATCATTCAACTGAATGACATGCTCCGGTTCAATGGGATCTTCATGATTTCCTGGCGTCACTTCCACTTGATCGATCTCATTCCATTCTTCTTCTTGAGTTTCTGTCCGTATATCGGTATCCAAGGTATCTTTTTCAGGGCTGGAATCTGTATTGGTGCTGGAATCATCTATCCCTAGTTCTTTGTATCTTCCAGCCTGTTTTGGTGTCTTCTCTGGACTCCGTTGTTGTTTCTCTTGACTTGCCTGCCTATAATGATGACCTTGAGTGTTTAAGTTCACCTGCCCTTGCATGTACTGATGTGTTTCTTCGAGGGCAGCGGAAAGATCTCTCTTTGTAATAGGCGTTTGAGCTGTCGTGATCTTCGGTAAGAGATGAGTTCCCTTTGATTGTGGTGTAGCTTGGGCTTCCTCCTCCCGTAAACGCTTTGTACCCCTCATGGGTTTTTGTTTGCTTGTTCCAGCTTCCTCAACCACCACAACTGCTTTCTTTTTCTTAGGGACCGTAGCAGATTTAGCATATTTGGCGAGCCCTTCTGAGGTCGGCATCTCCCTTAAGCAGTTTTTCATCTCGAGAGCTTCATATATCAATAATGTTAATGCAGAACTGCCATTCAAAAACTTCTTCTGGCCCCATTTCTTCTGGGCTTCAAATATCCTTTCTTGGACATACCCTGTTAAATTAATTTTGTTTCCTATTTGTCGCATGGCATGTGATAATAGTTGTACTACAATCTTTTGTGGAGCCGTGTATCTGTGCATACTGGGGAAGCATAAATGTTGATGCACCAGATGGACAGCATCTTCAATGTCTATTCTGTTAATCTCCAGGAAGGACCTCTTCTTCGGGTCATGACATTCCTCTTTGACACTAGTAATTCCTGCTTGATTCCATCCAAAAGCTTTTGATCAACTCATGTGTGAATTGAATGGTCTTCCAAATTCCGACTTTATCCAATACTCGTGCTTCTGGAACTGACATTTTTGTAGCTGCAGGCTGCATGGTATTCATTACCTGTGCACATCTCTGAAAATCTGGAACATAGATTGGCAATTTGAGAAATGCCTCTATGCTGCTTGTGTCCATACATCTTCGATATGCGGTAACCCTTGTATTATTGTCTTGAAATCGTGTGACATGATTGGAAAATAGTGATCTGTATCCATAATCTTGATAGTTGCCATGAAAATGAGTTCCGAGACTAGTTGGTCATCACGGAACCAATGGCCTCTTGCTCTTGTTACTGATTCCAATGGAAGAAGCGGCACCTCTTCCTGTTGCGTAGAGTCTGAATCAGTAGACGCCATCTGCACTCAATATAGAGTATGAATTAGTTGCCATATATTATCAGAAATCCTCCTTTATTTGTTTGTCATAAGCTCGATGTTGCTCCGAGTGAATGGTGTCGCCCCTTTCCTGTGTGTGTGAGAAAGGTAATACCTAGATTTTGCACATTTTTAGGTATTTTTATATTTTCATCTGACAAGGAAAACAGAAAAGTTGGCTTATAGCCGAAGCGGTCTTTTTTTTTTTTTTTTGAGTAATTTTCTTAATGTATGTACAAGTGTTCTCCTATTTCCCAAGGGGAAAATGTGCTTGACTATCCTGAAATAGAAGAAGGATGTGCCGAATGCTTGGCCTTGTAATGTGGCCCTATCATGCATACTTTGGGTCTCGAAGGCTCCATATGTGTGCAATTGGAAGTAGTTGGTTGATGCATGCCTTTTGTTTTGTCTTTAGGTATCCAAATCTGCTTCATTTTGCGAGGCCTTGTTGTATGTTGGCCAATTCCGCTGAATGTGGCTCTTTTCTTGTTGTATGTCTGCTCTACCTGATGTGTAAATCGTGGAATGTCTCGGGTTGCCATTACAGACTCCTTCTTTCTCCAGTAACTCTTTTTTTGTGGTTGTTTTGCCTGTGGACCATATTGGTTCTTGTTGTGCTGAAGATCATCATTTCGGCTTAGTTTCTTTGGAGCGCATGATTTGGGAATCCAAATTTGCGAACGATCCTGTTGAGCGGCTACTACTTTCTTTGGAATCCATATTGTGGCAATTCGTCGATGACTTCGTTGTTCCGACTGAGTTGTTTTCTCATTTGATTGTTTGTTCTGATGTCGGTTGTGCTTTTGTCGTCGAAGATACTCCTTCACTTGATCTTTCTTTATCCACGCTTGGTTAGAGTATGGGATAGGATATAGTTTAAGAGGTATAGATTTTGAATCACTCAGAGGACTGGTCTCTCTTAGGCATTGTGTTTCACTGAGGTCAGTTTCAGATTGATTGACACTCTTGTGACGTGCTATGCTAGAAGATGGTATGCACACAGAATTCAATGTGTCCACACATATAGTATTTGACGAAGGTGTTTCTATAGTGCTAGGAATCCTACATTCATGACTTTGTTCTTTAGAATGAACTTTTTGCTCTATGCTCACCGATTTGATTGGTCGTTCGTCGAGCAGACTGAATACTTCACGATGTCCTATCCTGGCTGAGATGTATCCTAAAGCCAATTGAATGGTCACCTCATATTCATAAACCCAGTCTTGACCTAACACTACCTCTTTGAGTAAATCCTGATCATGACACACTAATAACTTTTGTTCCATGGTGTTGTTGCCAAGATGCAGAGGTAAGGTGATCTCACCTATGCATTGAGTAATTGTTCCTCCTATTTCTATCAACTGTGCCATTGATGGGCGTACTTCCTCCTGGAATTTCTGGGTCAAAGAAAGCTTGATACAGCTTACCGCAGCTCCTGTGTCAATGAGAGCATCCACTAAGTGGTACTCCGTTCTACCTGCTCCCAGATTTAAATATGGTTGGGTTTTCTGTGATTTTAGGTTTTGGGTGGCTCTAAAATTAGCCATCGGGATGAGTTCTTCTCCTAATCGATATCTCTCATCTCGCTCTCTCATCCACTCTTTCCGTTTCTTTATTCTTTCCAATGCTTCCTGTCTCGCTTCTTCTCGTATTCTTTCCTCTTCTATGCGTCTATTCTTGCCTTTGATTAATCGAGACATTGTTTCTTCAGTCAATGGTTCTAGATATTTTTTTACTCTACATCCACTGATATAGTTTGGTAATATATCCCCATCCAAGGTTGCTAAGTTGATAGCTCCACTTGTCGATATACGATTGATGATTAATGGGCCATATCCTCTCTTCTGCAACTTCTTAGCATGTTGTCTCAAGGTATATACCAAAACTAAATCTCCTTCCTTCAAATTTTTGTCCTTAATGTGCGCATCAAAGTAGGCTTTCTGTCGTCGTTTAGCAGCGTAAATGCCTGCTACTGCTTGTAACCTAGTTTCGTGAAGCTTTTCTATTTGATCCAATTGAGTTGATAGTTCATGGCCCCTCCACTCATAAGTAGTTGCTACTCTTAGAGTGGGAATTAAGAAATCAATTGGCGAAATAGCATTTTGTCCATACACTAAGTTAAAAGGAGTAGTGCCTATGGCGGTTTTATAGGCTACTCGAAATGCCCATAAAGCATGATGTAACTGCTTATCCCAATGTGATCTACCAATGTTAACAATTTTGGTGAGAACTGTACACAAGATTTTATTTGAACTTTCGGCTTGTCCATTGGCTTGTGGGTGATATGGAGCTGATTTCTTATGAATTACTAAGAATTCATTCAATAAAGCTTCTATAACTTCATTCACAAAGTGCGTACCTCTATCACTCACAATTTCTATTGGTAGTCCAAATCTAGTGAAAATGTTCTCAAAGAGAAACTTAGCTGTGGTTCTTGCGTCATTTTTCTTGGTTGCTTTTGCTTCAACCCATTTGGTCAGATAGTCTGTGGCTACAATTATATACTCAGCGTGGGATCCTTTTGCTGGTGGGCTGATAGGTCCTATGAAGTCTATTCCCCATTTGGTGAAAGCTCTGGCACTCATCATGGGTTTAAGTGGCATCTCATCTCTTCTAATTGGATATTTCGTTCGTTGACAAGTATCACACTGTTGCACATATGTCATGGCATCTTGGTGTAAAGTTGGCCACCACATTCCAGCAAAGAGGATCATTTTTGCTGTTTTATCTGCAGAAAAGTGCCCTCCTGCAGCTCCTGTATGAGCCATCTCTAAAACAGAAAGATATTCGTCTTCGTGAATGCACACTCTTAATTGGTTATCTTTTCCTCGTTTAAAAAGTTGTTTTCCTATAATGGCATAATCCTTGCTTTGTTCTTCAATTGCGCGTTTCCTTGCTGAAGTAGCTCCTTCGGGATATTCTTGAGTTTTCAAGAACTTTACCAGTGGCATGCTCCATCTTGGTGCTATTGTAGAATAGCATAAAGTTGAGTTCTCATCTGGGATTTGTTCTTGACAGGTTTGACTGGTTGATACATAGTTATGTGCATCTCTCTGCATGGTTGGCCAATATATGCCAAATCTCTTGAGTGTTTGCCACGTTCCATTTGCATTCAAATGAGTTCTCCATTGGTTTACATGTGCTTTTTGAAGCCACATTTCTTGTTCCTCTTCTTGCACGCATCTCATTAATAATCCACTTGAATCCTGGTGATACAAACTTCCTGCAATGATATGAAGGTTTTTAGTCTTCCAGAGGTCTTGGGTTTGGTTTTGCGTGATCCCATCTTTAGGTCCATGAGTAAGTATAGGGATCAACTTTTATGCCCATTGAGGACATACTTCCAGGTTAAAAAGGTACGTATCTGGCAGATCATTTGGTACTCCTATGGCGGGTTCTCCATGCGTCATTCTTGATAAGTGATCTGCTCTTATATGGGTATTTCCTTTCTTGACTACTACCTCAAAATCAAACTCCATTAGCAATAAAAACCATCGTACTAGTCTTCCTGTATTACAAGGCTTGTTGACTAGATACAGTAGGGCTTGATGATCAATGAAGAATTTGAATTTGTTTGCCAACAGGTAATGTCTGAACTTTTTGACTGTGTACACCATCCCTAGGCCTTCTCTCTCCGTGGTGGTATAGTTGCGTTCTGCTTGATTTAATTGTCTACTAGCATAGGCTATAGGGTGGTCTAATTTTCCCGTATCGGCAGGTTGAGCTAAGATGCAGCCAACGGCAAACTTGGAAGCATCCACATGAATGTGAAACGGCTTATTCCAGTTAGGTACTCGAAGGATTGGTGCTGAACTCAATCGATTCTTTAACTCATTGAAGGCTTTTTCACATTCTTCGGTCCAATTAAATTGTGTCAATAATGCATAAAGAGGTCTAGCAATTATGGCGTACATATGTATAAATCTTCGATAGTATCCACAATGTCCCATAAATGCTTGAACTTCTTTAGCAGTCTTAGGTCTTGGTAATTCCAAAATTACCTTGATTTTGTCTTCATCAGTTGAAATTCCGTTTTTAGAGACAATATGCCCTAATATTTTTCCTTGTCTAACCATGAAGACACACTTTTCTGGGTTGAGACATACTCCGTATTGTCTACATTTGGCAAAGATCTTCTCTAGTTCTGGGATGTGCTCTGATCGTATAGCTGAATAAGTACAAAGATCATCCACGTATACCTCCATACTCTTTCTTAGGAATTCTTTGAATACATGACACATCAATCTTTGGAAGGTAGTTGGGGCATTAGTCAGACCAAAAGGCATGACTCTAAAGGCGTATACTCCCCATTCCGTTGCGAAAGCGGTTTTATGTTGGTCTTCAGGAGCAATGGCCACCTGATTATACCCTGAAAAGCCATCCAGAAAGCTATAGACTTCCTTCCCTGCTACTCTTTCCAAGAGATGATCCGTAATTGGTAATGGGTAACTATCTCTTATGGTCGCAACATTTACTTTCTTTAGATTGATACACACTCTCAACTTTCCATTCTTTTTCGGTACTACCACCAAAGGTGACACCCATTCTGTGTGCTCAATCTCGTATATGAATCCAGCATCTAGTAATTTGTCTATTTCTTGCTTTATTTTGGCTGAATACACATCATTGTAAGTATATGGTCTTTGTTTAGAAGGTTTGGCTTCGGATGTCATGGGAATTCTATGCGCACATATAGATGGATCTACACCTTTCAAGTCCTTATAGGTCCATGCAAAGACATCCCGATATTCCCTTATGAGGCGTATTAATTCTTGTTCTTCCTCCATTGAGACATCCTGTCCTATGAAAGTACATCGTTCTTCTCCTTCCTCCATCGTTACCACTATCTTCTTGGTTTTTTCTTTATTGTCATAAGCTATTCCTGGCTGTGCCTCTCTTTTAGGCATTTGAATAGCAATTTTCCTCTCTTCTACTTCATATTTCTTGAAGTGAGCTGGCACTTCAAACTGATCTTGTGGTCTGTTTTCTTCACTCTCTAACTCTTTATGGAACTCCAACTCTTCTTTCTGTGTAGGTTCTTTATAGTTTTCGTTAGCTGTGATGCTTATTATTTTTTGATCTTCATCCTCAGGTTCCATCGGTTCTGGCTCCATTTCAATGCTCTCATAGTCCTCCTTCCATTCTTTCTCTATCACTTCTCCTTCTTCAGCCTCCTGAAGGACTACTACATAGAGACTAACGTCATATCCTTCCTCGTCAATGCATTCATTCATAGTTATCACTTCTTCGTTCACACATACATCAAGGGTCGCTAAAATCTCCATCCAACCATGAGGTTCAAACTCTTCATCTAAAAAGACTTGAGGCATGTATGCTGGATCTTGTACAGACCTAGCTACTCCTTGCCTTTGCTGCCATCCCTTTCTTCTCTCCTCTTCCTTCTTTGCAGCTTGACATATCCATAGATGAGTGTCCTCGTTCATCCAAGATTGATCACTAGAACCTATGCTGTGAACTGACTGATTGTCTTCTTCCTTATGAATTTGATTCCATTGTAGAGGTGGAACATCTTGATAAGTGTACGTATGTAGGTTAATTCTAGTGGTGGTTCCTTCATGTTGTAGGTACACCGCATCTTTTCCCCAATCTTGTACGACCTTTAACTGTCTCATGAAAGGTCTTCCAAGTATCATTTCATAATTGCTCGGCCTTTCAAATTGACAAATTGCTAAGGCGTGTTCAAATTCAACTCCGCAGGTAGTGAAAACTACCCGTTCCAATAATCCTAAGGGTCTTTTTGTATGTCCGTCTGCCATTTGTATTTTCGTGCGTGTTGGTCTTAACGCTAGTTTTCCCCATTTCTCCCAAATTTCTTTGGTAGCAATACCAACACCAGCTCCCGAATCTAAGATGGCTTTGGTAGTGTATCCCATATAAGTAATTGGAAGGCAGGTATTTCCTTCATCTCCCTCACTAAAGTCTCCTACCTTATCCACTGGAATTCTCACCGTGTTGACTTCGTCTGCTATCTCTTTCTTTTCCTCCTTGACTTCCCATTGATTGATTAATTTCTCCTTCAAATGTGGTTTTACCTTCAACAGTTCTTCGAAGGTTAGGGTACAAGGGATTTTTACCTCTCTAAGGCGTTGTATGATCTCAGATGTTTGGACTGATGGGTTCGTTTCTCGTTTCCTCATTGAGGGAATACGATACAATTCTGAATTGTGTTCGTAGTCCCCTGTGTAATTGGGCAGTTCATTTACATCTTTCTCTCCTTGGTCACTTACATCCATCGCAGAATTTTCTTCTGAATTTAGTTCAGGTATTGAATCCTCTATTTCGTTTTCTGCTTCTAGTTCTTCAAAGGGTGGTTCTACTCCTTCCACTCTCTTCCATTTGTTCTCTTGAACTCGTGCCCATAGATCTTTAGTCCATTCCCCTTCTATTTCGGGAATAATGGATCCTTCCCTTTTGTCCTCACGATCATTGCCATTCTGCGTATTACTTACTTCAGTTTTTTCGTGGTCATTGGTGATGATGCACTCTTGGAATTCTCTTTCAGAAATTCGGGTATTGGGTAAAGGTGATGCAGGTTTCTCTAGGGTCTGTTGGGCAACTTCTATCAATTTCTTGCAGATCTCCAACCTCTCCTTCTCTAGGTCACCTCTAGGATATTCTCTTTCATGTTGTTCGATGGTCGGTCCGGCTTTTATTCGTGCCTTGTATGCCTGAATCCACATGGCTAATTCTTCAGGCATAGGGTCTGCTAACACTGATCCTACCTCCTCTTTTTTATACTGTTCATCTTTGTTTTCTTCTTCCCTCTTCCGTTATTCTTTTGGTTTTTGTTCGTTTTCCTCCTTTTCCTTCTTCTGTAATAACTTCTTTTCTTTTATCCTATCTCTTCGGTGCTTCCATCTCTGAGACCTTTTACTTGCAATACTTTTCTCCGGTTCTTCTGAGTCTTCAACTCTTTGAGGGATGGGTGTGTTCACCTCCCTGTTATTTTGGTTGTTCTCCTCCGTTGTATTACGGGTTTCTCTGGCTTTGGCTCTTGTTATTGCTTTCAATGGTACTGTGTACTCTTTATCACTCCCTGACGATTCGATTACTTCAATTACATTGATTTGCATGTTAGGTGTAACCTTGTTGGGATTCTTGGGGCAGTCTCTGAAAAGGTGTTCCTTACCACAATCACTACAGTAACCTTCCCAGACTCGTTGTGGTGGTGGTGGTGGGTTTGGTAACGTGCATTCTCTGATGTAGTGATCACCTCCACACCTGTAACATGGTCCTCTGGGTACAGGCGGTCTGTTTATAGGTCGGGGTGGTATGGTTGCTCTAGGAGCTGTGTACATTAATGACACATAGTCTTGCTCATATCCATATGAACTATCTGGTGCTTCCATGCCATAGGCATATGGTTCATATAGTTGTCCATATTCCATCATTGAGCTTTCATAACTGGGATATGCTCCTTGACTATGGTCGTAAGATGAGTCATATGGTTCATTACTAGCCAAAGGTGTGGCTGGTACTATGGCTCTCTCGAGGTTTTCTTCGGGTTGAGCAATCTTGACTGGAACAACGTTTTGAGGATGGGGTGGTTGTTGTCCTAGTACAGGTTGTGGTTGGGTGTATCCTTGATACACATGTGGTCGTGGCACTGGTGCCTGCGGCTGATAAGTGGGATATCTAAAGGCTTCACCTCCCTGATCTCTCTGAGGGTATCCATAAGGTCTCATGTATGGCGGTGCTGGTCTCGCTTGCCTATTGTAAGGGCAATTTTCTGTATTGTGATTTGTATATTTTTGTTCCACACTGCAATATTGTAGAGGTCCTGGGACCGGGGGTCTATTATAAGCATAAACAGGTGGTGGGACTACTCCCCGAGTACACAAGTGAGAAGGATGATCTCCTCCGCACTGCATACATCTTCTAAGCATAGGTACTCTCATAGGGTTATTGGGGTAGTTCCTCTGTCCTTGAACATTCAACTTCTTCGCTACCAAATCGGCTATTTCCTCTACATTGTTTTTAGGGATTGATGTGTTACTGGCCGAATCTTCACTCTTCAAGCTACCTTGAGGTATTTTCAGGTCCTCTGCTAGGTTGTCTTCTAGATCTATGCATTCCTTCATGCATTCTTGCAAAGTCTGAACTCTCTTTACATATACCAATGATCTCAAAGATCCGTTCAGCAATCCTTCCAAAAATAATGACACCATTTTATTTTGGGTAGGTCTCTCTTCTACTGGGCATCTGTCCACATACTGTTTGAATCTTCTTGCAGCTAATCTAACTGATTCGGTAGGGGTTTGCTTAAAGCTGTGGATCAATGATGAAGAATTGTTTTTAATTCCTGACTTAGTGAATTCCTCAATCATTTCTTGATATACTTGCTCCATGTTTTGAAAAGTATTAGGGTCCAATGGTTGAAACCATGCTAACGCTGTGTCTGACAAAGTAAGACCAAAGGACTCATATTGAATCAAAAAGTCTTCTACCTGTTCGGCTCTGATTACTTGTTTAAATTCAGCTATATGGTTGTATGGTTCACTAGAGCCATCATAGTGATTTCTCATGCATTTGGCAACTTGGATTGGCCTTAATCTTCTTCCTGCTTCGGGTGGTCTAGGCATTACTGGGAAAATTGGTCTCCCTCTTGGTATGCCTGGTCCTCTTACTACCGGTGGTCTGACTGGAGCATGAATTCCATGTCTTGGGTCAATAGGTGGTTGAGGTCGGTAATTAGGGTTATTTGCAGGCATTGCGAACTGCACAGGTGGTCTAACTGGAATTTGAGTTTGTTGTGTTTGTTGTGTTTGGCCCGACTGTTGGTATGAATCATTATGGGATGTTCCAAGTGGATTTCTTGAAGTAGTGGCTTGGTCCCTAGGGGGAAACACTGGGATGTTCTGATATTTCAACTCAGCTCTTTCCGCTTCTGTTAAGGGCCAATATCTTCTCTGATTCTTATCCAGGTATGTGATGATGGTGGAGAAATCAGGATCTTGTAACTCATAGATGGTGACTGGATTAGGAGCAGCTTCCCAAATTGAAGAATGTGCTCTAAGAAAATACTCCATCCCATTGATCAAATACACATCCATTAAGGTGTCATCTTGGGGAATCAGGTCTCCTCTCCATATCCTAGCAACCGTAGATCTCCCTCTAGGTGTAGTTACTTGCTCTTCGTTCCCATCTCCATTTAAGTTTGAAGCATTATTTTCTTCACCATGTTCATTTATATTTTCTGGGTGTTCAGTGACGACATATTGGATATCTCTTTTGTCCAAGTAAAATCTTCCTACGTACTTGACTGCTGGTCTAGGCACTATGTAAGCCTCTGAAGCTTTCTTTAACCTGGCCACTGATCTGTTTAGACCATCCAAATAAATAGGGATCTCATTCTGGTTGGTGTTCACATATTCCAAAGATGTCCGGTACTCTCCCTCAATGATTGACATCATGCCAATCATGGGTATTGTGTTCTGCATATCCTCTGAAGCCATGGGAATTTCTTCCTCTGACTCACTGGAGGTCTCTGAATAATGTGAGCGGTTACTTGGCTCCACTACACTACCTACAGAAGAGATTACACTTCTTCGGCTTCCTAGGGTTCTTCCGGATCTCAGGTTCATCCACTTAAAAACTCTGATCAGTCCTTGCAATCCTCTAGCCTCTAGGATTCTTCACCAAAGGTCAGAAGTTCTAGAAGACCTTGGCTGAGACATGACTGAAAAAAGAATTTCTTCCAAATCACGATACTTGACTCCCACATTCCACGATACACGATCTCTGACTACAGACGATACTTGATAGCTGGCAAAACGATACACGATACTTGTTAGGTATCGCGATCGCTGGACCCAAACGATACTTGGCTCCAAACGATACACGACACTGATCAAGTATCGCGATCTCTGGTAAACCAAACGATACACGATACCTGAACAAAACGATACTTGATACTTCGGGATAAACGATACACGATATTTGATCCCAAACGATATTCGATACCTGAACACAGACGATACACGATACTTCCACCAAACGATACAAGATCTCTCACCAACGATCGCTGGCAAAACGATACACGATCTCTGGTGAATATCGCGCTCTTTGATCAAAACGATCTCTGGGTCAAACGATATCGATATTTGGGCCGAAACGATACACGATACGCGATACTCACCAAGTATCGCGATCTTCCTGAAGCGATACACGATACTCGGGTAGTAACGATACACGATACTTGGTTCAAAACGATATACGATACTTGGTTCAAAACGATATACGATACTTCGGAAGTATCGCGATCGATATATCACGATACACGATACACAGTAAGTATCGCAATCGATGACCGAACGATACACGATCTTTGCAAAGTATCGCGATCTTTGGAACGCGATACACGATATCCGGGAAATATCGCGATACTCAACCACAGGAGATTCACGATACTTGCTAAGTATCGCGATACTCGACCGCGGGAGTAAACGATACTTGACCCTTTGACAAGTTTTAGCTAGATTTTGTTTAGTTTGGTTGCACCCAAATGTTTCACAGGCTCTTCTAACCTCTCCTCACCCTCTGATTCATCCAAAACACACTTCTTAACCCCTGAAAGTTCTAAACGATACCTGCCGCAGATCGTTTGACACTGATATTGAATTTTTTGAGTGATCAAAAAGAACTAACAACTCAGTGGCTCACCTTTGATGCTCTTTCTCACTCTTCTAGCACCCTCACTTGCTTAACGCAGCTCCACAAGCTCAGGCTTGACACACGATACTCAGCAGCTCGTCCCACGATACTTGTTCAAAAACACAAGTAACTTGCAAAGTGATTTGTTTTGGCTTTTATACTTGGGATTTTTTTGCTTCAAAAAGAAAACTCGACTGAACAAAACTAAACTCTACCCTAATGACTTGGTCTACTCTCTAACTACTCCTACTCTACTCCTTCTACACACTTCCCTAAACTAACAACTCACTACACACACTCCAAGAATGAGAAGTAGCAAGTGCGGCTGAAAATGACTTACCAAAGAAGAGAAAATTTCCACTCCTCCACTTACTTCAATGCAAAAAAGCTACTTACCATCACATGAATGTCTCGGTTTGATTCGTCACTCCCCGGCAACGGGGCCAAAAAGTGTGTTGACCTAAGCACCAACTTAGGGACTTGCGGAGAAAGAGACTATACCTCAATCCCCTCTCAAGTGCATATAGTGGGGATACACGCTTTTACTTATCAATCCAAAGAGTATACAAACCTAGCCGAGTGTATGAAGACATGCAATCATGTAATGATCAATGCAAATGAACTACTCAAAGAGTGTAAATGAGGTCAGGACTTATCCAAACAAGCTTCAACTGTTGGTTATGGCGAAACGATACTTGGTGCAGCAGCCGTCAGTATTTTGGACTTTTCTTCCAGCTCCAAACTCCAAATATAGCGAATAGCATATGCGTTTCGAAGCTCTCAAGAAGACGCATCCAATGGCAGTGGTTTCACTCAATTCTGACACTCCTACTTCAAGTTATGGGCAAAATACTGAGTCGCGGGAAATCTTTCCTACACTTCAGCACTTCTTACACTTCGTACACACATTACCTACAGCAAACAATAGCTCTCAAGGATAGACAACACACCCAAGCACTCTTTCCAAGCAATACACATGCATGCAAGCTCACAGAGAAGAAGATATGGAGTGAAGAAGACACAAATTCGAATTTCTGTGCTCTCTATTCTCACAATGGCAAAAAGTCTTTTACAAAGAGTCACATTTGACTTATATACTTGTGCCCTAAAAATGGTCCTTTCACACAAGAGACCGGCACTTTATTCACTAAGAGACTAATTTCCTACTATTTTACAAAGGTAAATCTCTAATCTTCTGTGGGGATGCATCTAGAGGACTCATCTAGTGCATTTACAATGGAAAATATATTACAAGAATGATTATGATACAAAAATATGATGTCCAAATCGGAAAAATTTTGGGGCCCATCTTTTTCTCTGCTTTGTGCTTCTTTTAGCTCTACAACAGAATACTACAAAATTCTTATTTGAAAGCATTTTCACGAGTTTTGGACCACCTATTGAGATAGTGAGTGATAGAGGTACGCACTTCATTAATGAATTCATTGAATCATTCATGAATGAATCTTGGTGATGCATAAAAATTATGCACCCTATCAACCACAAGCCAATGGACAAGCTGAAAGTTTAAATAAGGTATTATGCACAGTTCTCACAAAAATAGTTAACAATGGTAGATCAGATTGGGACAAACAATTTTCTCATGCAATTTGGCCTTTTAGAGTGGCTTATTAGATGACTATTGGAACTCCAATGTTCAACCTAGTCTATGGACAAAATTCCATACTGTCAATTGAATTTTTAATTCCTACTCTTTGAGTAGCTAAGAGTTATGATTGCAAAGGACATGAACTATCTAAAAAATTGGACCAAATAGAGAAGTTTCATGAAACTAGGTTAAAGGAAATGGCAAGAATCTATGTTTCCAAGAGAAGGCAAAAAGCATATTACAATGTGCAAGATAATGAAGATTGTGACCACCACATGCTAAAGAGATGAATCTCCTCCCAACCATATGCCTCTATATATAGCTCTCCCTAGGGGTCTGCCTTCTTGGGCAAGTGGATTCTAACCATCCATGTGTTGGCCATGTAATTGCATGTGCACTAAGTGTCCTAGTTAATTGCAGTTAACTCAAGTGGATGCTTTTAGAAGGTTCTAGATCTCTTTGGGCAAAATACTATCCCATGTACCCCATGGAGGTTGAACCCAAGACCTCGTCCACACCCTTGAGACTTAACCACTAAGCTAAGTGGATCACTTATTTACAAGAGCACATGACCTACTATGTAAGTCTAGCCTTGAGATCTTTGTTCATACACATGGGTGAACAAACGGTGTCTGATTTCAGATTTCTGTTAATTGGCTAGACCCTTAGATAATAGGATTACTTTAACATTCTTTTCCCCTTGGAAAAACATTTTTTTCCTCAAAAATAGATCTATATAAGTATTATAGGCAACCCGGAGTTGCATGTTCTAAAATCGGAAGAACATGTCCCATCGCTATGGTGGGATCCCTATCCAAAGGATTCAAAACCCCATCTAGCTTTGCACTTTTGATAATTGTTCAAAGTACAAAGCAGTGAATGAATAATAAGGGTGGATCTAAAAACATCCCTACCCAATTCACTTGTGTATCAATGTGTGATCTAGGCACAAACATGTGAAATGGGTAGATTCCAAGTATAGTTCATCTCTAGGCATCATTGGTGCATGAACATGAACATAGTACATAAGGTGGGATTCTTATCCCTCACAAGCCTTTGAGAACTCTTGAGTCACTTGAGTGTAATTTGGAAAACTAGAAACTTGGTTCGCTCGAACATCTAACTTGGATGTTTACACAATGGTATACTTTCAATCAACATTTCCTTGATTTTTTAACCCAACTAGAGGACTGTTGTATCCGAATGGGCCTAATAAATCCTATGTAAAATGTAGGAGAAAGTGTGCCATTACATTTGGTCAATTGTACTTAAACTTGACTAAGTCAAATTCAAAATGAAAATTGTCCAACTAAGGACACTTTTCTCAAAGACTTTAGCTCAAAGTTCTTGGGGATTGTTAATTGGATGGGCAATTCCTAAGTCCTTTGTTCTAGATTGTACTTAAATCTAGAAATTCATTAGAGTTATGTTAGATAAACGGTAGCAAAATCAAATGAATAAATCAACATTATAATTATCATGCGTTGAAGATTGAAAGGGTTCTTGTAGAGAACATCTATCTAGGATGTGTTAATTTAGTTATCTTGTCCAACTGGCTAACCCTAGACTTTTGTGAAAATAATAAGATATTGTATCCGAGTCAAATCCAAAAGATTCAGAAAGCGGAAAGAAAGAACTAAAATTTTGTACAACCAATTCAAACGTCAAAGAGATTCTTGAATTTGCTATGAGTTGAACTCTAGGTGACTTAAGACTTCAACTTCTCAAATTTCTGTTTTAACAAGGTATTGAAGCATTCTATCTTTAAGAGAAAAGAGTGAGATTCTCAAAAATATTCATATAGTAAATCTAAACATCATTAACCACAGGATAGTAGTGTGGTATCCAACATTAGTGTGTCGACCCACTGAGGTTCTATTGATTATTTTTTTAGTCAAATAATGATTTAATTGAGACTAAATCCATACTTATATTCAATCTTTATGAATACTTACTGGGAATGCAATTCTTGTGCATTGTTTTGAGTCAAAGGATTGAATCTACAGAGATATGCTAGGAACTTGGTGCTTGACTTAGTCAGTCCATTTCTTAGTTGAAAGGATCTTTTCAATGTCAAAGTCCTACTTCTTCATAAATTCATCAAATATTTCTAAATTATCAATACTTAATCTTGAAGTGTTTCATAATTCAAATAAGAACAAGTCTTTGTCCTATTTGAAAAAGAAGACCTTGGAAGTTGTTTACTTCATATCTTCATTTGTACTTGATCTTGAAGTATCTTGCGATGATTATGTTATCCGCCTTTAGGATCAAATCTAACTTCAAGATTCATGCTAGGTCTAAAAGATAATTATCATCCACGGTCGGATGTCACATACCAGTGAGTATAAAATTTGGTGTCCAATACTAGCCTATTTTATATTCACATTGACGTGTAACGTCTAAGCATATCTTTATAGAGTACCTTCTTACTTCATTTCTTTAAACAAATTTTGAAGTTTTAGGCATTACCTCTAACTTGATATTCTAGATTTTAAGTCTTTCACATGATCATTTCATGATCTCGTGCTTTTACCTTGGAAACTTGCAAAAATGATGATAATTCCAAGTTCTTGAATCTCTCAAATTCAAGTCTAATTGGTTATACTTGACCGATTTGTAGCGATAAGAGCTTTTCACTTCTTGTCTTTAGATTCCTTAATGACTTAAGCTTTAAGTAGCTACCCTAGGGCTTTACAAGAATCTATCTATTGCTTAAGTCTAAGCATCTGTTCATGCTTTTAGATTTTATCTTTGACAAATCCCTTTAAGGATAGGTAAACTTTATGTTGTACCTTCCACATAATTAACATGGTTGCAAACTAGATACTTGGAATATTTCACTCTGTTCAAACTTGGAACAACTTTAATTAGTTTAGACTTGGAACAATTTACTTGTTTCACACTTTCCATTGGATAAATTGAATTTGAGTGAAAAGTTTGCAAAAGGAATTTGATTGCCAATACTTGGGAAAATTTTGTAGTAGTTCCAATCACAATTTCTTGGACAAACATTGCCAAGCTTGATCAGTTCTTGTTGACCTTGTGAGAACAATAAAGACTTAGTCTTTATCTTTAAGATCTCTTAATCTATCAAAAGCTTTTTGTCTTACCTATAAGATTTACAGAGGTCTTTCCCTCTGTTGGAGAAACAATCACTAATTGGACATATATTTGAGGGTCAAAGCTTCAGAAGAAAACCACATGCCTAAGTGAAGGGACAAATTCACAAGTGTATTATATTTGTAAAGTTAATTCACTTTAATTCTTACTACAACTATGCAAATGACACACAGAATGAAAGTCATACATCATTGATGATGAATTCAATCAACACATGAGATAAAGAAGATCCAAAGGTATTTTACATTGACTTTGGATGTTCTAATCATTTGTCAAGAAACATAGAATTGATGTTAGAATTGGAAAGAGGCATGTCTAGTCACACAATTCAAACAGGTGATAATACAAGACATAGTGTACATTCAATTGGAAAAGTGAAATGCAAGAGTGGAGCAGATTTGCTAACCACTATTTTGTATGTTCCTACAATACCTAAAAACTTGATTAGTGTGGGACAGATAGTTGAAAAAAGTTTTCAAGTCAGGTTTACAAATGAAGGAGTATTTGTTGAAGATCCAGAGAATGGATATAATCAGATTGTCTCTGGTAAGAAAGAAGGTAGACTCTTTACTTTAAGAGTACAAGGGAACATTGGTCAAGCTTTGCTCACACATGGTGAAGGAGTGATTACAGAACTTGATCTCTGGCATAAGAGATTAGGTCATTTCAATGAAAGCGGAATTAAAGCTATGGTTGCAAATCAGTCTGTACTAGGATTACCAAATGTGTAGAGTCAACATATGGTTTATAAATGTGAAGCATGTCAAATGGGTAAAGCACACAGGTTACCATTTCAAAAGAAAGGATTCAAACATGATGGACTACTAGAGCTCATTCATACAGATGTATGGGGACCAACAAAAGAAGGGTCTATCAATGGCTCAAGGTACTATGTTCTTTTCATTGATGATGCTACAAGATGGATAACATTATATTTTTTGAAGGAAAGATCAGAAGTGTTTGGAGCCTTCAAGCATTTTCATGCATATGCAGAGAGAGTCACAGGTCAAAAGCTTAAAAGACTGAGGTCTGATGGAGGGGGCGAATACTTCTCCCAAGATTTCAATGATTATCTTTGGAATGCAGGCATTAAGAGAGAAATAACCTGCAGGTATACACCACAACAAAATGGTGGAGCAGAAAGAAGGAACAAGACTTTGGTTGAGTTTGCTAGAGGTATGCTAAAGGAGAAGAATTGTCCAAATTATCTTTGGGCTGAGGTTATAAATACAGCTACATATCTTGTGAATAGATTACCATGTGCAGCTCTAAATGGAATGACTCCATATGAAGCTTGGTGGGGTAAGAAACCTACACTAGATCATTGTAGAGTGTTTGGATCAATTGCATATGCTAATGTGCCATCACAACTAAGACATAAACTTAAACCAAAGGTAGAAAAATATGTGTTCATTGGTTATGATGAAAAGCAGATGGGTTACAGGTTGTGGAATCCTCTAACCAAACAATTTCTTGTTTCTAGAGATGTTATATTTGATGAACAGAAAAGTTGGTATGCAGATCAAAGTCATACAACTGAAGAATTTGAAGAAGAGGTTAGAAGATGTGAGAAAGGAAAATCAATTGTGCAGGTAAATAGAGATGAAGACTATATGCAAGCAAGTACATCCAGAAGTGGATTAACAAGAAGGAATGAAGAAGCTCCTATATTTGATGAAGAGGTCTATCCAGACACATATGAAGAATGTGAACCAAGGAGGTCAAGCAGGACTAGAAGGCAACCAGAAAGGTATTCTTATGATACTTCTTACATAGCTCAGAAGAACTATGCATATATGGTCAAACATGATGAAGAACCTCAAAACTATGATGAAGCTAAAGGTAAGAAGCAATGGGAAGAAGCAATGAAGGAAGAGTTCAATGCACTGGAGGAGAACAAGACATGGGAACTTGTTCCTAAACCAAATGGTAAGAAAGTAATTGGAAATAAATGGGTTTATAAAGTGAAGAAGCTTGCAGATGGAAGTATAGCCACATACAAAGCTAGACTGGTGGTGAAAGGTTATGCCCAAACCTATGGCATAGATTATAATGAGACATTCAGTCCTGTAGCTAAGATGTCAATTATAAGGACAATCGTTGCTGTTGCAGCTTCAAAAGGATGGACCCTAAGTCAATTGGATATAAAGAATGCATTCTTGAATGGATACATATCAGATGAGGTATACATGGAACAACCTCAAGGGTTTATAGATTCCAGGTATCCAAATTTTGTTTGCAGGTTAAGAAGAGCATTATATGGGTTGAAGCAAGCTCCAAGAGCATGGAACTATAGACTGGTGAAGTATCTCAATGATCTTGGATATCAAAGTTCAAAAGCAGTTCCAAGTCTACTCATCAAAAGAACAGAGGAAGGTACAATCTACATTTGTATTTATGTAGATGACATTATAATCACACGTACTTCAAATGAAGGAATCAAGGAGGTAAAGAGATTACTTGAAAAAGAATTCAAGATCAGTGATCTAGGAAAGTTATCATACTTTCTTGGAATGGAAGTCACTCATACAGATCATGGCATATATGTATCACAAGAAAGGTATCTTCTGAATTTATTGAAGAAGTTTGATATGGAAAATTGCAGAGAAGCTTCAACTCCACTTGAAGTTAATCACAAGCTTAGTAAATATGATGGTGCAGAATACAAAGACATGAGGAAGTATCAATCTCTTGTGGGTAGTTTGATTTATGCTACACTAATAAGACCTAATCTTAGTTATGCAGTGGGAGTTTTGTCACAATTTATGCATTCTCCAAAGGACCCACATTGGATTGCAGGTCAAAGAGTTCTCAAATATATCAAAGGAACTATAAAGGAAGGATTGTATTATCCTTTTACATCAGATTTGAAGTTGAGAGCCTATAGTGACTCAGACTCGGCAGGTAACCAGGATGACAGAAGATCAACTCATGGCTACATGATATACATTGGTGATAAGCTTGTAAGTTGGTGTTCAAAGAAACAACATATAGTAGCATTATCATCAACTGAAGCTGAGTACAAAGGACTTGTGGAAGCAGCTAAGGAGGTCATATGGATGCAAACATTGTTCAAAAGCTTGGGCATTGATCAAGGTACACCTACAATACATGGAGATAATATGAGCTCACTTTATCTTGCAGCAACTCCAGTATTTCATGCAAGAACAAAACATATAAAGATACATTATCATTTCCTGAGAGAAAAGGTAATGGAGAAAGAAATAGAAGTGGAGTACATTTCTACAAAAGATCAGATAGCAGACATAATGACAAAGAGCTTGGATGGTGTGAAGACTAGCAGATTCAAAAGCATGGCAGGAGTAAAAGAAAAGAAGATGATATGAAGAAACAAAGAATGTCAAATAGTGATTGAGGGGGAGCTGTTGGAGAAACAATCACTAATTTGACATATATTTGAGGGTCAAAGCTTCAGAAGAAAACCACATGCCTATGTGAAGGGACAAATTCACAAGTGTATTATATTTGTAAAGTTAGTTCACTTTAGTTCTAGAAGTTTTTTAAAAATCACGAGAATGAGAAAATCTATATAAGTTAGTTTGTATCAACTGATGCGGCGAGAGAGAAGAAGTGGAAGAGAGTGATAGAATGTAAGAAGGAGTTCATTTTGTATGACTGAGTATAGTCGGGCTTCTCCGAGTGAGAAAGCATCTGTAAAACTTCTGAGTTTTTCATAGTTATGAGAAGAAATAGTTAAAGTTCTATGTATGAGACTCTCTCTATCATCTCGATGCTTGTCTTCTATGAAATGATTTCAAAAGTTGAAGTTTTCGGAGCAAGTCGATGCCTGGCATCAAGTTTGTGTTGATAAGTTCATGTTTTATTTTCTGACTGTTATGTACTGCTAGAACTTCTTAAAAACATGAGGTTTGTGGAGCAACTCGATGCCTGGCATCGAGTTTCAGCATAAAGTCGATGCCTGGCATCGACTTCCCACATAAAAGTGTTCTTGTTCATGTGTGTG
Organism: Ceratopteris richardii; assembly: GCA_020310875.1. NCBI lineage: Eukaryota > Viridiplantae > Streptophyta > Polypodiopsida > Polypodiales > Pteridaceae > Ceratopteris > Ceratopteris richardii. Next base: position 42,833,113 of record CM035408.1, read on the forward strand.
TTCAAGGGGGTAATTCTGGCACTGAAAAAGTGGCTAAAAAAGCTGAAAGGTGATGCCAGGCATCGACTTTTGGTTGCAAGTCGATGCTAGGCATCCAATTTTCATTTTTAGACACTCAGAATTACTAAAGGAGGCAAAATTTCTAGTTTTGGCAAGTCATACAGGGTGATCTTGTGAAGGCCATAACTTGAGTTCTAGAGATTCGTTTCTTGCATATGATAGCTTGTTGGAAAGCTCTAATCTGCTACTTTCATCCACTAAAAGATCTTGGAGAAATATTATTGAGCTAAGAGAAATTAGCAAAATACTAAAGGTATGTCATTTCAGTGACTGGAAAAATCTGAAGAAGTAAAGTTCTTGGTTTTAGCTATCATTTCTCAAAGTTTTGAGTGGCAGTGAGTTAATGGTGACCATAGAGGTGTTCTAGTGTCACATTAATTCATTTCTTGTGGTGTTTTACACATCAACACCCTCAAATCAAGTCCAAGCATATTCTAATGCCTTTCAGATTCTAAAACTAAGAATATTAGCAATATTGATACACCTTTAATTTATACCAATCATTGGACTTAACAATATTAGCGGTATTGATACACCTTTAAGTTATACCAATCATTGGACTTAAGTACCACTATCGGTGGTTTGAAACGTCTTGGCAACTACTTGCTATGAAAGGTCTTGAGATTCTGCCTAAGGAATCAAATAAACTAAGAAAATGATTCATCTTTGAATCTTTTACATTACTAGAATGATCTTTGGAAGAAATTGTTGACTTTTGGACAAGACTCTCAAAGCTTTATTGCTTGAATTGTATTCATGTCTCGTGCATCAAACTAAAGAATCACCTTACAATATGGTTTCCGATTTCTTAATGAAAGTTTGACTTGAACTTTCATTTACTTGTGTTCCTATTCTTGAGTTGGAGAAAATTATTACCATTGATCAATCGTATGATGTTACTGAGTACTTTAAACATAATTTGACAATCCACTTTGATTGCATAGTTCAAAGTACAAGCATCTTTTGATGATTGAACAAATGTATAATAATTGTACTATGAACACTTCATCAACTTCTTTATCAATTAAGAATCATCCAGATTCTTTCCTAGAAGTGATAGCTTACCAACATCTTGGAAGACCTTAATGATTGATCTTTACAACTAGGTTGTCCAAAAGATACACTTTTCCAATCTAAATTAGTGCATGCGTATTGGAATGTCAAGAAATCTAATGCTTTACTCCTCATACTAAGTAAAATGTGGGCATGTTACTACCACAACCACCTTTAGGGTTAGGCATCCCACTCTTTTCTAGATTTTAGCATGTCAAAAGCTATTTTCTAGACAAATTTCTTGAATAAACATCTATATCTTGAAGATGCTTACTTTCTTGCTATGCATGCATTCATGCATGCATGCACAAAAATTATACTTTCTACCTTTCAAAATGATATAACCATGCATATGCACAAACTCGAGTGCATCAAATATCTTTTGCAAGCAAGAAGAAAGTTTATGTTGTGCATAAAACATTCTTTTAAAAGGAGAGAAATGCAAAAAAAATCATTGATTAGTGTGCACGAGCTCATGTTTCCATGTTATGCACCTAGTGCTTCTCATGCTTGAAATGATAAGCTAGTTTCATCACCTTAGACTAGATTTAAAGTTTATCTATGAAAATCTTTGACCTACTTCAAATCTTCTCAAGATGAAGTGCAAGGTATTTAAAAACAAGATCAAGCATGAATTGAAAACACTCACCAATTGGAAAATACTTATCTCCAATTTATGCTATGTCCTTCCATTGTCCAAAAGGAGAGCCACTATCCATCCTTTGTTCCTTGGGAAGAGCTATATACTCCTCCATTTGGAAGTAGTCAAAAACCTTTCTTTGAAGACACGAGTGCTATGCTCCTTTTTGATCCATTTGATCTTTTGAAATTGTTGGATCGTCCCTCTACAAGTCTCCAAAGATCATTATAGACCTTGAAATGACTTCACACATTCACATATCTTCAAACTCATAAGCCCATAAGCTCTCCTCATGAGGAGGTAATTGATTTGAAAAGGTTTATTCATGTCTATTGTTGGGGATTCACTCACTAATTATGCATGAAGTCCATGAAGAAATATGAGAAAATAATAAGGACAAAGAGCTATGGAAGTTAGATACTTAGAAAACCATGCCTATCGGAAGGGACAAATTCAGACACGCAATATAGTGGCAAATTAGGAATCAAATTTAGTTCAAAACTTTTAAAATTACATGTTTTGAGTTTAGGAGCATATATAAAAAATGTATATAAGTTGAATTGAGAGAAAGAAATGTAAGAGATCTCGATTTTGTAAGTCCTAATTTAGTAGAGAGGCAATCTGGTATTTTTTGAGAGAGACAATGATGAGAGGTCACTCAATGTAGGAGACCTTTTTATGGTTATGAGTAGAATGAGGCCATGCCATTTTTTTACACATATTCTCCAATAGTAAGCACATGATTTTGTAGAAGGATTTGATTCAATTCCTTTTGTGTGAAGAAAGCTAAGTGATTTCATAACTATATGAATGTTGGTTGAAGTTACGATTTTTGAGGTGCAAATTTATCTGCATCAAGGTATTTTACTTAGTGGCCATGGTTGAAAGTAGTGATGTATTCCATATGTTGGTTGTTGAGGATAAGTTGGATGGTACGAATTACCCATTATGAGCTTATATGATATGTCATGTATTGGTCACAAAAGGACTGTGGAATATTGTGTAGGGTGTTGAAAAATTTCCTATTACACTTGCAAATACAAGTACTGAAGCTGATGCACATGGCATCAAAGATGGTGATATTCTATAAATTCTTGTTCGTGCTATGGTTTCTACTTCACCTACTATAGAGAAAATTCATTGGGATGGCAGAGATGCTCAGGCACATGCATTGATAGCCTTGTCTATCAAACGTGCCATTATTCCTCACATTCGATCCTACAGAACAGCTAAGGATGCTTGGGATACACTTACCACTTTATAATAGAAAAGTAATGAGGCCCGTGTTGCTTGTTGAAGAATCAATCACAAATTGGACATAAATTTGAGGGTCAAAGTCTAAGAAGAAAAGCACATGCCTATGTGAAGGGAAAATTTCACACATGTATCATATTTGTAAAGTTAGATTTTACTTTAGTTCTAGAATTTTCAAAAGTCACGAGATTGAGAAAATCTATATAAGTTAGTTTGTATCAACAGAGGAGGAGAGAATGTGAGAATAAAAGGTTGAGGTCTAGAGTTCATTTTGTATGACTGAGAAATAGTTGAGCTTCTCTGAGTCAGAAAGCACCTGCAAATTTCTGAGTTTTTCATAGCTATGAGAATAATTAAAGTTCTATGTATGAGACTCTCTCCTCCATCTTCAGACTTTGCCTACTCTGTAATGATCTCAAAAGTTCAAGTTTCCCAAGCAAGTTGATGCATGGCATCGAGACTGACATGATAAGTCATTGTTTTATCTATATGCTTTGACTATTGCTGTAAAGTTTTTTAATATAGGAGATTGTTGGATCAACTCGATGTCTGGAATCAAGTTGTAGTTGATAACTCCTTATTTTCTATGCATATGTTTCAGCTAATGATTTCATGCTTGAAAACAGGATGTCGACGCCCGATGTCGAATTCCTATCAAAAAGTCCACTTTTATGCAGCAAGTCGATGTTAGGCATCGAATTTACAGTATAGGGACATAACTTTTGCTTAAACAGGAAATGTTTCCTATTTTGGTAGCTCAGATAGGGTCAAATTGTGAAGGTCATAACTTGGTGTGTAGTGCAAAGTTTTTAGGTAATAATAGCTTGTTGGAGAGCTCTTCTCTTCTACTTTCAATCACAAAAAGACCTTTGCAAAATAATATTTGCACTAAGAGAAATAAGCAAAAGAATGAAGGTAGGTTATTTCAGTGACTAAAATTTTTTGAAAAAGTAAAGTTTTCCATTTTGGCTATTTTTTCTCAAAATTTGGAGAAGCATTGAGTTAATGGTGACCATAGAGGTTTTCTAGTGTCACATTAATTCATTTCTTGTGATGTTTCATACATCAGCAAGTGGTATCAGAGCAGAAAGGTTCTAGAGAGCAGAAGGCATCAAAGGTAAGAGAAATTTTGAAAGGTTTTCATTAAAGTTTGAAATTTGAAGCATTCAAAGTCACAAGGCATCAATAGATTACTTCAAAAGTATATTTATACACAAAGAACTCCAAAAGTATATTACTTCAAAAAGTATATTTATACAGGTTGAAGCAGAAGCAAAGAATTATGGCAATCATATCTCCATTGTCAAACTATAGAGAGATAATTATCTTGCATGGGTAATGAGAATGGAAGCCTTACTTATGAGTAAGGATCTCATGTTGTACATAACAGGAGAAGAAGAGAAGCCAATATTTGAAGATGAAAGCCGATCAAAGAAAGAGGAACTGGATGCTTTAAAGCATAAACAGAAGAAGGATGCAAGTGCAAATGCCTACATCTATAGTACAATTTTAGATCATTTGCTACCACACATCAAAAGATTGGAATCAGTTGAAGATATATGGAATGCATTGGAATATCATTTCCAAAGTATTACCAAAGCAAGGAAAGCAAGTCTATGGTCAGATTTTACTACTACATTCAAGAAGAAGACAAGTCAAAATATTAGTGATTATGTCACTAAGATGAAGGATCTAGTAGATAGTCTTGGATCCATAGATGAAGATATTGAAGATCATAGATTGGTTGCTCAATTGCATGCACGTTTGAGAGGAGATGAAAGGTGGAGACCTTTTGTCTTGTCAACATAACTTTCTTTGAATCATTATGTTCCAGATTTGAATCAATTACTTGGTTTGATGCTCACATTTGAGCAAGACTTGAATGGAGATGGAGATAAAGGACAAAGTTCTACAATGTACATGGGGAACAAGAAGAAAGGAGATAAAGGTAAAGCAAAGCATGAAGAGGAATCAAGTTCTCAAGTTTATTATATGCAAGAGGTAGAAGCACTGGCAAAAGAAGAGCAAGAGGTTTTGGAAGAGGAAGAGGTAATCATAATAACAATAAGAAGGCTTGTTGGTGGATTGAGTAATCATTTGGCTCATGAATATTGGCATAGTTAGCAAGGATCAAATCAAAATCAGAATAACAATAGCAGAGGCAGAGGTGGAAGATATCAAAGATATTCTTAGAGAGGTAGAAAAAATCAAAGAGTAGGCTATGGTAGAGGTGGAGGAAGAAGTTGGGGATAGAATCAATCCTACAACACCACCTACTACAATTATGCAAATGACACATATAATGAAATTCATACATCATTGATGATGAATTCAATCAGCACATTAGATAAAGAAGATCGATAGGTATTTTACATTGACTTTGGATGTTCTAATCATTTGTCAAGAAACATAGAATTGATGTCAGAATTAGAAAAAGGCATTTCTAGTCATACAGGTCAAACAGGTGATAATAAATAACATAGTGTACATTCAATTGGAAAAGTGAAATGCAAGAGTGGAACAGATTTGCCAAACAATGTTTTGTATCTCCCACAATACCTAAAAACTTGATTAGTGTGGGACAGATAGTTGAAAAAGGTTTTCAAGTCAGGTTTACCAATGAAGGAGTATTTGTTGAAGACCCAAAGAATGGATATAATCAGACTGTTTAAGTAAGAAAGAAGGTAGACTCTTTACTTTAAGAGTGCAAGGGAACATTGGCCAAGCTTTGCTCACACACGGTGAAGGAGTTATTACAGAACTTGATCTTTGGCATAAGAGATTAGGTCATTTCAATGAAAGAGGAATTAAAGCTATGGTTGCAAATCAGTCTGTACTAGGATTACCAAATGTGCAAATTCAACATATGATTTATAAATGTGAAGCATGTCAGATGGGAAAAGCACACAGGTTACCATTTTAGAACAAATGATTCAAACATGATGGAGTAGTAGAGCTCATTCATACAGATGTAAGGGGACCAATAAAAGAAGGATCTACCAATGGCTCAAGGTATTATGTTCTTTTCATTGATGATGCTACAAGATGGATATGTTTTCAAGGAGAGATCAAAAGTGTTTGGAGCTTCCAAGCATTTTCATGCATATGCAGAGAGAGTCACAGGTCAAAAGCTCAAGACAATGAGGTTTGATGGAGGGGAGAATACTTCTTCCAAGAGATCAATGATTATCTTTGGAATGTAGGTATTAAGAGAGAAATAACATGTAGGTATACACCACAACAAAATGGTGTAACATAAAGAAGAAATGGGACTTTGGTTGAGTTTCCTAGAGCTATGCTAAAGGAGAAGAATTATCCAAATTATCTTTGGGCTGAGGCTGTAAATAGAGTACATATCTTGTGAATAGATTACCATGTACAACTCTAAATGGAATGATATGAAGCTTGGTGGGGTAAGAAACCAACACTAGATCATTGTAAAGTATTTGGATCAATTGCATATGCTTATGTGCCATCACAACTTAGATATAAACTTGAACCAAAGGTAGAAAAATATGTGTTCATTGGTTATGATGAAAAGCATATTGGTTATAGGTTGTGGAATCCTCTAACCAAACAATTTCTTGTCTGTAGCGATGTTACATTTGATGAATAGAAAAGTTGGTATGCAAAACAAAGTCAGACAGTTGAAGAATTTGAAGAAGAGGTAAGAAGATGTGAGAAAGGAAAATCAAGTGTGCAAGTGAATGGAGATGAAGGGTATATGCAAGCAAGTACATCCAGAAGTGGATTAACAAGAAGAAATGAAGAAGCTCCTATATTTGATGAAGAGGTGTATCCAGACACACATGAAGAATGTGAACCAAGGAGGTCAAGTAGGAAAAGAAGGCAACTAGAAAGGTATTCTTATGATACTTCTTACATAACTCAGAAGAACTATGCATATATGGTAAAAAATGATGAAGAACCTTAGAAATATGATGAAGCAAAGGGTAAGAAGCAATGAAGAAGCAAGGAAGGAAGAATTCAATGCACCAGAGGAGAACAAAACTTGGAAACTTTTTTTTAAACCAAATGGTAAGAAGGTAATTGGAAATAAATGGGTTTATAAAGCTTGTAGATGGAAGCATAACCAGATACAAAGCTAAACTAGTGGTGAAAGGCTATGCCCAAACGTATGGCATAGATTATGATGAGACATTCAATCCTATAGCCAAGATGTCAACTATGAGGACAATCATTGCTATTGAAGCTTCAAAAGGATGGATTCTGAGTCAACTGGATATAAAGAATGCATTCTTGAATGGATACATATCAGATGAGGTATAATACATGGAACAACCTGAAGGGTTTCTAGATTCCAAGTATCCAAATTTTGTATGCAGATTGAGAAGAGCAATCTATGGATTGAAGCAAGCTCCAAGAGCATGGAAGAGGAAGGTACAATCTACATTTGTATTTATGTAGATGACATTATAATCACAGGTACTTCAGATGAAGGAATTAAGGAGGTAACGAGATTACTTGAGAAAGAATTCAAGATCAATGACCTAGGAAAGTTATCATATTTTCTTGGAGTGGAAGTCACTTATACAGATCATGGCATATATGTATCACAAGAACGATATCTTCTGAACCTGTTGAAGAAGTTTGGTATGGAAAACTGTATAGAAGCTTCAACTCCACTTGAAGTCAATCACAAGCTCAATAAATATGATGATGTCGAATACAAAGATATGACGAATTATCAATCTCTTATGGGTAGTTTGATTTATGCTATACTAACAAGACTTGATCTTAGCTATGTAGTGGGAGTTCTATCACAATTCATGCATTGTCCAAAGGATCCACTATGGATTGCAGGTCAAAGAGTTCTCAGATATATCAAAGGAACCATAAAGGAAGGATTATATTATCCTTTTACTTTGGATTTGAAATTGGGATCCTATAGTGACTCGGACTGGGTAGGTAATCAAGATGACAGAAGATCAACTCATAATTACATGATATACATTGGTGATAAGCTTGTAAGTTGGTGTTCAAAGAAAAAACATATAGTAGCATTATCATCAAATGAAGCTGAGTACAGTGTAGAAGCAGTGAAGGAGGTCATATGGATGCAGACATTATTCAAAAGCTTGGGCATTAATCAAGGTATACCTACAATACATGGAGATAACATGATTTCACTTTATCTTGTAGCAAATCTAGTATTTCATGCAAGAACAAAACATATAGAGATACAATATCATTTCTTGAGAGAAAAGGTAATGGAGAAAGAAATTGAAGTGGAGTACATTTCAACAAAGGATCAACTAGTAGATATAATGACAAAGAGTTTGGATGGTGTGAAGTCGAGCAGATTCAAAAGCATGGCAGGAGTAAAAGGAAAAGAAGATGATATGAAGAAACCAAGAATGTCAATTAGTGATTGAGGGGGAGTTGTTGAAGAATCAATCACAAATTGGACATAAAGTTGAAGTTCAAAGTCTAAGAAGAAAAGCACATGCGTATGTGAAGGGAAAATTTCACACATGTACCATATTTGTAAAGTTAGACTTAACTTTAGTTCTAGAATTTTCAAAATTCACAAGATTGAGAAAATCTATATAAGTTAGTTTGTATCAACAGATGCGGAGAGAATGAGAGGTTGAGATCTAAAGTTCATTTTGTATGAAAAAGAAACAATTGAGCTTCTCTGAGTAAGAAAGCACTTGTAAATTTCTAAAATTTTCATAGCCATGAGAAGAACAAAAAATCCGGAATGTTGTCCTCTTTGCCCAAACTTGAGGCACCCAGAAAACATGTTTCTAAAAGCTATATTTTGGGCAAAATGCAACATTCATCCTTTCAAAAAGATGGTTTAGTTCGAGCTACTTAGAAACTGTAGCTTGTGCATAGTGATGTCTCTGACCCTATGCAGACACCTTCTTTTGGAAACTATCCTTACTTCATGAATTTCATTGACGATTTTTCTAGGCATGCATGGGTATATCCGTTGAAAGCAAAGTCCGAAGTGTTTATGTGCTTCAAAAAAATTTTGTTTTTAATTGAAAATCTATAAGCATGTAAAATGGGTACCCTCCATTCAGATCGAGGGGGGAATATATGTCTTCTAACTTTAATGCATTTTTGGCTGAACATGGGATAAAACATCAGTGTACAATGCCATATAAACCTCAACAAAATGGATTTGTTGAATGGAATAGCATGTCACTCATGGAGATGGTGAGGTGTATGATCAAGGGTTAGGCTTTACCATATAGTTTTTGGCTTGAGGATGTTACGTGTGCAACATATGTACTTATTAGGTGTCCCATTAAAGCATTGCAGTCTATCACTCCATATGAGGCTTGGCATGGTTGCAAGCCATATCTAGCTCTCTTGTGTGTTTTTGGTTGTCTCGCATATGCATTAGTGCCTCAACAACAATGCAAGAAATCAGATGATAAAGTAGTGAAATGTATTTTTGTTGGGTATAGTTTTGAAAGCAAATTCTATCGTTTGTATCATCCATAGACTAAATGCATTCTGGTTAGCCATGATATTGTTTTTGTGGAAGATGCTATTCAACCATTACTTTCATGTACGAAGGAAACATTTGTTAGCTCTATAGATATGTATGATACTTTGCTACCTCTTTTTACAGGTGGATGGTTTAGTGCTAGTCCTAATGAGGCAACTTCTCAGTCTTTATAGGTTTCATGTGATGATGCAGATCATCCCATTTTTGATGCAGATTTACATGATGCACTTGATGAGAGAGCTGACATTGAGGAGGAAAAACCTATGCCAAAATGGTTGGTGCACACTTTGCTTGATAGCAAATTAGATGCACCTCTATCATATCATACTTGTACAGGCTCCCATAGTGTTTCTTTTGCATTAGATTGCTATGCTATGAGCGCCTCTAGTCTCTATGATCAGAATGAACCTGTTTTGTTTGATGAAGCACAAAACTCTGAAAATTGGATGGCTACCATGCAATCAGAATATGATGCTATCATGAAAAATGGTACCTGGTCTTTGTGTGAATTGCATCCTGGCAAGAAGGCCATTGGCACTAAGTGGGTATACAAGCTAAAGCGTAAGCTTGATGGAACAATTGACAGGTATAAGGCTAGGCTTTTTGCAAAGGGTTATGTGCAAGAAAGGGGCATTGATTTTGATGAGACCTTTACACCTACATGCCGAATGATTACTGTTCATAGCATCTGTGCACTAGCAACTCATCATTATTGAAATGTACATCAATTGGACATTAAAACTACATCTCTGAATGGTGACTTGCATGAAGAAGTGTATGTTTTCCATCCCTCTGGCTTTGTGCAAAAAGGGCATGAAAACAAAGTGTGCAAGTTGAAGAAGGCATTATATGGTTTAAAGCAAGCAACACGTGCTTGGTATGAAAATATACATGCCTATTTGATTGCACATGATTTTGAGAACAATCCAAGTGAGAGCACTTTATATGTTAAGCAAGAAAATGATGTGCTTTTGATCATTGTTGTGTATGTTGATGACATGCTACTCACTGGTCCACATGAGAAGCATATTGCTGATTTTTACGCTGATTTGCATGCCTCATTTGAGTTGTGTAGTTTGGGGCATTTGCATCATTACTTGGGCATTCAATTTATGCAGGTTGATGGTGGAATAGCTTTGTGTCAAATGAAATATATTGGCACATTATTGCAATGTTTTGGCCTTGAAGACTGCAAACTTATTGCCACCCCTATGGAGATAGGTTTACGATTGAGTCTTTGTGATGCTGGAGATGCATTTGATGTTGTTCTCTATCAATAGGCTATTGGATGCTTGATTTACTTATGCATTACTTGATTAGATATTTACTTTGCTATCTCACAGATGAGCAAGTTTATGCATTGCCCATGTGTTAAGCATTGGTAGGTAGTTAAGTGCATCTTTTGTTACTTGAAGGGGGATCACTACCACCAGATTTACATGCTTTTGCTGACTTTGACTGGGCTGGTTGCTATGACACGCGTGTGTCCACTAGTGGATTTTGATTCATGCTTGGTAGCTCGTAGCTCATGTATATCTTGGCTGAGCAAGAAGCAGCCTACTGTGGCCACTTCGAGTTGTGAGGCATAGTATAGGGCAACTTTTAGAGCGACTATTGAGAGTGTGTGGCTCAAATGCCTTATGGCTGATTTGGGTGTTGGTCAGTCTTGTGCAACCACAATCTTCACTAATAGTCAGAGTGCATTGCCAGTTGCGAGGAACCCTGTTTCCCATGCTCCCACTAAGCACATTGAGGTGCATTATCATTATTTCAGGCAGAGGTTATCTGCTAGAGTGATCAGCTTGGCATATGTGCCCATGTAGAAGAACATTGTAGACCTTTTCACGAAGGCTCTACCTAGGGAGAAGTTTGAAGCTTTCCATAAAGCTTTGGGCTTACTTCCTTTTGTGGATTGATTCCACATAGCTTGGCACTTCCTTATACATGATGCCAAATCCTTATTCACCGCATCACTCACAAGGGGGATTTGTTGATATATTTAGGTAGTGATGTGTGTGAACACACTAGGACCATCGGGACACTTTTTTCTATCTTTAGGAGGTTTTCTTTTCCATGGCTTGTATATACGCCTATTGCCCTGATGGGTTACTTATCTTTGTACATTCTAGTGGTAATATATTTAGTATTGTGTGTTTTGCTCCAAGTGTCTTCTTCTTCTTCTTCCTAGTGCTATTCGTGTGCTTTTATGGGCCTCGAATTCCAACACTATGTATATTGAATGTTTAGTAACCAAAGAAGTATCATACCCATACATTTTTGGCTTCTTTTTCTCTCTAGCAGACCTTCTTATGGTTTGTTGAGATGATTTTGCCACATCTCTCATCTCTATACTTTAGCTTTGCCTTTGGAGCTCCAAGAATTGATTTCCTTTCTTTGGGTCTTCTGTTCATCATCAGATTCACTTGATGCTTCAAGTGAAAGCTCATTCCTCTTCGATAATGTTGGAAAGTCTTCCCCTAGATCATAGGGAAGTTTGATTTTCTTGCAATCATCTTCAAACAAAGATTTTTTTCATCGAACATAACATCTCTACTTATACTGAGACCTTTAATGCTTGGATTGTATAACCTATAATCTTTTTTATTAAGGGCATAGCCAATAAAGATGCATTAATCTACATTTGGATCTAATTTGCCTATGATTTGTGAAGGCATGTGTGTGTTGAGATATCAAGGTCAACATGTGATGATCCAAGATGACACGTATCATTTTTCATTTCTCTAACATGTATAGTGGTCACGCTAGTATATGTCACGGACACTTCATTGAGCATTATTAGATTTATCTACGGAGAGGGATGGAAATTTTTTTCTTGCCAGCTCACTCATCCACGGACATTAGGATTTTCGTTATGTATTGTTCTTTATATATTGCACTTGTTGACATTCCTTTTATGTAATAGAAGAAGAAGATCATTCTTCCTTGCATCAATCTATGTGTGTGCTTCTCCTTGATTGTGAGAGTGTGTGTGAGCTCTCTTCCTCATCTCCTTCCTTGTGACATGGTATCAGAGCTAGTGTGGCTGCAAAGAGCTCGTGGAAAAGGCCGACGTTGAAGAGTACATGAGAAGGCATGGAGAAAGCACGATTCATAAATGACCTCAGATTGCTATGAAAGTTGGCATGAAGGTAGAAGACCTCACAATATTTTCGTGAGTTATCCCTTTAGGGTCACTTGTTTTTGTTAGATCAAAGTTTCAGAGCCATCTCGACCTCTGTTTCGAGCCTATAAGGTGGAGCCCCAAAAAAACCAGGTCACTTTGCAAAACTGTAACTTGCATCTTGTTCCACAACACTCATATATTCCAGATCTAGAATTTCAAGCAATTTTGTGTATTGTTGATACACAAAAACTATTTTTTTTTAAGATCGAACTGTCACATCATAGTGGGATAGTGTTCAAGCAGAAGTGCTGCTTGTAGTGTTTTGCAGTGTTGTGAATTGCTGCAAAAATGGCAAATGTAGATGGAATGAGTTAGCTTATGAGCGATAAGCTAGACAAGAACAACTTCCATGCTTGGAGATTCAGAATGACGAGTTTCCTAATGGGAAAAGGTTATTGGAAGTACATCAAAGGAGGGAACGAAAATGCTCCGTAGTTACCTGAGAGGAATCGAACTACAGACCAGTTAGGGGTGTATGAAGAATGGAATCAAGGAGCACAAAAGTTAATGTATTGGCTATCTATTAGCATATAGGAAAACATTATTGGGCACATACAGGATGCCAAGACTCTGAAAGAGGCTTGGAACAGTTTGGTCACATTGTATGAGACCAATATAAAGGCACAAAAATTGCAACTCATGAACGAGTTGCATACATTGGAGAAAAAGGGTATGTCGATAAGTGACTACACCCTGAAAATCAAAAGCATATGTGAGTCACTTGCATCTATTTATGTGAATGTAGATGATGATGATAAGGTGGAAGTATGCCTTCATGGTTTAGGAGCTGCATATAAGCAGTTCAGAATGTCTATTTTGAATTTTGCTGATCTGGTGTCCATGTTGATTATTGAAGAAAAGATTCTTGGTGAGGACTCGAACTCCCAAGGAAAACCTAGTTTTGAGTAGGTATTCTACTTTGGCAGAGCAAGAGGTAGAGGTAGAGGCTCTGGAAGTGGAAGAGGACACAATAACCAAGACCAAGGTCAACAACAGAATCATGCAAGAGGTAGAGGGCAGTTTCAAGGCATGGGGAGCCAAAGAGGCCACATAAATTTCCAAAGAAATGATTCAGGTAATGACACTAAAGGATGCTGGAATTGTGGTAAACTTGGATACTTTGAACGTGATAGCAGGTTGAAGAATCAAAATATGCAAAACAACCATGCATCCACAAGTGTAGAGGATTCTGAGAAGCTATTCATGGTTCAACATCATGTGATGAATACGATTTTTGCTAATGTTTCAAAATCGAATGATAATGTCTGGTATGTTAATTCAAGTGCTTCAAATCACATGACCAGTCATGGGGAATGGTTTAGTACTTTGCAAAAATTGTGAGGTCATGGATATGTTGAAACAGATGATGACACATCACACCCTATTGAGCATACAGGAAACATAGCACTGTCTATGGAGGATAGAAAGGTAAAACATCTTGTTGATGTGGTGCATGTTCCAAATATAACAAAGAATCTAGTTTTTGTTAGACAAATGGTTGACAGGGATTACAAGTCAGATTCAATGTTGATGGGTTATATGTAGAAGAGTATAAACATGATGGATGATTGATTGCCAAAGGAAACAAAGTGGGTAGGATGTTTACCTTAAATGTGAAAATTGTTGAAATGAATGCAACCATGTTTGCAAAAGGTGCAGAAGTTATTGTTGATACAGAGATCCGACAGAAACAAATTGGACATGCAAATTTGTAGTGGCTGAAATTGATGTACTCAAAGGAGATTGTCAATGGTCTACCAAATTTCAAAGTTGCAGAAATGCAAAAGGTTTGTGCAACGTGTCTATTTGGTAAACAACCAAGAGCATCATTTTCGCATGACATGCATGTTAGTGAGAATGTACTAGAAATAGTACATATAGATGTTTGGGCTCCTGCAAAGACCACATCTATGGGCAGTTGCAGGTTTTATGTTACTTTCAATGATGAACATACACAAAAAGTATGGGTATATTTCATGAAAGATAAGAGTGAGGTGTTCACTCACTTCTAGAACTTTAAAGTTATGGTGGGGAAGTAGACATGAAAGTATATTCAAACATTAAGGTGTGATGGAGAAGGTGAATACATGTCAAATGAGTTCAACAACTTTCTTAAAAGTCATGGAATTCGACGATAGTTTTCATGCACGTACACACCACAATAAAATGGCATCGCTGAATGCAAAGATACACATATTGTAGAAATAGCAAGAGCCCCTATGGCTGAGAAGAACATGCCTCATTGTTATTGGGCAGAAGCTGTGCATACTATTGTATACATCATGAACATAACTCCTAATGTTGTTGTGCATCAAGTTACACATGAAGAGAAGGTAAAAAGCCAAACTTATCACATATGAAAGTTTTTGGTTATTCTGCATATGTGCATATTCTAGATGAGTTGAGGATGAAGCTTGATCCAAA
This sequence comes from Ceratopteris richardii, assembly GCA_020310875.1. NCBI lineage: Eukaryota > Viridiplantae > Streptophyta > Polypodiopsida > Polypodiales > Pteridaceae > Ceratopteris > Ceratopteris richardii. Next base: position 42,848,215 of record CM035408.1, read on the forward strand.
AGCAAAAAAATGTATCTTCATTGAGTACTCCCTTGAGAAAAAGGGATACAAATGTTATAATCCACTCACAGCAGGTGAAGGTAAGCCGAGATATGGTATTTTATGCAGATGCCAAAAAAGGACTGAATCTTGAACCAAATGACAAAGAAGATGGTGAAAAATCAAGTGCAAATTTCAAGTTCTAAGTGGACCGGATGCATCACCAAGCAATAGCCCCAACTCACATCCATAGAGTGGAAGATTACATTGAAATTTCAATCCAGCAAATTCATCGAATACATCCAAGAAAGGTAAAGAAAAGTTTTCTGCTAGTAGTAAACATCTACAAATTTTGAAGACATTGATGGAGATTCAAGCAGCTCAAAAAAGAGCCTTCATGAGGAGTTTGTATTGCCCTCTGTGACGACTCCAAGTGTAAGAAAGGCACATGCAGATGATACAAGGAGAAGTGACCCACGAGCAAGAAGATTTGGGAGGATGCAGAATTTAGTGCAACGATTGACATATGGAAGTTACATGGCTCATCATTGTGCCTACATGACCAAGGTAATACAGGATGCTGAACCTTCTTGTTTTGAAGTTGCAAATGGAAATGCAGATTGGGAGAAAGCTATGGATGAGGGGATGACCGCACTTTATGGAAATGATACATGGAAGCTAGTTCCATTGCTGGAAGGGAAGAAACCCATAGGTTGTGAGTGGGTTTACAAGGTAAAGCACAATGCTAATGATAGCATAAGTAGGTACAAAGCATGATTGGTAGCAAAAGAATATGCACATACATATGTCATTGATTATGAGAAAACGTTCAGCCTTGTAGCTAAAATATCTACTATCAGAACACTTGTTGCATTAGCTACAACAAAAGGATGGACTTTACATTAGATGATGTGAGGAATGCTTTCCTACATGGTGAGCTACAGGAAGAAGTATACATGGACCAGCCACAAGGATATGAAGATTCAAAGCATCTTGGTGTGCTATGCTATTTCTTGGGCATTGAGTTTATACATACAAAAATAGGTATATGGATGTCACAAAGGCAATATGCCTTGAGTATGCTGCAAAAGTATGGTATGGCTAATTGCAAGCCAATGTCTATGCCATTATATCAAAATTTAAAGTTGGATACTACATTAGGTGAAGTATTGGAAAATGATACTATGTATAGGAAAATTGTGGGAAGTTTGATATATCTCACAATTACAAGGCCTGATCATAGCTACACTGTTGGACTTGAAAAGTCAATATATGTAGGTTCCCAAGAAGTTACATATAGATGCTTTGAGGTGCACTCTATGTTATGTGAGTGCTAGTTTGGATTATGCATTGTTTTATGAAGCTAATGTAGATTTGTAGATATATGGATACACCGATGCAGATTGGGCTAGTAGTATTCCAGATAGAAGATCTATTGGTGGCTTTCTATTCTCACTTGGAGGTGCAACTATTATGTGGAGCAGTAAGAAGCAACGGACTATTGCTTTGCCGAGTACAAAGGCTGAGTATAGAGGTGTTGGAATGGCATCATGGCTAGAGATGCTACTTGCATATTTAGGTGTGGAAGTGCAAAAGCCTATCACCATCTTTTGTGATAATGTTAACAGTATACAGTTAGCATGGAACCCTGTATTTCATGCTAGAACAAAGCATATTGAGGTACATTATCACTTCATTAGAGAGAAGATATTAGTAGGTGATATTGATCTTGTTTATGTGAGAATAGATGAGCAGGTTGCTGATATTTTCACCAAAGCACTTGGAGGAGAAAAGCTAAAGAAGTTTTGGAAGATGCTTGGATTAAAGGACATGACGTTGAGCTTGAGGGGGAGTGTTGAGATATCAAGCTCAACATGTGATGATCTAGGATGACACATATTACTTTTTTATTTCTCTAACATGTATAGTGCTCACGCTAGTATATGTTAGGGATACTTCATTGAACTTTACTAGATTTATCTACCCAGAGTGATGGCACATTTTTTTCTTGCCATCTCACTCATTCAGGGACATTAGGATTTTCCTTATCTACTATTCTTTATATATTGCACTGGTTGTATTATTGTTTTAGGTCATTCTTGTACATTCCTTTTTATGTAATAGAAGAAGATCATTCTTCCTTGCCTCAATCTGTGTTTGTGCTCCTCCTTGATTGTGAGAGTGTGTGTGAACTCTCTTCTTATCTCCTTCCTTGTGACAAGAGATACACAAATATCCTAAGAGAGCTTGTTTGCCTATTTTAACTCCCTGAACCCTAAATCGACATAACTTTTTCATATAAAATCTGTTTTTTGAGCTCTAGAGTGCATTTTAAAGCTCGTTTTTCATAGGAATAATGTGTTGATTTTTAGATGGTTAATTTGAAGTTGACCCACAAGTGGGATTAAGAAACTAGGGAGCTTTAGAGAATTTTTTGTGTAATACAAAAGAAAAAAAAGGGTCTTTGAAAGTGTGTGAATCTAATTGTCTATCAATTGAAGTTAAGAGATTGAGCTAAACTTGGAACTTTTATAGGATCTTTTAAAGCTCTTAGAGAGACCAAAGCAAGGTGCAAGTGCATTGCAAGCTTCAGAATGTGCATCCTAGGCATACAAGTGCAAACAAGGAGAAACGACTTGAGTTTGGAAGATCTCTCAACCCCCTCAGTTAATTATTAGCATAGGCTAAGTGCAATTAGTGGTTATGAGTGATTAGAGGCATGATAGGAACACTCAAGTCCTAAGAGCTTTTGAATTATCAAGTTTAAAAAGAGGTTAATTGCAATCAAGGGACAACTTAAGGGCAAAGAATTTAATATGATTGGATGGAGAACATCAAATATGACAAACCTAAGTGCTCATGACGATGCATATTTAAAGACAAGTAGATACATCTTAAAGAAATCAAAAGGAACAAGTAATTGATATCAAGGAATTAGCAAGGTGGATCTATAGAGGTCATTGGGCTAATCAGTAGGACATATGAACCTTAGATAAGGTAGACACCTAGGGAGAGACTGACGAAGAATTAGATCATTTGAGGCTAGTATCAACCATACAACTAGGTCATGGGCCCAATAGCTTAGTGATTATCCATACATATGTAGTTTGGACACAAGTGATTCAGAGATGTCCTTAAACATGGAACGAGCGGTAGGTAGTGCAAACACATCCTATTTACAGAAACCAAAAGGTCCCTATAAGACATAGTTAGAATATATTAGGACCAATTGGTTAGGTGCCCACATCTATGAGGATGGCCTAAGGTGATCAGTTGTCCAACTCAACAATCTTGATCAACCCTTCGAACTTGAACACAAAGTGGTTAAATTCAAAGAGGATTCTTATATTGATAAGCAAGGAACCATGTATGTGGTTACTAGCTTACCAGTTTGGACAAATGAGTTAAAAAATATCATGTGTACACAAATCCTAATTCTAGGCCCCAACCTAGACAAATAACACCCCCAAAACCTAGAGGACCATGCGACATAATGCCAGGGAGATCATTTCATTCATGATTGCCCTTTACTTGCACCTATGCAACCCTAATCAGTGACAATTCAACGTTTTTTTTTGGATTGTGGGAAGGAGCACTTTGTTATGAGATTGTCCTAAGAACCCAAAGAATGCACTAAAGATCACTCCTATCAATGTCATTGGCCTAGTGGTAGATTCTACTAGAAGTGCGACTTCCACTACACCTGTGAAAGTAGTCACTAGAGCTCAGGCATTATAATAGAGCCAAGGCCTAGGCCAAAAAACGATTTTGGAGGTTAGTGATACTAGGAGTCTAACTAAGAAAAGGAAAAGAGCATGGAAAGATAGCAATGAAAGAATGAAGAGACAATGGTTGAGAAAGATGAGTGAACTTGAGGAAAGCCTAAGAGGTACAAAAGCCAAGATAAGTGAAATCGCATCTCAAATGCACTCTCACACATCACCGCCACTGCCATCACCATCACCATCTATTCAACCTCAGGTAACCCCACCACCACCTAGAGTAGGATCAATCCTAGTAGATCCTACTCCCGAAAACTTAGACATGATGCTTAACGCATATTATGTTGGTGCATTTTACCCAAGCCTACATGCTTGATATGCTTGATATTTTCCTCATTTGTAAGTCACATGTGTAGTCATGTGAACCCCTCTTGTAAAAGAGTTCATTTTTATCTCTTGTAATTGAAAAAGGAAAAAGGAAAAAAGATGGCTTACCTCATCCATGATGTAAAAGCATATTTGTGGGTCTAACTACCTAAAACCACAAATTTTTGAGCTAAGAGAATATCTCCTAACTTTGGGGATCACTTTTAGGTGGAGCCATTCGAATTCGAATTCAAAACTCCCTCCAAGAATAGCTATAAAAAGAGCAAGAAGGAAGAGGCGATTAGTAAGCCTTGTACGTGACCAATTCATGTCATTTTGTAGAGATTGAGCTTAATCCATAGCTCTATCATTCTACTCCCATTGTGCAAAGATTCATTGCCAATATGGTTGTAATCATATGTGAATATATACATTTATCATCATCTACTTCTCTGTTTTGTTCTCTGCTATACTCACTCAGAGCAGTAACTTCAGAAGGTCATATCTCAAGTTGTACGCAACCTTCTTCAGTGTTTTAATGTGCGTTGGATAACACTTACTGTCTAGTTTTTCCATATAAATTCTCATAGTCATTGGACTTATATTTGTGGAGATATCTGCATTTTACTGCTCACTGGTCTATCTCTCCAGAGCCCCGAGAATGGTGGGCATGTTCAAGAAATTGATGAATCTTGTTCTCAGTGCTCAGTCCATCATTTGAGTGGTCTTAACTTGGATTGGGAAGCTTGCTAAGTCTTTTTTATATGTCCAAAAGGAATTTATCTAATTCCTACCAGGTTGAGAGCACTGTTCATTTTTTCCAGCAGGTGTATGTCAAAAAATAGCAAGTTTTTGGGCGCTAGTCATTTCACAACTAGTCTGTCTTGACTTAAACTTTTGGGATACATGTTCCACACTACTTGGCTGATATTTTGGTGGATTTAGGAAGCTCAAAGGGTCTACTAATCAACTCTGCAGTCTCAGTTGGCTGGTGTGAAGCTCGTTGTAGCAACACCTACTCATCTTTAGATTGCATGCACCATCTCTCTTCACAGTGGTATCAGAGCATAATCAAGCAACATGGGAGATGGATTTCCATCAACAATTGACAAATTGGATCGAAACAACTACCCGGAATGGTCGCTAAGGATGGAGGCTTACCTTCAAGGGAGGAATCTATATGGATACATATCCAGAGATGAAGCAATGCCAACCATGAGGAACAAAGGGCAACCATCACATGAAGAAGTGGAAGGACTTACAAATTGGTGTTCAAAGGATGCACTTGCAAGGTCCTATATTCTAAACTCAATCTTTGATTTTCTTTTACCTCATGTCAAGGGATGCAAGACATCAAGAGAGACTTGGAATGCACTTGCTTCTTTCTTCTCTTCCAACACTCGAGCAAGGAAGAACCAATTGTGGGTGGAGTTCACAACAATGAAGAAAAGCCCGAAGCAAAATGTGACTGATTATGTCACAAAGATGAAGGAGATTTCCGACCAACTTGGAAGCATTGGAGAGGTAATTGAAGAGGAGCAAATCATTAGACAAATCATAAATGGAATCAAAGCGGACGACAAGTGGGAGTCATTCACAACAGTCATGGATTTATACATGGATATGCATGTACCCGACCTCGACACACTCATAGACCAACTCTTCACTCATGAAGCAAAGATTAGCAAAGGTGGTGAGTCCTCAAGAGGTAATCAAACTTCTGCCTCATATTCTGATAAAGCTAAGGTCAAGGACAAGTCAAAGAATAGGAAGAATGAAGATGAAGGTAGCTCTTTCCAAGCAAACTTTGCAGGTAGAGGAAGAGCTATAGGAAAAGGCAGAGGTGGAAAGCAAGGCAGGGGGAGATTCCAATCATCTCAACCTTGCAACATATGTGGCTTATCTAACCATACTACTGAAGAATGTTTCAGGAATCCAAGGAACTCAAGAGGAAGAGGATTTATTAGAGGTGGCTATGGATCAAACAGAGGCAGGTACAATGGAGGCTACAACAACAACAACTACTACAACAACAATTACAACAACAACAACTATCAAAGTGGCCATAGAGGAAGAAGAGACTACAATAACTATGCAGAGGACCAAAGTCAAGAAGATTCATTATTGATTATGAATCTATCAGTGAAGAAGGGTAAGGATGATGATCACATATTTTACATTGATTCGGGATGCTCAAACCATGTAGCAGGAAATGTGGCTTTACTTTCTGATTTGGAAGATCCTCATAACAAGCATGAAGTGCAGACAGGAGATGACACAAAGCACTCAGTGGAAAAGATAGGTAATGTGAAGACATCATATGGGAATATGAACCTCTTAAGCAAAGTCTTGTATGTCCCTACAATTACCAAAAAATTAATAAGTGTTGGACAGATTGTTGAAAAAGGATTGCAGGTTAGATTCAACCGATTTGGAGCATATGTTGAAGACCCAAGGCAAGGCTTTCGAAGATTGCCAAAGGAGAAAAGACAGGAAGGCTTTTCACTTTTGAAGTGGAAGATACAAAGAACATAGCTTTGTTTAGCTATGGATCTCAAACTCTTACAGAGTTGGAGATATGGCACAAAAGGCTTGCTCACATTGGTGAGAGGACACTCAAACAAATTTGCAGGGACCAAAGTGTACTTGGTTTGCCTAATATCACAAGGCAACACATGATTTATAAGTGTGAAGCTTGTCAACTCGGCAAGGCTCATAGACAACCTTTAAATAAGAAAGGATATATGTATCAAAATCCTTTGGATCTAGTGCACACGGATGTGTGGGGTCCAAGTAAGGAGCCATCTATATCAGGCTCAAGATATTATGTGTCTTTCATAGATGATTGTAGCAGGTGGACCATTCTCTTTTTCATGAAGCACAAGGATGAAGTGTTTAATTGCTTTAAGAAGTATATTGCTCTTGTTGAAAACCAAACAGGTAGGACTTTGAAAAGACTCAGATCAGATGGTGGAGGAGAATACTTCTCTTCTGAATTTGATGCCTTCTTGCATGAAAGAGGCATTAAAAGGGAAGTCACTACAAGGTATACACCCGAACTCAATGGTGTAGCAGAGAGGAGGAACAGAGCTATTGTCGAAGTTGCAAGGTCCATGCTCAACGAAAAGGGATTGCCAAACTACCTATGGGCAAAGGCTGTGTCTATAGCCACATATCTCATAAATAGACTTCCATCTAAGTCACTAGATGGAACCACTCCATATGAAGTGTGGAATGGAAGAAGACCTAGTCTAGAGCATTGTAAAATCTTTGGATGCTTAGCCTATGCTCACATTCCTTCTCAATTTAGAGGGAACTTGGATCCCAAGGCAGAGAAGTGTGTATTCATTGGTTATGATCAAAACCAAAAAGGATATAGATTGTACAATCCAACCAATAAAGGATTTTCAGTGAGTAGAGATGTAATTTTTGATGAAAACAAATCATGGTTTGATGATGACAGGAAAGTGAAGCTGCCATATGACTTCAATGAAGATTTTCCATCACTTCAACCAAAGGAGCCAAAGCAGAATGAAGAAAGTGATTTGAAGATTGACCTAGAAGACTTGGAAAGACTAAAGCTATGGAAGAACAAAGGTAAAGCAAAGATGCAGGATGCTACATATGGACCCGAGAGCTCACATCAACCACTTAGAAGGTCTTCAAGGGAGAAGAAAACCAGAGAGGTTTGGTTATGATACTTCTTTGGTCACCAAGCACTCAATCTACATTGCAAAGGATTCAAGCAATGAAGAGCCTACCACATTCGAAGAAGCACAAAGCAAGAAAGCTTGGAGAGATGCAATGGATGAAAAAATGGAAGCCTTGAAGGAAAACGACACTTGGGAGCTTGTACCTAACAAGCCATCTATGAAGGTAATTGGATCTCGATGGATATACAAAATCAAGAGGAATCCAGATGGAAGTATAAATAGACACAAAGCAAGGTTAGTTGTTAAAGGGTTTGCTCAAACCCATGGTATTGATTATGAGGAGACTTTCTCTCCTGTTGCAAAAATGCCTACAGTTAGGGTTCTCATTAGTCTTGCTGCATCTAGAAATTGGAATCTCTATCAACTTGATGTAAAGAATGCTTTCTTGAATGGATGGATTTATGAGGAAGTGTATATGGCACAACCTCCTCGATATGAGGATGCACATCATCCTAACTATGTATGCAAACTAAAGAAAGCTTTGTATGGATTGAAGCAAGCTCCAAGACCTTTGAATTTCAGATTGGTGACTTATTTGCAGGACCAAGGATTTAAAGCTAGCAAAGCAGATACCTCTTTGTTCATAAAGAGGAATGGATCTGAAGTGATCTATTTATGTGTGTATGTTGATGATATTATTATCACAGGCAATGATCTTGAAGGAATCAAATAGGTAAAGAGTCAAATGAAGGAGGAGTTCAAAATAAGTGACCTCGGACCACTCACTTACTTTCTTGGATTGGAGTTCATCTACACAGATTCAGGTATATACATAACACAAAGGAAGTATGTGCATGACATGCTCGTCAAGTTAAAGATGGAAAGTACCAAGTGTGCAGGTACACCTACGGAGCAAAATCATAAGCTTAGTGCTTATGAAGGAGAGCCAATTGAAGACATCACAAGCTATCAAATCTTGGTTGGAAGTTTGAACTATGCAACACTCACAAGGGTGGATATATGCTATAGTGTTAGCATATTGAGTCAGTTTATGCATAAGCCGAGAAGACCACATATGGAAGCAGCCAAGAGAGTCCTCAAGTACCTAAAGGGGACCATGAATGAAGGTTTGTTTTATTCATATACTTCAGATATTGAGCTAAAGGTCTACTCAGATGCAGATTGGGCCGGATCTAGAGATGATAGAAGAAGCACATCCGGGTATATATCATTTGCAGGTTCAAAAATCATTTCTTGGTCATCGAAGAAGCGACCAACCGTGGCATTATCTTCTATGAAAGCCGAATATAGAGGTTTGGCTAATGCAACTCAAGAAATCATGTGGTTAAAGTCTTTGTACACAGATCTTGGACTTCATTCTTCAACACCTAACATTTTTGGTGACAACACAAGCTCACTACATCTAGAAGCTAATCCGGTATACCATGCTAGAACCAAGCATATTGAAGTCCACTACCATTATGTAAGGGAGAAGCTTATGAGCAAGGATATTCAACTATCCTATGTCTCTACAGATGTGCAATGTGCAGACATGTTGACTAAAGCTCTTGATGGTACAAAGTTAAGTAGATTCAAGTTGATGATTGGCTTGCAGGAAATCAAGGACAATTGAAGACTTATTTGGAGGCCAAGCATGTTAGGCTTGAGGGGGAGCTGTTGGTGCATTTTACCCAAGCCTACATGCTTGATATGCTTGATATTTTCCTCATTTGTAAGTCACATGTGTAGTCATGTGAACCCCTCTTGTAAAAGAGTTCATTTTTATCTCTTGTAATTGAAAAAGGAAAAAGGAAAAAAGATGGCTTACCTCATCCATGATGTAAAAGCATATTCGTGGGTCTAACTACCTAAAACCACGAATTTTTGAGTTGAGGGAATATCTCCTAACTTTGGGGATCACTTTTAGGTGGAGCCATTCGAATTCGAATTCAAAACTCCCTCCAAGAATAGCTATAAAAAGAGCAAGAAGGAAGAGGCGATTAGTAAGCCTTGTACGTGACCACTTCATGTGATTTTGTAGAGATTGAAGAGCTTACTCCATAGATCTATCATTCTACTCCCATTGTGCAAAGATTCATTGCCAATGTGGTTGTAATCATATGTGAATCTATACATTTATCATCATCTACTTCTCTATTTTGTTCTCTGCTATACTCACTCAGAGCAGTAACTTCAGAAGGTCATATCTCGAGTTGTACGCAACCTTCTTCAGTGTTTTAATAAGCGTTGGATAGCACTTACTGTCTAGTTTTTCCATATAAATTTTCATGGTCATTGGATTTAGAGTTTTGGAGATATCTGCATTTTACTGCTCACTGGTCTATCTCTGCAGAGGCTCGAGAATGGTGGGCATGTTCTAGAAATTGATGAATCTTGTTCTCAGTGCTCAGTCCATCATTTGAAGTGTTTAAACTTGGATTGGGAAGCTTGGTAATTTTTTTGCTATGCCCAAAAGGAATAAAGGAAAAAAGATGGCTTACCTCATCCATGATGTAAAAGCATATTCGTGGGTCTAACTACCTAAAACCACGAATTTTTGAGCTGAGGGAATATCTCCTAACTTTGGGGATCACTTTTAGGTGGAGCCATTCGAATTCGAATTCAAAACTCCCTCCAAGAATAGCTATAAAAAGAGCAAGAAGGAAGAGGTGATTAGTAAGCCTTGTACGTGACCACTTCATGTCATTTTGTAGAGATTGAAGAGCTTACTCCATAGCTCTATCATTCTACTCCCATTGTGCAAAGATTCATTGCCAATGTGGTTGTAATCATATGTGAATCTATACATTTATCATCATCTACTTCTCTGTTTTGTTCTCTGCTATACTCACTCAGAGCAGTAACTTCAGAATGTCATATCTCGAGTTGTACGCAACCTTCTTCAATGTTTTAATGTCCTAACCCTCAAGGACAAGTAGAGCTTACAAATGATATGAGGTTAACTACACAGGTAACCACCAAGAGTGAAGGCAAGAAAAGAAAGAAGAGAGAACTCCCACTAGAAGAGGAAGAATCCTTATTTGAGGTGCCTAAAAACTTTAAGAAATACGAAGTAGAGGATAGAAAAGTCATGATCAGACCCATTCTTACTTTCACAATTACAAGAGATAAAGTAGTCATTGTGACCATAGAAGAAGGAAAAGAACGATGCACATACATAGGATAGGATCTGATTGAGGAGGAGGAAATCCACATTCTTGGGATTTGTTAGTTAGAAAGAATATCTTAAGATAACAAAGAGATATGTCAGTTAGAGAGATATTCACTTATTGACTTTTCAAAAGAACACATGGGAAATTGAGCTTAGCCTATATATAGAAGCTCATTTTTGTAAAGAGGGCAGCTTTTGCTCAACATGCTCTCATGTAATATCTCTTATCAATGGAAGAAGGCTCTCATTTACTCCAAGATTAGTTACATTTATGTATTTGTGTCTTTGTGAGTGTGTGAGTGGTGTATGTGTGCCTATGCATGTCTCTCCTTTGTGTGAGTAGAGTAGTTGCATTTGCTTGTATTTTCCTCATGGAGTAGGATCCTTGACTCCCTGTTCTCCTTGTTTTCAAGCATGTGGCATAGCATGTGTCTGATGCCAATGGCTTGAACATGTGGGAGGTAGGGGTGGATGAGAGGAGAGTCACTCTTGAGCTTTCCTTCTTGCTTCCATGCAAGGTGGTGAGGGTTTTGGTGTTTCCTTGCTACAACCTCAACAGTGATGAATGAATTCCTAGTAATCCATAAAAAATCAACCCCTTATCACCCTCAAGCTAATGGTTAGGTAGAGAGTTCCAATAAAGTGTTGTCGAGGAGTTCATGGAAAGGAGGGAACAACTCATTCGGAGATCACTTCATGCTTGTCTTTAAAGCACTGCTTATACTTCCTTATATATACTCATAATCCTCTCCATGGCATGAATGAAGATAAGCAAGATGCCAATTCTTATAAACACTTCCACGATCACATGCTCACATTCAAGCATATATCTACATTAGCAAGGGCATCAATCGGTCATGTACCGAGGTGCAAACACAATCAAGATTAGAGGACATTTCATTACATTTAATCGGATTTGAGCTTGAGCTTTATAATTAGAACATAACGTGTTTACACACATACATTTCCTGTATAATTTGATGCATGATCCTAAGCAATGTGTTCTTTTCTTGATTTAAATGCTTTGTAACAAGCTATACATGCAACCTCTATGCAACTAAATGGGTTTTGTTCATTTAATGCAGATATAGCACATGCTTACAATGGACGTTACTAACAATGGTTTAAAACTATAGAGGTTAAAGTAACAATCACAGTACTGCGCTAATCCCAAATCAATCCACATTTATCCATTATTTAATATTTTAGCCATCACATCCAGTGCTTTACATTTTCCAATGGCATGCGAAAATTATTCACATTCCCATCAAGTACGAAATCCTACGCATTCACTCTGAAAGGAATATGTGTGGGACAATTGCATTTGGCCATCGAAATATCATAGAGCTCTTTTCATGAAAGTAATTCTTTATGGTAGAGGACTTGAATGCATAAAGCATAGGCATACGTTCAAGAATTATGAATATGCTCCTAAGCAGAACCTTTACGTTCAATGCTCAACCCAAAGAAATAACAGAAAAGGTGAATGTTTCTGAAGGTGCTTAAAAACGTTAGATTATGAAAAGATCAAATCCGCAACTTTTTCATGTAAATAACAGCATAATAAGAGCTCTAAAATAGATGATACAACCGTATTTTAGAATTCTTCCTTTCTGCTAGCATCATCCCGACAGAACCTGAAATTCTTCGGAGAAGTATCAACCACTCAGTACTCAATTTTTCTCTCTATCCAACCAGTTTCTACCATCGCCCTTAGTAAGCAAAGACTTGTCATATAACAGCCTCTGTAGTTTATTTTGGGTATAACTGCAAGCCTCTAATCCTCAGTTCCGCATGGAAAACATATCATTGTCCATGTTAGTTCAAGTGCAGTGCATAGGAACAGACTAGAAGTTCCGTCTCTTGATTTGTAGATAGCTTGCTTGCTTCACATTGACTCTCCTTATCTCTCATTCAAATTCTCTTGTGAAATTCCACCATTAATTTCCTTAGTTGAAGATAACGCAGCTATGCACACACATGAAAATACAGAAAAAAAACTAACTGCTGGTGTAATTTCAAGTTCACGAGATAATCCAACACGTGTAGACGTGAAAATTGAACAAACAAAACTATTGACAGTTTTATGTGCAAAATATTTTGATCCTGGGAGCTCTGGAAAGGTAATCAAAAGAATCGTATGAAGAAAAACTTGCCAACCCAATGGATGAAGATCATCAAATCAAAGTACTTGTTCACCTGTGTGCATGCATGCGCTCAATACCCTTGTCTTCAACATGTGAATGGATCCATTGGCCGAATTGCATTCTTGAATCTTCGAAGCACAAACATTTGAAGGTGCAAAGTAGTTCTTATGCTCATCTTGTGTTATAGTGTAAACCCATGACTTTCAAGAGCAACGGCGGTGACATGCAGCAAGCGAGGATCATCCTCAATGAACATAGCTTTTCATACATTAAAATTGAACAGCAACACGTTTTCCTCTCTGATGGTGAATGTCTGATAGAAAGACTCTCCCCTCTGTGTCCTCAAATTTCTACCTAGACTTTCGCAGATCTCTTTTCCTTATCTTCAGCATGAAGCTCGAACAGCGCGGGAAGTAATGGCTGAAAGGATTTTGATTGACATGCTTACTGTGAAACCCCTTGCAGACTACGATCCTTCTTCCACCTGAGATTCAAGGCTTTGTTTTCGGGAGATTTCGATTTTCCCGAGAGATTCCTCTTCAGCAATCAGTATGGAGGTAGCGCTACAGCTTGGCATGAGAGGCCTCACCTATTTTAATCCTCAAAGAAGAGTCCATCCATCTGCTATCGCTGCCCTTCGTCCTCCCCCTTTTTTTTCAGCAGGACACGGGATGATCTTCTGATCCCCGAGAGCTGAGTCAATCTCCCTTGAAAAAAACTCCCCCGCTGCTCCACGTAATGTTATGCTAAAAATAGACAAAAAAGGGAAAAAAAATCCTCCCCCGTTTTCTTCTTTGCCAAAAATCCTTCTAGATTTAATAAAGGCCTTAATCAATGCTAATTTCTTTCTTCAGACATAAAAAAAACTGAATGAACACGAACAAGATCCTTTGCTATAACCACAGAATGAGCTTCGAGATCATCTCATTGAATTGCCACCTCAAGATTCGAATCTCTACCACATCCACCTCCTCTGAACCTGTGCATCCTCCGGATGCACCACCATCGATTTTGATATCAGCAAATCATTGTGAAAATTTAAGTGCATGGGTCAAAACAAATGTGCCTATGCACGGCCATGTAATGAGCCCTACATATGCATACTCTAAGTGCATAAAAAACAGCATGGTGCAAATAGGGGAGGTATTAGGAATTCGGTGTTGAGGATTTACACTCAATTTTTATCATGGATATACAATTCAATACAAGTGTAATCACTCGTGCAACTATGGGTTTTAAACAAAATATTACTCGTGCTCTTTACATTTCATTTATGCATGTGTTAGGTGCATGAAGGGAAACAAAAATGGTGCAAAAAATCAAGGTTTTATGGTATCTAAGCAACGCTCACATCACTCACAACTCCACTCTCTTACAGATGCAATCACTCTCCCTTACTCAGAACTATTCTCTCTTATCACTCAAAACTTGCTTTATGATTTTTCAATGATATTTACCTATCTAATTGTGCAGATGGACGTGCTTCTAGGGAATTTCAAAGACGTGTTTCCTATATATTTTTACATGCATATTTGGCATGCAATGCATCTCAAGGATGGTGCAAAGAAAAGATCAGGGTTAAAGCACGATAGCTAATGAAAAAGATTTTCACGACTTTGTTCTTTAGTCATCATCTCTGTTGGCTTTGCTTGATCATTCTTGCACTCATAGAAACTAAACAAATCATGAGAAACATCACATCAAAATGACATTATATACATATGCAGTCCATGAAAGAACTTCAAAAACCATTTGCAATAAAACATAAGCATGCAACTCAAAAGTGGTTGCCTCTATACAATCTCTCAAAACTCTAGATCTTCGATCAGATCCATATCAACACCTGTTCTCAAAACTGCATAAGAGAAATTAGTAGCAGCACATTCAAGAATCGCGTTTTAAAAAACTTCATTCATTTGAACATTAAAAATATCTATTTGAATTATTTTGACTTCAAACCACTCATCCAACATGCATTCATTACCATAGGTGTTCCCACTTTAATTTCTTGCATTTTTAGTTTTATTTGGTTTCTTCTATCTATCTTAAGATTAAAGCAAAAAAAAAACACAAGATATATACATTTTTATTTACAAATTTCCTTTTGGTATTATTAATTCTCATTTATTAGGGCTTTTCCCTTCAGACCCATCTCCCTTGATATATGGTCACCAAAGAAACTGTGCTTCTTAAGAAGCCACCTTTGGATCACATCAATCAAGAAAGAATTCTTAAACAAGGTAAACATGTGTACAAGCCACTTCTTTTTCTTGTCCATCTCTTGGTGGCTTGTTTGGTATACATAACTCTTAGAAAATTTGAAAACCCATGTTTCAATCATTTGAGGATAGTTGTCTTTATTTATAATACTCTCGCTTGCATAATATGGGATTACTCTGGACAAATCAAGAGCACAAAAATATAGATTTTTCATTTTTAATGAGCTTAAGCCATCTTCAAAAAGTTCCTTTAAGGATACATTTTCATCCATTTCACATTTGAAATCATTTGGGGAAATTTCTCTACTTGTATCATCTTGAATTAAACCTGTCTCTTCATTGGAACGAGAGTTTTGAGTAGATTCATTGGATTCCCTCATCAAGTAGAAGTGAACATCATGCTCGGATGATAATACATAATCATTTTTGTCTTCCAATCTATCATGATTCCTTTCTACTTGACCCCCAGCAATTATGGTATCTGATTCTTTCTCTAGTCTTTCCAAGAATTCTTCATCATTGGTATGATCCCAAATCATCTCTCCTCCAACATGAAGAGAATCCATATCCTCATAATCAACAAAATCTTGATCTTCAACTTCTTTATCCAAAATGCCATCATAAGATTCTACATCCATCTCCATCAATTCTTTCTCGTTCTCTTCAGAGGATGTACTTATTTCACCTTCTTCAATCATTGATTCTTGCTCAAGTATCTCATCATGTACGAGAATCTTGACATATACACCCAAATCAACTTGAGCTTCATCATTGCAATCATTTGACTCAATAGTTTTACATTGGATATCCTTCAATGCTATACACACATCAGATTCATCATATGTTACAATAAACATTTCATCTGCTACTTTATGCTCAATTTCTTTAACGTGTGGACTCAACTCAACATGATTATTTTTGACATACATATTAGTATTAAGAGGAATGATCAATGGTATTTTCTCATCCTCCTCATGTTCATTCATATTTCTCTCTTCATGGAATGTGGCATCATTTACATACATATCATTATTTTGAACTCCATCCAACTTATCCTCTTTTTTATGTGTAGGATCTTTGTCCAATGTGACATCGCTCAAAAGAATATCAGTATCTTGATCTTGATCTAGACTATCGGTAGGATTAGGATCATGCTTATCACCATCGCCATACATATCACTATCTAGAGGACTTATCATTTGTACATCCTCTAGATTAGCATCATACTCATCTTCGTCATCACACATTTCAACCTCTAGAGGACTCATTATTTGCATGTCCTCCTTCATATAAGTAAGCTCATTTTCTTGCATCTCTGTATGCATGTATAATGTGGATTCCTGCATATCCATTTTCTTACCCATCGGATCTTTTATTGACAGGTCCTTAGATTCAACATCATGTTCCATGGGAGTTCCTTCATGTAATTCAGCCATTAGATCAGAAGTTCTATCCGAATCTTGTGTTAGAAGGGGATCATCACCATCAAGTGACATCCAATCATACTCCACATCTTGCCCGATGTCATCACGTAAGGATGCATCTCGAGCTCGATCTTCAGACATATTTATTAGGTTCTCTATTTGTATCTCATCTTTTATCTCCATTTGGTCACCTATGAGCCTTCTAGATATCTCTATCTCTTTGTTTGCACCTAGATATGTTTCTTGATTTGTTTGATTATCTTTTATTCGATGTGAGGAGTTTATCGGAGTAGAGGAAGCTTCATCTTGTTTACTTGTTGGGTTTTGTTGGTTTTTGTTTTGGTTTATGTTTGTTGTTTGTTTGGTTTGATGTTGGTTTAGTTTGGTTTGATTTTGATTAGCTTCCACTTGCTCCTTTGATCCTCCCATCTTCGGCTTTTGTCCACTTATGGCACCTAAAGATGTAATCATTGTAAAGAAGTCTAGGGGCTCTTGGCACCTTGTAACCTTTGAGGTTATATCGATCACACTTTTAGAAGTTTCTTCATATTTCCCATCATCACTATGGATATCAAGCCCATGCATGTCTACTTCATGCCCAAATGGGGTCTCTACAACCTCATGGACTTGAACATTATCCACGATTGGTAAAATGCTTGGAACATGGTTATAATTTTCATCTATTTGAAGATCTGTTCTCCAATCATTTAGAAATTTCTCAATTGTTTGTTGTTTCTTTACGTATTTCATCACAGCTTCATGGACGAGCATCCAATCCTCTATGAGCCCCGAGTCCGAGTCTATATCTTGTAGAAGCGGAATTAGTTCTTCTCGGGCATTAACATCGATTGTTTGAAGAAACAACGAAACCCTTTCATGACTTATGCACCTCTTATCCTGCTCAGAAAGATCATCATATTGTCGCTCAAACTCTTCTTTGATCTCGAGAATTGGTTGGTCTTTGGGCATATGAACCCACCTCAGGAAAGATCTACGAGTTACTTTATCAAGATCCTCTAGCATAAACTGCTTGAGGAGTGTCGCTTTGTATTGGGACCATGTCGTTTGATTTATTCGCATTATTTGGTCTCGCATGTCGTATCCCGACACATAGATAAAGTTTTCACATAATTCTTTTTCCGTCATCGGACTTAATCCGACACCTAGGTATTTGGCCTCGAGTTCATATTCTTTGCAGAACTTTGAGACATTCTTTCCATTGAAAAAGCCACACCGATTGACTAGACGTTCATGAAGTGATTGGATGGCTTTTTGACACCTATTTTCTTCTTGAAAGCGTAGGAATTGAGCTAGGATATCTTCCATTTTGATTATGCTAATCTTTGTGGCTCTATAACTCACTCACCCCCTCCTTTCACGTCGGGTTCACCAGGTATGTCGAGGAGTTCATGGAAAGGAGGGAACAACTCATTCGGAGATCACTTCATGCTTGTCTTTAAAGCACTGCTTATACTTCCTTATATATACTCATAATCCTCTCCATGGCATGAATGAAGATAAGCAAGATGCCAATTCTTATAAACACTTCCACGATCACATGCTCACATTCAAGCATATATCTACATTAGCAAGGGCATCAATCGGTCATGTACCGAGGTGCAAACACAATCAAGATTAGAGGACATTTCATTACATTTAATCGGATTTGAGCTTGAGCTTTATAATTAGAACATAACGTGTTTACACACATACATTTCCTGTATAATTTGATGCATGATCCTAAGCAATGTGTTCTTTTCTTGATTTAAATGCTTTGTAACAAGCTATACATGCAACCTCTATGCAACTAAATGGGTTTTGTTCATTTAATGCAGATATAGCACATGCTTACAATGGACGTTACTAACAATGGTTTAAAACTATAGAGGTTAAAGTAACAATCACAGTACTGCGCTAATCCCAAATCAATCCACATTTATCCATTATTTAATATTTTAGCCATCAGATACAGTGCTTTACATTTTCCAATGGCATGCGAAAATTATTCACATTCCCATCAAGTACGAAATCCTACGCATTCACTCTGAAAGGAATATGTGTGGGACAATTGCATTTGGCCATCGAAATATCATAGAGCTCTTTTCATGAAAGTAGTTCTTTATGGTAGAGGACTTGAATGCATAAAGCATAGGCATACGTTCAAGAATTATGAATATGCTCCTAAGCAGAACCTTTACGTTCAATGCTCAACCCAAAGAAATAACAGAAAAGGTGAATGTTTCTGAAGGTGCTTAAAAACGTTAGATTATGAAAAGATCAAATCCGCAACTTTTTCATGTAAATAACAGCATAATAAGAGCTCTAAAATAGATGATACAACCGTATTTTAGAATTCTTCCTTTCTGCTAGCATCATCCCGACAGAACCTGAAATTCTTCGGAGAAGTATCAACCACTCAGTATTCAATTTTTCTCTCTATCCAACCAGTTTCTACCATCGCCCTTAGTAAGCAAAGACTTGTCATATAACAGCCTCTGTAGTTTATTTTGGGTATAACTGCAAGCCTCTAATCCTCAGTTCCGCATGGAAAACATATCATTGTCCATGTTAGTTCAAGTGCAGTGCATAGGAACAGACTAGAAGTTCCGTCTCTTGATTTGTAGATAGCTTGCTTGCTTCACATTGACTCTCCTTATCTCTCATTCAAATTCTCTTGTGAAATTCCACCATTAATTTCCTTAGTTGAAGATAACGCAGCTATGCACACACATGAAAATACAGAAAAAAAACTAACTGCTGGTGTAATTTCAAGTTCACGAGATAATCCAACACGTGTAGACGTGAAAATTGAACAAACAAAACTATTGACAGTTTTATGTGCAAAATGTTTTGATCCTGGGAGCTCTGGAAAGGTAATCAAAAGAATCGTATGAAGAAAAACTTGCCAACCCAATGGATGAAGATCATCAAATCAAAGTACTTGTTCACCTGTGTGCATGCATGCGCTCAATACCCTTGTCTTCAACATGTGAATGGATCCATTGGCCGAATTGCATTCTTGAATCTTCGAAGCACAAACATTTGAAGGTGCAAAGTAGTTCTTATGCTCATCTTGTGTTATAGCGTAAACCCATGACTTTCAAGAGCAACGGCGGTGACATGCAGCAAGCGAGGATCATCCTCAATGAACATAGCTTTTCATACATTAAAATTGAACAGCAACACGTTTTCCTCTCTGATGGTGAATGTCTGATAGAAAGACTCTCCCCTCTGTGTCCTCAAATTTCTACCTAGACTTTCGCAGATCTCTTTTCCTTATCTTCAGCATGCAGCTCGAACAGCGCGGGAAGTAATGGCTGAAAGGATTTTGATTGACATGCTTACTGTGAAACCCCTTGCAGACTACGATCCTTCTTCCACCTGAGATTCAAGGCTTTGTTTTCGAGAGATTTCGATTTTCCCGAGAGATTCCTCTTCAGCAATCAGTATGGAGGTAGCGCTGCAGCTTGGCATGAGAGGCCTCACCTATTTTAATCATCAAAGAAGAGTCCATCCATCTGCTATCGCTGCCCTTCGTCCTCCCCCTTTTTTTTCAGCAGGACACGGGATGATCTTCTGATCCCCGAGAGCTGAGTCAATCTCCCTTGAAAAAAACTCCCCCGCTGCTCCACGTAATGTTATGCTAAAAATAGACAAAAAAGGGAAAAAAATCCTCCCGCGTTTTCTTCTTTGCGAAAAATCCTTCTAGATTTAATAAAGGCCTTAATCAATGCTAATTTCTTTCTTCAGACATAAAAAAAACTGAATGAACACGAACAAGATCCTTTGCTATAACCACAGAATGAGCTTCGAGATCATCTCATTGAATTGCCACCTCAAGATTCGAATCTCTACCACATCCACCCCCTCTGAACCTGTGCATCGTCCGGATGCACCACCATCGATTTTGATATCAGCAAATCATTGTGAAAATTTAAGTGCATGGGTCAAAACAAATGTGCCTATGCACGGCCATGTAATGAGCCCTACATATGCATACTCTAAGTGCATAAAAAACAGCATGGTGCAAATAGGGGAGGTATTAGGAATTCGGTGTTGAGGATTTACACTCAATTTTTATCATGGATATACAATTCAATACAAGTGTAATCACTCGTGCAACTATGGGTTTTAAACAAAATATTACTCGTGCTCTTTACATTTCATTTATGCATGTGTTAGGTGCATGAAGGGAAACAAAAATGGTGCAAAAAATCAAGGTTTTATGGTATCTAAGCAATGCTCACATCACTCACAACTCCACTCTCTTACAGATGCAATCACTCTCCCTTACTCAGAACTATTCTCTCTTATCACTCAAAACTTGCTTTATGATTTTTCAATGATATTTACCTATCTAATTGTGCAGATGGACGTGCTTCTAGGGAATTTCAAAGACGTGTTTCCTATATATTTTTACATGCATATTTGGCATGCAATGCATCTCAAGGATGGTGCAAAGAAAAGATCAGGGTTAAAGCACGATAGCTAATGAAAAAGATTTTCACGACTTTGTTCTTTAGTCATCATCTCTGTTGGCTTTGCTTGATCATTCCTGCACTCATAGAAACTAAACAAATCATGAGAAACATCACATCAAAATGACATTATATACATATGCAGTCCATGAAAGAACTTCAAAAACCATTTGCAATAAAACATAAGCATGCAACTCAAAAGTGGTTGCCTCTATACAATCTCTCAAAACTCTAGATCTTCGATCAGATCCATATCATGTTCTCAAAACTGCATAAGAGAAATTAGTAGCAGCACATTCAAGAATCGCGTATTAAAAAAATTCATTCATTTGAATCATTTGAACATTAAAAATATCTATTTGAATTATTTTGACTTCAAACCACTCATCCAACATGCATTCATTACCATAGGTGTTCCCACTTTAATTTCTTGCATTTTTAGTTTTATTTGGTTTCTTCTATCTATCTTAAGATTAAAGCAAAAAAAAAACACAAGATATATACATTTTTATTTACAAATTTCCTTTTGGTATTATTAATTCTCATTTATTAGGGTTTTTCCCTTCAGACCCATCTCCCTTGATATATGGTCACCAAAGAAACTGTGCTTCTTAAGAAGCCACCTTTGGATCGCATCAATCAAGAAAGAATTCTTAAACAAGGTAAACATGTGTACAAGCCACTTCTTTTTCTTGTCCATCCCTTGGTGGCTTGTTTGGTATACATAACTCTTAGAAAATTTGAAAACCCATGTTTCAATCATTTGAGGATAGTTGTCTTTATTTATAATACTCTCGCTTGCATAATATGGGATTACTCTGGACAAATCAAGAGCACAAAAATATAGAGTTTTCATTTTTAATGAGCTTAAGCCATCTTCAAAAAGTTCCTTTAAGGATACATTTTCATCCATTTCACATTTGAAATCATTTGGGGAAATTTCTCTACTTGTATCATCTTGAATTAAACCTGTCTCTTCATTGGAACGAGAGTTTTGAGTAGATTCATTGGATTCCCTCATCAAGTAGAAGTGAACATCATGCTCGGATGATAATACATAATCATTTTTGTCTTCCAATCTATCATGATTCCTTTCTACTTGACCCCCAGCAATTATGGTATCTGATTCTTTCTCTAGTCTTTCCAAGAATTCTTCATCATTGGTATGATCCCAAATCATCTCTCCTCCAACATGAAGAGAATCCATATCCTCATAATCAACAAAATCTTGATCTTCAACTTCTTTATCCAAAATGCCATCATAGGATTCTACATCCATCTCCATCAATTCTTTCTCGTTCTCTTCAGAGGATGTACTTATTTCACCTTCTTCAATCATTGATTCTTGCTCAAGTATCTCATCATGTACGAGAATCTTGACATATACACCCAAATCAACTTGAGCTTCATCATTGCAATCATTTGACTCAATAGTTTTACATTGGATATCCTTCAATGCTATACACACATCAGATTCATCATATGTTACAATAAACATTTCATCTGCTACTTTATGCTCAATTTCTTTAACGTGTGGACTCAACTCAACATGATTATTTTTGACATACATATCAGTATTTAGAGGAATGATCAATGGTATTTTCTCATCCTCCTCATGTTCATTCATATTTCTCTCTTCATGGAATGTGGCATCATTTACATACATATCATTATTTTGAACTCCATCCAACTTATCCTCTTTTTTATGTGTAGGATCTTTGTCCAATGTGCAATCGCTCAAAAGAATATCAGTATCTTGATCTTGATCTAGACTATCGGTAGGATTAGGATCATGCTTATCACCATCGCCATACATATCACTATCTAGAGGACTTATCATTTGTACATCCTCTAGATTAGCATCATACTCATCTTCGTCATCACACATTTCAACCTCTAGAGGACTCATTATTTGCATGTCCTCCTTCATATAAGTAAGCTCATTTTCTTGCATCTCTGTATGCATGTATAATGTGGATTCCTGCATATCCATTTTCTTACCCATCGGATCTTTTATTGACAGGTCCTTAGATTCAACATCATGTTCCATGGGAGTTCCTTCATGTAATTCAATCATTAGATCAAAAGTTCTATCCGAATCTTGTGTTAGAAGGGGATCATCACCATCAAGTGACATCCAATCATACTCCACATCTTGCCCGATGTCATCACGTAAGGATGCATCTCGAGCTCGATCTTCAGACATATTTATTAGGTTCTCTATTTGTATCTCATCTTTTATCTCCATTTGGTCACCTATGAGCCTTCTAGATATCTCTATCTCTTTGTTTGCACCTTGATATGTTTCTTGATTTGTTTGATTATCTTTTATTCGATGTGAGGAGTTTATCGGAGTAGAGGAAGCTTCATCTTGTTTACTTGTTGGGTTTTGTTGGTTTTTGTTTTGGTTTATGTTTGTTGTTTGTTTGGTTTGATGTTGGTTTAGTTTGGTTTGATTTTGATTAGCTTCCACTTGCTCCTTTGATCCTCCCATCTTCGGCTTTTGTCCACTTATGGCACCTAAAGATGTAATCATTGTAAAGAAGTCTAGGGGCTCTTGGCACCTTGTAACCTTTGAGGTTATATCGATCACACTTTTAGAAGTTTCTTCATATTTCCCATCATCACTATGGATATCAAGCCCATGCATGTCTACTTCATGCCCAAATGGGGTCTCTACAACCTCATGGACTTGAACATTATCCACGATTGGTAAAATGCTTGGAACATGGTTATAATTTTCATCTATTTGAAGATCTGTTCTCCAATCATTTAGAAATTTCTCAATTGTTTGTTGTTTCTTTACGTATTTCATCACAGCTTCATGGACGAGCATCCAATCCTCTATGAGCCCCGAGTCCGAGTCTATATCTTGTAGAAGCGGAATTAGTTCTTCTCGGGCATTAACATCGATTGTTCGAAGAAACAACGAAACCCTTTCATGACTTATGCACCTCTTATCCTGCTCAGAAAGATCATCATATTGTTGCTCAAACTCTTCTTTGATCTCGAGAATTGGTTGGTCTTTGGGCATATGAACCCACCTCAGGAAAGATCCACGAGTTACTTTATCAAGATCCTCTAGCTTAAACTGCTTGAGGAGTGTCGCTTTGTATTGGGACCATGTCGTTTGATTTATTCGCATTATTTGGTCTCGCATGTCGTATCCCGACACATAGATAAAGTTTTCACATAATTCTTTTTCCGTCATCGGACTTAATCCGACACCTAGGTATTTGGCCTCGAGTTCATATTCTTTGCAGAACTTTGAGACATTCTTTCCATTGAAAAAGCCACACCGATTGACTAGACGTTCATGAAGTGATTGGATGGCTTTTTGACGCCTATTTTCTTCTTGAAAGCGTAGGAATTGAGCTAGGATATCTTCCATTTTGATTATGCTAATCTTTGTGGCTCTATAACTCACTCACCCCCTCCTTTCACGTCGGGTTCACCAGGTATGTCGAGGAGTTCATGGAAAGGAGGGAACAACTCATTCGGAGATCACTTCATGCTTGTCTTTAAAGCACTGCTTATACTTCCTTATATATACTCATAATCCTCTCCATGGCATGAATGAAGATAAGCAAGATGCCAATTCTTATAAACACTTCCACGATCACATGCTCACATTCAAGCATATATCTACATTAGCAAGGGCATCAATCGGTCATGTACCGAGGTGCAAACACAATCAAGATTAGAGGACATTTCATTACATTTAATCGGATTTGAGCTTGAGCTTTATAATTAGAACATAACGTGTTTACACACATACATTTCCTGTATAATTTGATGCATGATCCTAAGCAATGTGTTCTTTTCTTGATTTAAATGCTTTGTAACAAGCTATACATGCAACCTCTATGCAACTAAATGGGTTTTGTTTATTTAATGCAGATATAGCACATGCTTACAATGGACGTTACTAACAATGGTTTAAAACTATAGAGGTTAAAGTAACAATCACAGTACTACGCTAATCCCAAATCAATCCACATTTATCCATTATTTAATATTTTAGCCATCACATCCAGTGCTTTACATTTTCCAATGGCATGCGAAAATTATTCACATTCCCATCAAGTACGAAATCCTACGCATTAACTCTGAAAGGAATATGTGTGGGACAATTGCATTTGGCCATCGAAATATCATAGAGATCTTTTCATGAAAGTAGTTCTTTATGGTAGAGGACTTGAATGCATAAAGCATAGGCATACGTTCAAGAATTATGAATATGCTCCTAAGCAGAACCTTTACGTTCAATGCTCAACCCAAAGAAATAACAGAAAAGGTGAATGTTTCTGAAGGTGCTTAAAAACGTTAGATTATGAAAAGATCAAATCCGCAACTTTTTCATGTAAATAACAGCATAATAAGAGCTCTAAAATAGATGATACAACCGTATTTTAGAATTCTTCCTTTCTGCTAGCATCATCCCGACAGAACCTGAAATTCTTCGGAGAAGTATCAACCACTCAGTATTCAATTTTTCTCTCTATCCAACCAGTTTCTACCATCGCCCTTAGTAAGCAAAGACTTGTCATATAACAGCCTCTGTAGTTTATTTTGGGTATAACTGCAAGCCTCTAATCCTCAGTTCCGCATGGAAAACATATCATTGTCCATGTTAGTTCAAGTGCAGTGCATAGGAACAGACTAGAAGTTCCGTCTCTTGATTTGTAGATAGCTTGCTTGCTTCACATTGACTCTCCTTATCTCTCATTCAAATTCTCTTGTGAAATTCCACCATTAATTTCCTTAGTTGAAGATAACGCAGCTATGCACACACATGAAAATACAGAAAAAAAACTAACTGCTGGTGTAATTTCAAGTTCACGAGATAATCCAACACGTGTAGACGTGAAAATTGAACAAACAAAACTATTGAGAGTTTTATGTGCAAAATGTTTTGATCTTGGGAGCTCTGGAAAGGTAATCAAAAGAATCGTATGAAGAAAAACTTGCCAACCCAATGGATGAAGATCATCAAATCAAAGTACTTGTTCACCTGTGTGCATGCATGCGCTCAATACCCTTGTCTTCAACATGTGAATGGATCCATTGGCCGAATTGCATTCTTGAATCTTCGAAGCACAAACATTTGAAGGTGCAAAGTAGTTCTTATGCTCATCTTGTGTTATAGCGTAAACCCATGACTTTCAAGAGCAACGGCGGTGACATGCAGCAAGCGAGGATCATCCTCAATGAACATAGCTTTTCATACATTAAAATTGAACAGCAACAAGTTTTCCTCTCTGATGGTGAATGTCTGATAGAAAGACTCTCCCCTCTGTGTCCTCAAATTTCTACCTAGAATTTCGCAGATCTCTTTTCCTTATCTTCAGCATGCAGCTCGAACAGCGCGGGAAGTAATGGCTGAAAGGATTTTGATTGACATGCTTACTGTGAAACCCCTTGCAGACTACGATCCTTCTTCCACCTGAGATTCAAGGCTTTTTTTTCGGGAGATTTTGATTTTCCCGAGAGATTCCTCTTCAGCAATCAGTATGGAGGTAGCGTTGCAGCTTGGCATGAGAGGCCTCACCTATTTTAATCCTCAAAGAAGAGTCCATCCATCTGCTATCGCTGCCCTTCGTCCTCCCCCTTTTTTTTCAGCAGGACACGGGATGATCTTCTGATCCCCGAGAGCTGAGTCAATCTCCCTTGAAAAAAACTCCCCCGCTGCTCCACGTAATGTTATGCTAAAAATAGACAAAAAAGGGAAAAAAAATCCTCCCCCGTTTTCTTCTTTGCTAAAAATCCTTCTAGATTTAATAAAGGCCTTAATCAATGCTAATTTCTTTCTTCAGACATAAAAAAGAACTGAATGAACACGAACAAGATCCTTTGCTATAACCACAGAATGAGCTTCGAGATCATCTCATTGAATTGCCACCTCAAGATTCGAATCTCTACCACAGTGTTATGTACCATGTTGACAAAGATAGTCAACAACGGAAGGTCAGATTGGGGCAAACAATTGCATCATGCAATTTGGGCCTTCCGAGTGGCTTATAAGACATACATTGGACCTACTCCTTTTAACTTAGTATACGGACAGGATGCGATCTTACCAATTTATTTTTTAGTACCTACTCTACGAGTAGCACAACAGTATGAATGGAGAGGCCATGAACTATCCAAGCAATTAGACCAAATCAAGAAACTACACGAAACCAAACTACAAGTGGTTGCGGGAATTTATGCTGCAAAATAGAGGAAGAAAGCATATTATGATGCATATATCAAAGAAAAAGGCTTAAAGGAAGGAGATTTCTTCCTAGTATATACATCGATGCAACATGCCAAGAAACTACAGCAATGTAGATATGAACCATTATTGATAAATCAAATCTCAACAAGAAGAGCAGTAAATCTAGCCACATTAGAGGGAGATGTACTTCCCAACTACATAAGCGGATGTAGAGTGAAACGATATATGGAGCCATTAATAGATCAAATGTTAGCACGACTCGTAGGAGCATAGAATCAAAAGAAGGAAGAAGAGAGGATTTGAGAAGAAGCATGCTAGGAAGCCTTATAGTGTATCAAGAGAAGAAAAGAGTGGATACGGCAAAGGGATGAACAATATCTACAGGGAGAGGAACCTATACCCATGGCCAAATACCAAGTGAATAATATAAGTAATATGAGCTATAGCATCTCCCAACCATACTTAAACCTAGAAATCGGAAACACGAAGTATCAACTAGTGGATGCTTTGATTGATTCAGGAGCGGCTCTAAGATGTATACGACTGTTGTTAACCACTCATCTCCAAATGACCATAAGTCCCACTAAAGCATGTGTGATAGGGGTTGGAGGTCAAATCATAGAATGTGTCGAAGAAGCCCTAATGTCCCTTCAGTTAGGCAATTCCACTATGGAGCAAAAAGTTTTGGTATGCAATGATGAAGACCTTATCGAAAATCTGATCCTAGAAAAAGATTGGATCATTGAGAATGAAGTCAACATACATCTTGCACAAGGATACATATCAGCCAAAATAGGGCATAAGGAAGTCTTTAGTTTGTTGGAAGAAAGGTCGTCATAGATCCATAATGTCATCAAACCTAAGGATGAGAACTTAAAGGAGGAGAAGGAAAATGAATCAATAAAGAGTATATCTCAAGAATGCCTTAATTTAGAATTGCCTACAAATAGGGAAGTGTTGCATGATTGTGTGACCACCTCGATCATGAGAAATGAGACTAAGAGGGATCATGAGGATATTACTTCTCAACCTATCTACCCTATGAGAAGAAAACCTACATGGATGTCGA
The DNA here is from genome assembly GCA_020310875.1 of Ceratopteris richardii. NCBI lineage: Eukaryota > Viridiplantae > Streptophyta > Polypodiopsida > Polypodiales > Pteridaceae > Ceratopteris > Ceratopteris richardii. The sequence goes on from CM035408.1 coordinate 42,876,664, forward strand.
GTGTCCGAACATTACATCCAAGCAATGCTCGTCTACAATGGGTACGTAAGGATCAAATGTCTCTACAAGTCAACACAACATAGAGGCATATTAGTCATCCAGTAGAAACACAAAGAAACAACCCCCATTCACAATCATAATCTGATAAAACAAGAATTCTTTGTGTATGGATTCCAAGGTCATTAGTAGAAGCCCAGAAATCATAGCAATGAATATGGATCCCGAAAACAATCCGACAAACTGCAAATCAAGAAGTACGAAAGCTCAACGAGATATCATACCTACAACATGAAGCAAAGAAGCCTATAAAGACTCACCATGGATACGAAAGGACCACAAAATGAGGAGCTTGACAGAAGCAAATGCCACAAGCATGAACTACCAATTGGATATGGAGGCCTAAAAATCTACAAGGAACTGAAGAATAGAGTGAACGAGATTCTACTTACACTCATGAAGGATTCATTGCATCCAGAGTATGCATGAGAGGGCCACATTACAAGGCCATGCATTAGGCACATTAGCTTTTCAATAAAAGTAGTGGTGCACATTTCCACAATTGGAATAGGACTTAGCTTCTACTGTCATAGGAATGACCATACATTGTAAATAAATAAATGCTTCAGCTAGCATTAATCTCTTGTTTTCTTTTAGGATTAAAACTTAAGAAAAGTGTGGTAAGAGACATTACTTACTTATGCAAGGGGGAATAGAGTGGCAAAAAAGGACATGTCATTGAATCACACATAAACACATAAATAATTGGTGTCTTCTGTAAGCTAATTCTTTCCCTTATTTCAAGTGAAAATGGCTTCGGAAGATTCTAAGGCAAACATTCAAGAAGAAGTAGTTGAATTCCCACTACAAAGTGTAACCAAAGCCAAGGGCCATTGGTTTAGAGAAGACCAACCTACATGAGAGCATCTATTTTTGGTGACCATAAAGATCATGGACACTGATCATCAGTTCGGTGTGATGTCCCAGGACTTCAAATTCTTACATGGACTCCAATCGACCATGGATGTATTGACAAAGACAAGAATTCATAAGTACTTTGAGCTACCAATTTATAAGCTGGATTTTCAACGATGTACTCAGGTTATGAACACTCTTCAACCAGCTCTACATAATCTTTAATAAGCAAAAGTTCTTGATGCGGAAGGAGAATGGGAGATTATTCAATTCACACACGAATTGATTAAAGAAGCATTTGGATGGCAGAAAGATGGGAACACTGACCCAAAGGATGAAAGCCATGGAACAAAGACCCGCACATTCGTGGACATCAATCGTGTGGATATTGAAGAGGAGGTCAGGCTCATACATCAACATTTGTGCTTTCCCAATATGCATCGCTACACAGCACCACAAAAGGTTATAGTACAACTTCTATCTCATGCCACCAAACAAATTGGCAATCAAGTGAATCTAACACCCTATTTCCAAGAATGCTTATTTGAAGCTAAAAAGCAATGGGGTTAGAAAAAAATCTTGAATGGGAGTGTGCCTTTGACAATCTTGATCTATCATGCATTAGGCATTAGGGAGTACCTTAAGGAAATGCCTTCATCAATGGAAATGGCAAAGTATGCAAAGCCAGCCACCGTTCCTAGGAAGAAGAAAGGAGTAAAGGTGACTGACAAGGCAGGAATGAGCTCTCAACCGAGAATGAGAGGTGTAAAGAGATCAAGAGAAGTATTGAAGGAAAAAGAAGCACTCCCTTCATAAAAATGAATACATGTACTTCCAAAAACCAAAATCGAATAGGCCAAGCCCATCACACAAGAAGAGTTAAAGGAAGCCATGGAAGATACTCACAGATTTATGGAAGGACAAGTAAACCTACCAGCACAAGGGCACCACTATCATCAAGAACATGCAAAGACCATGCAAGGTAACATACTAATGAAATTCCATAGATACAAAGAACAGGGATTGGTGAGCTCTAGTTCATCTTCTAGAAATCAAGGAAGAATGTGAACCATCCCTTATGAACATGGATATTAAAAGTGAATCTAACAACGATGATGAGTGGGATGAGATAAACCAAATAAAGGATTCAATTGAAGTGGATGCCACAAAATTGGATCAAACATAGGACAACACAGCCACATAGACACCAAAGAAAGGATCATCATAAGGAGAGGTCCATACACTAAAGATGAATTAAGAAACAAAGATTCAAATCACGGAGACCCACGTGGACAATGAAGCTACGATAACGATGCTAGAGGAAGAAAAAGATCATGAAGATGTGGAAGAGCAGGAATCGTTTACACCCATAAGGATTGTAGCAGAGGCTTCCCCACTAGATGCAACATTTCAAGGAAGTGCTACAAAGCCCACAAAACATGAAGAAAAAGAAAATCAGATCCACCTTCAAATTAGATAGCCATATAATGAAACAATACATATGGACAAGGAAAATATGTACTCATGGGTGAAGCATGAAGCATCCCAAAGACATGGCTGAATGTAGATGTGGCTCAAATCAAACCCACAATAACGAAAATGATCCAAATAGCCGTGGATACTCAACAACAACTCATAGATGCAGATAGCAATTATGACAAGGCCTTAGTGGAATGCAATCAATTCAAAGTATTGAGTGAGAAGCTATCTGCACATGTAATATAAGTTCAACAGGCACTTACAAATAAGGAAAAGGAGGCAAATGAAACTATGGAAAAGTGCAACTCAAAGAGCTTCAAAGTAAGTACGAAGCCGGTGAAGCAGAGAAGGCACGAATGATTACCAGAAGCAAACTTCTAGAGACACAAATCAAGGTATACATGAATGAAGCAGATAACCTCAGAAATAGAGATAAAGAAGTGATGACTGCCATTTTGTGCAATCAACCAGTAGAGGCACAAGAAATCACACCTAATTATACAGAGGCATTGGAAGCTCAAATCGCAAGGTATGAAGATCAGCTAAAACAAGAGCAAGTGCTAAGAGAAGAATGGGAAAAGAAGTATATGTATGACACCAATGAGCTCAGGAAAAGGTGGAAGACTACAGAAGCACAACTTATTGCACAATGTAATGAAGATGCAGATCAAGTCACAGCCATGGGAGAAGAACTCCTGAAGAGCAAGGAACCACTCACAATTGCGGCTAGTGAAATCAAGAAAAAGGACGAAATCATTGAAGATTTAAAAGCTCAAATAGCACATCATGTTCCAATGGGGGACACCAGTAGTTCCATGCTCCCAAGCGGTTATTGTGGAGACTAAGGTACGTCCTCTTTCTCCCCCCATGCATCTTTCACCTATCAAGGAAGAAGCAAAGCTGAGCACTGACTGACATAAATGGGTTGTTGCAGAACTAAGCCATAATGAGAGGGCACTATTGGTGTCCCAGCTTATAGAGCAATTTGAAGACCAAGTAGTAAAGGTAATGAAAGAAACAAAGAGGGGCGGGAGACCAAAAATGTGTGTACCTAAGTCGCAAAGTCTTAGGGACTTGTGTTGATGAGATTGTACCTCAATCGCCCCACAAGTGCATTGCATAGATGCATTTGAGTATATTGCACAACCAAGGTATGCATATAGGAAAATTACTGACGTTCTAACTCTCACTCACACACACTACACGCCTATTCAACTAACTTCTAACCTCAAAGAACACCACATTGGTATTGTAAAGGGGACAAGGCATTACCATGTTTTGTATGCAATACTAATATGATTGAGTCATATGAAAAGCTGGAAATAGAGTGTGCAGCCCTCAAGAAGCAATTAATAGGCTAGAGGCTACCACCATCCCATGGACTACAAAGGAAGTGGAAACCCTCTAGAAATGGGTTGATGAACTCCAAGCAAGTCTATTACAATATGAGAGGCCACCCTCTCCAATTGAAGACCTAGAGCCAAACACAATAGTGGAAATCCCTATCGAAGAATTCTTGGAAGAACCATAAGAACCCATGCCAGTACCTGGAGGGTGCACCACTGAAGAGGGTAGAGACACATTTGAAATTGAGCACGAGATTGGCTCAAGCGGGTAGAATAGATTTGCCATACACATGATGATAGGGTGGTGGTACAAATCCAATCTATGTCCAATCTTGAATAAATAGTTTGCAAGTCCACTTATTTTCTGACTTATTACACCAACAACTCATCACCACATCAAAACTGCAATATATGCCATATTTTGTATTGTTGGTAGATTATAATGCAAAAATCAAGAGGCATATAGGAAAAGAACCGAACTTTGCTACTCAATTCAAGCCAAACGACCTACCTGAAAAGGCATAGGAAGGAACTATTTTTTAACCAAATTGGCATGCACCACTATTGTTAGATTATCCTAAAATGTTATGTACGGGGTCAAATATGCCATTATACATTAAATATAAACCATCCTTAAAGGAAGCAAAGACAACTACACAAGCATGGAACTACGGATCTGTTCTCAAACCAAAGACTCAATGAAGGACCCTAATCAAACAAACATTATCAAAGGAAAGCAAACCAAAGGTGCTTCAAGAAATTTAAACAACATGAAGATCAACATCGAGCAACAAAACTATGACAAGTGTGGAGGCCAAAAGCTATTTATCTTGGAGTTTGAGGTCTACAAAAGCATGCAAATAGCACAAGGAAGAAGAAGAAGAATATTGGAGCACAACACAAAATACTAAATGTATTACCACTAGAATGTACAAAGATAAGTAACCCATTAGGGCAATAGGCATATATACAAGTCGGGGGAAAAAACCTCCCAAAGAGGGAAAAAAGTGCCCTGGCGGTCCTATTGTGTTCACTCATCCCTACCTAAATATATCACAAATCCCCCCTGCGAGTAATGCGATGAACAAGGAGCTGACACTCATGTATAAGGAAGTGCCAAGCTATGTGGAATCAATCCACAAAAGGAAGTAAGCCCAAAGCTTTGCGGAAAGCTTCAAACTTCTCCCTAGGGAGAGCCTTCATAAAAAGGTCTGTAATGTTCTCCTGTGTGGGCACATATGCCAAGCTGATCTCTCTAGCAATGAACCTCTCCCTAACATAATCATAATGCAGCTCAATGTTCTTAGTGTGAGCATGGAACACAAGGTTCCTCACAATCGCTAATGCGCTATGATTGTCAGTGAAGATGGCGGTGATAGAAGACTGACTAGTACCCAAATCAGCCATAAGGAATCTAAGCCACACACACTCAACAATCGCTGTGAAAGCTGCCTTATACTCAGCCTCACAACTGGAAGTGGCCACAGTAAGTTGCTTCTTGCTCAACCAAGGTATACATGAGCTACCAAGCATGAAGCAAAGGCCACTAGTGGACACACAAGTGTCATAGCAACCAGTCCAGTTAGAGTAAAAAAAAGCATGTAAATCTAGCCATAGTGATCCCCCCTTGGGATAAAACAATCCAAGTAGTTAGGTACCACTCAAGTAGTGAAAGATGTGCTTAACTGCCTACCAATGCTTGACACTTGGGAAATGCATAATCTTGCTCATTTGTGAGACAAAAAACTCAATATCTAGCTGAGTAATAATCAAGCATCTAACAACCTACTAATAGAGAACAACATCAAATGCATCTCCAACATCATGAAGACTCAATCGTAAACATGTATCCATAGGAGTGGAAATATGCTTCTAGTCTTCAAGGCCAAAATGTTGCAATAATGTGATAATATGATTTGTTTGACACAAATCTACTCCACCATCAACTAGCATAAACTAAATGCCCAAGTAATGATGCAAATACCCCAAATCAGACATCCTAAATGAGGCATGCAAATCAGCCTTAAAATCAGCAATATGATTCTCATGAGGACCAGTGAGTAGCATGTCATCAACATACACAACAATGATCAAAAGCACATCATTTGCGTGCTTAACATATAAGGTGCTCTTAGTTGGACTATTCTCAGAACCATGTACAATCAGATAGGCATGTATCTTTTCATACCAAGCATGCGGTGCTTTCTTTAAACCATATAATGCCGCCGTCTCCAACCTATAATCAGATAGGCATGTATCTTTTCATACCAAGCACATGGTGCTTGCGTTAAACCATATAATGCCTTCTTCAACTTGCACACGTTGTTTTCATGCCCTTTTTGTACAAAGCCACGACGATGAAAAACATAAAATTCTTCATGCAAGTCACCATTCAGAAATGTAGTTTTAATGTCCAACTGATGTACATTCCAACCATGATGAGCTGCTCGTGCACAAATGCTATGAACACTAGTCATTCCGCATGTAAGTGTGAAGGTCTCATCAAAATCAATGCCTCTTTCATGCACCTAATTCGGAGGTTCATATTCTATTGCATGGTAGCCATCCAATTTTTAGTTTTGTGCTTCATCAAACGAAACAGGCTCATTCTCATCAAAGAGACTAGATCATAGCAATCTAATGCAAAAGAAGCACTATGAGAGCCTGAACGAGTATGATATGATAGAGATGCATCTAATTTGTTGTCACGCAAAGTCTACACCAGCCACATTGGCATAGTTTTTGCCTTCTCAATATCAGCTCTCTCATCAACAAGTGCATCATGTAAATCTGCATTGGGAATGGAATGATCTACATCATCACATGAAACTTGTAAAGGCTGAGAAGTTGCCTCATTAGGACCAGCAATAGATTGTCCACCTGTAAAAAGATGCACCAAAGTATCATACATGTCTTTGGAGCTAACCAAAGATGTCTCCTTAGTACATGAAAGTAATGGCTGAATAGCATATTCCACAAAAACAACATCTATACAGATAATCGCCTTTGCTTTTAGAATAGTACCCAACAAAAATACATTTCACTACTTTATCATTCAGCTTCTTGTGTTGTTGTTCTAGCACTAATTCATATGCCAGACAACCAAAAACATGCAAGTGAGCAACAAATGGCTTGCAACCATGCCAAGCCTCATATGGAGTGATAGACTGCAATGCCTTGGTGGGACACCTGTTAAGTACATATGTTGCACACATAACAACCTCAAGCCAGAAACTGTGGTAAAGCTTGACTCTTGACCATACACCTCACCATCTCCATGAGTGACATGTTCTTCCATTCAACAACTCCATTCAAATGAGGTGTATACGACACTGTACACTGATGTTTTATCCCATGTTCAACCAAAAATACATTAAAATTAGAAGACATATATTCCACCATGCATCAGAATGGAGGGTTCCCATTTTACATGTGATAGATTTTCAGCTAAAACCAAAATTTTTCTGAAGCACACAAACACTTTGGACTTTGCTTTGAATGGATATACCCATGCATGCTTGGAAAAATCATCAATGAAAGTCATGAAGTAAAGATAGTTTCCAAAAGAAGGTGTCTACATAGGACCACAGACATCACTATGCATAAGCTACAATTTCTGAGTAGCTCAAACTGAACCATCTTTTGGGAAGGATGAATGTTGCATTTTTCCCAAAATACAACCTTCACAAACATGTTTACCGTTTGCCTCAGTTTTGGGCAAAGATGACACCATTTAAGGTTTCTGTAGGCGTAGCAAACTAGCAAAATTCAGATGACCAAAGCGTGCATACCGAAGCTTTGCATCTGACATAGCCTAAGAATCATGTAGTGCACATGCTGAATCATTCACGGATTTTTCATAGTCTATGAGCTTATATAGACCATGACATAAAATGCCAGAAGCAATAATCATGTCACCATTTGAGAGATCATGAACTATACATCTATCATCAACAAATTTCACAACCAAGCCAATCTTGGCTAAAGTTGAAACTGATAACAGGTTCTTCTTGATTTGTGGCACAAATAAAGCATCTGACAATATAAAAGAACTACCATCAATAGTAGTTAGAATGATCTTACCGATTCCCATAACAGGATAAGAGGAGTTGTTGGCGCATGCGATAGTATTCCCTGTAGGGGCAGGCTCGAGTGAAGTGAAGAAGCTACACTGCTATGTAATATGTTTGGCTAGCCCACTATCAAAGTACCAAACATTTGAGTCTACTGCAGACATACACTGCTCAGGAGAAGATGGATCAAAACTTCAAACAGTAGGAAACGCTCATTCTTCATTTTGCACTAGATTAGTAGACTCTGTTTTCAGTGTAGAGGCCTCTGCAACAAACACTCAAGCCTCTTTTTTCTTTGCCTCTTTTGCAGCCAATTTTGGACATTTCTTTATGACATGATCATTTTCTTTACAGTACTTGCAAAACAATTTCTGCTTTTTTGTTTTCTTGTGGTCTCCGTCATCCTTCTTTGATTGTGCAAAATTAGCAGATTTTTGGTTACTAGTAGAAGAGCTCCATTTACCTTTGCCTTTCTCACTAGCCAAGAAAGCTTGATGTGCAACATGCATAATGGACCTATTTTGCCTAGACTGATCTTCCTACAATAGGATAGACACTAACTCCTCAAATGTTAAGGCATTTAGATTGCCTTTCATCATCAAACAAAGAGTAGAAGCAAAACTCTAATATGAATCGAGAAGACCATTCAGAACAGTCTGCACACGTGAACTATCAGGAAAGACTTCATCAGAAAAAATCAATTGTTCCTTCAAATTTTTTATCTTTGTTAGAAAACTATCCATGGAATCTCCTTCATTCATGTGCTCACTCTCCAACTGTTTTTGGAGGTAAGCAACATGAGCCTCATTCCTTGCCTAGTAGTGTATCCCAAGCATCCATAGCTATTTTGCAAGAATTGATTGTATCTCAAAAAGTTGAACAAAACTACCCTGCCAAGTTCTACTAAATGTGTAGCAAACTTTGAGACGCTTATAGTGGCGAACCAAAACTTGTACATATCTTTGGCACAGAAAGATGAAATAGCCTACACAAGCACTATGATAGTGTGTTTGGAGGCCAAAACTAGCTCAGACTATGTTTTTGACACCACATAGCAAAGCTGTTCTTATGTCCTAATCACCCTAAGTATGCTCACCAAATTTCATACGATTTGAGAATGTGACTGGAGGGGTGTCGACGATGCCCTAGATGAAGCGAAGACCTTCTCTAATACCAATTGTTGGAGTTCGAGGTCTGTGAAAGCACACGAACACCACAAGGAAGACAAAGAAGAAGCTTTGAGCACAACACACAATACTGAATGTATTACCACTAGAATGTACAAAGATAAGCAACCCACTAGGGAAATAAGCGTATATACAAGCCGGGGGAAAAAAACCTCCTAAAGAGGAAAAAAAAGTGCCCCAACGGTCTTAGTGTGTTCACACAGATCACTACCTAAATATATTAAAAACTTAATCCAAGCAACAGTGTGAGGATCTCTGTTTTGCACACATAATGAGATGAACGCATCTAGAGTGTGCACAATAGGGCCATCCTACAAGGCCTCACATTTGGCACATGATTTCTCTAATTCTATTTGGTGGTGCACATTTCCTTCAAATGGAATAGATCTTCACTTGTATTATAATAGTGTAGGATCCTAAAGGATTCTAACCTATAGGTTTCTAAAGGATTCTAACCAATTTCTTTGCTTTGGCTATCACTAACTTATTTATTTTCTTTATCTAGAAAATCTTAAAAAAAAGATCCAAGTTTTAGGAAACAACAAGGTGATGATATAAGTAATGCAAGATGATTAGAAGGTTGGATGAACAATGCATGAGCATTGTGAAACTATCACAACATTATTATTCATACTCTCTCATGTTAATTCCCTCCCAATGATGTGGCTGCAGATGACTATGGAAACTGCTAAAGAAATGCCTCAAGTTGGTGACTTTCCATTGGAATGCACAACAAAATCATGGGGACTGTTGCTCTAGCACAATGGTAAGTACCACGATAAGAAGCTCCACGTCCTTAATCATCAATCTCAAAAGAGATAGGAGTGATATGAAGATTGTGAATGTAAGAAGTAGTGAATGTGAAGGTGAGAAGCATGAGAACACACACATATGTACACACACACAAGAGACAAGCAAGACACAATGGAAGGTAGAAAATAGACTTTATTGCTCAAGAACACTATTAAAAGTTCAATTTAGCTCTAAGCTCTCCTCAACTCATACAAGCTAACCTAAAAAATGAGCTCTCTAGCTCTTTCTATAGATTCTAGACTAGTTTTGATCGGTTTGACATCTAGTGACCAACATAGTTAAAAATTAAGTTCTCGAGGTCATTTGGAGGTCCAAATAAGATCTAAAAATAACCAAAACTGGTATGCTAGTTCTACATAAGATCCTCAAGCTTCAGGACTCCTCATCTTACACAAAATGGAGCTAATAAATACAAACATGGGTGTTTTATGATAGATATATTACAAAAATGATGAAAATCACTATTTGGAGTTTTGATAAAGTAATATAAAGCATATTTATTTGAGAAAAATGAATCTCTGGCTACCCACGACTCTTTGTAGTCTGCCTCTACATACTTCCTCTACACTGGTGCCTTTGGCTGCTGCCAACACCCCCTCCCTCTCATGTCCGTTGTCCCCGACAAATCCTTGTTGTGGGGTGTGCATAATGTAGTTCTGCAAGAAGTCTTGTGCGAGGGTGTGCTCCACAATTCGAATTCCTCGTGCGAGATCAACTTTGAGTTTCTTCGAGTCTATAGCTTGAGGTTCATCGCGAAGCAGAAGCTAGTAGTGTGTCAAATATATGAGTTGCTCAGAAGCGAACAACTAACGGAGATGGGTAGGACGGTTGATAAAAACTTTCGAATGGTATTCTGAGAATCGTATCGTGAACCCTTCAAATGTCATCTTATAAAATATAGATAAATACTTTATGTGGTAGTGTCATGCGTAGCATACCCCGAGCGATGGCATGGTGCTCATGTCATATGTGAGGTCTTGGTTGCCATGCTCAAAGCCCGGGGTATTGACATGTGGTGCTTTGACATGAAGAAAGATCTTAAAAACCGTTTGCATCATATTGAAGATCTTAATGGTCATATGTGCAATGATGTCATCCATGCGGTGTAATCAGGGGAGCCAGTGATGAATTGTGGCCATCATGTATCCTACAATAGGAGGCTCCTGGGATGGGTGAAGTAAGGATAGTTTAGCCAATCCTGGTACTATTTATTATTTTGTACTTTAATGGAAAAGGTGGTCCTGGATCGGTGACATGGTACTGGACCCCAACACGGATTATACTTTAGGTGTAGCAGTGCTTTGTTCCAAATGTGCATCATTTTTATATATGTTTGAAGGAGTTCCTTGCGCCAGTTTGGTTGAAAGATTTTTCCTTTCTTTGCTTCAGGGGGTAGGTCATCGGGCTCAAACTATGTGGTGTGAGTCAATTTCTTCCTCGTTTCCTTTTCAATAGATAATTGATATTCTGCCATCCACAAGAAGTAGGGTTTGTATTGAAGCTCATTAATGAAGATATATTGTCGAGGGGCCAACTCAACAAAATAGGGCGATTGTAAAATGCGTTCCTCAATTAGGTCCATAGCCTATAGCTGTGCCTCGACATGTGCAGAGTGAGTCTGACCTAGTTCCTTAATCAACTTGAGCCATGTGGGGATAGGAAGTTCAAATGTGTCCTGCCCTTCTGCCATGACATGTCCGCTTGGGACTAGTTATGGTTCATATGCTTCTTCGTATGTGTCCTCCGTCGGTATAGAATTGGTTTCTTCATTAGCAAGAATCTCCGGTGGGAAATCTGGCCTAAGAGGTCACAACTTCAAATTTCTCATGATTTTGCTCTTGTAGCCTTTGGTTCTCTTCTTTGGCAGTTGCAAGGTGTCTTTGTAAAAGTTCCATATTGCATGTTAGCATGGCGTTCCATATTGTCTGAACATGTAAAAGATTTTCAACATCTATGAGGGCTTCTTTAGTCTTTTGTTCAAATTCTAGCTCCAAAGAGTGGTAAGCCTCATGTAGTTCCTGATTTCCTCCATTCAAGCAAGCATTATCGATTGTCAAAGAATTTAATTGCACCTGCAATTGTGTAGTAGTCTGTTGCAAGGCTTGGTGGTTGCTTCCGATCAATTGTGTGGCATGTGAAGATGATGCTAGTGTGGTTGTAGATGTAGTGGGAAAGGGAAAGGGGAATGGGAGGGTGGATGTTGTGGTGACCATAGAGAATTGTGATGGGCCAAGATGTTGTGGTGAAATGGTGCACGTGAGTGGTGGTGCTCTAGCTAGTGAAATATTCATGTCACCAAACATGGCATCTAGTGCACTAACAGTGAATAGTGATGTGATGGTGGGTGCATTAGTGGGTGTGAACATGGGATTTACAAATGTGGAGGAATATATACCCTATTGAGTTTCACAGATGTCTTGGAATAGAGGAGAAAGCAGAGGTGATATAGTCGGACGGGGGGATGACACTAGTGAGAAGGTCATTGGGGGTGGAAATGGAAACATAGGCCGTGGAGGAATGGGAAAAGAAGAAATGGAAGGAGTGAGGAATAGATTGAGTGGAATGGGGGGAACTAGGTTTGAGGCACTAGGTGTAATGGTTCCTGGTATAGTTTGAGTAATTAGAGGTGATATGGCTTTTATTGCAGCACTTACTATGAATGAGGATACTGGAGGTGAGTTGGGGTGTATAGGGAAACTCGATGTACGAGAGATGAAAGAGGTTCAGATGACGTGGTGGGGATTTTGACAGGGGTTGTGGGTGTGAGGGTGGAATGTTGAGGCAAGGGGGTTTCGATATTAGTCGCACTTCTTCTAGGTGTTGAGAGGACTAGACGTTGGTGGGCACATGGATGTATTGGCCTGGTTTGGCCATCAGATGGATGAGGGTTGAATTGTGGTAAAGGTTTCCTCTTCAAAAAATGAATTGCTTCAACGGTTCCCACAGACTTCACTAGTTCATTAAAGCCTTGAATGAAGGAATCTTCAAATCCTTTGCTAGCAAGTTCTTGTTGTATTATTTCTTCACTTTGTTCTTCGGATAATTGTCGGTATGCCCACATGGCTTGCATATTGCGATATAGTTTCTAAATGGCTAGTTTATAGGTGATGGCTTCAAATGTGTCATCTTTGTGGGTGCTCGTATCTCCTTGAGCTTCAATTTGCTCCTACTGTTGTTCCTGTTGGTCATCTTCTTGTGAGTCAAGACTAGTTTGACTTGATTCATCATCGAATCCTTCATCATCAGTCACCATTCGATCTTCAGCATCTGAGCTAGAAACTACATGTTCTTGTTGTTGATCGGGGGTGTAGTAGGATAGCTTGGCCATTTGTATTCTTGAGAGAAAAACTACCCTTTTGAAAATTGAAATTCAGTTGACAATGCATCATGCATTTCAAAATCAAAAGTAGTGTTAGTGGGCTCTGCCTCGAGATTAGGTATGGGAAAAGTAAATGCATCTACACCAATGGTGGTGGGAATCTCTTCGGCTTCCCTAGTAGCTGCTTGAGTGGAGGATTCCTTGGGAGTCATTGCACTGGTAGTGCCTTCAGTTATTATAGGGCATGAGATTCATATGCATATCAGTGGTACAGGTGTAGCAAGTTCTGTGGGAGATTGTTGAGGGGATGGTTGTGGCGAAGGTGATTCAGGTACCTATAGACATGGAATTGAACCCCTCATGCGCTTTCTTGCTCTGCTTTTACTTGATTTCCATGCCTTTTTGGAGGGTCCTTTAAATCTTTTCAATTCATCACTGGTCATGGCACGTTGGATTGGCAAGTCATAAGCTAAACACATGTATATTATTCTTGTGAGGGCAAAACATCCATGGATGACGCGTTTTTGGGTCCATCTTTGCTATGTTAAGTATAATTGATCTATAATCCAGCTAGAAAGATTTATAATCTGAGTTCTTGTGTTTACTAAATATAAGCCAAACCAAATGCATTTCTACAGGATGGTGAAGCGATCCTATGCAGGGGAAGCCAAATGCTGCATGCAAATACATAGTGGCTTTGATAATTCTGGTATGATGGCTGAGATATCAGTCTATTTCAAAATGTCACTTCTTTTCATGGGCTCGGGAATGAGCCTTTCTCTTTCTGTTGGCATGTTAGTACCATGGATCTTAAGTGCAGTGCTGATGAGATCCTTCGAGAGATAGAATTTCTTATATGGGGGATCATTCCTAGCGATGGCAAGATGAAAGTTCCTCGCAATTCCTTCCTCCGAGGGGCTTTGATAGTGGTTACCAAATCGTAGCATCGATAGAAATCAAGTTTTGGTAAGGGATCACTAAAATATTCTGTGAAACCAGCCCTAGCCCAAATGGGTCGTAATTCCTCTTAATTTTGAAGATCTTCAAATTCCCAGGAGAAGAACTAATATCTCCCCAAAATGTCTGTGCTAAAGCAAAGCATCAAGTCATAGATATAGTTTGCATCGGCTAGGGGTCCCATTAGTCCTTGCAACCAGTGTGAGTTGCTATGAATTTTTTCAGTGCATCCTAGAGGAGGATCATTGATGAGCATCGATCCCATGAAACCTTGAATTTATGGTGGTTACGATGTAGGATAAGATTTTGTTAACAAATTACCACAATTGACGACACGCACACTAGGGCCAGCCTCGGAAGTTCCTTCAGCTTGCATGATGATTGAAATGAGTGCGTAGATGATCTGCTACAAAAGGATAACACATTAGTATGGAAATTAATTATGATTCCAATAAAATGAAACTGCAATCCTTTCCATAGCCGATGTGTAACCTATGTAGCCGAGTGTCGTGAGGTGGTTCATGGAATGATTTCTCATAATCTAATGCAGGTCACTAGATAGCTGTAGCTCAGTGATGAGTAGCACCTCCTTTAATGTCAATCCGGGAAGACGTGAGGATGGTATGATGACCTCGAGCAAGTGGAGGCACAAGTGCGTGAGTGAGAAGCACACAAACATGCACACACATACACACACACGCGCACACACAGTAAGACAAAGAGTGAGTAGCAATGGAGTTCTTAGATTACTTTGAAGAGCTCTTACAAGTTCGTTTCCATTACAATCCAACCTCAAAAATGAGCTCTCTAGCTCCTTTTATAGTTTTTGACTAGCTTTGGCCCTGTTCGGACCTAGTGTCCGGCCTAGTTAAAAATTAGGTTCCAGGGCTTATTTGAGGGCTCAAACGAGATCTAAAAAATACGAAAATTGGTAAGCAACTACTTCTAAGGCTCCTCAAGCTCGAGGACTCCTCGGCTTGCACAAAATGGAGCTACAAAAATATGAAATGGTATTTACAGGGGTTGTTAGTGATGAGAATCACTTTTAATTGGTGTAAGGGTGTTGAAAAATTAAAGGTTGCCTTAGTGCTAGATCTGCGTGAATGCTCGTACTTGCTTCTTCATGAAGAAAATTATTGGCCTACTTGCCAGATCGTTGTTGACTCCCTTGTCTGCTGCTAACACTCCCCCCTCTCTCGCGTCTGTCGTCCCTGACAGACCCTTGTTGGGAGGGTCGTTGAATGTAGTATTCGACAACATCTTGCGCTAAGTGATGTTCGGCAATCCTCAATCCTTTGGCCAAATCGATTAGTAGAGCATCCCAATCTACCGGCCCGGGAACCTCTGGATGTGGCATTCGTAACTTTTCCGAGTGGAGAGCTTGTTCCACTACAAACAATTGTAATAAATGTGAGGGCTTGGGAATGAAGATCTCTGAGTGATATTCCCAGAACCCGGTGACAAACATCTCTTCAAATGTTTGTTTGAAGCAGGCCGGTAGGTACTTTATGCGGGCATGCCATGCATAGACAACATTAATGGAGGGCGTTGTGCTCATGTCGTAAACCAGATCCTGATTGCCTTCATTGAAACCGAGCGCAGAGAGATGAGGCTCCTTAACGTTCTTGAAGGTCCGGAAGGTGACTATCATGAGTTCAAAAATTTTAAGACACATCTGTGTCATGACATCTGGTATGTTTTTGAACCTGACGCCCCAATGCCGAATTGTCGATATCATGTACCCTACAGTAGGTTGACCTTTAGGTGGCGCCAAGTAGACATAGTTGAGCCACTTTTCGCAGCCTTTGGTTGTCAGCACCATCTTTGTGTATTCCGGCCACGACCTTCTTCTGAAAACAGGACAGTAGCAGGGATTGTACTTTATATATAGGGGCATGTTATTCCAGGTGCGATTCATTTCCGGATAGGTTTCAAGAAGTCGAATCCTCCAAGTTGGTTGGCGAATATTCCCCTGCTTGGCACTTTCTGGGATATCGTCGGGTGCAAACTGTGTAGCAGAGGTTGGTTCCCGTGAGGTGTGGTGCTTGATTTCAGCATTATAGTCCGCCATCAAGACGCAAAAAGGAACATACAGGTCGTCGGAGGTGCCAATCCACCTGTGATGAGAGAGGTTCCTAAAATAGTCCGATTTTATGACCACCTCTTCTAAGCGTGACATCGATGCTATCTGGACTGCCACCCTATCATCATGTGTTGTGGCCACTTTTTCCAATTTCTGCATCCATTCCGGAGCCTCTATTTCCAGGGTGTCCATGCTCTCTGCTGTTTGCTTGCCTCCAGGTGCTGGCATCGGAACGTACGGGTCCTCAAAAGTTTCCTCTACTTTGATTGGCACTAGGTCTTCAGGTTCTGGTTCTGCCAAGGGGGAGGGTTGTCGTTCATATACAAGCACTTTCTTTTGCAATTCTTCGAGTTGTGCTTTGAGCGCTGCTACTTCGTCAGCTGTGTCAGCTGTGGTTGGGACTTCTTTGGGTGGTGCTGGTTGAGCTGCCAATTGCCTTCGTAGTTCGTCTCTTTCCTTTTCTAAGGCTGCATGGGCTTCGAGGAGATCCGCATGGGTTTCCAATATGATCTGCATATTGTCCGAGGGAATAGCCTTAAATCTCTCCGGGTCAATTTCCTGTGGGGAACCTTCCATGGCTAACTCCAAGTTCTCTTCATTTTGTGTCTGAAGCCGTCTATTTTCTTCTAGGGCTGCAGACATATGCTTCCGTAATAGAGCCATGTTGTGGCGGAGCTTGAGGTTCTCTGTGATTTGTGAGTGTAGCAAATCATCCATATGTTGTCTTTCTTCTGCATCGGGCTGCGGTGGATTTGCCACAAGTTGCTCATGTTGTTCTTGCAATGCACTAAACTGCTGTTGTAACTGATGCTTTTCTTTCTTTAAATCAATGAATCTTCCTTGTAACTCCTCATGTCTCCTGAACAAGCTTGTATGCTGAGCATCGAGGTGCTGATAGTGTTGTTGTAACTGAGACATGCACTGATACATATTATTGAATACATTATTAATGGGGATGGATGCAGGGAGGGTGTGATGTGCAGAGGGGAAGGGAAAGGGGAAGGGAAGTGTGAATGCAGTGCTGGAAAATGGTGAAGTGGGTGGTGGGGGAATGGGAGATTGTGGTGGTATGGGGGGAGGGAGAGGTGCGGTGGAAGGTGATATGTCCATAAAATCTGTGGTGTAAGCAGTAGTGGGAGTGATTGTGAATAGTGGAATTGTGGGTGCAGTGATTGTGGTGAATGTGTACAGTGGTGTGTGCAATTGTGAATGTGAACTACCCGAAAGTGTGAGTGGGGGAATGGGGATGTCAGTAGCTGCCGTTAGGGTTATAGTGTTAGTGGAGGTGTATACACGGGAGGTGGAGAGGGTGTGTGGGTTGATTGGTGGTTTGTGCTTCAGCCATGGCGGTGGGCGCGGGGGCGGTAACGGTGGTTGTTACATTGGTAATGGGAGGTGAATGTGGTGGAGAGGGAGGCGAAGGTGGTAAGGGAGGTGATGGAGGTGCACTTGATATATGGGCTTCCTCGGTGTCGTGAGCGGTGTGTGCAGTGCCCGTGGTTGTGGGGGTGCCTTGTGGTCCTGATCCCAATACATTCATTTGTTTCCCTGCTCGTGGGGGACGTCTTCCGTATCTTCTTTCCATTCTGCGTGATTGTGTCAGGGCCGTCTGCACTGCCTCAGGTACTCCTAGGGCATCAGAGATCATATCTAGTGTGGCCCGATACTGTTCGTCAACTCCTTCCTCCTCAAGGATTTGGTGCATGATAGCCTTTCCTGCAGCAAGGGATAACTTATGTTGTTGTTGGACTCTGTTGATGGTATCGTAGAGCTTTTTCAACTCCTTTGTATATGTTGGGGCACCCTCTAGCTCCTGTATAACTTCTTGCTCATAGTCATGTGCCCCTTCGTCAGAAAATCCTTCTTGTTCATCTTCTTGGTCTTCTTCTTCTACATCTTCCACTTCTACCACTTCTGGTTGTCTTGTCTGGGGTTGTTGTGCGGCCGTTTGTTGTCCACTACCCTGCTCTGCCTCAACTTCCGCATTAACGGCTTCAATAATTCTAGCCACTTCCTCATCCGTTAGATCTTCCAAAGTAAATCCATGAGGAAATTCCAGATCAGTAGGCACTGGTGGAAACACAAGGTTAGGGCCCTTTGTGTTGTGCCTGGGTAACCTGATAGTGAAAGGTTGCACTCTTCGAGGAAGCCTTGGAGTTGTTTCTGGTGTTAGGGTTGCACCGCGGGGTTGTGCACAGGGCATCTGTACGGTGCCTCTCATCTTCTTAGAGGGAGGTCCGACAGCTGACAATCTGCGTTGAAACTCCTGTGCTCTGGACCAAATGAGAGCCCGTTGCACCGGTACATCATAGGCGAGACATCTGTAGACGATTCTGGTGAGCGCGCAACATCCATAGAGTACAGACTTCTGTTTCTTGTACCATCGTTGATGAGCCATATGGATCTGGTCTATAATCCAGTGGGGCATATTGATGGTCAAATCAAAGGCGTCTGCTAAGTAGAGGCTAAACCAAACCTTTTTGGGAGGCATTGTGAACCTGTCTTGCGCGGGAAATGCGAAATGTTGCATGACCATACGTAAATGAATGGCGATCGTGGGAGTCATCGCTACCATGTCCTTTAACTTCGTCAGATTCCTGTTCTTCATATTGTCAGGGACCATAGTCTCTTTCTCCGTAGGAATGTGCATACCGTTCATGTCGAGAGCTTCTCTTACCAAGTTGATAGTCAAGCGGAAACGCTTCAGCTCATTGCCCCGTGTGAGTGAGGGAAGCACAAAGGAGCTGTATCCTTTTTTGTCTTTGCTTGGAGTGAGAGTGCTAATCAGGTATGAGCATCTTAGAAAATCGGGCTTTGGTAGTTGGAACTTGAAATAATCATAGAGCCCAGCCTTCTTCCATATTGGCTTCAGTCCCTCGTTATTCTGTAGCTTTTCAAACTCTCTGGTAAAGAAGTGGTATCTGCCCCACCGTCCATTGAATTCTACCTCGGACTCCCACATGTATGTGCCTTCGCCCAGAGGTCCCGCAACATCACTGAACCAGTGTGAGGTTTTGCCCACTGGCATTGTGTGACCTTGTGGAGGATTCTGAATCGGGATGGCATGTAATGCCCTTAATGCCGCTGGTCGTTCCTTTAATTCCTCCTCTACCGGAAGGCTTTCAATGTCCACAATTTGGGGGCTGGTGCCTGCCTGGGAGCTAGTTCCTACCGTATCTGCCATGTTACTGCTTGCTGCCTGTCTCTGTGAGAATATACAACATGTGTTAACATTGTACAGGACAAGGGAGAACTGTTGTTGTTCCCATTACATTATTAACACGAGGGTTGGGAGTGAATAATGGGTTAGTAAGTGCTCGGTGTGAGCGTGTGTGTGGTTAGGAGTTCAGTGCACCTTAGAGCTAAATGGAATGATGTAGTGTGATAGTGATGGGGTTAGTAGGTTATCATGGATTTACAATTGGGGTCCGGGGGTTTGTTACACGTCTTAGGCTGCCAAATGCAGCGGATAGGTTTTGCTCTTGGTTCCGTAGGGACTCTCGAGAGCATTATGGGTGTGTCGGCTTGAAAATGAGACCTTTTAGGGACCCATTTACAAGTGATTCTGTTCGTGCTCATGGGCTTTGGTGTGTTCCTGAGTGTTGAAAACGAGTGGATGTCGGCGGTGTGAGTGAATGGACCACGCTGTAAAGGGTGTGGCCTTGGTGTAGCTATTTGAGCCCGCAAACAAGCCTTAGGCACCCAAATTTTTCTTGATTGTGGGCTAGCCTTCATCGACTTCTTGGGCACCCAAATAGACTTCATGTTAACAGATGAGCTTCTGAAAGACTTCTTATTAGTATCATGTTGTTGGTTACTAATAAGAGGCTTTGACTCTGTGGTTGGCTTGAGTGCAACCGGGTGCTCGCCTTTCTGCACCCATACTTGTTTCACTAGCTGAGATACTTTGCTGCGCAGGTGCTTTTGATCTCCGACATAGGTAGTACCCTGCTTCTTCTGTCTTTGATCCACCTTTGGTTGCCGCCTCTCTCTGGTCTTTGGACAAGAAGGGAGTTCCATTGCATCCCTGACTCCTTTTTTGCACCCATCATTCCTCTGCAACACATAGTTTTGGACAAGAACAGCATGGTCATCTTCATGTGTACTCCTGGAAGGACCAGGAGTGTGTGCCTTTCCTAGTTCCTTGAGTGCTCCGTTATCTAACTCTACTGTAATTCGACTATGATTGACCCCTACCTGAAGAAGTCCACTTCTTAGGTTTAAGTTGACTGCTTGGTCATAGATCCAGTCTTGACCCAAGACAAGAGGTTCATTGAGGTCCTCATCTTGACACACTAGTACCTTAACTTTCATTGCCTCATCATGAATGTAGAGGGGAAGCTCCACCTCGCCCATGCAAGGGGTTTCCACGCCTCCCGATCCTATGAGATATGCTTCCACAGGATTGACAGTTAACTGCAACTCTTGACAGTAAGACAATTTAACAGCACTAGTGGCTGCGCGTGAGTCAATCAAGGCTCTTACAGTCCTTGCACTCCTTCCTTGTCCTATATCTACGGTTATGAAAGGACGTCGATCGGTTATCCTATGAGAGCTAACACCTGAAACTTCACACATAGCTACGTCATATCCTTGATCTGCATATGCCTCTTGCCTAGGGTGCTCTCTACCTTGTCTTCTTAATTTCATTCTCCGTATGCGTTCTAGGGCTTCTGCTTGAGCTTCTTCTCGAATTCGCTTTTCTTCCTCTTTGCGTTTCTTAGCAGTGTTGAGTCGACTTAGCATTTCCTCTGTGAGAGGTTCCTGATACAACTTGACTCTGCATCCGCTAATATAATTTGGGAGAACATCGCCTTCTAATGTGGCTAGTTGCACTGCTCCACTTGTTGAGATCCTATTGATGATCATAGGTCCATAGCCTCTCTTTTCTAGCTTCCTTGCATGTTGTTTCAATGTGTAGACTAAAACTAGATCTCCTGCTTTCAAGCCCTTATCCTTCACATGG
Source organism: Ceratopteris richardii (assembly GCA_020310875.1). Lineage (NCBI taxonomy): Eukaryota > Viridiplantae > Streptophyta > Polypodiopsida > Polypodiales > Pteridaceae > Ceratopteris > Ceratopteris richardii. The sequence continues at coordinate 42,897,799 of CM035408.1, forward strand.
GCATCAAAGTATGCCTTCTGTCTCTTCTTAGCTGCATATATCCCTGCAGCTGCTCTCAGTCTCGTTTCTCCTAATCGTTCAAGGTCAAAAAGTCTAGAGGAGAGTTCATGACCCGTCCATTCGTGCTCTTGTGCTACTTTCAATGTAGGTATTAAGAAGTCCAAGGGTAGCACCGCGTTTTGGCCAAATACCATCTGAAAGGGGGTGGCTTGGAGTACCGTTTTGTAGGTGACTCGGTATGCCCAAACAGCATGGTGTAGCTGTTTGTCCCAATCAGAGCGTTTAGTGTTCACTAATTTTGTCAGTACATTGCATAAGATCTTGTTGGTGCTCTCAGCCTGGCCATTTGCTTGAGGGTGATAGGGGGCAGACTTCTTATGTGTTACCAAGAATTCTTGGAGCAGATTTTCAATCACTTCATTCAAGAAGTGAGTGCCTCTATCACTAACTAGCTCTATGGGTAGCCCGTATCTAGTGAACACATTCTCAAATAAAAACTTGGCTGTTGTTTGAGCATCGTTCTTCGTTGTGGCTTTTACCTCTACCCACTTTGTTAGATAGTTTGTTGCAACAATGATATATTCTGCATGGGAACCTTTAGCTGGGGGATTAATAGGACCCACGAAGTCTATTCCCCACTTAGAGAATGCACGTCCACCCATCATAGGTTTCAGCGGCATCTCATCTTTACGTATAGGATACTGAGTTCTCTGACAGACATCACATCGTTTCACATAGGTATGTGCATCCATGTGAAGGGTCGGCCACCAGAAACCTGCAAATAGTATTGCCTTGATCACCCGATCTGGTCCAAAGTGTCCTCCTGCTACACCTTGGTGAGCAGTTTCCAAGATCTTGAGATATTCACTTTCATGGACACATAGTCTCAGGTAACTATCTTTACCACGCTTGTATAGATTATCACCAATGAGTGAGTAATCCTGGGCTTCTTGTTCTAAACTCCTTTTTCTAGCCAAGGTCATATCTGGAGGGAATGTTTTCGTCCTCAGGAAGGATACTAGAGGTTCACTCCAATCTGGCACTATGGACACTTGATAAAGAGTGGCATGTTCCACAGGAGGTTTAGTGCGACAGATTGGGCATTCCTTGCACAACTTTTGGACATCGGCTTCCATAGCCGGCCAATGCACTCCGAGTATCCTGAGTGTCTGTAGGGTTCATTGTTTTGAATAGTGTTGCTCTAATGCACCTACATGTGCTAATTGCAACCATTTAGCATACTCATCCTCTTCCACACAACAAGCCAAGATCCCTTGATCTGTGTGCTTGTACACACTTCCCGCCATGATGTGGTACTTTTGGGCTTTTACTCCTTCTCGATCTTGTGTGGTTATTACTGGGTGGTTAGGCCCGTATGTCAATACTGGCACTAATGGCTTAGCCCACTGCGGCACCACTTCCAAATTAAACAAGTAAGCATCAGGAAGATCATCTGATACTCCTTGTGGGGCTTCTTCGGATGTGAGCCTAGAGAGATGATCAGCTCTCAAGTGAGTCCTACCTTTCCTTACCACAACCTCAAAATCATATTCCATTAGCAAGAGAAACCATCTTACTAATCTTCCTGTATTGCATGGCTTGTTTACGAGATATAACAATGCTTGATGGTCAGTAAAAAATTTAAACTTGTTTGCAAGCAAATAGTGTCTAAATTTCTTAACTGCATATACCATGCCTAAGCCTTCTCTCTCCGTAGTGGTATAATTTCGTTCAGCTGCATTCAATTGTCTACTAGCGTAGGCAATTGGAAGATCCATATTACCTTCACCAGTAGGTTGTGCCAGCACACACCCAATAGCATAATTGGATGCATCCACATGAACATGGAATGGCTTATTCCAATCTGGTGTGGTCAAGATTGGTGCTGAACATAATCTTCGTTTAAGCTCCTGGAAGGAATTCTCACATTCATCCGTCCACTCAAAGTTAGTCAGAAGTCCGTACATGGGCTTTGCAATGACAGCGCCCCATGAAGGCTTGTACTTCCTTGACATTCCTTGGCCTAGGTAGCTCTGCTATGGCTCTCACTTTCTCTTCGTCAGTAGATATGCCATTCTTTGACATATGTGCCCTAGAATCTTGCCTTGTCTGACCATAAAAACGCATTTTCCTGGGTTCAGGCAGACCTGATATTCTCTACATTTGTCAAAGATTTGTCTGAGTTCGGGGATATGGGTTTGTCTAATGTTGGAATGAGCACAAAGATCATCAACATAGACTTCTAAGTTTTTCCTCAGGAACTCCTTAAATACATGGCACATTAGTCTCTGGAAGGTAGCTGGTGCATTGGTGAGCCCAAATGGCATTACACGAAAGGCGAATATGCCCCACTCTGTGGCAAAAGCCGTTTTATGCTGATCTTCTGGTGCAATGGCCACTTGATTGTAGCCCGAAAATCCATCAAGGAAGCTGTATACTTCCTTGCCTGCTACTCGTTCTAAGAGATGTTCTGTGATGGGAAGCGGATAGTTATCTCGAATTGTGGCTGCATTAACCTTCTTCAAGTTAATGCATACACGCAGCTTGCCATTCTTCTTGGGCACCACTACAATGGGGGATACCCACTCGGTGTGCTCAATTTCATAGATAAATCCAGCTTCGACCAGTCTGTCTATCTCCTCTTTGATCTTGGCAGCGTAATTATCGTTATATGTATAGGGCTTTTGCTTAGAGGGTTTAGCATCTGAGGTCATGGGGATAGTGTGTGAGCATATGTCAGGGTCAACACCTTTTTCAAATCCTTGTAACTCCAAGCGAATACATCTCTATATTCTCTTAGCAAGGCAATTAACGCATGCTCTTCTTCCTCTGTTAGGTCATGGCCTATGTACGTGCATCTCTCCTCTCCTTCTTCTAGGGCCACTACTATTTTCTTGGTGGTTTCTTTGTTATCATAGGCCTCTCCTGCTTGTGCCTCTCGTTTAGGCATTCTTATCATGACTCTCCTGTCGTCTATCTCATACTTCTTAAAATTTTCTGGGACCTCAAACAAAGATTCTTCCTCTTCTGGTGATACTTCTCTCTTCTTTCGTTTCTTTCCTTCTTCCTTCGGGGTCACATGTGTTGCTAATCTTACATCATTTGTAAGCTCTCCATGCCTCTGGGGTTGAAATTCTACTTCATGGAAGTATTCTTCATCTGATGCAAATGGTGGGTCCATAATGATTGACTCTAGATCGGAGTCACTTGCATCCTCAAATGCATCAGGGCTAGGTTCGCATTCTTCTAGAACTGCCTCTCCCATGATTGGCTCTATGGAGAAGACTGAAATGTCATATCCATCCTCATCACAGTGAGGTGTCCATTGTTCCTCATTGATGGCTACATCCATTGTTGCTAGGATTTCTGCCCAGCCATGGGGTTCGAATTCTTCGTCAGGAAAGACTACAGGTGCATAGGCTGGGTCTTGAATGGGTCTATGTGTTTCGTTTGCACCTATATCTCTGGCCTTCTCTCTCTTCTCTTCTTCTACTGCTACCTTGCACATCCATAAGTGGGTGTCTTCATGCATCCATGAGGATCCTGATCCTATGGAATGCACAGATTCCGTATCATCTTTGGCTCTATGAATGGGGTTCCATTGGATAGGAGGGACATCTCTATGAGAGTAATCCTTGAGATTGACCTTGGTCGTAACACCCAAGTGTTGCAGGTACAAGGAATTGGTTCCCCAATCCTGTACCACTTGCAATTGTCGCATAAAAGGTCGTCCCAAGATCATTTCATAGGCATGGTTCTTGCTGAAGTCACATATGGCAAAGGTATGCTCGAACTCGACACCACAAGTGGTGAGAGTTATTCCTTCTAGCAATCCTAAGGGTCTCTCAATATGACCATCGGCCATCTGCAATTTCATTCTCGTTGGCCTGAGTGCTGGCTTGCCCCAACGCTTCCATAGGGAAGTGGTGGCAATTGCAACTCCTGCACTTGAGTCCAAAATTGCCTTGGTGGTGTACTCCTGGTAGGTAATGGGGAGATAGGTGTTCCCTTCTTCCCCTTCACACATATCTCCTATCTTATCCAAGGGTATCTCTGGCACCGTTCTATGTGATCCTACCTGAGAACGAGGTTTTGCTATCTCTGGTACTTGTTTGGCTACATGTTTCCATAATTCAGGTTTAACCTTGAGTAGCTCTTCCAACTTGAGATTGCACTGCACTTTAGTATTTTTCACTACCTCTGTGTTCCTAGGTATGACTGAATCTTCGTTTCTTACCATGACTGTGGGGGTTCTCATACAAGTAGACTTGGCTTCCCAGGGGCCTGTGAAGTGGGGTAATTCCTGTAAAGAATTAGACTCGAAGTCTAATCTTTCTTGAGATTGGGTGCTCTCCTGCTCCCCATAAATGGATGGGATGTCTTGTGGGAATTGATCGTGTGCATCATCCACAAGTTCGATAGGGGGAGGGATTTCACTCTCTTTAGCCCATTTGTCTTCTTGAATCTCTCGTAGGAATTCTGGTGTGAATCGATTCATAGAAGATGAGGTGTCTAGCTCCGTAGAGTTAGGCACATAAGCTTCAGGCACATAAGCTTTTGGCACATAGGCTTTCTGGGTAGGAAGACCTGCTCTTACACTAGCCTTGTCATGGTGTTGAGGGGCGAGTTCCTTTTGTGATTGTGCCATTAGATTCTCCACTCTTTCTAGTGAAGGGGGGTTGTCTGGTTCAGTGGAACTAGGCACATAAACTTCCGATGGGGGATGGGTCATGTTTTTGCTTGCTTTATCCCTTCCTTGATTTTTTTCTTCCTTGGCAGATCTTGCAATTATGCCCTCTAACTTCTCTAGAAGTCCATCCAAGTGTAATTGCGTCTTGGCTGAGCCCGAGTAATTGAAAAGGCGACTGGCTTCGAACATAGTCTGAGCCAATGCGACCATTTTCGCGCAAAGCTTGGTTCTTTCTATCTCTAGGTCAGCTCTAGGGTAGCACTTGTCATGATCCGTTACATTTGGCCCTTCTTGGATTCTGGCCTGATATGCTTTAAGCATCATGTCTATATCTTCAGGAGTGGGATCAGCTAATACTGATCCTGCTCTAGGGGGTGGTGGAATTGTATGAGGTGGGTTGGAAGGTGGCGGTTCGGATGGCGATGGGAATGGTGGTGGTGGGGTAGTGTGAGAGGGAGTTTGAGATGTGAGTTCAGTTATCTTGGCTTTGGTTTCTCTTATGCTTTCCTCAAGTTCACTCATCTTTTTAGCCCATTGTCTTTTCATTCTTTCCCGACTATCTCTCCAGGCTCTAGTTCTCTTCTTGGTTATGCTCTCCGTTTCACTAGCTTCTGGGCTCTTTTCCTGACCTACCGCTTGGTTTTGCTGCAATGCTTGAGCTCTAGTGACTACCTGTACTGGTGCAGTGGACGTCACGCTCCCTGTGGAGTATACCACTAACCCAACCACGTTGATAGGAGTGATTGCATATTATTGGGGTTCTTTGGACAATCTCGTAGGAGATGCTCCTTTCCACACTCCTGACAATAGCCTTGGATCGTTACTGACTGGGATTGGGTAGGTGGAGGCAAGGGACAGTCACGAATGAGATGATCTCCTTGACATCTGTAACATGGTCCTCTAGGGAATGGGGGTCTTACCTGCCTAGGTTGGGGTCTAGGGTTGGGATTTGCATACATGACATTTGTGTAATCTGATTCCCAACTAGGTTCATTTGGCTCTTCACTATAGTAAGACTCACCATGTTCAGGAGACTGCATGTAGTAAGCCTGGGGACTATCGACATGTGTGGAATCGAAGCTATGATCACTGGGATCACTTTCTGAAAGCAATGGTGTGACGGGGACTATAGCTCTATTCAGGTTCTCTTCTGCAGCTGCATACTTTACATGGATCAAGTTGGATGGAGCTGGAGGTTGTTGGGCTAACACAGGCTGAGGCCTTTGCTGGGCTTGGTATTGTGGTTGGTAGGTTTGTTGAGGCCTAGAATACTGTTGTGGTTGGTATTGGTTCTGGTATCTGCCTTGTTGAGGGTATGTCTGAGGGTAGGTTTGCCTAACTGCTTGCTTGTTGTATGGGCAGTCTTGTGCTGTGTGATTTGTGTATCTTCGTTCGATAGTGCAGTACTGGCTACTAGGATTTACTTGGGGTTGAGCCACAATGGGACATACATTAGCCATGTTGTTGGAAGCAGTCAGAGGCACAGTCAGAGGCACAGACGACATGGAAGCATGTAAAGACGGAGCAGGGAGCCAGTCGGATTATTTTTTAAACAATTATGTTTTTATTACCTCTTCAAACATCCAACAGTGATCTTCATCACTCTTGTAACATATGTAATATAGACAAAACCTCATTTTGTAATTCATAGCTCCATTTTGTGCAAGCCGAGGAGTCCTCGAGCTTGAGGAGCTTAGGTAGAATGCGCGTACCAATTTTCGTTATTTTTAGACATCGTTTACCCTTCCAAATAGCCTCTAGGACCTATTTTTTAACTATGCCGGTCACTAGATGTGAAACCGGTCAAAACTAGTCTAGAAACTATAAAAAGAGCTAGAGAGCTCATTTTTGAGGTTAGCTTGTTTGAGTTTAGAGATCTTTGGAGCTTGTAATAGTGTTCTTGAGTAATAGAGCTAATTTCCCTCCTTCCATTGTGTCTTGCTTGTCTCTTCATTGTGTGTGTGTATGTGTGTGTGCATCTTTGTGCTTCTCACCTTCACTCTCACTTCATCTCACATTCACGATCTTCATATCACTCCTATCTCTTCCGCGGATTGACATTAAGGAGGTGAAGCTTCTTAACGTGGTTCTCACCATTGTGCTAGAGCAACACCAAATTTGGCGCCGTTGCCGGGGATCGAGTCTAGGACGAATGTGTGATGGTAAGAGTATAGCAAGAAGTGGCGTTGGAAGGTAAAAATTTCAGTTTTTGTTGTTGTTTATACTTAGTTTTTAGTGTTTTTCACCTCCCCCACACTCCATCTTCATCATTGCATCATCATCTTCATCATTGCATCATCATCTTCATCTCCAAAAAAATCAAAAAATTCACCATATCCACCCATTCACCTCATTTCCCCTCATTTGTGCATGCGAGAGAGCGAGAGAGAAATTTTGTGCTTGTGTGTGCTTGTGTTTTCTTGAGTTTTCTTGCAGGTACAGAGCTCCAGTGCATCAGGAAAGGCTGGAAAAGGTAAAATTTTACTCTCTGTCAAAGATCTGCCGAGTGTGGCGGACCATCGCGATGGTCTGCAACCTTCGGAATTTCTGGTAGGCGACCACACCACGAGGTAGGCGACCCTTGCGCTTGCACGAATCCACAGCTGCATTGCAAAAAATCACATTTTGGTGGACCATCGCGATTGGCTCAGACCATCGCGATTGTGTCGCACCATCGCGATAGGCTCACGCCATCGCGACGGCTCGGCCGGACCATCGCGACGGTCTCGGACCATCGCGACGGTTCACTTGAGCCATCGCGACGGTCCACTTGGACCATCGCGATTGTTCAGCTGACCCCGGACCATCGCGATTGGCCCATGCCATCGCCACGACGGTGCCACGTGTCAAGATAGACCATCGCGACGGTTCAATTTTTCGGACCATCGCGACAGCCCAAAATCAAACCATCGCGATTGGCTCATGCCATCGCACTTGTGACCATCGCGATGGTTCACTTCGGACCATCGCGATTCTCCACCTTTGACCGTTGACCCGCGCCATCGCGATTGTCCGCCTGATCACGCCATCGCGACGGTTCATTTTTTCGGGCCATCGCGACGGTTCGACTTCACGCCATCGCGATCGTTCACTTCGGGCCATCGCGACGGTTCATTTTTCGCGCCATCGCGATTGTCCAAACTCCACGCCATCGCGACGGTTCGCTTGGACCATCGCGACGGTCTCAGACCATCGCGATTGTGCACCCCCATCGCAAATTTAGGGTTTCATTTTTTGACCAATTTTGGGGGTATTTTTGAGAAATTTTTGGACCATTAGACTCATAGGAGACCCCTTAGCTCATATTGGAAGGAAAACCTGATTGTCAGTTTTTACCCCCCCAGGGCCTGAACGGTCATAACTTTTTCATCCGAAGTCCGTTTTTTGAGCTTAATAGCTCTTTAGAAAGCCCTTGACGAGTACTACGTGATCTCAACTGTTTTTTTCTTAAAGAATACATCTATTTTTAGATAAGCTATTTTGAGGTTGACCTAGTTGGGGACTTGAAAGCCAGGGGGCAAGCATTAAAAAGTTGGGCAAAAGGGAAGGGACTTAAAAGGTGTATGTACTTAAGTGCTTGATCATCCAACTGTGAATTGGTCTAATATTGGATTTTTCCAGGTCTAGCAAGGGCAATCAAAGGCAAGCAAGCAAGGCAGTGAAGACAGCAGAGCTTGGGAAGCGCGGCTTCTTGAGCATCAGAGCAACCAGAAAAGCCGACTCGAGGTTGGAAGATTACTCAATCCCCTCAGTCAATTTTTAGCTTAGGCTAAACGTTAGCATTGTGGATTAACGACTATAGGAACGCCTCAAGTTAAAGATACCTATTTCTTTCAAGTTCAAGACTAAAGATAAAGGTGTGTGACGAAAACCTAAAGGAAAGAACATAAGTCTGACGGAACGAGAACTCAAAGTAACACGGAAAGTCGAATTCCTGACGCATACATTAAGACAAGAATCTAAAGACATTTAAAAAAAAAATCAAGACAGTAATAACAAAGAACCATTGACGATCTGAGCGTGTACTGAGTGTGCAAGGAAGAAAATTAGTGAACCTTAGATCGGGCAAACATATAGGTAAGTCAGACCGAAGAAGCCTTAGATCATCAGAGGCTAGTGTAAGAACTACCGCTCGATCGTGGGCTCAACAATTGAATAGCAATTACCCCTACGAGAGTTCAGACACCAGCGGATCAGAAATGGCATTTAGCACAGATAGACCAGAAGGAGGGTCTAATGTAGCATACTTAGAAAAACCTGAAGGACCCTATAGAACGCAATTAGAGTTTCTCCGAACCAACCGACTAGGTGCTCGCATCTATGAGGATGGTTTGCGAAGGCAAGTGGTGCAACTGCACAACCCTCATCAACCCATTGGATTGGAAAGACCAGTGGTGAAATTTGAGAGAGACGCTTACATAGACAAAGAAGGAACCATGTACGTCCTAAGTACGCAGCCAAACGATGCTAATGAGTTTGGCACAATTCAATTAGAGACGGAAGCGAAATTTCAAGGAAAAGAACCGTTAGAAGAACCTAGAACACCTAGAGGGAAATCCGTATTAACAAGAGTACTAATCCCAGAATGGATCCCTCAGGACAACAGAAGCATAGAGTTGTTTGTAAATAAAGAGACAGATGAAGCCTTTTGGAGGTACAGAAAGGAACACCCTAGTGAGGCAGGTATCATCACAATATACGAGTTCAAGGAACCAGATACACCTGGAAAGGTTGTATACCTGGATGAAACTTCAGAAAGAGTCTTTGTGGTGCCTGACCACGCTAGAAACACATACACATGGAGAGGTGAATTGGTATTCCCTCCATCTAGAACGAACATGAATACAAGTCAACAAGGGGCAGGAACATCATCAGCCTTTGGAAATCAAAGAGAAAAGAATAAAGAAAGACCTGAAGTAAGCTTCACTCACCCCATAGGGAGAGATAGAACAACCACGGATAGACAAAGAGATCATGGAATACCAGGTGGTAGAGATGATTTTCCTCTACCTAGACCACGTGAACATGCAAGAGTATTGAGACCCACTCAATTAGTAAAATCAATGAAAAATTATTTTGATGGGACAGGAGATCCTTATGACCATGTTGCAGAATTCAAGCAAGTACTAAGGGCAGAACAAGTTGAAGACATGTTCACGCAATACAACGCATTTGGGCTAACGTTAAAGAACACCGCTTTAACTTGGTTCCAACCTTTGCAACAAAGGCAATTTAGAGACATCCATCACTTTTTAGAGTCATTCATCACCGAATTCTCTAAAAGTGGGATTAGACATGACACATCTTCGTTGATTCATAGCTTTAAACAAACCCCTCAAGAAACAGTTAGACTGGCAGGACGTAGGTTTAGACAATATGTTGAACGATGTCCAATGCAAGAGCTACCCTCATTGTTCCTAGATGGCTTGTTGAGCTCTAAACTACGCTCCTACGTGTACCTAAAAGAACCCAGAACGCTAGAGGAGTGTGTAAGAATATGTATAGACATCGAGGACAGCCTAGGAGATGAATTAGAACTCTCAAAGGTTTATAAGGACTCAGATTGTTCTTCTCTAGCATCCACGAAATTGTCTAGCTCGATAGAGGACCTAGCAGAAAAAGTGGCCCAGAAACTAGGAGTTTCTAGTAAACCGAGGGTGCTTACAAACAAGCGTTGTTACACCTGTGGCGGTGATCATATGGCAAATGTGTGTCCCAATGCACCACAACCACAAGCCAACCCTAGTGGCCAATACTGTACAATTGAGAGAAGATACACGAATCATACGGCTCAGGACTGCCCGTACAACAAACAAACCGTGAGACAGAACTACCCGCAAGCATACGCACAGCCAGGTAGGTATCAAGGCCAATACAATGCTCAGCCTTATTACTATAGGCCTCCTCAGAACTACCCATACCAGGCTCAACATAGACCTCAACCTGTCTTAGCTCAGCAGCCATCCCCACCAGCGAATGTCATCTCAGTCAAATACGCTGCTGCAGAAGAGAACCTAAGTAGGGCCTTAGTGCCTTCGTCACCTTTGATCACAGAGAGTGACCCACACTCAAACAATTTTGACTCTACGCATGTCGATAGTCCAACCGCATACTACACGGAGTCACCAGAACATGTGGAGACATATCATTATGATAGTCCACCAATGGAACCTAGTTGGGAGCCAGACTATGCTAATGTGATGTACGCAAACCCAAATCCACGGCCCCAATTGAGACAACAGAGACCACAGGGCCCTAGAGGACCATGCTTTAGGTGCCAAGGAGATCACTTCATAAAGGATTGTCCACACCCCCCAATAGCAAGGCAATCACAGTACTATAACATACAAGGCTTTTGTGCCGATTGTGGCAAAGAGCACATAATCAAAGATTGTCCTAAGAACCCAGTTAACACTTCGAATGTGACACCGATCAACGTGATAGGTATTGTAAATAACGCAGATGGACCCAACCCTACATACGTGCCTATCCAAGCTATAACAAGAGCCCAGGCGCTTTTACAGAACCAAAAGCTTAATCCAGAGAAAGTAGCTGAAACCAGTGAAGTTGCAGAATCTAGTAGCAAAAAGACAAAATCTTGGAAAGATTCTAGAGAAAGAATTAAGAGAAAATGGAGTAAAAAGATAACTGAGTTGGAAGGAAGTTTAAAGGAATCTAGAGCCAAAATCCAAGAATTGACCTCACAGGAATTGAATCAAGAGAACCCAGCTCAGAAGTCAGGATCAGTTTTAGCGGAACCCATACCAGAGGATCTAGACATGATGTTTCGTGCATATCAGGCTAGATTAAAAGAGGGACCGCAAGTAGCTGAAATGAGTAAGAACTACCCTCGAGCTGATCTGGAAATTGAGAGAACTAAACTTTGCATGAAGATGGTAGAACTAGCACAAGCTTTGTTCGAAGCCTCTAGATATCTTAATTGGAATAACATGGCAAAACCTGAATTACACTTTCAAGGACTAATGGAGAGGCTAGAATGCTTGATAGAAAGCAAAGAGAAAAAGGATCAGCATAGGAACCCTATTGTCGCAGAGACACAGGAAAGGAATGCACCATCCCTGTCTCAAGTACCTAACACAGAAAGTCAAGACAATTTGTCTTCCATACATAGGTACTCACATGAATTTTTGAGAGAAATACAAGAAGAAAAATGGAAAAAAGAACAAGGAACTCATCCTCCTATTCAAGAAATAGATGATTTGCAGGAGCAATTTCCCCAAGACATCCCCTCTATATACGATGATGTAGAGGTGGAACAACTGAGTGAACCCACAGGATTTGAATCTAATTCTTTACAAGAATTACCTCAGTTCACAGGACCTTGGGAGGCAAAGTCTATTAGTATGAGAGCACCCACGATAATAGTGAGGAATGAAGAATCAGTAATCCCTAGAAACACGGAAGTGGTCAAGAACACTAAGGTACAATGTAACCTCACTCTAGAGGAGTTGTTAAAGGTAAAACCAGAATTGTGGAAGCATGTAGCAAATCAATTCCCCGAGCTTGCTACTACTCCCTCACAAATAGGATCACATAATAAGGTACCAGAGATACCCGTGGAAAAGATCGGAGATGTAAGCGAAGGAGAGGAAGGTAACACATATCTTCCAATAACCCATCAGGGCTACACCACGAAAGCCATCTTAGATTCAGGAGCCGGAGTAGCCATCGCTACCACCGCTTTATGGAAACGTTGGGGTAAGCCAGCATTAAGACCCACCAGGATGAAGCTACAAATGGCTGATGGACATAGAAAAACCATTAGGCTTACTAGAAGGCATATCTCTCACCACTTGTGGTGTAGAATTTGAGCATACCTTTGCCATTTGTGATTTTAGTAAAAACCATGCTTATGAGATGATATTGGGATGACCATTCATGCGTCAGTTGCAAATTGTACAAGATTGGGGAACTAATTCCTTGTACTTGCAACATTTAGGAGTGACTACCAAAGTCAATCTTAAAGACTATTCACATAGAGATGTACCCCCAATACAATGGAATACTATTCATAAGACACTAGTAGAGACGGAATCCGTGCACTCATTAGAATCAGATCCTTCTTGGTTGCACGAGGATACCCATTTATGGATGTGTAAAGTAGCCAAACAAGAGGAAGAACGATTAGAAGCAAGGACCTTAGGTGTAGAACAACATCCACGAACCCTTCAAGATCCAGCCTACGCACCTGTAGTATTCCCAGACGAAGAGTTTGAACCCCATGGTTGGGCAGAAATCCTAGCAACCATGGATGTAGCCATCAATGAAGAACAATGGACTCCCCACTGTGACGAGGATGGCTATGACATATCAGTTTTCACGGTAGAACCAATCATGTGCGATGCAATTTTAGAAGAGTGTGAACCTAACACTGATGCATTTGAGGATGCAAGCGATTTTGATTTAGAATCAATTATCATGGATTCTCCCTTTGCATCAGAGGAAGAATATTTTTTCGAAGTAGAGACTCACCCTCAGAGACACGAGGAAATTACGAATGAGGTGAGGTTAGCCACGGAATTGACTACTAAGAGTGAAGGCAAGAAAAGAAAGAAGAAAGAAACCATGTCAGAAAAAGAAGAATCTTTATTTGAAGTACCCGAGAACTTCAAGAAATATGAAATCAAAGATAGAAGAATCATGGTACGAATGCCCAATAGAAAGGTGAATGATGGACAAGTATATGATAACCGAGAGAAAACCAAGAAAGTAATAGTTGCCATAGAAGGAGAAGAAGAAAAATGCACATACATAGGGCATGATTTGACAACTGAAGAAGAAGAAGAGCTAGTTGCCCTATTACGCGAATATAGAGATGTTTTTGCGTGGAGTTACAAAGACTTGAAAGGAGTAGATCCAGATATATGTTCTCATAGAATCCCTATGACTCCAGATGCAAAACCTACAAAACAGAAACCATACACGTACAATGATAACTACGCTGCGAAGATTAAAGAGGAGATAGATCGGCTGATAGAAGCAGGATTCATTTACGAAATTGAGCATACCGAATGGGTATCCCCCATTGTGGTAGTGCCCAAGAAGAATGGAAAATTGCGTGTGTGTATTAACCTTAAAAAAGTTAATGCCGCAACGATTAGAGATAGTTATCCTCTTCCTATCACAGAACATCTCTTAGAAAGAGTAGCAGGCAAGGAAGTGTACAGCTTCCTAGATGGGTTTTCGGGCTACAATCAAGTAGCCATTGCACCAGAAGATCAGCATAAAACGGCTTTTGCCACAGAATGGGGCATATTTGCATTTCGTGTAATGCCATTTGGCTTGACAAATGCACCCGCCACTTTCCAGCGACTCATGTGTCATGTTTTTAAGGAATTTTTACGCAAGAGCTTGGAAGTTTATGTCGATGACATATGTGCTCATTCAAGTGTAAGACAGACGCATATCCCAGAGTTAAGGCAAATATTTGACAAATGTCGAGAATATCAGGTTTGTTTGAACCCAGAAAAATGCGTTTTCATGGTCAGACAAGGCAAAATTCTAGGACACATTGTGTCAAAAAATGGAATCTCTACGGATGAAGAAAAGGTGAAGGTAATTGCAGATTTACCTAGACCAACTAACGTGAAAGAGGTATAGGCATTTATGGGTCATTGTGGTTATTATAGGAGATTCATACACATGTATGCAATCATAGCCAAGCCATTGTACTTTCTTTTAACCAATTTTGAGTGGACAGAAGAATGTGAGAATTCATTCAATGAACTTAAACGACGCTTGTGCTCAGCACCGATTTTGACTACCCCAGATTGGAGTAAGCCATTCCATGTACATGTGGATGCTTCCAATTATGCCATAGGATGTGTGCTAGCACAACCCACGAGTGAAGGTAACATAGATCTCCCCATAGCTTACGCGAGCAGACAATTGAACGCAGCAGAAAGAAATTACACCACGACGGAACGAGAAGGATTAGGGATGATCTACGCAGTAAAGAAGTTCAGGCACTACTTGTTGGCCAACAAATTCAAGTTCTTTACAGATCATCAAGCCCTATTGTACTTAGTCAACAAACCATGTAACACAGGACGACTAATACGTTGGTTTCTATTACTCATGGAGTATGATTTTGAAGTAGTAGTCAGGAAAGGAAAGACACATCTTAGAGCTGACCACCTTTCAAGATTAACATCAGGAGAAGCTCCTCAAGGAGTAATGGATGATCTACCAGATGCATATTTGTTTAATCTTGAGATAGCACCAGAATGGGCTAAGTCTATAGTCCCTATTCTCACATATGGACCCAAGAACCCTAGGATAAAGATCAAAGAAGGAGAGATTACCAAGTCTCAGAGATACCAAATCTTAGCTGGAAGCATATATAAGCAGGATAATCAAAAGATTCTTGCTTGTTGTGTAGATGAATCAGAACACGCGAATTGGTTGCAATTAGCACACATAGGTGCATTAAAGCAACATCATTCGAAACATCGAACATTACAGACTCTGCATAGACTAGGAGTATATTGGCCTTCAATGGAAGCAGATGTCTACAAGTTGTGTAAAGAATGCCATGTTTGTTGTGAAAGACCACCAGTAGAGCATGCTACATTATATCATGTGTCTCTCACACCAGACTGGAGTGAACCTTTAGTGACATACTTGAGGACGAACACATTCCCTCAAGGCATAACCTTAGCTCGACAATGTAGTCTAGAGCAGGAAGCTCAAGACTATTCACTTATTGGCGATAATTTATACAAAAGAGGACGAGATGGATATCTAAGACAATGTGTTCATGAGAGCGATTATCTGAGCATACTAGAGACTGCACACCAAGGTGTTGCAGGAGGTCATTTTGGACCCGATAGGATAGTCAAAGCCATTCTCTTTGCAGGATTATGGTGGCCCACTCTCCACATGGATGCTCATACCTATGTAAAGAGATGTGATGTGTGCCAAAGAACTCAGTTTCCTACGCGCAGAGATGAAATGCCCTTGAAACCCATGATGGGCGGACGTGCATTTTCTAAGTGGGGTATAGACTTTGTAGGACCCATTAACCCCCCTGCAAAAGGTACGCATGCGGCATACATTATTGTTGCCACAGATTATCTAACCAAATGGGTAGAGGCAAAAGCCACAAAAAAGAATGATGCTCACACGACTGCAAAATTCTTATTTGAAAATGTCTTTACAAGATATGGACTGCCTATAGAGTTAGTGAGCGATCGAGGCACTCACTTTCTAAACCAAGTCATTGAATATTTGTTACAGGATTTTATGGTGATTCACAAGAAATCTGCACCATATCATCCTCAGGCCAATGGTCAGGCTGAAAGCACTAATAAGATCCTTTGTAACGTACTGACGAAACTCGTGAACAACAAACGTTCAGATTGGGACAAACAGTTACACCACGCTGTTTGGGCATATCGAGTGGCCTACAAGACCGTACTCAATGCAACTCCCTTTCAGATGGTTTTTGGTCAGAATGCTGTGCTTCCTTTGGACTTCTTGATACCGACCCTTAAGGTTGCACAAGAACATCAGTGGACCGGCCATGAATTATCAGCGAGAATAATGGACTTGGAACGATTAAGAGAAACCAAGCTAAAGGCAGCAGCAGGAATATATGCAGCGAAGAAGCGACAGAAAGCATATTTTGATGCACATGTGAAAGATAAAGGCCTAAAAGAAGGAGATTTAGTTCTAGTATACACGCTGAAACAGCACGCACGAAAGTTAGAAAAGCGAGGTTATGGACCTATGATCATTAACAGACTCTCAACAAGTGGAGCAGTACAGTTAGCCACTTTAGAAGGAGATATAATGCCTAATTATATTAGCGGCTGTAGAGTCAAGCTATATCAGGAACCTCTTACAAAGGATATGCTTAGACGACTCACGTTGGCAAAGAAGCGTAAGGAGGAAGAAAATAGAATACGAGCGGAAGCTCAGGCAGAAGCAATAGAACGCATTAAGCGCATGAAGCTAAGAAGACAAGGACTAGGGAGAGAACATTATAACTATCTGGAAACAACACCCAGATATCCCATGGCCATGTGTCAAGTAAAGTCAACCACTCATCCTAGTATAGTGGACAGGAGACCATTCATTACAGTCAGGTTAGAGCACAGTAACCCTTGCCAAGAACTCAGGGCTTTAATTGATTCAGGTGCTGCGACTAGTGCGGTTAGATGGTCCCACTATAAGGATTCAGGAATAGAAATGCGGCCAATTGAGGCATACCTCATAGGGCTAGGAGGCATGGAAACCCCTTGCATGGGTGAGGTGGACCTTCCTATCCTCATTAAGGATGTGACCATGACAGCAAAGCTACTAGTGTGCCATGATGACGACCTGATAGAACCCCTAATCCTTGGCCAAGATTGGCTATACGATCACTCAGTGGACCTAAACCTTAGACAAGGCTCCTTACAGATTGGAGCTGTAGAACAGAAGCGAGTGATACCGCTTGACTTCCCTAATGGCATTCCGACTGAGGTTTATAACCCTAGACCCTATGAAATACACGCGATGGAAGACCGGAAGATCTTGAGTCAGATCAATCACGTTACGTCTACACCAACCCACTCGGGCTTGGCTATGGACAGTTGTCTATCAGAAGGACGACAGGAGATCTTCCCTGGGGCTTCCTGCAAACTAGAGAGGGGAGCTACCCAACCGCTAGGGCAGATGGACACAATCAGCGGTCAGGTGGGTTGCATCAGCGGCCAAATGAGCACGACACCCTGCGGTGCTTATCCTTCCAAACTTGCTGCGGACTGGCCTAGATTAAAGATGAAGAACGAATCACTTCCTAACGGGCAGGTCACGCAAGTGTTGGATCTCCCTTCTCTTCCAAAGCAGAGCGTCCAATGGACCTCTCAAACCCAACCACGAAGGTGTCAACCACAACAGAGGAACCAAGACCGACGACACCACCAGATAAGGCAAAGACAACAGCAGTGTCAAACTTACAGAACAAGTGGCACGAGACAAATATGGGTGCCAAAAGGACAGCAACCACAGCCTATTGGGAACTCTACAGACAAGAAGAGGACAAAGTTTCAAACAAAGCAGCGTCAGCATTCAAAGTCCCCTCGATCTTCTTCTACAAGTACCAACATTCGACAGATTTGGATCGCCAAGAAATACCTTATCCATAGACCCACACCCATGCAGATTTGGGTACCCAAACAATGTATTATAGCCCAACCCTCTAGCCATGTAATATATACCCCTCCGACATCCTTTCATCCTTTAATACCACCAAACCCGATCCCACTTTCTGTACCTCAGCAGAACCGCACCACCCACCCAAGGACTCTTAAGAAATGGATACCGAAACGTATCCAGACGTCTCCTTGTACCCCATTATCTAACAATTCTCCCATCCCGTTTAAACTCCACCCTTGTAATAATTCACCCTCAACCAAACCTTGTATAAATTCACACACCATAACCCCACATCATACATGATAAAAGCTCATCAAGAAATATATGCATAATCTGACCATGTAGGTGTCTAGAGACCTGCATTAGCTCTACAAAAAGATCATTGCATCAATCATTTCACGACACTTGGCTACACGGGTTACGCATCGGTTATGGAAAGGGATTGCGGTCTCACTTTAATGGGATCATAATTAATTTCCATGCTAATGTGTTAATCTTTTGTAGCAGATCTTTCTCATTAGCGCATCAATCATCATGCAAACCGACGAAGGACCATCAGAAGCAGGCCCCAGCGTAGCTGCAGTGCCCCTCAATGTTTTACGAGCAGAATCCCACCCGACTGCTCCACCGCCAGAATTCCAAGGATTTCCAGGGCCCATGCCGATCGATAACCCACCTATGGGCTACACAGAAAAGATACACCGTAACTCTCACTGGTTTCAGGGACTTGCAGGACCCTTAGCGGACGCGGAGTTTATATTTGAATCTAATTTGACGTTTGATGACCGCATTTGGGGAAAATACCAATTCTTCTCCAGAGAGTTCGAAGGCTTACAGAACACTCAGGACTTAACGCATGTTTGGGCCAGAGCCGGCTTCACGGAGTATTTCAGTGATCCTCTGCCTAAACCTGACTTTTATAGGTGTTATTATTTAATCACTACGTTGCTGGCCTCAGACAATAAGGATATCCCAGGAACTTTTATTTTGCCCTCTTTAGTGGATGATCCACCTTACAAAAGGTTTTACCTCTCAAAGGATTTAATGAGAGCTGCCATCAAAATTCATGGCACCCACACGCCCACAGATCGAGAAAGATTAATTCCGGACCCTATGAAACGTGGGGATGTCACTAAGTGGGAGGAGATCTCAGCAATTACACCTGAGCTGTCAAAGCCGCTACGGATATGCATGCAACATTTTGCATTCCCCGCTCAGGACAGATTCACCATGTCACATAAAAGAATATGGTTTGGTTTGTACTTAGCCTGTACTGGACCTCAGACTGTCGATCTGGCGAGCTGGATCATTGATCAAATGTATTTGGCACAACACAGATGGGAACGAAAGAAAGTGCTTAATGGATGTTGTGCGCTGACAAGAATTGTTTATATGTGCTTGGCTTATGACTTGCCAATTGAACGTGCATTAACAGGAGAAGAGCTGAAGGCATTCAAAGGAAAGACGAAGAAAGCCAGGAAACCCAGCAGAGCACGGGCAGGTAAGCGCATGAGAGGCACTATCCCTTGCCTTCAAGTGCCAGAGTCACCATCACCACAACCCTCTCCAGAGCAATCACCGACAGAAGCCACTCCCATAGTACAACCTATTCGCATAAGGTTATCTAGACCAGTGGTAATAGAGGGCACTACTAGTACCGTTGCACCTCAGGCAGCTACAACCACCGAACCCACCACCACGACAGCAGAAGCTCCCACCACTATTGGTGCGGAAGCCTTTTCTTTCCCATTACCACACATGGAGGCAGAACCAATAAACACAACATTCGATTTTGAGATGCCGGATGCATTCTCAAATGAGTTCCAGTTTTCAGAGGCACAAATGTTCTCTCAAGAATATGAACGCCCCAGCTACCCTACCACACCGCGGGATCTGCCACAGGGACAAGTTGTGTCTAGCTCTGATGATGAACGAACAGCCACAGATGACGATGAAGGTGACGATGAAGCCAGCCAGGGCACGCATGATTCCCAAGAACAAGGACAGACAGACGGCCAAGGTCAACAAACCGATGCACAAGGTGACACCAGCATGCATGAAGAGGAGACTTTCGAAGCAGCAGCTTACACGCTGGCAATCAAGAAGTTATATCGTACGATGGAGAAAGTCTGGGCACGGAAGAAATTGACTGAAGAAGAGAGCCAAACCATAATCGAACAAGAACTCATCTCCGGAGGGTTTGAAGAAGTTTACATCAGAGGGTTCAGAGAACTGGTCAAATCCATTGGCCCGGTCGAAGCCCTGAGATATTTACAAAGGAAGCCACTCCCCCAATATGACCCTCGCAGAGTTCGCCTGTTATCAAAGCCCGGTGAATATATTCGAGTTCCGGTAGGTGCTCAATCATCCCACCAGGCGCAAGATGCACGCTTACGTCCGGAAAGATCCATCACCGAAGAAGCTATCCTAGTTGACTCCCCACCACGTACTACCGTTGTACATACTACCACTATCCTTGAAATAACATCCACACCATCTACTCCTCTCTCACCTCACGTTTCACCAACCCATCCTGTATCCCCAACACCCCCTACTGCTCCTCCCACATCCACACCAGTTCACGGCAACATAGCCACCACCCTTGCCCCACCCATTCATGCCACCATGCCCGTACCCACCCCACCTCATCCACATGTTAACCCCTTCATCCCTTCATCCTTCCCATCCTTTCCCCCACCTTTAAGACACCCTTTCACCTTTCTAACCCCACTAACCTTCTCACCAGTTTCACCTCCTCAACCCACCATAACCCCTATTTCCCCTTTTCACCAAGCTGCTCCAGCCATCCCCCCTGTAAATTACTCTACATTTGTAAATCCCGTCTTCACACCGACACAACCACCCACATACACACCACTTTTCACAGTCACCGCACTTGACACGTCCCATGACATGGACATCTCACCACCCACCGCACCAGCACCCACTCCACTCACAGCACCATCATATTTAGGTACGTCACAATTTTCCACGATCACCACTGCATCCACCTTCCCAACCCCATTTCCCATCCCCGCTGCATCTACTTCCACTGCATCCTCACTTAGCATTCCATTACTACTATCGCCAACCATAGACACTGCACTTCAACAAATGTTCACATGCATGTCACAAGTACGAGATGAGTTCGCATCTCTGGGCAACAATTATCAACAGCTGCAGAGGACGACCAACGAATTACAGTCGCAGCTTAATTCATTATCAATCAAGAATGCCTCTTTAAATACACGATACCAAGAACTAAGAGAGGCATATCATAAGCTAGAGCTAGAAAGTGAAGAGAAAACAAAAGAAGCCACTGCTGACCTGGACAACCTGCTTCGAGCTCAAACAATTAGAAACGCAACGCTGACAAGGAATATGGGTCTACTCAGGAGGCACCTAGCCGCAGCAAAAGAGGAGAACCAGAGACTCCAAGAGCAGAATAGAGAGAATTTGGAAGCGGCATTGGACCATCCAGAACAACCCTTAAGTCCTAGCAGATTCAAGGCAATCCCATCCGAATCGATGCAGATGTTGCTAGAGGATCACGTGAGATTGCTAGAGGACTATGATCGAATGAACGAAGAACATCAGAAGTTAAAGGAAGATCACAAGATACTACAGCTCAGAGAACCGGCACCACAACAAGTACAAGTAGCAGCAGAAGTACCAGAACCTGTGGACCCCTCTCCTGACCTCATAGAGGAACTCAACGCATTACGGGCCCAGGTAACCACACTCCAATCACGCATAGATGTATACGAAGCACCACCACGGCCTGACTCCCCACCGGAGGTCCCAGCTGACGACGAGAACATAACCATTCCGGTGGAGGAAACGTTTGAAGAAGCATACGAGCCAATACCCATCCCAGGTGGACAAGTCACGGCCGAAGGCCAAATGACCTATGAACTTCCTACCCCCGCGTGGATGAAAACGATTGAGGAAATTGGAACAACGCACTCAGCTAGAGTCGAGGCCCAGCTCCATGCTATGGCCATGATCGAAGAAAGAATTTTGCAATCTCCCTACTTTGCTCAATTGGCCCCACGCAGGTACATATCCGGGCATGAGCTTCAATACAAACCATACTTCATGCTAATGGCCGAATACCAGCTGGCCATAGAGAAGCGAACTGGCAAGAAGCCATCACATGCAACTCAATTTGAGCCTGAAGACTTGCCACTCGATGCGCAACAAGGCACTATTTATCAACCAGATTGGCGTACACGTCTTTTACAGGAGTACCCTGAAATGATGAGCACATGGGTTAAGGCACCTTTACACTTAAAATACAATCCGTGTTGGGGACCAGTGCCACGACGCCGCTCCTGGACTGCCTTCGCTATCAAAGTACAAAACAATAAGCAGTGCCAAGACTGGCTGAACTACCCATATTTCAGGCCACCTACAGGACCACCGACAATTGGCTACATGATGGCAACGATTCGTCACTGGATCCCTCGCTTGAGATATATGGACGATATAGCAGCGCATATGACTGTCAAGATATTTGACATGATGCAAATGATATTTAAAGTCTTCCGGCGAGTCAAAGCACCACATGTTAATACCCCGGGCTTTGAGCATGGCAACTTGGATCTCGCATATGACATGAGTACGACGCCATCGCTCCGGGTGTGTTATGCCTGGCATTGCAGAGTCAAATACTTACCGGCGTGCTACAAGCAGATATTCGAAGAGATGTTCACAACCGGCTTTTGGGAATACCACTCTGAAGTGTTCATCAGCAGGCCGACCCACTTATTGCAATTATTTGCCTGTGAACAGTTGGTGTATTCCACGCATTACAGACTCCCACCATCCGATGAACCACAACCAGTTAATTGGGATAAACTCCAGGCAGACCTAGCCCGAGGCATTCGAGTATCTGAGCACACCCTCGCTAACGACCTCCTACAAAACTACATCCGACAGACCTCACAGCAAGGTTCTGTCAGGGACGACAGAAGCGAGAGGGAGGGGGGTGTTGGAAGCAGTCAGAGGCACAGTCAGAGGCACAGACGACATGGAAGCATGTAAAGACGGAGCAGGGAGCCAGTCGGATTATTTTTTAAAAAATTATGTTTTTATTACCTCTTCAAACATCCAACAGTGATCTTCATCACTCTTGTAACATATGTAATATAGACAAAACCTCATTTTGTAATTCATAGCTCCATTTTGTGCAAGCCGAGGAGTCCTCGAGCTTGAGGAGCTTAGGTAGAATGCGCGTACCAATTTTCGTTATTTTTAGACATCGTTTACCCTTCCAAATAGCCTCTAGGACCTATTTTTTAACTATGCCGGTCACTAGATGTGAAACCGGTCAAAACTAGTCTAGAAACTATAAAAAGAGCTAGAGAGCTCATTTTTGAGGTTAGCTTGTTTGAGTTTAGAGATCTTTGGAGCTTGTAATAGTGTTCTTGAGTAATAGAGCTAATTTCCCTCCTTCCATTGTGTCTTGCTTGTCTCTTCATTGTGTGTGTGTATGTGTGTGTGCATCTTTGTGCTTCTCACCTTCACTCTCACTTCATCTCACATTCACGATCTTCATATCACTCCTATCTCTTCCGCGGATTGACATTAAGGAGGTGAAGCTTCTTAACGTGGTTCTCACCATTGTGCTAGAGCAACACATGTGGTCGCCACCACGTGTAGCATCTCTTTATAGGGGCGAACCTTGGGATTTGTTTACTAGAGACACCTAGTTTCAGAGCAACTTTCTCTGCGAGTTCCTCGATCGATGTGGATTGCGTGGAAGAGATGTTAGAGGCACTATCTGAATCTTTGTATATCTTGGAAAGCTCTAACTCCTCCCCTAGGTTATCCTCAATGTCAATGCACATGCGTACACACTCTTCTATGGTCCTAGGGTCCTTCAAGTACACATAAGATCTCAATTTGGTACTTAGCAATCCATCCAAGAATAAAGCCACTTGCTTGGCTGGTGTGGGTAGCTCCGAAACAGGGCATCTTTCTAAGTATTGCCTAAATCTCCTTCCTACAAGTCTCACGGTCTCTTGTGGGGTTTGCTTGAAGCTGTGAATCAATGAGGAGGTATTATGCCTTATGCCACTCTTAGAGAATTCAATAATGAAAGCTTCTAGGAGTTGGTCTATGCTCCTGAACTGCCTCTCGTTTAGTGGCTGAAACCATGTCAGGGCAGTGTTCCTAAGGGTTAGACCAAAGGCATTGTACCGCGTGAATAGATCCTCAACTTGTTCAGCTCTCAGGACTTGCCTAAACTCAGCCACATGATCGTATGGATCTCCAGTGCCATCGAAGTAGTTCTTCATGGACTTAACTAGCTGAGTCGGTCTCAAAGTCCTTGTGTGCTCCCTAGGTCGGGGTAGAGGGAACTCATCCGCATTTCTTTGATTCCTGTG
This sequence comes from Ceratopteris richardii, assembly GCA_020310875.1. Taxonomy (NCBI): domain Eukaryota; kingdom Viridiplantae; phylum Streptophyta; class Polypodiopsida; order Polypodiales; family Pteridaceae; genus Ceratopteris; species Ceratopteris richardii. The sequence goes on from CM035408.1 coordinate 42,922,045, forward strand.
AGCTCTATGTATCTCAGATTCCATCCTATTTGTTTCCAGCCTTGTTCTTTCTCTGCCCCCTGGGTTGGCAAAGCTTACTTCCGGCCTTTCTCTATGTCTGTCTCTTTGCATTCCATGAGCTTGGGATGTTCGAGCTCCAGGGTGACCATAGGATACATTCGATCTTGGTTGGGGGAAAACAAATTCACCCTTCCAAGTGTAAGCATGCCTATCATGTTCTGTCACCACAAAGATCCTTTCCGAGGCGTGATCTAAGTAGGTCACTCTGCCTGGGCTATCAGGATCCTTAAACTCATAGATCATGATTGTTCCTATATTAGTTGGCCGGTCAGGTTTGTACCTCCAAAAGGCTTCGTTAGTCTCTCGATTGAGGAGCAAATCTATGCTCTTATTATCCTAGGGAATCCACTCCGGTGTGATAATCCTAGTAAGAACCGATTTACCTCGAGGGGTTCTAGGTTCTGCACCCATGTTTCCTTGCTCCAGGTCACCTAAGTCTGCTTCGGGGATCACATTTCCAAATTCGTCCGTCCTATCTGGGTGACCGGTGACTACGTATATGGTTCCTTCTTTGTCCAAGTATGCTCCGTTTTCAAACTTGACAGCTGGGCGCTCTAGTCCAATGGATTGATCAGGATTCTTAATCTGTACCACAGATCTTCCTAGGCCGTCCTCATAGATGCTGGCACCTAATCGGTTGGTTCTAAGGTATTCCAACTGCGTTTTGTAAGGGCCTTCTACCCTCTACAAGTATGGCACTCCTGAACTTCCTGTAGGCCTCTCCATACCTTGAGACATCTCGGACTCACTAGTCTCAGAACTTGGGTAGTATGAGTGGTGGCTCAACTGCTGGGCCCACGACCTCGCAGTGTGGTTGACACTAGCCTCTGAAGACCTAAGGCTTTGTCTATCCCTTACTAGATGTCGCCCTGATCTAAGGTTCATAAGCCTAGCTGAATAGCCCAATTTTGCCCAAGTACAACCTCGCTGCAGAGTCCTTTTGTATCAGTTACTTGATTCTTTTTATTTGATTCCCGTGTTAAAATTCTTGTCTGATATCGCGTCGTAAGGTATATTTGAGTGTAGTTCCGCACTTAAAGCTGATCGTTCCACGTTAAGTTCTTTTCCTTTAAAGTTCTCGATAGTACAAAGATTATGTCCTTGGCTTGAACTTGAGAGTTTAGGTCTGCTTCAACTTGATAATTGCTTATCGTCGCCCTGACTTACTCCTTACCCCTAGTCGTTCTTAGCCTAAACTAGGAATTGACAGAGGGGGTTGAAAGTTTCCAACCTTTTGTTTCCTGCTTGGTTGCCCTTGAATGCCCAGGAAGTGTGTTCCAAGGCTTGCACTTACACTTGCTTAGAACGCCCTTCGTTGCTCTCAATAACTCTGTAGAGTTCCAAAGTTAGCTTTAATATTTAAATTCCAAAGACAGAACCAATGATTCTCATTTCTGTAGCACAAATACTAATTTGCATAGTGAATTTTAGGAAAACGATTCTTAAGACCCCTGACTTTGATCCCCCTGGGTATGGTCAACTTCAAAATACCCTACCTAAAAATCAACGCATTATCTCTATAAAAAACAGTTGAGGGCGTGTAGTATATGCCACGAGCTTTCCAACAAGCCCTAGAGCTCAAAAAATGGATTTCGTATGAAAAAGTTATGACTGTTCAGGGTTTAGGGGGTTAAAACAGGATTCAATCTGGCTGACAGATCCTAGGATTTTCTCCCAATCACAAGTGTAGGAACCTCCAAAGTGCTAATGGATTGACTATTTTGCCCCAAAATTATCCCAATTTTGAACAAAACCAAACCCTAATTTTTGGCCGAAAAGCCTGTCAATCGCGATCGACAGGTCTGTCAATCGCGATTGACAGAGGTGTCCGTCGGGCCTGTCAGTCGCGATGGACAGTGTCAATCGCGATCGACGGTATCAATCGCGATCGACAGAGTCGATCGTGGCTGTCAATCGCGATCGACGGTATCAATCGCGATTGACACGTTTTCTGGATTTTTTGCCGAAATTTCAGTCAATCGGGGGCCTATCAATCGCGATGGACACGTGGCTACGCGCAAAAGTCAATCAATCGTTGAATTTCAGTCAATCGCGATTAACGGTGTCAATCGCGATTGACAGAGTTGTCGGTCGTGGCTGTCGATCGCGATTGACGGTATCAATCGCGATTGACAGGGTCCTACGTGGCAGTGTGTCGGTCGTGAAGTCTGTCAATCGCGATTGACAGGGTCTGTCGGTCGCGATTGACAGGGTCTGTCGGTCGCGATTGACAGAGGCTGTCGGTCGCGATTGACAGAAAAACTCGGAATTTTTCTACTGTTTTAGGTGATTTGGGATGTGCTCATCATGCTTGTGCTAGTGGTGCACTTTGTTTTACCAAATGATCGAATTTTCTGTCGATCGCGATCGACAGAGGCTGGCGACTACGAGACAGATTCGATGAGTTTCATACCTGCACAGCGTGCTGGAGGGGATGATGATGATGATACCTGCAAGAAACACAATAAACATGCAAAAACAGTGCAAGCAATATCGCTCTCTCGCTCTCTCTCACAAGTAGAATGAAGGAAATGAGGTGGAGATGGTGATATGATCAAAACTGAAGATTTTCGCGATGATGGAGATGGAGGTGGGAGATGGTGATGATGATGATGGTGATGAAGATGGTGAAGAAAAAACAAGAAAATAGATGAAAGTGAAGAAAATACCTACAACTCCAACGCGTCAACTCTACGTCTTACCATCACACGCTCGTCCTCAAAGCTCGATCCCTGGCAACGGCGCCAAAATTTGGTGTAGCTCAGTGATGAGTAGCACCTCCTTTAATGTCAATCCGGGAAGACGTGAGGATGGTATGATGACCTCGAGCAAGTGGAGGCACAAGTGCGTGAGTGAGAAGCACACAAACATGCACACACATACACACACACGCGCACACACAGTAAGACAAAGAGTGAGTAGCAATGGAGTTCTTAGATTACTTTCAAGAGCTCTTACAAGTTCGTTTCCATTACAATCCAACCTCAAAAATGAGCTCTCTAGCTCCTTTTATAGTTTTTGACTAGCTTTGGCCCTGTTCGGACCTAGTGTCCGGCCTAGTTAAAAATTAGGTTCCAGGGCTTATTTGAGGGCTCAAACGAGATCTAAAAAATACGAAAATTGGTAAGCAACTACTTCTAAGGCTCCTCAAGCTCGAGGACTCCTCGGCTTGCACAAAATGGAGCTACAAAAATATGAAATGGTATTTACAGGGGTTGTTAGTGATGAGAATCACTTTTAATTGGTGTAAGGGTGTTGAAAAATTAAAGGTTGCCTTAGTGCTAGATATGCGTGAATGCTCGTACTTGCTTCTTCATGAAGAAAATTATTGGCCTACTTGCCAGATCGTCGTTGACTCCCTTGTCTGCTGCTAACAATAGCCTACATGCTTTAGATAATGCATAAATTTCTTGTGATGAGTTTTTATTACAAGTGATGGTGGGTTAGTTAGGATGGATTTATACAAGGTTCAGCCATGAGTGAATTATTTCAAGGATAAAGGGTAGTCGTGAGGGGTGTTATGTTGTACGAGGGATCATGTGGAGACTGTTGGATGTGTTTTGATATCCATTTCCTAAGAGTTGATGAGTGGGTTTGGTTCTTTGGTTGATGGGCAAAAGATGATTCTGGCAGAGGTGGTGTCGATGGGTGGGGTGATGTTGAAGGGATGTATATTACATGGCTTGGGTTTTGAGCTGAAAGACAATTCTTGGCTATCCAAATCCGCATGGGTGTGGGTCGGTTTGTTAGGTACTCCTTGATGATTCAAATTTGTCGAGTTCTCATTGATGGAAAAGAAGGTCGAGGGTAGATTGGATGCTGAATCTGATGCGGCCTTGAATTCTTATTATCGTGGTCTACATTGTTGGAGGGGTTTGGTACTTTCTGTCCTTTTGGCACCCATACTTGCTTTGTGCCACCTGCTTTGATCTGCTGATATTGCTTCCATCTTTGGGTCATCTGGTATGGTCATGAGTTGGTGTTCTTAAGTCATGGTTGACTTCTGAGTGGTTGAGGTTGAGAGGTCTGGTTGGCACTCTGCTTTGGAAAACAAGGGAGGTCCAACACTTGCGTGACCTACTCATCAGGAAGCGAAGCGTTCTATACCATAGATCTAGGCTGGTCTTTGTGAAGTGTGGAGGATGGGCCACAGGAGCCTATGGTTCCCATTTGTCCGCTTATGTAATCCACCTGAATACTGTTGTAATACTCTTCTTGTGCAAAGGAAGACCAGGGAAAGATCTCTTGACATCCTCCTGAGTGGAAACTATCCATTGGTAGACCCTCGTGAGTTGACATTGGATGGAACAAACTTATCTGATGGATCTCTCCAAAGATCTTTCGATCCTCCCTTGTAGTCATTTCATATGGTCTAGGTTTACGTTCCTCAGGTAGGGTATTGTTAGGGAAGTCATGCAACATCACTCGTTGTTGGTCTAAGGTCCTAAGTTGAAGGGAACCTTATCTAAGGTTTAGGTCCACTGAGTGATTGTATATCCAATCTTGGCCAAGGATTCACGGTTCTATCAGGTCATCATCATAGCACATTAAAAGTTTCACAGTCATGGTCGCTTCGTGTATGAGGATAGGAAGGTCCACCTCACCCATGCAAGGGATTTCCATGCCTCCTAGCCCTTGTGAGGTATGCCTCAATTTGCTGCATTTCTATTCTTGAATCCTTATAGTGGGACCACCTAATCGCACTAGTCACAGCACCGAAATCAACTAAAGTCCTAGGCTCGTGGCATGTGTTGCCTTGTTCTAGCATGATTGTAATGAATGGTCTTCTATCCACTATGCTACGATGAGCAATTGACTTTGTTTGACACATGGCCATGGGGTATCTCGGTGTTTCCTCGAAATGGTTATGACACTCTCAAAAACCCTAGTCCTTGTCTTCTTAGTTTCATGTGTTTAATGTGTTCTAGAGCTTCTGCCTAAGCTTCCTCACATATTTACTTTTCTTCCTTCTTACGCTTCTTTGCCAATGTGAGTCATCTAAGCATATCCTTAGTAAGAGGTTCCTGATAAAGCTTGAGTCTACAACCGCTAATGTAATTAGGCATTATCTCTCCTTCTAGTGTGGCTAATTGTACCGCTCCACATGTTGACCATTTGTAAATAATCATAGGTCCATAACCACGTTGCTCTAGTTCTTATGCGTGTTGTTTCAGCATATAAAGTAGGACTAAGTCACCTTCTTTTAATTCTTTATTCACATGTGCATCAAAATAGGCTTTCTGTCACTTCTTTGCTGCATATATCCCTACTGCTGCTTCCAGCCTAGTTTCTCCTACTTGTTCCAAGTCCATTATCCTTGATGATAATTCATGGCCAGTCCATTGATGTTCTTGTGCAACCTTAAGGGTGGGTATCAAAAAGTCCAAAGGGAGCACAACATTTTGACCAAAAACCATATGAAAGGGAGTTGCATTGAGTACAGTCTTGTAGCCACTCGATATGCCCAAACAGCATGATGTAAGAGTTTGTCCCAATCTCAATGTTTGTTGTTCACAAGTTTCATCAGTACATTACAAATGATCTTCTTAGTACTTTCTGCCTGACCATTGGCCTAAGGATGATCTAGTGCAATTTCTTTCTACTGTGTTTAACTGTCTACTTGCATAAGCTATGGGGAGATCTATATTGCTTTCATTCGTGGGTTGTGCTAGCATGCATCCTATAGCATAGTTGGATGCATCCATGTGTACATGGAATGGCTTATTCCAATCTGGGGTTGTTAATATAGGTGCTAAACACAAGCATCGTTTAAGCTCATCGAATGATTTCTCACATTCTTCTCTCCATTCAAACTTGGTCAAAAGAGAGTACAAAGGCTTTGCTATGATAGTGTACATGTGTAAGAATCATCGATAATAGCCACAATGACCCATGAAAGCCTATACTTCCTTTACATTTTTTGGTCTAGGTAAATTTGCAATCACTTTCACTTTCTCTTTGTCTATAGATATACCATTCTTTGAAACAATGTGTCCTAGAATTTTGCCTTGCCTAACCATGAAAATGCACTTTTCTAGGTTCAAGAAGACCTGATATTTTTGACACTTGCTAAATACTTCTCTCAATTTAGGGATGTGGGTATGTCTCTCGTTAGAATGAGCACATATGTTGTCCACGTAAACTTCCAAATTTCTTCTTAAGATTTCCTTAAAGACATGACACATAAGTCATTTAAAGGTGGTAGGTGCATTTGTGAGCCGAAATGGCATTACAAAAAAAACAAATATGCCCCACTCTATGGAAAAAACCATCTTGTGTTGATCTTCATGACCAATGGCTACTTGATTATAACCTGAGAATCCATTAAGGAAGCTGTAAACTTCCTTGCTTGCAACCCATTCCAATAGATGCTCTGTGATAGGAAGAGGATAATTGTCTCTAATCATGGCGGCACTAAATTTTTTAATGTTAATACACACGTGCAATTTCCCATTTTTCTTGGGCACGACCACAATGGGAGATACCCATTTGATATGCTCAATTTCGTAAATGAATCCTACTTCTATCAAACGATCTATCTCCTCTTTAATTTTGGTAGCATAGTTATCATTTTAAGTGTATGGTTTCTACTTAGAAGGTTTGGCCTTTGAAGTCATAGGGATCCTATGAGAGCATATATTTGGGTCGACTCCTTTTAGGTCCTTGTAATTCCACGCAAACACATCTCTATACTCTCGCAATAGGGCCTTTAACATTTCTTCTTCTTCATTCATCAAATCATGCCCTATGGATTCTCGTTTAGGCATCCGTATCATGATTCTTCTATCTTCTATTTCATGATTTTTAAAGTTCTCTGGTACTTCCATGAGTGGTTCTTCTCCTTCTATCTTGAATGATTTCTTCCTCTTCTTTTGCTTATTTTATGTACATTCTATGAGTGACTTGGTTGTTCAGCTTGACTTCCCTTTCCCATTTCAGGGGTAGTGGCTTCCACAAAGTAGAGATACTCCTCTTCTATTAAGCAGAAGGGTTCCATAATAATGGAGCCTAAATCCTCTTTAGTAGTCTCATCTAGTTGTTGAGCCACATCCATGCATTCTACTAGGATAGGCTCTTCCTCTAAGGGTTCTATCATAGATATGGAAATATCATATCCATCCTCATCACAATGAGGGGTCCATTGTTCTTCATTTACTGCTATATCCATTGTGGCTAAGATCTCTACCCAACCGTGAGGCTCGAATTCCTCATCGCGAAACACTATAGGCGCATAAGCAAGATCTTGAAGTGTTCGTGGATGGTGTTATGAACCTAAAGTTCTGGCTTCTAATTGTTCTTCTTCTTGCTTGGCCATCTTACACATCCATAGATGAGTGTCATCATGCAACCATGATGGATCTGATTCTAATGAATGTATAGACTCTATTTCTTTAGGTGCCTTATGGATGGTATTCCAGTGAATTGGGGGTACATCTCGATGGGAGTAATTGTTGAGATTAACTTTGGTTGTTACTCCTAAATGTTGCAAGTACAAGGAATTGGTTCCCTAATCTTGGACAATTTGCAACTGACACATGAATGGTCATCCTAAAATCATCTCATAAGCACATTTTTTTCCAAAATCACAAATGGCAAAAGTGTGCTCAAATTCTACACCACAAATGGTGAGAGATATTCCTTCTAATAAACCTAATGGTTTCTTTATATGTCCATTGGCCATTTGTAGCTTCATTCTTGTGGGTCTGAGTGTTTGCTTACCCCAACGTTTCCATAAAGCAATGGTAGTGATGGCTACTGCCGCTCCTGAATCTAGGATGTCTTTGGTGGTGTAGCCTTGGTGGGTTATTGGAAGATGGTATTACCTTCATCTCCTTTGCTCATATCTCTAACTCTTTCCACAGGTATTTCTTGCACCTTCTTATGTGAACCTTGCTGAGAGTGAGTGCTAAATATTTCTGGGAATTGGTTTGCTACATGCTTCCACAACTCAAGCTTAATTTTCAGCAATTCTTCTAAAGTGAGATGACACTACACTTTAGTGTTCTTGATCACTTTGGTGTTTCTAGGAATTACTGATTCTTCATTTCTCACTATTATGGTGGGTGCTCTCATATTGATAGACCTAGCTTCCCAAGGTCCTGTGAACTGAGGTAACTCTTGTAAGGAGTTAGATTCAAACTCTATTTGTTCACTAAGTTGCTCTTCCTCTACATCGTCATAGATAGAGGGTATGTCTTGCAGAAATTGTTCCTGCAAGTCATCTATCTTTTGAATTGGGGGATGGGTTCCTTGCTCGCATCTCCACTTTTCCTCTTGGATTTCTCTCAGAACCCTTGTGAATACTTATGTATGGAAGAAAGATCTTCTGCACCCTCGATATTCGACACTTGAGACAATGATGGTACATTACCTTCCTGTGTCTTTGCAAAAATAGGGTTCTTTTGCAGATTCTTCTTCTTGTTGCTAGCAATCAAGCATTCTAGCCTCTCCAGTAATCCTTGAAAGTGTAACTCTGGTTTTGCTATGTTACTCCAATTGATATATCGAGAAGCTTCGAACATGGTCTAGGATAATTCTACCATCTTCATTCAAAGCTTAGTTCTCTCAATTTGTAAGACTGCTCTTGGATAGTTCTTACTCAATTCAACTACTTGAGGTCCTTCTCTTAACCTTTCCTAGTATGCTCAAAACATCATGTCTAGATTTTTAGGTATGGGTTTAGCTAAAACTGATCTTGATCTCTGAGTTGGGTTCTCCTGATTCGAATCTTGTGAAGTTAATTCTAGGATTTTAGCTCTAGTTTCCTTTAGGCTTCCTTGCAATTCACTGATCTTTTTACTCCATTTCCTTTTGATTCTTTCTCATGAATCCTTCCAAGATTTCTTCTTTCTACCACTAGATTCGTCAACTTCATTGGACTTGACTATCTTATCTAGGTTAGGTTTTTTATTTTGTAACAGTGTCTGGGCTCTTGTTATAGCTTGGATAGGTACATACATAGGTGTGGATCCATTTGAGGTGTGTACAATACCTATCACATTAATGGGCGTCACTTTTGAGGCATTAGCAGGGTTCTTAGGGCAACCTCTTGTGATATGATTTTTACCACAATCTGCACAAAAGCCTTTAGGGCCCTGTGGTCTTGGTTGTCTCAACTAGGGCCATGGGTTAGGGTTGGTATACATGACATTAGCATAGTCGGGCTCCCAACTGGGTTCCAATGGTGGACTATTGTATTGATATGTTTCAAAGTGTTCTGGAGACTCCGTGTAGTATGTGGGTGGACTATCTACATGGGTGGAATCAAAGTTGTTAGGATTGGGATCACTTTCTGTGATCAGAGGTGAAGAATTCACTAAAGCCCTACTGAGGTTCTCTTCTTGAGCAGTGTATTTGATTGAAATTACATTGGCTGGTGGAGGTGGCTACGGAGCCAAAACGGGTTGAGGTCTCCGTTGAGTCTGATAGGGGTAGTTCTATAGGGACCTATAGTAATGAGGCTGAGCATTGTACTGACCTTGGTACTTACCTAGTTGAGGGTATGCTTGAGGGTAGTTCTGTCATACTACTTGTTTGTTATATGGGCAGTCTTGTCAGTCTCATGTCGTGTGATTGGTGTACTACCTTTCAATTATGCAGTATTGGCCACTAGGATTGGTTTGAGGTTATGTTACATTGGGATACACATTTGCCATATGATCACCACTGTAGGTATAACAACATTTGTTTGTTGTTAACCTAGGCATATGTTTGCTAGAGACTCCTATTTTTTGGGTTACCTTTTCAAGTAGGTCCTCTATCAAGCTAGAAAGTTTTGAGGACGATTGAGATGAGCTATCCGAATCTTTGTAGACCTTTGAAAGTTCCAATTCATCTCCTAAATTATCCTCAATGTCTATACAAATCTGTACACATTGCTCTAAAGTTTTGGGTTCCTTCAAATATAAATAGGATCGTAGTTTATAGCTCAAGAGGCTGTCCAAAAATAGAGACACTTGCTTGGCTTGAGAGGGAAGTCCTAGCATGGGACATCTCTCAATGTACTGTCTAAACCTATGTCCTGCAAGTCTGACTGTTTCTTGAGGAGTCTATTTGAAGCTGTGAATCAATGAAGAAGTGTTATGCCTAATTCCACTTTTAGAGAATTCAGTGATGAAAGACTCTAGAAATTGATGGATGTCCCTAAATTGCCTTTGTTGCAATGGTTGGAACCAGGTTAAGGCTATGTTCTTCTGTGTTATTCCAAATGCATTGTACTGCATGAACATGTCTTCTAATTGCTCCGCTTGCAACACTTGCTTAAACTCTACAACATGGTCATAGGGGTCTCCTGTTCCATCAAAGTAATTTTTCATCCACTTCACTAACTAAGTAGGTCTCAATATTCTTGGATGCTCATGTGGTCTAGGTAAGGGAAATTCATCCCAACCACCTTGCATTCTTGGTTCTCTAGGTCTTTCCATTCTATCCGTTTCCATGGCTGATCTATCTCTCCCTATAGGATGAGTGAAACTTGCTTCTGGCTTTTCTTTGTTCTTCTCTCTTTGGGAACCATGGGCTGAGGATGTCCCAACACCTTGATGACTAGCATTTTTACATTTGCTCATGATGGAGGGAATACCAACTCACCTCTCCATGTATAAGCATGTCTTGCATGATCAGGTACTACAAACACTTGCTCTGAAGTGTTATCTAGGTATACTACCTTTCCAAACATATATGGATCCTTAAGTTTGTAAATGGTAATGGAGCTTACTTCACTTGGTTGTTCCATTCTGTATCTCTAAAATGCTTCATCAGTGTGCTTATTCAGGAACAATTCTATGCTTTTGTTATCTTGAGGGATCCATTTTGGGTTTAATATTCTTATCAATATTGATTTCCCTCTAGGTGTCCTAGGTTCATCTCCTAATGGTTCTTTTCCTTGGGTTCCTACTTCCATCTCGAGAATTACTACACCGAACTCATTAGTACCATTAGGTTGATTAGTCATGATGTACATTGTTCCTTCCTTGTCTAAGTATGCGTCTCTCTCAAACTTTACCACCGAGCATTCCAATCCAATGGGTTGGTCAAGATGTGTAATTGAACCACTGATCTTCTCAAACCATCCTCGTAGATGCAAGCACCTAAGTCGTTGGTTCGAACGTATTCTAATTGGGCGTTGTAGAGTCCTTCTAGTCTTTCTAAGTAAGATATGCTTAACCCTCCTTCTAGTCTTTCCGTGCTATAAGCCATTTCTGACTCATTGGTATCTGAGCTCAATTATTAGGGGTAGCTATTCAATTGTTGTGCCCACAAGTGTGCTATGGTCTTCACACTTGCTTCCGATGATCTAAGGCTTTGTCGATCTGACTTACCTATGTGCTTTCTTGATCTAAGGTTCATGAATTTACTCTGGTGCTCACTCTTAAAGCATTCTGGTCATCTCTACTTCTTTGTTCTCAATTACGTTTCATTTTTAATTCTTTTAAACTCTTGTTTTGTCTCAATGTACACGTCAAGAATCGACTTTTCATTGTATATTTAAGTTCTCATTCTGTCAAACTTAAGTTCTTTCCTTTAGGGTTTTCGTTTTTGCACTCTTTTAGCTTACACTTGGATTTGAGAAATTAAGGTTCTTGGACTTGATGCAGTCCTATTTCAATCGACAATGCTACACACTCTTAACCTAAGCTAATAATTGACTGAGGGGGTTGAGACTTCTTCCAACCTCAAGTCAGCTTCTTTGATTGCTGTGGTGCCCAAGAAGTCGTGCTTCCCAAGCCTTGCTCACTTCACTTTTTGCCTTTTTGCCTTGCTTTGAATGCCCTTGGATGGATCTTCCTAGACCTATCAAAATCCAAAGTTTAGACCACTTCTGAAATTAATGATCATACACTTTGATGTATACACTTTTAAGGGTCCCTCTTCCTTTGGCAAGATTCTCAAGTGCCCCCTTGCTTTCCTAATCCCACAGATGGGTAAACTTCAATTTATCCTATCAAATATCAATGCATTATTCTTTAAAAAAAAAAGTTGAGCCCACGTAGGATTTGAGACTATCTTTCCAATGAGCCCTAGAGCTCAAAAAATAGACTTCGAAAGTTATGAATGTTCAGGCTCTTGGGGGTTAAAATAGGTAGACAAGTTTTTCTCCCATTATGAGGTAAGGGGTCTCAAATATGCACTAATCACTCAAAAATTCACTCAAATTAGCCTTGAATCTACCCAAAATTTCAAAACCCTAATTTGACATTTTAGCCGGACCATCACGATGGTCTACAAAAATCGTGATGGATTAGGGTTGTTGCGATGGTCTAGTTGAACCATCACGATGGTGTGGCACAATCACGATGGTCCAAAGGAGAGTCATCGTGATGGTCCACACTTACTAAGGTGTCATAATGGTCTAGCAAGCCTTCGTGATGTTCTGTCCTATCGAAGCATCGCGATGGTCCAAGTTGGTCGAGTTGTCATGATGGCGTAGTACCATCGCAATGGCGTGATCAATCATCGTGATGGTCAAGGTTCAAGTGAACCATCATGATGGTCTAAGTCACACGTGATAGTGACGCGTCACAATGGCATGAGCCAATCACGATGGCGTGGGGTTGGCGTGATCGTTGCAATGGTTCGTGACTGTCATGATGGTCTACATGAACCATTGTGATGGTGTGAGACCATCGTGAAGATCCACTTGAGCCATCACGATGGCGCGAGCCAATCGCGATGGTGACACCCCATCGCTATGGCGTGAGCCAATCATGATGGTCCACCAAAATTATGATTTTGGGGATGCCAGTTGGATTTGTGTATGCACAAGCATGCCTTGTGTTGTGCTATAGATGCAATCCAAAAAAGTTGGTTTTGTCAAACCATCATGATGGTTTGACACCAATGCCAAATATGATAGAAAATGCAAAATATTTCCTTTTAAGAGCTTCCCTGTTGTACTAGAGTGATTTACCTACAAGAAAACGCAAAAACACACACACATGAACTCGCTCAAGAACTCTCTCACTCTCTCTCACATGCACATGAGGAAAATGGGGAGAATAGGTGGATATGGTGAATTTTTTGATTTTTTTGGAGTGGAAGAAGATGATGGGGAGATGAAGGGGAAGTATAGGGGAGATGAAAAACACTAAAAACTATGCAAAAACAACAACAAAAATTGAAATTATTTACCTTATAATGCTGATTCTTGCTATACTCTTACCATCAAGCGTTCATCCTAGACCTCAATCCCCAACAACGTCGCTAAATTTGGTGTTGCTCTAACACAATGGTAAGTACCATGATAAGAAGCTCCACCTCCTTAACTGTCAATCCGTGAAAAAGATACGCAAGAAGTAGTGAATGTGAAGGTGAGAAGCATGAGAATGCAACACACACACACACAACAAAGAGACACAATGGAAGGTAGAAAATAGACTCTATTGCTCAAGAACACTATTACAAGCTCAATTTATCTCTAAGATCTCCTCAACTCATACAAGCTAACCTCAAAAATGAGCTCTCTAGCTCTTTTTATAGATTCTAGACTAGTTTTGATCAATTTCACATCTAGTGACCGACATAGTTAAAAGTTAGGTTCTGGGGTCATTTGGAGGTCCAAATGAGATCTAAAAATAACCAAAATTGGTATGCTAGTTCTACCTAAGCTCCTCAAGCTTGAGGACTCCTGGGCTTGCACAAAATGGAGCTACTGAATACAAACTGGGTGTTTTATGATACACATATTACAAAAGTGATGAAAATCATTGTTTGGAGTATTGAAAAAGTAATATAAAGCATATTTCTTTGAGAAAAATTAATTTTTGACTCCTCGTGACTCTTTGTAGTCTGCCTCTACATACTTTCTCTACATCGATGCCTTTGGCTGCTGCCAACAGGGACATTTGCTTCAACATGGCCAAATCACAAGCGAACACTTGTTCCTCGTTAGCATTCAAATAATGGATCGAGATCATCATTTTGCATTATGATCCAAGACTTCCATATAATTCATAAAATGCCCATGATTCAAGATATATGCAAAAATCAAACATCAATGCATACATTGGGTTACCCATTTATAAGTGAGACTTTGAGAGATGTATACAAGTGATCAAAGTATGTTGCATCCAACCACCAATAAACCTTGTGTACCAGAAGCTAAGGTCATAGATTTACATGGATGACTAAGGAAAACTCAATTTACTCATGATTTTAAAGGTGCCTTTAGATGGACAAATAATGGTATGGTAGACTCAAAAGATGAAGTTCTCAAAAAATTCTAGTAGAACTATTATCCCATGTAGCTAAACAAGTGGGAAACTAGTCTAACATGACCCCATATATCTAAGAGAGGTTATCTGAAGCTAAGAAGCAATGAGGCCTCAAGAATTTCCTGAATGGTAGCACCTCCTTGACCATTCTGATCTATCATGTATTGAAGATTTGAGACCACTTGCAACTCATGCCTACTACCTTGAAGATGGAAAAATATATAAATTTTGCATCATTTTCTAAGAAAACAAAGATAGTAATTTCTACAAAAGAAACTGCAATCAGCAATGCTGAGAATGAGAGGATCGAAGAGAGAAAGATAGTATGATGAAGTGATAGCTACATCTCACCAAAACAGTCCATAAATTGCTAAATTCTACTCTAGCCCAGCCACCACCCATTACAGAAGATGAGCTAGAAGAGGTCTTACAAGCCACACATGCATATATTGAAGGGCTAGTAAATTTGAATGTTCAAGTTGATGCATTCAAAAAGCTAATTAGAGAAAGCAAAGAAGGAGATTGAGGATGGAATGATGAAAATCAACTCACTCATGCTCGAAAATTCCGCATGGCAATATGCAATCAAAGAAATTACTCAAGAATTTAAAATTTCTATAATAGAAAGTACAAATTTACAAATCAAGTGTGCTCAAATCAAGGTTGAAAAGGTACAAATCACAAAAAGAGCTAAGCTCATTGAGACACAGAGTAAGGTATACATGGATGAAGCAGAATCACTTTGGTGCAATAATAAAGAGCATATGACTTCACTACTATTGAATCAACTGGTGGGAATCACCATATAGGAAAGTGAAGAACTACAATCACTTAAAAAGAAACTTGATGATTATATTGTCTAGCTAAATGCTGAGAAGGAACACAAAGTCAAATTAGAAGAAAAATATGTGGTGGATACAAGAGAATTAAGAAAGAGCTAGGATGAATCTATAAAGATGTATGTTGAAAATTGTAGCGAGGATGCATAACAAATGAAAGATATCTCTGACAAGAAGATACAAGTAGAGAGAGATCTGACCAAGCAAAAAGAAAGTGCATGCAAAAGAGAAAATCATAGCTCAATTATAAGCACATATTGAAAAATTATAGGTTGAGAAGGGGACAAAAACACAGAACATGGGGACACCTGTTATGCGTGAACCTAACATAGATACTATGCAGGCTGAGGTACTTACTCTTTCTCCATTCCATTTTTTATTCTCCTATTCATACGCAATGGCTAGAAGATCTTGATGATGTGTTAATGCCTTACACAACAAAATTAGATCAGGAAGAGAGGGTAGTACTGATGTCTCACATGACACAAGAACTCGAAGACGCTATGGTACGAATCATCAAGGAATCTAAAATCAAAAGCAAGGACTTGGATACAATCATGAAACCATTCAAAACTCCTTATGGCATAATGAAAAAGAAAACTAGGAGATTTTTCAAAAGAAATACCCAGAAGTATTTGAACAATTATTTAAATTTCACTACTAATACATTTACTTATACTCAAGAATAGTTTAATGATCTCGATCTTGTCTCGAGGAAAATATTTTTGGAGAACAACTTCACATTACATGTTCATTGGCAAGAGGCACCCTACTTATTACAAGTGAATCCTTCATTTTGTCATGTGCCTAAATATCACTCTATCACAATGGTGAGTACCAACGTGAGGAGCTTCACCTCATAAATGTCAATCCGTGGAGACGTGAGGACCGGTATGAAGACCAAGAGCAAGTGAAGTGCACAAGTGCGTGAGTGAGAGAACACAAGCAAGCACACACATACACACACACGCGCACAAAGTAAGAGCAAAGAGTGGAACAATGGAAGATCTTCTATTACAAAAGAGCTCTCTTACAAAGCTGAAATCTACAACAAGCTAACCTCAAAATTGAGCTCTCTGGCCCTTTTTATAGTTTTTGAGTGGTTTTGGCCCTGTCTAGACCTAGTGTCCGGCTTAGTTAAAAATTAGGTTCTAGGGCTTATTTGGGGGCTCAAACGGAATCTAAAAATTATGAAAATTGGTAGTATGATACATCTAATACTCCTCAAGCTCAAGGACTTCCTTGGCTTGAACAAAATGGAGTCGTAAAAATAGAAAATGGTATTTACAATGATTTTTAGTGATAAAAATCACTATTTTTATAGGGATTTCTTCTTAAAATTTGACATGTGATTCTTGGAGCTCCCTACTTGCTCCTTCTTCTTGTGTGTCTCAATCAGAGCCAAGTGAATCAGGAGAGCCTACTAAGAGAGGAACAAGAACATGGAAGGATACTAGAGAGAAGGCCAATAGTAAATGGACCAAAAAGTTATCCGAACTAGAAGAAAGCCTGAAAGATGTAAAAACAAAAATAGAAGATATTGCCTCTCAAAGCCCCTCGCATGTCAAAACGCCATCCACACCACCTCATCCCCACCCACCCACCATTGTAAATAGACCACCACAATCAGGGTCTGTTCTTGCAGATCCAACCCCAGAAGACTTGGACATGATGTTGAAGGCATACCAGGCTCGACTTCAAGAAGGGCCAACACCTCCAAACCTAGACAAGAGCTACCCTAGAGAAGATTTAGAGATTGAACGGACAAAAATGTGCATTAAGATGGTGGAACTAGCTCAAGCTATGTTCGAGGCCAACCAATCATTCAATCAAACAAAAACTGTTACACCGAGTTTGCACTTCCAGGGCTTACTAGAAAGATTAGAGCAGTTGGTAAACAAACCACAAGTTTCTTTACCTCCACAGGCTGAACTATCTATTGAAAGAGAAAGCTCATCACCAAAGAAAGTCTATGTTCCTGACTCCATAGATGATGGAGAATCTCTTTCAATTCAACAACACACTCAAAAGTTCTTGCGGGAAATACAAGAAGAGAAATGGGCCAAGGAGAAGGATGTTCCCCCTCCTATTCTTGAGATTGATGACCTTCATGATCAATTTCCACAAGACATCCCATGTATTTATGGAGACCAAACAGAGCAACAAGAAGTTGAACGATTAGATTTTGAATCTAATTCTTTACAAGAGTTGCCACAATTTACAAGCCCATGGGAATCTGAATCTCTCCAGATTAGAGCTCCCACAATAATGACCAGAAATGAAGACTCGATGATTCCAAGAAACACTGACGTCATGAAGAACACTAAGGTTCAGTGTCATCTCACGGTAGAGGAGCTGCTCAAAGCAAAACCTGAGCTATGGAATCATGTGAAGGATCAGGTTCCCGGACTTGATTCCAAAATGCCAAAAGCAAGCTCTAAAGAGAAAGTTCCAGAGATACCTCTAGACAAAATAGGGGACATGTGTGAGGGTGACGAACGTAATACTTATCTTCCAATCACCTACCAAGGTTACACAACCAAAGCAATCATAGATTCAGGTGTTGGTGCTGCTATTGTAACCACCTCCTTGTGGAAGCGATGGGGCAAGCCCACATTAAGACCAACTAGAATGAAGCTTCAAATGGCTGACGGACATGTGGAAAGACCTCTAGGATTTCTTGAAGGGATAACTCTAACCACCTGTGGTGTAGAGTTTGAACACACATTTGCTATATGTAACTTTGAAAAAAATAATGTCTACGAGATGATTCTAGGAAGGCCCTTCCTACGACAACTGCAAGTTGTACAGGATTGGGGAACCAACTCCTTGTACTTGTAGCGCTTAGGAGTCACAACCAAGGTCAATTTGAAGGATTACTCTTTTAGAGATGTACCACCTCTACAGTGGAATCCTATCCACAAGGATCAAGAAGATTCAATCTCTGTGCATTCTAAGAGTTCATCTGATACATCCTGGATGCATAAAGATACTCATTTGTGGATGTGCAAGGTCGCAAAGGAAGAGGAAAACCGTTTAAAGGAAAAAGAAAAAGGAACTTCTCAAGGAGATAGACCAGTTCGAGACCCAGCCTATACGCCGATGATATTTCCAGATGAGGAATTTGAGCCTCATGGTTGGGTAGAAATCCTAGCCACCATGGACATTGTTGTCAATGAAGAACAATGGACACCTCATTGTGATGAGGAGGGTTATGATATTTCAGTGTTCATGTGTCAGCCCTTGCTAGAAGAAGGTGACTCTAATGACTTCATAGAAGAAGAAGAGAACGATGATGATCTAGAGTCCATTGTGATGGATAGTTGCTTTATTTCAGAGGAGCACTATCTAGAAGACATAGGAGTATTTACACAAAAAGAAGAAGAACCTCTCACAAGCATCAAAACGGCAAATTAAAAGGATGGGAGTGAAGGTAGCAAAAAGAAAAAGAAAAGAAAAGTAGTAAAACAAGACGAGGAGGAACCATTGTTTGAAGTGCCAGAAAATTTCAAAAAATACAAAGTTGAGGACCAAAAAATTTTAGTACGAATGCCTAAGAGAGAGGCCACAATAGGAGAAGCATATGATAACAAAGAAAAGACCAAAAAAATCGTAGTCACCATCGAAGAGAACGAAGAGAGATGTACGTACATAGGAGATGACCAAAGTAAAGAAGAGGAAGCAGAGTTGGTAGCCTTATTAAGGGAATATAGGGACGTATTTGTATGGCACTACAGAGACTTGAAGGGAGTAGAGCCAAAAATTTGTTCTCATACGATCCCCATGATTGCAAATGCCAAGCCCACCAAACATAAGCCCTACACATATAATGACACTTATGCAGCAAAAATAAAAGAAGAAATTGATAGGTTGATTGAAGCTGGATTCATTTATGAGATTGAGCATACTAAATGGGTATCCCCCATTGTAGTGGTGCCCAAAAAGAACGGAAAATTGCGAGTTTGTATTAACCTTAAAAAAGTTAATGCTGCTACGATCAGAGATAGTTATCCGCTTCCAATCACCGAACATTTATTGGAGTGTGTTGCAGGCAAGGAAGTTTATAGCTTCCTTGATGGATTTTCAGGTGACAATCAAGTAGCCATTGCCCTAGAAGATCAACATAAAATAGCTTTTGCCACGGAGTGGGGGATCTTTGCATTTCGGGTGATGCCATTTGGGCTCACCAATGCACTTGCAACCTTTCAACGGCTCATGTGTCATGTCTTCAAAGAGTTCTTGCGAAAGAGCTTAGAAGTATATGTGGATGATTTATGTGCTCATTCCCAAGAGTGAAGATACCACATTCCTGAGCTCAGACAGATCTTCAACAAGTGTAGAGAATATCGAGTGTGACTGAACCCAGAGAAGTGTCTGTTCATGGTACGTCAAGGTAAAATCTTAGGTCACATTGTTTCTAAGAACGGAATATCAATAGATGAGGAAAAAGTAAAAGCCATAGCAGAGTTGCCTAGGCCAAGGAATGTTAAAGAGGTACAAGCCTTTATGGGCCATTGTGGATATTACCGTAGGTTTATCCACATGTATGCAATTATAGCTAAGCCTCTTTATGCCTTGTTGACAAATTTTGAATGGAACGACGAATGCGAGAAGTCCTTTAATGAGCTAAAGAGACGCTTGTACACAGCCCCAATACTAACCACTCCTGATTGGACTAAACCATTCCATGTCCATGTCGATGCATCCAATCATGCAATAGGATGTGTGCTAGCACAACCCATAGGTGAAGGCAGTCTAGATTTTCCTATAGCATATGCTAGCAGGCAATTGAATGCTGCTGAACGAAACTATACCACAACAGAAAGAGAAGGCTTAGGCATGGTATATGCCGTGAAGAAGTTTAGACACTATCTATTGGCCAACAGGTTCAAATTTATCACTGATCATCAAGCTTTATTATACTTGGTCAATAAACCTTGCAATATAGGACGCTTAGTAAGATGGTTCCTCTTACTAATGGAATATGACTTTGAAGTGGTTGTTAGGCAAGGTAAGACCCACCTCAGAGCGGATCACCTTTCTTGCATAATTTCAGGAGAGCCACCGCAAGGAGTGACTGATGAATTTCCCGATGCTTATCTGTTCAATCTAGAAGTTGTTCCTAAATGGGAAAATAAGTTGGTACCAGTCCTAACCTTTGGACCCGCAAATAAGAAGGTAAAGACGAACAAGGATGAAATTGTGCGGTCACAAAGCTATCAAATATTGGCAGGAAGCATGTATAAACAAGACACGGAAGGTGTTCTAGCTTGTTTTGTCAAGGACGATGAACATAGTAGTTGGTTGCAACAAGCCCATGAAGGATTTCTAGGGAATCACTATTCTAAACAACGAACATTGCAAAATCTAAAACGTTTAAGAGTGTATTGGCATAGTATAGATAGAAATTCATGAGTGGATCAAGAATTGTCCAGTGTGCCAAAAGAAACCCCCGGTGGATCATGCGACTCTTTATCACATATCATTAATTCCAGATTGGAGTGCTCCATTGGTAGAATTTATGAGATCAGGAACATTGCCTAGCGAGGCTAGTCTAGCAAGAAGACAAAGCATGGAGCAAGATGCTAAAGACTATGCCTTAGTAGGCGATAACCTATACCGAAGAGGCAAGGATGGATACTTAAGACTATGCGTTCATGAATCATACTACTTGAAAGTCTTAGAAACTGCCCATAGCAGTGTCGCAGGCGGACATTTTGGTCTTGATCGAGTAATCAAGACTATTCTATTCTCAGGACTTTGGTGGCCCACTCTTCATATGGATGCACATACCTATGTGAAGAAATGTGACACATGCCAACGTGCCCGGTACCCAATTAGAAAAGACGAGATGCCTTTGAGGCCAATGATGGGAGGACCTGCATTCTCGAAGTGAGGCATAGACTTTGTAGGTCCTATTAACCCCCCAGCTAGAAACTCCCATGCCGAATACATTATTGTAGCCACAGATTACCTCACAAAGTGGGTATAAGTCAAAGCCACAACAAAGAACGATGCTCAAACTACACCTAAGTTTTTATTTGAGAATGTGTTCACTAGATACGGATTACCAATAGAGTTAGTAAGTGATAGAGGCACACACTTCTTGAATGAAGTCATTGAACATCTTCTGCAAGTATTCTTAGTGATACATAAGAAGTCTGCTCCCTATCATCCCCAAGCTAACGGACAAGCTGAGAGCACAAACAAGATCCTATGTAATGTATTTACAAAACTAGTAAATAACAAATGCTCTGATTGGGACAAACAACTTCATCATGTTGTTTGGGCCTACCAAGTTGCCTATAAAACAATACTCAATGCCACCCCATTTTAGATGGTCTTTGGATAGAATGTTGTGCTACCATTGGACTTCCTAATCCCAACTTTAAAAGTAGCCCAAAAGCATGAGTGGAATGGACACGAGTTATCCTCGAGGATCTTTGATTTAGAACGATTAGGTGAGACAAGGCTACGAGCAGCGGCAGGCATCTATGCTGCAAAGAAATGGCAAAAGACATACTTCGATGCACACATCAAAGATAAAGGCTTGAAAGAGGGAGACCTAGTGTTGGTTTATACATTAAAGCAACATGCCCATAAATTGGAAAAAAGAGGGTACGGACCCATGATCATTAATAGAATTTCCACTAGCGCTGCAGTTTAATTGGCCACACTAGAAGGTGATATCTTGCCCAACTATATTAGTGGTTGTCGAGTCAAGCTATATCAAGAACCTCTTACAGAGGATATGCTACAGAGACTCAACACTGCTAAGAAGCGAAAAGAAGAAGAGTTAAGGGTTAGAGAAGAAGCACAAGCAGAGGCTAGAGAACGCATTAGGAGAAATAAGTTAAGACGCCTAGGCCTAGATGTCAATCTTGAGGCCCCCATATACCACATGGCCATGTGTCAAACATCAAGTGCAATTGCTTCTCAAATAATTGATCGACGTCCTTTTGTGACCATAGCGGTAGGACAAGGGAAGAATGCAAGGACTGTGAGAGCATTGATTGACTCAGGTGCAGCAACTAGTGCAGTTAGACTATCCTACTGCCAAGACTTGCAATTGAACATAAAGCCCATAGAAGCCTATCTCATAGGTTTGGGAGGTGTTGAAACCCCTTGTTTGGGCAAGGTGGAACTTCCCATCTACCTTCAAGATGCTCCAATGAAAGTCAAAATGCTAGTATGTCATGATGAGGACATTATAGAGCCACTTGTCCTAGGTCAAGATTGGATTTACGACCATGCCGTCAACTTGAACCTAAGAAGTCAAATCCTTCAAGTTTGGGCACATGAACAATGTATCACATTAGAATTAGACAATTGCATGCTCACAAATCCAAAGGTCACACATTCTCTTAGTTCTTCCGAAACGAATCTTTGCAACGAAAATGTTGTGTGTGTCACCTACCCTATGAAGCACAAGGACTCAATCATGAAAGCAAAAGCTCAAAGGCTTGCACACCTCTCTTCTTCTTCACATACTAATGCAAGTGTAACTCGACCAAGGAAGCAAGCAAAAATGACATCTGCTATATCAACTAGACAGACGGAATTCAAGAAGAAAGAAGCTCCAGGCATGAAGCAGATTTGGGTACGAAAAGGAGAACAACCACCAGCTTTGCCACAACCAATCCCATCAAAGCAAGCTAAACATGCTAAAAGAAGCACCCAAAAACGAGGACAAGCTCAATCCCAAGGTCTTCGACAGGTTTGGGTACCAAAGCAATTGATGAAGGCCGACCATCATCACATGCAAATTTGGGTGCCTAAGAAGTTAGGTACAACTCAACAAGGGTGATCACAGATGTGGGTACCCAAGCACCTCTTACAGACACAACGACCTATGCTCCCCACCATGCAAAAGGTCTCAACAAAGAAGCCAAAGAGAGAAAAGGGTAAGAACAGAGCACAAAGACCAAAAGAAGATAAACTCAACCCTTCTGCAAAAGTAAGCAGGCAATCATTAAGGATATGGGTTTGGAAGCCAAAAGCACCAGCGACATCCACAGAACCAATGAGCCAACCACACTGGATACCAAAGTTTGGAAATCATCCAAAGATGAAGTGGCCTGAGGTGATCTCTACAGGGCCAAATCCTATTCTAAAATGGGTTCCAATCAGGAGGATTACATCATTTCGAGATCCAATCAACACCTCCAATCAAAGAATGCATCAAGTATGCAAGTAACATCAAAAGCCTCGACCAGCAACAACCATGTGCCTTTGGCATAACCCTGTCTTTTGCACCATTCAAGTCATGCATTTCCAAAGTATGCATCAATATAGGGCCACATTACATGGATGTGCATAGACACAATTGAGAAATCCCAGGCACATGAGACACACTCGACATATGTAATATATTTTATTGATCCTAACCACCTTCTTCTTGTTTTGTAATTGTTCCCAAAAAAAAAAAGGTCCATGCGCTTGACGACACTCATCGGTGAACCATCAGCAAGGACGTTCATCAGCCAAAAAGACAAGCCAATCGTCAATCACTGTGATGGGCATACAACACAAAAAGACAAAAATTGACCGACCTTTCACCATGGTAAGCACAACCTACTTTGGCAACATGCTCACCATGATGGATTAGGAAGCCTCTTCGTCAGCATACCCTTGAGCACTTAGCTCAAGATCCAATCTCTTGCACCATACTTCTTCCCATGCATTTTCCAAGTATGCATACATAGGGCCACATTACAAGGCCGTGCACAAGGCACATAATGTTTTCAAACCATGCACTCATATAGTTACCCATCATCCATTATGGGTTACAAGTCCTTGGCATGAAAAAGACGAAAGCCATCTTTGGAAGTAACAGAGGACATCACGGTGACAACAAAAAGTGCTAGGAGGCAATCCACCATGCGAGTTGCTCATAACCAACATTGACAACCTCTTTGGAGTAGCTCACAATTTTTGAAAGCTCACCAAGACACCATCAAGCTGGAATACAAGGAAGAAGTCCATACAAAGGTAGCAATGACAAAATGATGAACCAAACAACTACTCAAGCTACAATTGGAAGATGAATGGCTCCTGTTCATACATGAAGGACACTACCTTTCAATGTACTACATGGCACAACCACTACAACAAGGGTCTGTCATGGACGACAGACTCTAGAGGGGGGGGGGAGTGTTGAAGCTCAAGGTCAAGGACAAAGCATGGAAGCACATCAAGGAAATTTTGTTGTAAGGCTTGTGCCCTAGTAACTGTGTGTATAGGAGCCACATTATCACTACTGGAACCTGAATCCCCCACTAAGGCTACTACATTAACGGGTGTAACCATTGGTACATTGGAGGGATGTCTGGGACAATCTCTCAGGAGTTGTTCTTTGCCACACTCAAGACAAACCACTTGTATTGTGATGTTCTGCCCTTGTGTCGGAGATAGTGGGTGGGTTGATTGTTGTCCTGGTATAGGTTGAGGTTGGCCATATCCTCCATGTTCATATGGTCTAGTTGCTCCTCGTGGTTCTAGACATGGGCTATACCTAGGAACTTCTCTACCTTGTTCTCTAGTAGGGTACCCATATGGTCTACATTGGGGTGGTACAAACGGTAGTGGCTGTCTATTCATTGGATAGTTTCCAGTGTTGTAGTTGATGTACTTCTGCCCACTATAAGAGTACATGTTAGGCGCTTGAGTTGGTTGTCTATCGTAAGGGTAAGGTTGTGATAAACCTAATGTTTCTCTGGTGCAAACATGAGATGGATGATCCCCATCGCAAAGTGTGCAACTTCCTAACATTGGCACTCTCAAGGAGGAGTTTTGGTAGTTCCGTTGTCCTTGTACTCCTAATTTCTTGGCCACTAACTCTGTCACTTCCTCCACATAACTCAAACTAGAAGTTTCCTTGCCCCTTGTATCCTCTGATTTGGTAGGATTATATGTGGTTTCGAGATCCTCAGCTAAGTTGTCTTCCAAATCTATGCACTCCTGAAGACACTCACTTAGGGTTTGCAATCGTTTTACGTATACTAAGATTCTCAATGTTCCATTGGTTAGACATTCTAAAAATAGGGATATCATTTTTTGCTGAGAAGGTCTCTTTGTCATGGGGCATCCGGATACATATTGCTTAAATCTTCGTGCTACATTTTTTACTGTCTCATTAGGGGCTTGTTTGAAACTATGTAGTAAGGATGACGAATTGTGCTTGATCCCTCTCTTAGTGAATTCCCAAATAAGTTCTTGGAAGAATTGTTCAATATGTTCAAAGCAACTTGGATCCAAGGATTCAAACCAGGTCAAGGCTATTCCTGTGAGGGTTAGCCCAAAGGATTCATATTGCATGAAAAAGTTATCCACTTGCTCTGCTCGCAATACCTGCTTGAATTCTGCAATGTGGTCATACGGCTCTCCTCTGCCATCGTAACGATTTCGCATACATTTGGCCAATTGGATTGGTCTCAGTATTTTGCTAGGCTCTAGGGTTTGACTTATGATGGGATAAGCGGATTTTACTAGGTGTATTCTAGCTCCTACACCTTGGGGTGGTTCTCCCCTAAATGTGATTCTATTCAGATTTTCCATTTCCTAGCTAGTGTGGTTATGGGGCTTAATTCCTGGCATGGTGAATTGCTCATGTGGTCCATTGGGTATACTACCTTGGCTCGTTTGTCCTAACATCACATTTCTGTTCTTTGTTGGGTCTCAAATGGGTTTTGTGAGGTAGTTGCCTGATCTCGAGCTAACTCTCCTCTTTCATTAATCCGATCAGGGTTTTCCGTTACTACATATATCTAGCCCATCTTGTCCCTATAAACTCCACTTTCATACTTGACAGTTGGTCTTGGAATTATTTCAAATTCTGTGGTGTTTATCATTCTCTCTACTGTCCTTTGTAGACCATCAAGGTAGATGGGTATTCCCTGCAAGTTGGTGGATATGTATTGAAGAGACGTCCTATATTCCCCTTCCATTGTAGAAATAAGGCCTTCCCTAGGTACAGAACTATGCATGTCTTCAGAAGCCAAGAGTCTCTCCCAGTTAAGTGGCATTTTTTACTCTCTAAGAACTCAGCATGTAGTGTTAACCCCTGAGTTGTGAGTCCCTGA
Organism: Ceratopteris richardii; assembly: GCA_020310875.1. Lineage (NCBI taxonomy): Eukaryota > Viridiplantae > Streptophyta > Polypodiopsida > Polypodiales > Pteridaceae > Ceratopteris > Ceratopteris richardii. The sequence continues at coordinate 42,948,238 of CM035408.1, forward strand.
CTTGTTTGTGTAGTTGACCTTAGTTTCAAGTGGTTTGATACTTTATCTATCCCTTCCTAAGTGTCTACTTAATCTTAGGTTCATAAGCCTTGCCTACAAGTCCAAAATTGTCCTTTGAACTGCTCAAAATCTTGTGGAACCCCTTCCTTCCTAGTCCAACCAGAGGGTCAACTTCAAAATACCCAACAAACCAATGATCACTCCGAACGGATTTTGTATGAGAAAGTTATGCCAGTTCAGGGTTCTAGGGTTAAAACAGGGAAACATGACCTCTCAGGAAATGCTTCAAAACAGGCAATACATGATACTTATCAAGTATCGCGACACTTGGAAGTAGACGATACACAATACTTGTCTTACCACGATACACGATATCTCAACTAAACGATACACGATATTCGACCAAATTGACTGGGCACGATACACGATACTTGAGGAAACACAATACTTGAAGAATACGATACTCGATACTTGACACTGAAGGTCACGATACACGATACTTGGGAAATATCGCGATACTTGATGTTCACGATACTCGATATCCAACAGATCTCGTGAGAAATCCACCACGATACACGATATTCGACATAGGAGAAAATTCACGATATATGATCTTCAACAGGTATCGTGAGAAAACTCCACGATACACGATATTTGTCAAGCGTCGTGAGAACCTCAACGATACACAATATTGGTCAGGTATCGCGAGAAAAATCACGATACATGATACTTGGAATTCCCACGATATTCGATATTTGTCGAGTATCATTTTCAGATCTTTATGATACTCGATACTTCACATGTATCATGAGAACTTTCCGACGATACTCGATATCCCACAAGTATCACGAGAAGCATACTCCACGATACACGATCTTTACCAAGTATCGTGAGAAATACTCCACGATACACGATATCTGCTGGGTATCGCGAGTGTTCCTCAATGATACACGATATTCAACCACTGCAAATATTGCGATACTCGACCATAGGAGTTCACGATACTCAGGTATCGCGATACCTCAACCGCGGGAGAAACACAATACTTGGATTTTTTGGAGTCCGAATTCAAAATTTTTGCAAATATGAGTACCTTGTGTCCTGCTTGTCACTCCTATGTATATGTAGATGCCAACTCTCCCTTCAAACCCACGATATTGCACTCATGATACTTGGTGCAGGTTATGTCACATCCGGGGCTATTCACTCTAATTTTCAGCTATTTTGGTACGATTTCTTCAGCATTTCAGTCACCCCCTCTAAGCTTCTTGCTCGCAGCCACAAATGAAAAAATGAGGTGGATGTACTCTAAAAAATGGAAAAACCTGAGAAGATGAAGGTAGGTGGAGATGGTGATGATGATGAAGATGAAGGAGAAGAAAAACTCAAAAACTGAACTGAAAATGGTGATTTTTTTACCTTCCAACATCGCTACTCTACGTCTTACCGTCACACGCTCGTCCTCCAAGCTCTCTCCCTGGCAACGGCGCCAAATTTGGTGTCACTCTAGCACAATGATGAGTACCAACGTGAGGAGCTTCACCTCATAAATGTCAATCCGTGGAGACGTGAGGACCGGTATGAAGACCAAGAGCAAGTGAAGTGCACAAGTGCATGAGTGAGAGCACACAAGCAAGCACACACATATACACACACACGCACAAATTAAGAGCAACGAGTGGAACAATGGAAGATCTTCGATTACAAAAGAGCTCTCTTACAAAGCTGAAATCTACAACAAGCTAACCTCAAAATTGAGCTCTCCGGCCCTTTTTATAGTTTTTGAGTGGTTTTGGCCCTGTCCAGACCTAGTGTCCAGCCTAGTTAAAAATTAGGTTCTAGGGCTTATTTGGGGGCTAAAACGGAATCTAAAAATTATGAAAATTGGTAGTATGATACATCTAATACTCCTCAAGCTCAAGGACTCCTTGGCTTGAACAAAATGGAGTCGTAAAAATAGAAAATGATATTTACAATGATTTTTAATGATAAAAATCACTATTTTTATAGGGATTTCTTCTGAAAATTTGACATGTGATTCTTGGAGCTCCCTACTTGCTCCTTCTTCTTGTGTGACCACTTCCTTGATGTGCTTCCATGCTTTGTCCTTGACCTTGAGCTTCAGCACTAAACAATGTCAATGGCCAAATTTTTGGGAAGAACAAAGAAAAGATAACATTAGTAAGCAGTGGCTCAATTTTCTACTATTATTGAGACTGCAATACAGGTACTTGCCTATCAAAGACTATATGATCCAGACCATCAATTTTGGCTATCCCAATATTCTACCATCCCAAATTTAAACATCAAGCTCACTAATAAAATCCTTGACATGATTCTTACAATTTTGAAGGTTTTTGTGTTTGCAGAGTATACTTTCCTAAAATTTATTGGCATAAATTTGTTGGAATTATCCTTGATACCTAACAGAGCTACCATAATGGATTATTACTCGAGATTGATGTTTTTGTTGAGTTTATATCTACAAACAATCAAAGAAGCATTTTTCATAGAATATTTGAAGTGGACTCTGAAATCTTCTTAAAGATATCATCGAATCTTAGTGTGAGGTTACTAGCATATGAGCTACACTTCTATGATGATAACAAACAAGTTCCCAATGATGGTGTGAAGCTTCAACAATGACAACCTTTTATGATCAATTGCTAGAGTTATAATTGTTGCATGGATGTTTTGGTTCAAGAGATTTATGGGTATAATGAAAGTTTATGTGTGACAAAGAGAAAAATCGGAAGGATCCATAGCAAAGGGATAGATGCTTGAAGAATGCATGTATTATACAATGAATATATTAAGAGAGTTGATGAAGAACCTTGACGTGCATGGACCAATGATTCTTCTTTAAAACTGATAGATGAGGTATTATAAAGTAATGGAGTTCCTTTTCAATTTACAATGCAAGAGAAAATTCCTATTTCTACTCTTTTTTGTATATTATAGTGCAAATGCATGCAAGCATTCGTTAATGAGTATGAACAAAAAATTCAAAACCTTCAAGGTAGAATTCGAAGAAACAAGAGATAGACATGTAATATCAATAATAATGAGAGTACAAAAACATCTTCTTTCATAGATTGGTTATACACTCATATGAAATGAGCCAATGGAAATAAGGAGAAAATCTCATATGAGCAAAGAGAGTTAATGATAGGGTGTGAAAGAAAGGTAATTTCTTCTACTAATATGTGGGCTTATAGACAACATATCAGAATCAAAGTTATCGATTCTTTACGCAAAAAAAGAGGATTCTAGCATTGTTGCTTCTTTCAAGAAAGTGTCACATGCGAGTTCAAGAAACACGAACCTTATAGAGAATGAACTTGGTTACATAGGGACCATTGTTGACATCTATGAAATATCGTTTTGTATCTTCAAACAAGTAAAAAGAAAATATATTTTTCATAATAAGATCTATTGTTCTTTTAAACACATAATAGTGAAGTTTTAATTTTTTATTTTGATAGGATATTTTAAAGGTTGATTGGTTTTGAGCTGACTATAAAGGTAGTTCCACAATGAGAAGAGAACTATCCGGGTTTTGGACAATTGATTCTTTGAAGATAATGTGATTTATAAAAGAACCATATATTCTTCCTATGCATATTGAACAAACATTTTTTTACAAAAACCCTCATGCTCATCCTTGGTGGCAAATCATTCATGTTCAACCTAGAGGTCAATCATTGTTTGATATCTTTATTGTTAGAGAGATCAAAGAAAATCATGATGATGATTCATCATTGAATATTGACATACCGGAATTTGAGAGAGAAATTAGAATAATCCTACATGAATGTGACAATGTTATGCATAATGACAACAATAATAATCTACGTGATCATTCTATAGATGATGAAGAAGAAAAACTAGTAAAAATCAATATCAATCCATCCACATATGATTTCACCTATGAACGCACATCTTTAACAATAGAAGAACTGGTACAAATATATAAAGATAATGAAGATAAGACTATGCTGATGTTTTATCACAATGATGGTGATAATGAAAATTCATGGCTAGATCTACTTGTAGACTCAATATTCATGGAATATTCCAGGCACTTTTCCTAAACTTGATAATGTCACATATGTATGTATGCATGCACGCATGCATGTATGTATGCATGCATGCTATGTATGCCATATTTAGGGAGAGTTATGTGTCCTTGACTTTGGAGGGATTGGACTCCCTTTGATCCTAATGATATCTTATCCTAACACAAGATTAGCATTTGGATTAGGATTACATATCATTAGGATATATGTGTGTGTAGTTTTGTATGTATGCATGTATGTATGTATATGTATGTATGTATGTATGTATGTATGTATGTATGTGTGTGTGTACACACACACACACACACACACACATATATATATATATATATATATATATATATATATATATATATATATATATATATATATATATATATACCTCTGTGTGTATGTGTGTACACACACATACACATAACAAATAAGATGTATGCTTACCGCGGATTGTCAAGATGGTGTGACATAAGTATCCACATCTCATAAAGACACCATTTGCGAGACCAATGAGTGCCAAACTTGGACTCCAATGAAGTAAGTACATGTTTTTTATCTCGTTCATCAAATTTCTTGCAACAAAATGATCATATAAATAAATTAAAAATATATTTTCATTTTTATAAAAAGTTTATACTTATATACATCTTAAATAAACAAATTTAAGGTATGAATCACAAATATCTCTCATTCGCTTTTTGAACTCTAGAACATGTCTCACAACTACTATGCTTCTACCTCATGCAATATGATCCTAAGCTACCTATGCATCTATGCATAGGTACCTCTTCTATGCGCTAGAGATGGTATAGATGTCCTAGGAATGAAAAATCCAAAATAGTTAAAAAGATTTGTGCTATAATTTTATTAAAACCAATAAATTATAATAAGAAAACATACCTTCAAGTTCCCAACTTTCATATTCTAGCAAATGGATTGATAGGCGAGCCTTCCTCTCGTCACTTGGTCAGTATATGAACAGTGTGGTCTAACTCCTTAGTTAGCATGTCTGTATACTCATGCATGAATGCTCCTAATGATTTAGGTGGAACCCTTCGTCTCATAAGATTCTTTATGAGAGTCAATTTTGTTTTGCGTTCTCTAGTACCATTCATCATATCTGTACATAAAAAACAAAGTGCATTAGAAATCAATATTTATATATACATATATACACAGACATATATATACATGTATGCAATATGAATGCATGTGTGTGTATATGTGTATGCATGTATGTGCATATGTGTGTGTGTGTGACATATGCATGTGTGTATATGCATGCATGTACGAATGTTTGTATGTATCCACGTGTGTATGTATGCATGTGTGTGTATGTTTGGTGCATGTATGTGCATGTGTATGTATGCATGTGTGTGTGGGATGTGTATGCATGTATGTGCATGTGTGTGATTATTGATATATACATGTGTGTGTATCCACGCATATATGGATGTGTAAATGCATGTGTATGTATGCATGTGCATGTATATGATATATATGTATGTATATGGATGTGTGTGTGATATATGCGTGTGTATGCATGCATTCATTTATGCATGTGTATGTATGCAAGTGTGTATGCACGTGTAAGTATGCATATATGTGTGTATGTGTGATGTGTATGTATGTGCATGTGTATGTATGTGCATAATGTGAGATATATGCATGTGTGTGTATGCATGCATGTGTGTGTATGTATGCACGTCTGTGATATGTATGTATGTATGTATGTGCATGTGTGTGTGACATATGCATGTGTATGTGCATGCATGTATGCATGTGTGTGATCCATATATATATATATATATATATATATATATATATATATGTGTGTGTGTGTGTGTGTGTATGCATGAACGTATGCATGTGAGTATGTATGCATGTGTGAATGCATGTGTATGTATGCACGTGTGTGTATCCATGTATGTGTATGCATGTGTGTGTGATGTGTATGTATGTATGTGAATGTGTGTGTATCCATGTGTGTGTATGCATGTGTGTGTGATGTGTATGTATGTATGTGAATGTGTGTGTGATATATGCATGTGTGCGTATGAATGCATGTACACATGTATGTATACATGTGTGTATGCATGCATATGTGTGTATGTATACGTGTGCATATGTGTGTGTATGATTCACGTATACATGTTTGTATGTATACATGTGTGTTTATGTGTGTGTGTGTGTTGTATGATGTGTATGTATGTGTAGGTTTGTGTGATATACGTATGTGTGTGTATGCATGTGTGTGATGTGTATGTATGTATGTGCATGTGTGTGATATATAATGCATCTTTATGCATGCATGTATGCATATATGAATGTATGCATGTGTGTGCATGCATGTGTGTATGATACACGTGCATGTATGTGTGTATGCTTGCATGTATGCATGTGTGTATGCATGTGTGTGTAACATATGCATGTGTGTGTGCATGCATGTATGCATGTGTGTATATGCTTGTGTGTGTGTTGTATGTATGTCTCTGCATATGTGGGTCTGTATGCATGCATGTATGCATGCGTGTGTGATGTCTATGTATATATCTTCATGTGTGTTTGATGTATGTGTGTATTTGCATATGTTTACATGTGTGTGCATGCATTCATGTATGCATGTGTGAATGCGTGTATGTATGCATGTGTGTGTATGCACGTGTGTGTCATGTGTACGTATGTATGTGAATGTGTGTGTGTGATATATGCATGTGTATGTATGCATGCATGTATGCATGTGTATATATGCATGTGTGTGTGTGTGATTTGTATGTATGTATGTGAATGTGTGTGTGATATATGCATGTGTGTTTATGCATGCACGTGTATGTATGCATGTTTGTGTGATGTGCATGTATGTATGTGCATGTGTGCATATGCATGTATATGCGATGTGTATGCATGTATGTGCATGTGTATGGGATGTATGCATGTGTGTGTATGCATGCACATATGCATGTGTTTATGTATGCATGTGTGTGTGATGTGTATGTATGCATGCACATATGCATGTGTTTATGTGTGTGTGTATCCATGTGTGTGTGTGATGTGTATTTATGTATGTGCATGTGTGATATAAACATGTGTGTATGTCTATATGTATGCATGTGTGTGTGATGTGTGATTTTTGTGTGTGCATGTATGTGTGTATGCATGTGTATATACATGTGTGTACGTATGCATGTGCGTGTATGCATGTGTGTATGTATGTAGTGTGTATGCATGTGTGTAATGTTTATGTATGCATATTCATGTGTGTGATGTATGCATGTGTGTGTGGTGTATGTATGTCTATGCATATGTGTGTGTATGCATGCATGTATGAGTGTGTGTGTGATGTGTATGTATGTATCTACATGCGTGCTTGATATATGTGTGTATGTGCATCCATTTACATGTCTGTGTGTATGTATACATGGATGCATGTGTGAATGCATATGTATGTATCCATGTTTGTGTATGTGCATATGAATGCATATGTGGGTGATGTGTATGTATGCATTTGCATCCGTGTGATATATACATGTATGTATATATATACATCCACCTCTGACTCTAATGTTGCCAAATCCAACTCCTCCACCTCCTTTTTGGGCCCTCCCATTGAACCAACAATTTTGAGTGGTGTGGTTGGTTTTGTTACGGATGGCAAAAGGTTGAACATTTTGACCTTTTGATTTGTCATACTTTGCTCCCTTCTTCTTCCCTTTCCGCTTGCTCTTGCCTACATAGTTGGCCAGGGAAATCTCTTCCTCATTGTCTTCCTACTTCTTTCCTTTGTGCTTCTTGTCTTTCTTATCTGCATAAAGAGCACTTGTTGAATTACCTTAATAAGGGTTGATTTCCTCCAAATTATTCTTGGCCTCTTGGTTGAAGTGTTGTCCAAGGAATATGTTGAAATATAGGTTTTGTACATACATGATGAGATCATAAGCTATGATGAAGGATTGCCATTCATTATATTTCCATTTAGAATGTGCCTCATGATGGCCTCTTCTTCAATCAACTCTCCAATGCATGCTAACTGATCTGCATCCTCCTTGACGTTCGTAACAAACTTTGTAATAGTTTGTTTCTATGTGTTCTTCATTTGGTTGAAATCATTCCATAGATGGTTGTTTCTTGCTTTGGTACTAGGAGAAAAGAAGGTCTCAAGTGCATCCCAAGTCTCTTGCGATGTTTTGCATCCTCTAATATGTGGCAAGAAAAAATCAAAGATATATTTTTGTATGCATGCATGCATGCATGTAGTGTAAGTTTGTCTGTCTCCTCTTGTGTAGGTCCTCCTTTGGATCTTAGAGTAGGCATAGCTTCATCACCTACTACAATCCCATAAAGATTTCTACCTTGCGAATAGGCCTCCATTATAATTTGCCAAGTAGCATATTTGTTTCTATCAAGCTTCTCAATCAGTAAGGGAAAGCCACCACCCATTTTGATGTAGCTCTGATACCAGTGAGAGAACTTGGAGAAGCTTGTAGGAGGTAGAAAAGTGATTTGTAAAGTGATGAAATTTGTTCTAGCCAACCAACACAAGACTAGCCCTTGAGCTTTTGGATATCCAAGTAGACCTTATAGTCTTGTGACTAGTACAATAAAATATAATATGTACTTTGAGGCATCAATGAGAAGGAGTTGGTACAAAACAAATAAGTTTGCACTTTGACTAGCTCAAAAAACTTGTTATCTTTGAATGAAACACTCAACTTTAATTGCTCAAAGGAGCTAGCATGATTACAACTAGGAAAAAATATTTTGTAGGAATGTCATATATAAGTTTGAGTGTCTAAAATGCACAATAGTATAATAAATAAGCAAGATATGCTTTTTGAATAAACTTAACACTCAATAGAGGTGCCCCTAATTTTTTGGGATTGTGTAGAGATAGACCCCAAGAACTTAAATTTTGGATTGTTCAAAATCTACTGAACCAAATGCTCTCAAAATTTTTACATAAAATAGAATCTGGTACCTTTCCAATGAATGCTCAGCCATCCAATTTGGAGCTCTGTAGAGAGAGCAATAGCTTCTACAAGATAACTATTATTGAAGATGATGGTGCAAAGAAATGAAGGAGCAAGACAATGATGACCAAAATTGTATGTATATTGCATCAATGTAATGTACAAGTGATTGTATGTATTTATATAGAGTTTTAAAGCCTTCCACAACTTTTACAAGTGGTTTTTGAATTCAAGTCAATGGGGGATAGTTTGTTGGAATCAAGATAATCAATTTCCTACAATCTAGGAAAAGTAAAATCAAGTTGATGACTTGATTCTAGTGCCTTGATTGATTAATGAAACATCAAGTTCAGCGACCTAAAACTCATGTAATTTGATTCTATTTTTTTATCCTTTTACAAAAATGAACCGCTAGTCTTTTATTTTATTAAGTGATCATTAAATATCCCAAAAAGATGAGCATTAAATATCCAAGTAATGTTTCTTATGTAGATCAAATCATCTCAAGCATAGTGTAAGCTTGATGATCCAATAGCTTGAGCATCTCTGCAGATCATAATTTCAACTTCTCAGTTTCCTCTTGTACAGGTCCTCCTTTAGATCTTGGTATAGGCATGACTTCATCACCCTTTACTACTCCATAGAGATTTCTTCCTTGTATGTAGGCTTCCATTATGATTTTCCAAGTAGCATAGTTGTTCCTATCAAGCTTCTTGATCATTGAATGAAATCCATCACCCAATTTGATTGAAGAGAGCTGCAATACCACTAAAGGTGCTTGAAAGGAAGAAGATAAAAGAAATTTGCTGCTTTGAGTAATAAAGTTAAGTTCATCTAGCCAGCATAAAACATTCCCTTTAAGACATGGAAGCTTTGTTTGGCCATATAAAATTCAATTTAGTGAAACAAAAACCTCATGCCCTTTGTAACATAGCTATGAACAAGGTGGTGCAAAGCAAATTGCTTTCACATGAAGCAACTATGAAAGAGTTTCTATTTATGGTTGGAAGATGCTGCTTAGGATGCTTTCTGCTCACATCCTATTTATAATTGATCAAATTCCTCTTATGGGATGATGCCTTATAGAGTTAAGAAGCTATAATGTACCATATTACAATTAATTTACATGGCATGCTCTAATTATGAGCTTAACACTCATAGATGTTCATCCTCACTTTTTAGGGAATAGCAATAAGAGACTGCAAGAGATACAATGAAATATATCTCATTCAAGAAGAATCCAAATAATGAAATATTTTATAAACTTGAATTACACATGCCTTTAGCATTGGACTTCTGAGTTGAGACAACCAAGCTCTACAAGTCTGATGACTTTAGAGAAAATGATGCAGAGAAGGGGTAGTGAGCAAGAAGATGATTCAAACTTGATTGTATTCACTTCTTTTTTTAATCCAAGTGTGTAAAGTGATTATATACACTCATAAAAGTCTCCCTGTGATATTCCATGAATCCTAGCAACCATTTTTCCTTAAAAACCACATGCAAATGAGTTTTTTGCGACATATTCTTTTTTCCTACAATCTAGGAAATAAAATATCGATTCAAAATTGATTGAGATGTAGGAGGCTCCAATTACTTGACTCATGGCCTAAAGCTTCAATTACATCCTCAAATAAAGAACTAATGCTATGGTACATAAATATGTGAATATACAAAGATATATGTGAAGCCAAAGAAAAATTAGAAATAGCTAAAGCCAAGATGCAGCAAGTAGTTGATAGGGCTAAAGGGTATGATGATAGGAGGAGATCTCCTAAAGTCTTTGAAGAAGGATATATAGTTTTTCTTCAAGTGCTAGCAAGATCAACTTCACTATCCACAAGAAAGTGCACTAAGCTTTCACCAAGATTTTCTAGACCTTGGAAGATAGTTGAGAAGCTTAATGATATGACATATTGATTAGATATTCCTCTAGATTGTAGTTTATTGAGTGTTCCATTTCAATAAACTTAGAAAGCATATTTCTAGGGAGGATGATCTAATAGAGGGTATTGTTTCTCTGCACGAAAGTGACAATGCATATCAATCTCAAGATACGATACTAGATAGGAGACATAAACAATTGAGGGACCATGTTATCCAAGAATATCTAGTAGCCTAGAGAGGATTACCACTTACAAATTCTACTTGGGAATCAAAAGCTCTAGTTTGCAAGTACTTAGAAGGGGGAGAGAGTGTTAGACATCAATCCATAGAGAGCACTACATTTGTGTGTAGGAAAAGGTTTAAGTTTATCCAAGGCCCCTAAAACCTTTCTAATGAATTCTCATTCATCCATTTGGAGCTCTGTAAAGAGAGCAACAACTTCTACAAGTTAACTATTGTTGCAGAAGATGGTCCAAAGAAATAAAGGAGCAACACAATGATGAACCAAAGTGTATGTATATTGCTTCAATGTAATGTACATGTGATTTGAAGCCTTCATATAGAATCTTGAAGTGTTCTACAACTTCTACAAGTGGACTTTGAATTTGAATCAAGGCGAGATAGGTTTTTGAAGAGAATCAATTCACTTTCATACAATCTAGGAAAAGTGAAGATCTAATCTGATCTACTTTTTTATGATTGACTAATTGATTGTCAAGCTCAACCACCTCAAATTTGTGGAATTTGAGCTCTCCTTTTCTCCTTTTACAAATCTAGAGCTTTATGCTTTATATTGGTAAATGATCCATAAAAAATTCGTATGAAAATACCATAAAGATGAGCACAAATAAAAAGCTCTTCCATGGGAAACTTTGACACAATTCAAATGATGATTTTTTTATGTAGAGCTAATCCACCTCAAGCATAGTGTAAGCTTGATGTTCCAATAGCTCTTCCTCAAGATAAAGTATGGTTGATTCTTCAATCTTTGATAGAGTAAATACATGCGATTGCTTTGAATCTGCAAAGTTTGACTCCATCAAGTGCCTCCATCATAATATTTGCTACTAGTTGGAGAAAAAGAAATGTCATTCTCTTTCTCCATGAGCTTCTCCTTGATGAAAGATAGGTTTTGCTACTAGATGCATGGAACTTATATTATCTCCAAATATGAGAGTTTTGGAACTCACAAGTCCCAAATCTAAACACAATGCTTTTAACCATATCATCTCTTGAGTTGCTATGGTCAAACCTATATACTCTACTTTAGTTGAGGATAAATCAATTGTTGGTTGCTTCTTGGAACTCAATGTATCTCTTTTGAGCCAAATACATTCCTTTATCTGTGTATATGACCAGCATACCTAGGAAGAATGTGAGCTCACTTAAATCACTGATTTTGAACTCCTCTTGCATATGCCTTTTGATCCTTTGTATGCCATTCAAGTCATCTCCTATCAAAATTATGTCATCTATATATATGCCAAAGTAGATAAATTCATTGCGATCCTTCTTGATGAACAAAGAAGGGTCTTCATTGCTTGACCTGAAACCTTGATCTTTGTGGAGGGAGAATCAAGTAAAAGAAGAAGAAGAAGAAGAAGAAAATCAAAAAACAAAATTGCTCAATAAAAAGAACTACCTTCTACCCAAAGCCCCGCATGGGCATGTATCAGGGTTCACATGCATCAGGCCACTATGCGAAAGAAGGAGGTCCCAAAGAGTGGAAACAAAAGAATTACAATAGGACCTTTCAAGCACCACCATCACAAAAGGAGATGCAACATTTACCAAGGGGAAGCTGTACACAAAGGACTTAGGATCGGATAAGATAACAAATTATCTGAAGGTCCTAACTGTCTCCTCGTCCACTAGGTGCATGCGATGGAAAGAAATGAACAAGCTAAAGAAAAGCATCACGAAGGATGTGAAAGAAGATTGAAAGAAAAAACCTTTGAAGCATCAACCAAAAGACAAAAACTGGTGCAATGCTGACCAAATGATGCCTGCGGTGAAAAAGAGCTTAACAGGTATCAACAATAATATAGCAACCTAGATGTATGAATGTAAGGAAAACCAAGGGGAGAATGGAAGAACAGGACTGAGGCTCGGATAAGGTAACAAATTCTCTGACAGTCTTAATGGCCTCCTCGATCGCTAGGTGCATGTAGTGGAATGAGATAGACTGGACAAACCCAATGATCCAGATCCCGAACTATGGTCAGTTCTTTAAGAAGGTTGTACATTACCTCTGAACCATTAAGGCCTCACAAGGTGTTGGTAGTGGTAACAAAGCAAAAGACAATAAGCAAAGCTTCTCAAGGGATGATAGAGACAAAGAGGGGGAGAGTGTTGCAAAGTAAAGAAGCATAGAAAAGGGAACGCCAAAAATTTTCAAGTTATGGGCACAAATTTTCTTCTTCAATTTGTTATGAAAATCTCATAAAGCTATGTAAATGCACTAGAGGATTCCTCTAGATGCATAAACCCCAATTAGTGTAACATAATCCTTGTAACATAGTAGGAAATCAGAGTTTTTCAATAAAAATGCCGGTCTCTTGTGTGAAAGGACCAATTTTTGGGCACATGTATATAATTCACTTGGTGACTCTTGTAAAAAACTTTTCGCCATTGTGAGAATTGAAAGAGATTTTTGAATTTTCCTCTTCCTTGCTGATTATCATCTTCTTCAAGAGCTTTTGATTGTGTATAATGCTTGAAATGTGTGTGTGGGAATGTTGTCTATCCCTCCCCATTGCTTTTGAACTACTGTAGTGTGTGTGTGAGCCTTAAAGAGTTGTGGAGCAGGTGTTGGTGTTTCCCACCATTCATTATTTTGCTCATAACTTGAATTTTGTTTATCAAATTGGGCTAAAAGTACAATTATTAGATGCTTCTCATCAAGATCTTCAAAAGGAACCCACTATTGAGCATATTTGGAGTCCAGAGTTGAGAGAAAAGTTCAAATTTGTGCTTACTGCTGCAAATGGTATTGTGGCATGCATTTGCAGAGAATTAGTGAGTTTGAGAGGTAGTTAAAACAAGTCACATGCATTGTAGCACTGATACTTCACTTACCATCATGTGTGCACATGTCTTGATACACTTGGTACGTCTAATCTCTCGGATTGATAATTAAACATGTATTAATCCACCACTATATGCACTTGTGGGGTGATTGAGGTAAAGTCTCATCCACACAAGTCCCTAAGACTTCACAACTTAGCTACACATGTTTTTCGTGCCATTGTCGGGGATTAACCCAACCAAGGTGCCTTCATGATGGTTATGGCTATGAAGTGAATGAATCATACTTGTAGAGGTGAATTCGGTGAGTGGCAAATCATCAACCATTTCAGCACTTGTTACTTCATAGTTTAGGAGTGTGTGTAATGAGTTTTTAGGTTTGGGTCTAGGAGTAAGGGAGTGAGGACGAGTTATAGTCTAGAGAAGAGAGAGAGGTAGTGTTAATATAGGTAAATTGCCATTAGGAAACTCAAAAAGAAAAAAAGAAACAAATATTTTCTAGTTCACTGTAGTTCAGGCACTTGGTTAGCCAAGGCTTTAAAACCCAAAAAATATTTATTCTTCAGTTACTTGTTTTGAGCAAGTATCGTGGAGAGTAGCAACAACTGGTATCATAGAGTTTGTATCAAGGATGGCAAGCACATTGCTGATTGTGTGAGCTGAAAGCTAAGAAGTGACACTCTTGAAGGTGACCCCATCAACCTTATAACCTCAAAAAATCAAAAGTACATTAAGAAACATCACATGCAGTATCACAGCGTAGGACAGTAGGGTTGGAGTGAGATTTTGTGTGACATACTTAGATAGAAGGGAGGAGGAGAGAAGGATACACACTTTGCACAAAAAAAATTTAAGGTTTGGTCACTTTTGGCTGTAGTATCACGATCGATTGAGTTTTTCTATCCCGATGCTTGCCGAGGTCTCGTATCATGCATACCCTCTTGAGGTATCACGATACTGTCAAGCTATCGTGTATCACCAAGTGCTAGTATCACGATCGTGATTCTTAGGTGGTATAGTTTTGTGATCAACCTGGTATCATATCATGCTTCACTTGGTATCGTATCGTGCTTCTCTTGGTATCGTATCGGATCCAAGTATCGTATTGTCTAGGTCGCAATATTGTATCATCAGCTGGACTGGTATCGTATCGGTATCATATTGTGCCTAGAATTCCTTGGTATCGTATCATCTCTTGCAAATAGTATCGTGTCCTGAGGTTGGTATCGTATCGTGACCTGACAGAGGTATTGTATCATGTGCAGATCCAATATCATATCGTCTTGCTCAGTAGTGTCGTATCATGCCAACCATTGGTATTGTATCATGGTGTACTATTGGTATCGTATCATCACAATAGGAATATTGTAATGTCAGAAAGGTATCACCTGGAGTGGTATCATGTCGTGCTATCCAGTATTGTATCATCCATCACTGGTATCATTGAGAGCTATCTAGGCAGATTGAAATTAAAACCCTGAGTGATCTAAGATATACTTAAGGGAAAGAAGAGAGAAGATATAGACTTAAGAGGTGAATGAACTTAAGGTTAGGAAGGGTGCTGAGTAGTCGAAGAAGTGTCATTTCATCGGTAGGAAGTGTAGCCCAAGCAAGCCATCACTCAATCTCTCAGATACATCAAGCAATTCAGAGGAGGAACTACCCATGGCCTTAGAGGACATGCATGGTTCAGTTCTAAGGGAGGGCTTTATTTCCGCCATAGAGGGAGAATGTTGGACCTCTTTGTAGTATGTATCCGCTAATCGACATGGAGTTCCAATTTACCTTGATAGCATAAACAAGTCAGTAGCGAGAATGGTGAACTCTACTAATTCACTAATAGTTCCAAGACCTGCGGTCAAGTACGAAGGAGAATTTTACATGGACAAGTTGGGTTAGATCTATGTAGTGATTGAAAACCCTGACCTAATCTATGAAAGAGGGGAACTAGAAGGACTAGAAACTTCAGGAAGACCTAAATATGGGGACACTATGACCACCCTAACGGTCAAGTCCATGGTGACTAAAGTCTTGAGGGGAGACCTAATACCTCAAGATGACTATCTCTTGGATGTATATTTGATCCATGGGTAAGTAGACCCCATTTATCAAAATGCTTTTAGCCACAAGTATCTTAAATTTCAACTCAAAGAATGAGTGCTTACTTGCTCAAAACTTTACATTGTAGAGGGAAATTTGATCAAAACATTGACCACTAGGATTGCACCTGTTTCTGCCTTCACTTCTTCATATTTTCACATGTAAATATTCCTATCTTCAATTCTCTTAGTCTGATTACAATTAGACTCTCAAATCTTGCCCATAGATGCATTAACTATAGAATTAGACATCTACAAAATTATTTATGAAATGATCAAGCATAGAAGGAGAAATGGAGAAAAGATCGTAACTTAGATTTCAGAAGTTTTCTTCTATTCTCATGAAAACAACTGATTTGATGAATCTCATTCATTCACCACATACATTCTTCTTCTACTTATCTATACTTGGTGTATATCTCTCCTCTCTTTATGTCCCGACTCTATACTTGTATATATAGGCATATATGTACAAACACGTCACCATTACAAAGGTATGAGTGAACTAATTTTAAGCTTAATGTACATGTATATACAAGTCTTCATCTTCTGACCATGCACTAACCTTCAAGCCTAAATATTTGATCTTTGCTTTATTATTTGACTTCAATCCTTTTTCAAAATCATCAATTGTTGATTGTCTTGCACCAAAAGCTCCCCATCAATCATCAATTTTTATTTTCTCCATCTTCTTTATACCTGCCATGTCTTTGAATCTTTGTAACTTAGGTGCATCCAAGCTTTTGGTTAACATACTTGCAATCTAATCTTTTGTAGAAGTATGTGATGGAGAGTGTTAATCTCCAAAAGAACAACTTAACCTTGATGTTAGAGCACTCTATATCAAGAACAACTCAAAACCTAAACCAATTTTGGAGGACTAGTACCAGATTACCAATCTTTGCACTAATTGTAAAGAGAGTGATTATTCAGAAAAGTCTGTTGCACTTACTTTACTCATTGAGTGATCAAATGTGTAAAGTTTTCAATGAGACTTTGTATGAGGTGTTGGCTAGTGTTTCTGCACATTTCTCAAGTCAAAATTTCTCAAAAGGTTTAGCAAATCTTGAGATTTACTCCAAACAATTTACCTATGTTTAAAATTGTACTTTTGTACAATAGACTTTGACACCTGCAACTTCTAATGCATAGTTCTCTTAAAGTAGAACCTATTTATTCAAATGCTTTTAACCATAGGTATCTTACCTTTCAACTTAAAGAATTAATGCTTGCTTGCTCAAAACTTTACACTGTGGAAGGAAAACTGACCAAAACATTATCATCAAATTTGCGCCTGCTGTAGTCTTCTTTTCTTTACATTTACACATGTAGATGTTCCTACTCTCAATTATCTTAGCCTGATCACAATTAGGATCTAAAACTTTCTACACTCAACTAAAGACTTAGACCTGTACAAAATCATTTCACAAAAAGATAAACATAGAAGTAGCATTACATATGATTGATGAACTATATTATCATCACTTCTAAAGTGTCTAATGACTCTTAAAACTTTTCTTTTTTCATCTCTCTTACATGCGCCGACTTTCTACTTGTAGATATAGGCATATATGTACAAACACGTAACCATAACAAAAGTATAAGTGAGTTAATTACAAGTTTAGTGTACATGTATATATAAGTCTTCATTCTCTCATTATGCACTAACTTCAAGCTTCATATATTGGTCAGTGCATCATCATTTGACTTCAACCCTTTGTTCAAATCATCAGTTGATGGTTTTCCTACACCAAAAGCTCCCCCTCAATCATCAATTGTGCTTTTCTCCATCTTCTTTATACCTTCCATGTCTTTGAATCTCTGTAGCTTTGGTCCATCCAAGCTTTTGGTTAGCATGTCTACAATCTGATCTTTTGTTAAAGTATGTATAACTTTAATCTTCTTGTCAATCACCTTCTCTCTCAAAAAGTGATACTAAATCTCAATGTGTTTAGTCCTGGCATGAAAAATAGGGTTAGCAACTATATACAATTAACTCATATTATCTCCATGAATAGTAGGGATACTCTGAATGATGTCAAAACTCTTCATGAGAGTCTTCAACCATATGACCTCCTTTCCAGCTTCAACCATACCCTTATACTCTGCTTTTGTAGATGACAAAGCAATTGTATGCTGCTTCTTAGAACACCAAGAGATTAATTTATCTCCCACATAACATAAGTACCCATAGGTTGATCTCCTATCATCAGGATTACGTGCCAAATCTGTATCGCTATATATCTTGATGTTTGTATCTGATATAAACCATAATACAAACCTTACTTGAGTGTACCCTTAATGTATCTTAAGACTCTTTGTCCTGCAACCCAATGTTCTTTCCTAGGATAATGCATGAATTGAGACAACACTCCAACTGCATATGACAAATCAGGCCTAGTTAATGTAGCATAGATTAAACTACCATAGCTCCATTGGAGTATATGCTACCCTGCAATCTTCCATTTTAAACTTGATTAACACGTTCTTCAAATACCTTTCTTGATTCAAATATACTCCATGTTGAGTATATAAGACCTCCATGCCCAAGAAATATGACAAGTCTCCCAAGTCACTAATC
Organism: Ceratopteris richardii; assembly: GCA_020310875.1. Classification (NCBI taxonomy): domain Eukaryota; kingdom Viridiplantae; phylum Streptophyta; class Polypodiopsida; order Polypodiales; family Pteridaceae; genus Ceratopteris; species Ceratopteris richardii. Next base: position 42,966,872 of record CM035408.1, read on the forward strand.
TTGAACCCTTTCTCCATTTGCTTCTTGAGACTTTGTATGCCCTTCTCATCTGTACCTGTAAAAATTATGTCATTAACATATATGCACATGTAAATGAAACCATCATCACTTGCTTTAACAAGCAAGCTACTATCTGCTTTAGACACTTGGAAACCAAGTTCCTTCAAGAACTTGACAAGTCTATAATTCCATGCCCTTGGGGCCTACTTCAAACCATGCAAAGCTCTCTTGAGCTTACATACATACTCAGCGTACCTTTTATCTTTGAACCCTTCTAGTTGCTCCATGAAAACATCATCTGAAATGTAACCATTTAGAAATGCATTCTTCACATCTAATTGACATAGCTTCCATGGTTTACATGTAGAAATAGCTATTAGTGTCCTTGTGGGTGTCATCTTTGCCATAGGACTATAAGTTTCATCATAATCTATACCATATGTCTGAGCATACCCTTTCACAACAAGTCTAGCTTTAAACCTAAACACACTTCCATCTGCATACCTCTTTGTCTTGTAGACCCATTTCCATCCAATGATCTTCTGACTATTTGGTTTAGGAACCAAATCCCATGTCTCATTCTCCAGCAATGCATCATACTCTTCCTCCATAGCTTTCTCCCAATTTCCCTTACCTTTTTCCTCTTCATATTTAGAAGGGTCTTCCTCTCCTTTCACCATATAAGCATAATCTTTGGTGGTAAAAAATAAAGTATCATATACCTTGTAGGTTGCCATTTGTTCCTTGATGATCTTCTAAGTTCTCGACTTCTTGAAGTTTCTCGTTCATCACATTCTACATCAAACCTTGGCCTTTGTTCAACTTCAACTTGTGCTTCATTGTTCTCTTCTTCATCAAATATTTGAACCTTTGATTTACCTTTCTTCTGATTCAAAGTTTCTTCATCACCTGCATGAATATTAATTGTACTTGCATACCAAGTACTTTTCTCATCAAATATAACATCCTTTGACACAATGAATTGCTTTGTGGATGGACTCCAGAACCTATAACCTATCTCTTTATCATCATAGCCAATGAACATATACTTTTCAGCTTTAGGTTCCAATTTATGCCTCAACTAAGATGGCACATATGCATAAGACAAACATCCAAATACTTTACAATGATCGAAGGTAGGTATCTTACCCCACCAAGCTTCATATGGTATCATACCTTGCAAATCTTTACATGGTAGCCTATTAACCAAGTATGTAGTATTTACAGCCTCAGCCCACAAATAATTGGGACAATTCTTTTCTTTCATCATTGATCTTGCAAACTCAACAAGAGTTCTATTTCTCCTTTCTCCTGTACCATTTTGTTGAGGAGTACTTGCAAGAAACTTCCCTTTTTATACCTGCATTCCATAAGTAATCACCGAACGCATTAGAGAAATACTCTCTCCCTCCATCTGACCTTAGTCTCTTCAACTTTTTCCTTGTAATTCTTTCTACATACACATGATAATGTTTAAATGTATTGAACACCTCTGATTTATCTTTGATAACATATATGGTGATCCATCTAGTAGCATCATCAACATAAATCACATAATATCTTGAACCATTAATGCTAAAGTCCTTTGATGGTCCACACACATCTTCAGCTTGAGTCAATATAGAAGACTCTTTGATCTTCACTTTGTCTTTCATAAGTTGCATTCATGATTAAGGTTGAATCTTCTTTTCTGATATGAAGCATAGTTGTAGTAGGTATTATTCTAGGATTGACTTTGGAAGTCTCTACCTACTTTTCTTCCAAAGAAACCTCTACTACCTCTACCTCTGAAATTACCTCTCTAATTTCTATTACCTCTTCCTCTTGAGTTAAAGTTCTGATTATATCCTCCACTATTCTGATTATTATGCCAATATTCATGAGCTAAATGATTAGTCTTACCAAAAATCCGGCAAGATTTGACTCCATCTTTATTGCTTCTACCTTTACCTCTTCCTTTGCCACCTCCTCTTCCTCTTAGGAAGTTAGCTTGCTAGTACTGCCTTCATCTTCATTCAATTGTTGCTTGCTTTTGTTAGTCTTCTTCTTGTCCTTTGAATACATTGCTTGACCTGTACTCTTATCAACATCACCTTTGACATCCTTCTCAAAGGTTAGCATATGTCCTAGCAATTGATTCAAATCACAAGTGAAATGATCTAGTGATGATTCAGTAGACAAAATGAATGGCTTCCATTACTCATCTCCTCTCAAACCTGTGAGGATTTGCCTTAACAATTTATCCTCTTGAATATCTTCATCAAGTGCTCCTAATGCATCAGCAATGTCCTTCATCCTTGTTACATAATCAGAAATGGATTGAGAAGCCTTCTCCTTGAATGTGGTAAACTGTGCCCTCAAAGATGCCTTCCTCGACTTTGTAGTGTTTTGGAAATGCTCTTCGAAAGCTTTCCATATCTCATTTGCACTTTCATGTCCTCTAATGTGAGGTAGCAAGTAATCATTGACCCCCATGTAGATAATGCTCCTTGCTTGAGCATCCTTCTTTATCCATGTCTTCAATTCTATGAGCTTCTCCCTAGTTGGAACACTAGGATCTTTAAATTTTGGTTTTTCTTTTTCACTTGTAATGTATCCTATCAAGTCTTTGCTCATAATATGAGCTTCCATCCTCATAGACCAAGGAGGATAGTTTTCTCTATCCAATTTCTCTATCTCAAGAGAATCTCCCATCCTTTCTTCACCTGTGTATTAAATTCTTCAAGATTTGTGAGGAATAAATGTACCTTTAGTTCGAATGTAGTTCCTTTTGATCTTATTGATAGCTTCAGGCTTCCTTCTCTAGCTTTCACTTGAAACTTTCACCATTTGAATCTTCAAAAGTTGATTTCTGTATGAGTGTAACAGTTGGGGTCCTCCTTTCTTCAATTTTGATAACTCCTACTCTGATACCACTGATGAAGAGTGTTAATCTCCAAAGACACAAGTTATCCTTGATGTTAAAGCACCTGTATATCAAGAACAACTCAAAACCTCAACCAATTTTGGAGGATTAGCGCCAGATTACCAATCTTTGCACTAATTGTGGAGATAGTGATTATTCAGAAAAGTCTGCTACACTTAATTTACTCATTGAGTTATCAAATATGTAATCTTTTCAATGAAACTTTTTATGAGCTCTTTCCAAGTGTTTTCGCACCTTTTCCAAGTCAAAATTTTGCAAAAGGTTTAGTAAATCTTGAGATTTACTCCAAACAATTCACCTATGTCTAAAACTATACTTTTGTACAGTAGACTTTGACATGTGCAACTTCTAATGCATAGTTCTCTTAAATTAGAAATTGTTTATTCAAATGCTTTTAGCCATAGGTAGCTTACCTTCCAACTCAAAGAATGAGTGCTTGCTTGCTCAAAACTTTACACTATGGAAGGAGGACTGACCAAAACATTATCATCAAATTTGCACCTACTACAGTCTTCTTTTCTTTACATTTACACGTAAATGTTCCTACACTCAATTCTCTCAGCTTGATCATAATTAGGATCTCAAAATTTGTATAGAGTTCATCAAAGTATAGACTTAGACTTGTACAAAAGCAGTTCACAGAAGGATAAACACAGAAGTAGCACTGAGCAAAAGCTCTTACAACTTGTTTTTTTCATCTCTCTTACATGCCCCAATTTTCTACTTGTATATATAGGCATATATGTACAAAATCATAACCATAACAAAAGTGTAAGAGAGTTAATTACAAGTTTAGTATACATGTATATACAAGTCTTCATTCTCCGATCATGCACTAGCTTCAAGCTTCATATATTGGTTTTTGCTTCATCATTTGACTTCAAACCTTTGTTCAAATCATCAATTGATGGCCCTCCTGCACCAACAATATGTATGACTTCAATTTCTTTATCAATCACCTTTTCTCTCAAGAAATGATATTGAATCTCAATATGTTTAGTTCTGGCATGAAACACAGGGTTAGTAGCTAGATACAATGAACTCATATTATCTCCATGAATAGTGGGTGTACTCTAAATGATGTCAAAACTCTTCATGAGAGTCTTCAACCATATAACCTCCTTTGCAGCTTCAACCATACCTTTATACTCTACTTCTGTGGATGAAAAAGCAAATGTATGTTGCTTCTTAGAACACCAAGAGATTAACTTATCTCCCACATAACATAGATACCCATAGGTTGATCTCCTATCATCATGATTACCTGCCCAATCTATATCACTATATATCTTGATGGTTGTATCTTATGTGAATCCATAATACATACCTTCTTTGAGTGTACCCTTAATGTATCTTAGCACCCTTTTTCTTGCAATCCAATGTTCTTTCCTAGGACAATGCATGAATTGAGACAACACTCCAAGTACATATGACAAATCAGGCCTAGTTAATGTGGCATAAATTAGACTACCAACCAAACTTTGATATAGCTTCATGTCCTTGAATTCTTCTCCTCCATATCTGCTCAATTTATGATTCATCTCCATTGGAGTAGGTGCTACCTTGCAATCTTCCATTTTAAACCTGATTAAAAAGTTCTTCAAATACGTTACTTAAGTCACATATACTCCATGTTGAGTATATGAAATCTCCATGCCCAAGAAGTATGACATGTCTCCCAAGTCACTAATCTTGAACTCTTTCTCCATTTGCTTCTTAAGACTTTGTATGCCCTTCTCATCTGTACCTGTAAGAATTATGTCATCAACATATATGCACATGTAAATGAACCCATCATCACTTGCTTTAACAAGCAAGCTACTAAATGCTTTAGACACTTGGAAACCAAGCCCCTTCAAGAACTTCACAAGTCTATAATTTCATGCCCTTGGGGCCTGCTTCAAACCATACTATAAGCTCTCTTGAGCTTACATACATACTCTGAATAGCATTTATCCTTGAAACCTTCTAGTTGAGCATCATCTCAAATGTAACCATTTAGAAAAGCATTTTTCACATCTTATTGACATAGTTTCCAACCTTTACATGCAGCAATAGCTATGAGAGTCCTTATAGTTGTCATTTTTGCCACAAGACTGTAAGTCTCATCATGATCTACACCATATTTCTGAGCATACCCTTTCACAACAAGTCTAGCTTTATACCTAGACACACTTCCATCTGCACACCTCTTTGTCTTGTAGACCAATTTGCATCCAATGATCTTCTATTTATTTGGTTTAGGAACTAAATCCCATGTCTCATTCTCCATCAATGCATCATACTCATCCTGCATAGCTTTCTCCCAATTTTCCTTACCTTTTGCCTCATCATATGTAGAAGGATCTTCTTCCACTTTCACCATGTAAGCATAATCCTTAGTAGTAAAAAATGAAGTATCATAGCTATACCTTGTAGGTTGCCATTTGTGCCTTGAGGATCTTCTCAATTCTCCACTTCTTGAAGTTTCTGGTTCATCACATTTTCGATCAAACCTTGGCATTTCTTCAACTTCAACTAGTACTTCATTGTTCTCTTCTTCATCAAATATTCGAACCTTTGATTTACCTTTCTTTTGGTTCAATGTTTCTTCATCACCTGCATGAATAATAATTGTACCTGCATAGCAAGTACCTTGCTCATCAAATGTAACATCCTTTGACACAAGGAATTGCTTTGTTGATGGACTCCATAACCTATAACCCATCTGCTTATCATCATAACCAATGCACACATATTTTCAGCTTTAGGTTCCAATTTATGCCTTAACTGAGATGGTACATATGCATAAGACAAACATCCAAACTCTAAGGTAGGTCTCTTACCCCACCAAGGTTCATATGGTGTCATACCCTGCAAAGCTTTACATGGTATCCTATTAACCAAGTATGTAGTTGTATTTATAGCCTCAACCCACAAATAATTGGGGCAATTCTTTTCCTTCATCATTGACCTTGCAAACTCAACAAGAGTTCTATTTCTCCTTTCTGCTACACCATTTTGTTGAGGAGAGTACTTGCACGTAAATTCCCTTTTATACCTCCATTCCATAAGTAATCAGTGAACTCATTAGAGAAATACTATCCCCCTCCATCAACTTTTTCCCCGTGATTCTTTGTTCATACTCATGATAATTTCTTGAACCATTAATGCTAAAGTCCTTTGATGGACCCCACACATCTGTATGCACCAATTCAAGCTTCTCTGAATACATGAAACCATGCTTATTATATGATTGCTTATGAGCCTTACCTAATTGACATGCTTCGCATTTGTAGGTCATGTGTTGACCTGCAACATTAGGTAATCCAAGCACTGAACCATTATTAATCATATCCTTAATACCTCTTTCATTGAAATGTCCAAGTCTTTTGTGCCAAAGATCTAACTCAGAGATCTTATGTCCTCCATAAGTGAACAAGGCATGACCAACATTGCCTTGAATCTTCAATGTAAAGAGCCTTCCTTCTTTCTTCCCTGAAACAATTTGTTTATACCCATTGCTAGGTTCTTCCACAAAATCTCCATCATTAGTGAGACTTACTTCATAACCTTTATCTACGATTTGCCCTACACTTATCACATTCTTTGGAATTGTAGGAACATACAAAACCTTACTCAAAAGAGTGCTTCCATGATTCGCCTTTACTTATCCAATGGACTTCACATTTTGGTTTGTGTTATCACCCGTTTGAACTACATGATTACTCACCTTATTCTCCAAACCAGTCATCAAAGCTATATTGCCACTCAGGTGATTGCTACACCCTGAGACAATGTAGAAGACTCTTTGATCTTCACTTTGTCTTTCACAAGTTGCATTCATAATTAAGGTTGAATCCCCTTTCTGATCTGAAGCATAGTTGTAGTAGGTATTGATGTAGAATTGACTTTGAAAGCCTCTACCTCCATTTCTTCCAAAGAAACCTCTACTACCTCTACCTCAAAAATTACCTCTCTGATTTCTACCACCTCTTCCTCTTGAATTGAAGTTCTGATTCTATCCTCCACCATTTTGATTATTATGCCAACATTCATGAGCTAAATGATTAGTCTTACCACAAATCCAGTAAACTTTGACATCATCTTTATTACTTCTGCCTCTTCCTCTTCCTTTGCCACCTCCTCTTCCTCTTAGGAAGTTAGCTTGACTAGTAGTGCCTTCATCTTCATTCAATTATTGCTTGCCTTTGTTAGTTTTCTTCTTGTCCATTGAATACATTGCCTGACCTGTACTCTTATCAGCATCACCTTTGATATCCTGCTCAAAGGTTAGCATATGTCATAGCAATTGATTCAAATCAGGAATGAAATGATCTAGTGAAAATTCAATGGATAGAATGAAAGGCTTCCACTTCTCACTTCCTCTCAAACTTGTAAAAACTAGTCTTACCAATTTGTCCTCTTCAATATCTTCATCAAATACTCCTAATGCATCTGCAATGTCCTTCATTCTTGTTACATAATCAGAAATAGATTGAGAAGCCTTCTTCTTGAATGTGGTGAATTCTGCCCATAAAGATGCCTTCCTTGACTTTGTAGTACTTTGGAAATGCTCCTTCAAATCATTCCATATGTCACTTACACTTTCAAGTCCTCTAATATGAGGTAGCAAGTAATCATTGACTCCCATGTATATAATGCTCCTTGCTTGAGCATCCTTCTTCATCCATGTCTTCACATTTGAGATCTCTTCCCTAGTTGGAGCACTAGGATCCCTAATTCTAGTTTTTCTTGTTCACTTGTAATATATCCTATCAGGTCTTTTCTCATAAGATGAGCTTCCATCCTCATTGACCAAGCATGCTAGTTTTCTCTATCCAATTTCTCTATCTAAAGAGAATCTCCCATCCTTTATTCACCTATGCAATAAATTCTTCAAGCTTTGTGAATAATGAATGTACCTTTACTTCAAATGTAGTTCATTTTGATCTTCTTGATAGCTTCAGGCCTCCTTCTCTAGCTTTCACTTCAACCTTTCACCTTTTGAATCTTCAAGGATTGATTTTTGTATATCTGCAACAGTCAAGGTCCTCCTTTCTTCAAATCTGATGACTTCTACTCTGATACCACTGATGGAGAGTGTTAATCTCCAAAATAAAAAGTTATCCTTGATGTTAGAGCACCTCTATATCAAGAGCAACTCAAAACCTCAACCAATTTTGGAACACTAATGTCAAATTATCAAGCTTTGAACTAGCTGTGAAGAAACTGATTATTCAAAAAAGTCTACCACACTTAATTCATTCATTGACTAATCAAAGGTGTAAATTTTTCAATGAAATTTTATACAAGGTTTCTTCTAAAGTTTTTGCACCTTTTCCAAGTTAAATCTCTCCAAAAGAGTTAATAGATCGTGAGATTTGCTCCAATGTACCTATGTTTGAAAATATTCTTTTGTGTAGTCGACTTTGACACTTGCAACTGCTAATGCATGATTCTCCCAAACTAAACCTTGTTTATTCATTTTAGCCACAAGTACCTTACCTTTCAACTTAAAGAATGAGTGCTTACTTGCTCAAAACTTTACACTATAGAGGGAGATCTGATCAAAACATTGACCACCGAGATTGCAGTTGTTCCTACCTTCACTTCTTCACATTTACAAATGTAAATGTTCCTATCTTCCATTCTCTTAGCCTCATTACAATTAGACTCTCAAATCTTGATTATAGATGCATTAACTATAGACTTATACATCTACAAAAGGATTTATGAAATGATCAAGCACAGAAGGAGAAATGGAGAAAAGATCACGACTCAAATTTCAGAAGTTTTCTTCTATTCTCATGAAAACAACTGATTTGATGAATCTCATTCATTCATCACATACATTCTTCTTCTACTTATCTATACTTGGTCTATATCTTTCCTCTCTTTACGTCTCGACTCTATACTTGTATATATAGGCATATATGTACAAACGTGTCACCATTACAAGTGAACTAATTATAAGCTTAATGTACATGTATATACAAAGTCTTTATCTTCTAACCATGCACTAATCTCCAAGCCTCAGTTGATTGTCTTGCACCAACAACTAAGAGTATTGTAATGTCTAATTCAAGTCACATGGAGGAGTTAGCAGAATCAGTGGCCAAAAAATTAGGAGTACACGGACATAGAAACTATCAAAACCCCCCAATGAGAATGCCCATGTTGCGAAGATGTAACTAGGCATGCAACAACCTTACCCTTACAATAGAAACCCACCCCAAGGACCTAACCTGTACTGTCATATTGAGTAGAAATATAACAACCACACTACTGAAAATTGCCCATTGAATAAACAACCAAGACCAATGACTCAACCCCAATACAGACCTTATGCATATCCTCCTAGAGAGCAAGGTAGAGAGATTACTAGATATAACTCCTATCCGGGATCACAAGGTGCATCTAGGCCATATGACCAAGGAGGATATGGACAACCACAACTATTGTTAGGACAACAACCACCCCACCCACAGAATGTAGTGCCAGTCAAATACACTAAACCAGAGGAAAACATGGAAAGAGCCATAGTTCCCGCTACACCTTTAACTAACACAAAGGCTACAAATCAAGGATATGAACAGACCCAGGGAGAATACTTTCTTATAAGGCCAACCTGGTAGAATATGACCAAACATACGAACAACAATATTACGGTTATGAAGAATATGACAACTCTTATGGGCCAAAATATGCAAACCTCATGTACCCTGCACCTAAAGCACAATTCCTAGTGAGACCACCTATTAGACCACCTACACTAAGGGGACCATGCTACAGATGCGGCAAAGATCACTTCATACGAGAATGCACATTGCCATATAACCCACCACCTCCTAGAACATGGGAAGGGTATTGCAACAATTGTGGCAAGGAGCATCTGTTTAGAGATTGCCCAAAAAACCCCATCAAGGTTCATAACACCACCCAGATTAATGTGATAGAAGTTATTGAATCATCTGGAAGTGATAAAGAATACAGAGTACCATTAAAAGCCATTACTCGAGCTCAAGCCAAAGGACAAGCAGTAAAAGAACGAGAGTCTAAACCCGAAATGGATAAAAATGTAGAGCCCAAGATACAGATAGTCGATGATTTAGAAGACTTACGAGAAACTAACCAAACAAAGAATACACAAAGTTGGAAGACTAGAAGAGAAAAACTCAGGATGAAATGGCTAAAGAAGAAAAATAAAGAGAATGATAAATATGTGAAAGAAAGTAAGAAACCTCATAAACAAGAAGGGCAAGGAAACACTTATCAGAAGACCCAAACATAGAAGCCATACAAACCAGAATCTATTCTAGTTGACCCAACACCAGAAGACTTGGATATGTGGTTAAAAGCTTATCAATCTAGAATCCCGATAGGACCAAGCATAGAACAACATGAAAAACTCTACCCACAAGGGGAGCTAGAAAAGGAGAGATTCGAATATGCAAGAAGCTCATTGAGATAGCTCAGATCACACTATAGATACTACCCCAATCCTTCTAGAGACTAGGATACCTGAGAGCTAGTTCAATGAATGTCTCGAGAATAACAGTAAAAAACAAGTAAGAATACCAAAAGAGGAACATAGTAAAGAGGAACAACAGAGTAAACAAGTCAAATAGATTTTTTTAATTCTAGAGCTAGAAGCCGATTGGCCACAAGACTTGTGGGCCAAGATCCAGGGAAAATGATGGAAAAAGAAAGAGAGTTTAACACCACCCTTTGAAGAACTAGACATAGGGGAAACCCAACGGATACCAAACTTAGAAGAAGTGTATGAAGATGTTTCTATGTTAGACAGAGATAGGGAAGAATCAAATAACATTTCCACATTATCAAATTATATGGGAGAATAGAAGAGAGGTTCTATAGTTTTTCATGCTCCCATGATCAAAGGCAAGGAAGAAAGGTCTCAAGATCACACAACTTAGCAGAGTTCAAGAAGACTAAGGTGCAATGCCTCTTGACACTAGAAGAACTAATACGAGCCAAACCCCAATTGTGGAAGCAATTAGTTGGACAATTGAGAATAAAAACTAGAGAGCCTATGAAGGAAAAGAGAGAAGTTAAAGTTCCATCAACCATTCAAATCCCAGTTGATAAAGTTGGAGAATTTAGTGAGGGAGATGAGGGAAATACTTGTTTACCCATCACTTTTAATAGATATATGACCAAAGCCATCTTATACACAGGAGCTGGTGTAGGCATAGCTACCAAAGAAATTTGGTATGAATAGGGAAAACAAGCCCTATGACCAACATGCATGAAGCTTCAATTAGAAGACGGCCACATGGAAAGACCACTAGGAATACTGGAGAAACTTAAACTGACTACCTGCAAAGTAGAGTTCAAACATACTTTGGCTATATGTCAATTTGAAAAAGCCAATAACTATGAAATGATATTAGGACGACCTTTTAGGAGACAACTCCGAGTAGTACAAGATTGGGGAAGAGATGCATTTATTTACAACACCAAGGGACAACCACAAAGATAAATTTACATACCTTTTCATATAGGGATGTGGTCCCAGTACCATGGAATCCCATACCTAAAGAAGAGGATGATTTGTCAATTCACAGTGCAGGATCAAGTGACCAATCCTGGATGCACGAAGATGCTCAATTATGGATGTGCAAAGAGGCAAAACGAGAAGAAAAAAAAACTTAATTATGGCCTATTGGACATCAAAATTACCGACCCATAGATGATCTAGTGTATATGCCACAAATTTTCCCAGATGAGGCTTTTGAACCACATGGATAGACGGAGATCTTAGCAACCCTAGATTTGTGTGTTAATGAAGAAGTGTTAACCATGAACAAGTGTGTAGATGAAGAAGGATATGATGTAAGTCTCTACATGGTAATCCTTCAAGAAATGGAAGCAGGAGAATTACTACAAAACAAATGGAGTGAGGACTATGAAAGTATAGAAATGGAACCAGACTTGGATTCAGAGGAACGGTATTTAGAAGAAATCCAAGCAAACAACAAAGAGGAAACACCCAAGGTGTTAGTGATAGATGCAATGTAGACAAAACAGGACAATGAGGAAACATTAGATAAGATAGAGCAACCACCAGATCTTTTTGAAGTGCTAGGGCACTTCAAAAGATACGAAGTAGAAGAGAGGAAGATAGCTATTCAAAGGCCCAAACGTGAAGCCAAAGAAGGAGAAGCTCACGATAATAAGGAACAAACTAAGAAAGTGCTAGTGAGCATGGAAGAAGGAGAAGAGAAATGCACTTATATTGGAAAAGATGTAACACTTGAAGAGGAAAAAGAATTCATAGCACTAATCAAAGAATACCAAGATGTATTTGCATGGACCTGCAAAGATCTCAAGGGAGTAGATCCATCCATTTGCTCCCATAGAATCCCAATGACACCTGACGCAAAACCTTCAAAACAACGCCCATATACCTACAATGATGTTTATTCGACAAAGATTAAAGAAGAGATAGACAAACTATTAGTAGCCAGATTCATTTATGAAATAGAGCACACAGAATGGGTGTCACCTTTAGTGATAGTACCAAAGAAGAATGGAAAAATAAGAGTTTATGTTAACCTAAAGAAAGTAAATGCAACTACTATCTGTGATAGCTACCCATTACCAATTACCGACCATCTTTTGGAAAGAGTTGTAGGCAAGGAAGTCTACAGCTTCTTAGATGGGTTTTCAAGTGAAAACCAAGTAGCCATCGCTACCAAGGACCAACATAAGACAACTTTTGCTACTGAATGGAGAGTATATGCTTTTCGAGTGATGCCATTCAGGCTCACCAACGCCCCCGCAACTTTCCAACGACTGATGTGTCATGTGTTCAAGGAATTTTTAAGGAAGAGCATGGAAGTATATGTAGATGCTTTTTGTACATATTCCAATCAGAGAAGTGAGCATATCCCAAAAATAAGGAGAATATTCAAAAAATATCGACAATATCGAGTTTTCTTGAACCCAAAGAAGTGTGTCTTTATGGTGAGACAAGGAAAGATCTTAGGACACATTGTATCTAAGAATGGAATTTCCACAGACAAAGATAAGATTAAGGTAATCCTAGACTTACCTAGGCCTAAAAATGCGAAGGAAGTGCAAGCCTTTATGGGTCATTGTGGTTACTTGCTACTATTGTAGATTTATCCACATGTATGCCATAATCGCTAAACTGCTATATGGGTTATTGACTCAATTCACATGGACTGAAGATTGCGAAAGGCATTTAATGAATTGAAATGACGATTAAGCACAACACCTATATTGAAGATACCCACTTGGAATAGACCATTCCATATCCATGTGCATGTGTCTAATTATGAAAAAGGATGCATATTAGCTCAATCAGAGGACGAAGGAAAATTAGATCATCCGATTGTATGTGCAAGTAGACAACTAAACCAAGTACAGAGAAACTACACCACCACAAAAAGGGAAGGCTTAGGAATGGTGTACACACTCAAGAAATTTAGAGATTACCCCCTAGCTAAAAAATTCAAGTTCTTTATCGACCATCAGGCCTTATTGTATCTAGTCAATAAGCCTTGTAATACGAAAAGGCTAGTGAGATGGTTTCTATTACTGATGGAGTTTCATTTTGAAGTAGTGGTCAAAAAAGGGAATACTCATGTGAGAGCACATCATCTGTCTTGAATGACACATGGAGAACCACCCAACAGAGTGGTTAACGATCTCCAAGACACATACGTATTCAACCTAGAAGTATGTCCGGAGTGGGCGGAAAATCTGATTCCAATACTCACACATGGACCACACCATAAAATTAACAAAGATATCAAGAAATAATTTTGCAATCATGAAATTTACACATTGTGGTAGGAAGTTTGTATTCCAAAGAGCCAAATGGTGTATTACTAAGATGTGTTGAATAGGCAGAACAAAAGAACCTAATCGAGCAAGCTCATGTAAATCAATGGAAGATTCATAAAGGAGACCCTGGAATATTAAGAGAATTGAGAAGATTGGGAGTATACTAGCAAGACATGCCAAAGGACGTACATGAAGACATTAGCAGTTGCCAAGAATGCCAGGAAAATACTCCCGAGGACCATGCATCATTACAATGCTCTATAATAGCACGAGACTGGAGTAGGGCATTGGTTAAGTTCTTGAAAACATGTGAGCATGAGGAAGGAGTTAATCTAGCAAGGAAGTGAACTCTAGAATAAATGAGCAAAGAATACACCATAATTGGAAAACAATTATTTAAAAGGGGAAAGGACAATCAGCTATGACTATGTGTCCATGAAGGAGAATATTTACACATCCTAGAGATGGCACATGCAAGTGCCACACGAGGACATTTTTCAACTGAAAGAACTATAAAACTATTCTCTTTGCAGGGTTGTGGTGGCCAACTCTCCATATGGATGTTGACATGTATGTACAAATTGGTGAGGTGTGCCAAAGAACCAAGTATCCTATCACAAGAGATGATATGCCTTTAAGAACCATGATTTGTGCAAGAACCTTTTCAAAATGGGGCATTGATTTCATAGGACCTATTAATCCTCTAGCCAAGGGGTCACATGTGGACTACATAATAGTGGCAATGGATTATCTAACAAAATGGGTGGAAGCAAAAGCAACAAGGAAGAATGACGTGCAAACTACAGCTAAGTTTCTCTTTGAGAACATCTTTACTCGCTTTGGATTACCGATAGAGATAGTAAGTGATAGGGGAACACCCTTCATCAATGAAGTATTAGAATCACTAATGAATGAGTTCCTTGTGATTCATAAAAAGCCAATCCCCTACCACCCTCAAGCTAATGGGAAGGTGGAGCATTCCAATAGGGTATTATGCACAGTGTTGACCAAAATAGCCAACAACAGGAGATCTGATTGGGACAAACAATTGCATCATGCAATTTGGGTCTTCCGTGTGGTTTACAAGACACCCATAGGAACTACCCCCATTTAATTTAGTATATGGACAGAATGTAATTCTACCAATTGAATTTTTAATGCCTACCCTACGTGTGGCACAACATTATGATTAGATCGGCCATGAACTATCCTAGCAATTGGAGCAAATTGAGAAATTTCATCAAACAAGATTACAAGCAGTAGCAGGAATTTATGCGGCAAAAAGGAGGCATAAATAATATTATGATGCACATAGCAAAGATAAAGGCTTAAATAAAGGAGATTTGGTCCTAGTATATACATTGAAACCACATGCCAAGAAATTGCAACAACAAGGATATGGACCATTATTGATAAATCGAATCTCAACAAGTGGAGGAGTGAACTTAGCTACACTGGACAGGGACGTACTTCCCAACTATATTAGTGGCTGTATTGAGTGAAAGGCTATATGGAACCATTAACAGACCAAATGTTAGCATGACTTTTGGGAGTGCATAATCAAAAGAAGGAAGAAGAAAGGATTAGAGAAGAAGCTCGACAGGAAGCCCTGGAGTGTATCAGCAAACAAAAAGAGGGGATGTGACAAAGGGATGAAGGATATCTACAGGGAGAGGAACCTATACCCATGGCCAACTACCAAGTCAATAATACAAGCAATGTGAGCTATAGCATCTCCTGACCATACTTAAACCTAGGGATTAGAAACACGGAATATCTATTAGTGGATGCTTTAATTGACACAGGAGCGGCACTAAGTTGCATACAAACGTCATTAATCACTCATCTCGAAACAACCTTGAATCCTACTAAAGCATGTATGATAGGAATATGAGGTCAAATCATCAAATGTGTAGGATAAACCCTAATGTTCCTTCACCTAGGAAACTCCTCTATGGAACAAAGACTATTGGTCTGCAACGATGAAGACATTATCAAAAATCTTATCCTAGGACAAGATTGGATCTTTGAGAATGAAGTCAGCATACATCTTGCACAGGATACATATCCGCCAAGGTAGGGCATAAAGAAGTCTTTAGTTTACTGGAAGATAGGTCATCACAAAGCCATAATGTCATCATTCCTAAGGAAGAGAACTCAAAAAAAGAAATAGAAGAAGATTTAGGAAAGAGTGTGTCTTACGAGTGCTCTAGTCTAGAACTACCTGCAAATAAGGAAATATTGCATGATTGTGTGACCACTTCTCTTGTGAAACCTAAGTCTGAGAGAAATAGTGAGGACATTTCTTCCCAACCTATCAACACTATAAGAAGGAAACTGCCATGGAGGGCAATTGTACGAACATCACATCTATTCAATACGTGACTACAATGGGTATAAAAGGATTGATTGACTCAACAAGCTAATACAACGTTGGAACAGATCAATCATTTGGTAGAAACGTAGCCAAACAACCACTGTTCTCAGTTGCAAAGAGATAAACCAAAACTTCTTCATTATGGCTTCCCAAATCATTGATAGAGGCCCAGAGGTCTCAGCAACGCATATGGATCGCAAAAGCAATCTGACAGGTAGCAAATCAAGAGATAGAAAAACTCAATGAGATTTCATACGACATATAAATTTCAGCCCACCAACAACTATGAATCAAAGCCCACACAAAGAGGAAATCAACAAGCAAAAATGCAAGCAACAAAGGGAATCAAGTTGATATGGAGAACCAAAAAGCAACAAGGAATTGAAGAATAGATTCAAGAGGACTCTACTTGCACTCATGAAGAATCCATTGCATCCAAAGTGTGCATGACAGGGCCAAATTACAAGGCCATGCATTCGACACATAGTCTCTTCAATAAAAATAGTGGTGCACATTTCCAAAATCGGAATAGGACTTAGCTTCTACTGTCCTAGGAATGACCATGCAGTGTAAATAAATAAATGCTTTGGCTATCATTAATCTCATATTTTCTTTGAGGATTAAAATTAAAGAAAAGTGTGGTAAGATACATTACTTACTTATGCAAGGGGGGACAGAGTGGCAAAAAAAATGACATGTTAATGAACCACACATTAACACTTGGAATTGGGTTCTATAGTAACTGGTTCTCTACTTTATTATGAGTGTAGATCGCTTCCAAATATTTTGAAGCAACAATTCAAGAGGAAGTACTCAAATTTCCATTGCAAAGTGTAACAAAAGTTAAAGGACATTGGTTCAGAGAAGACAAGCTAGTAGGAGAGCACTTGTTTTTGGTAACAATCAAAATAATGGATACTGATCACACATTCCTTATGATGTCCCAAGACTTCAGGGTCTTACATGAGCTTCCAACAACAATGGATGTAATGACAAAAGCAGGCATTGATTAGTATTTTGAGTTACCAATATGTAAGCCGAATTTCCAAAGATGTGCTGGAATTAATGTTGTACATACTGGAACTATGGAACCATGGACCTGTGACATGAGCCTAAGGGCCTACCTCACTTCCAACATTTGGTATCAGAGCACTAAGGTTTTGGTTTCATAACTTTAGGTCTTTGGCATCAATGCATTAGGGCTCATTCATATCTCAGGTTCCCAAAATTTCAGATTTACAACATATGATTTGAAAGCATCTTCTAATATTTGACATTTGACATACACACTTAATCTAAATGAGTAGAGATTTGAGAATTAGACATTTCTGTTACATGTGCATTCATCCGTGTGGAGTATGAAGTTGATGATCTGTTAGCAGCCGAATATTTTTGGAAGAGTATGCAAATACTTTACAAAAGTATTGTTTGAAGACCCAGACTTGATGAAGAGAAGACTACTTCAAATTCTAGGAAAACAATGGTTTAGAGAAGATGAAGGAATCAGATCAACATCAAATCACAGGTATCACTTTTTACTATTAGATTATCATTTGCAGGTCATATCTTAGAAGAGCAGTTATGAAGAGATTTGAAGAAATACAAGGAATGCTTTTATACGCTTTCATCATTTGAAAGTTAAAGGCTACATCAAAACAGGTATCTAGAGGTTTTTCTAGAGAGTTTTGAGAGATCTCTTTCATGGCAAGAAAGTTCATCTAAGAAGACAAGTGCAGAGATGAGATGAGTTTTGTTTTCAGCCAATTTTTTTTGTAAGTTGGTTGGATATCAAGGTACAAATGTATCTAGAGAGGTATCTCTAGAAGGGTAATTCATCATTCAGACAAAAGATTGGTGAATTTAGTCGTTTCAGACATTTGAAGCAGAATTTTGATTCAGAGATATGAGGAGATGATAAAACATGTTTCTATATTCAACTTCCATTTATATACCATGTTTGTTTTATCTCTTACTCTTAGCACTAGAGGAAGAGAAAAAGTTCATTTGAAGAAGTCAAGAGTGTTTGCTACTTCAAGATGAAGAGAACAACAGGTATGGAAGAGAAATTTGAAAATGTTGACATCATCAGGTGGAAGAAAGATGCAAAAGAAGAAAGTCCATCATTTCCAAAAGAAAAGTAAGGCTTCCTTTTCTCATATATTATTTTCCATATACTTTTCCTATTTTATCTTCTACATCCAAAGACAATCTACGAGAACATCTTGTTTAAAGAAGAAGTAGTTTCTTGTTTTGCATTACACTTGGTCATGATTTAGTAGATTTGACAAAGAATTTCATTGAGAGAAACAAAAGCACTCATATGTGTATGAGTTATGTTGAAGCTTTTAAAGCAGGCAGCTTATATGTTCCCTCAAAGAATTCTTGGAGTGTCAATACAGAGCTACTTGGTATATGACAAGTTGCAGAAAAGTATATTTCTTCTTTATCTAACTCTCGAGATAAAAGAGTTTTTTGTAGCAGATGTTGAAGACTTGGGTTGAGGTTTTATGTTTGGAAAAGGTTACCTCATATTCAGTATTTTCAGAAGACTTTAGAAAATTCAAAAGCTTGTTGATGTACCAGTTAGTTGAAGAATCTACTTTTTATGATTGTCTAGATTTTTGGATACTTGCTTTGTATTCAAAAAGGTGTTCCATCATATCCTATCACTTGATTAAGATGTGAAGTTAGCCAAAAGAAAGTCAAGCAGGTACTATCACATTTCACCCGGGTAAAATATGAAAGTTATGAAGTATCAACTTGCAGCTTTTGGAGTTCTCAAGGTGAGAAGTTTGTCCACTTATATTTCAAGTAGGAATTGCATATTCTTGGAAGGATTTGTTTGAAGAAAAGTTTTACAACTTTTTAAGAAGCATGGACACTTGGAGACATTCAGGAAGTAAATCAAACATTCAGTCATGAAGGTTTGATGACAGTAGATTCTACACAGGAGAGATCATTGATCTTGAATAGATCTTGTATGATCTTGACTATTTATGATTTAGTTATTTATCCTTTGTTTTATAAGATTCTTAGCATTGGAAGAAGTAAGTCAAAGATTCAGATTCTATCAGATTTGTGTTACAGAGATAGAAGAAGATACTTGTTATGTTACAAAAGGTTATGAATCCTAAAATGCTTTCAGCAAGGTTTTGTTATGTTAGGATTAGCTAACCTTATTCTACATTTTGGAAAGCTAAGGAATGACATGGAAAGCTATTGGCATGTGTACAGTGCTAATAAAAAGGGTCCAGAGATTTTGTTTCAGATATAGGTATTGATCCCTGAAGATCAGATTTATTGAAAGAAGGAAGACGTTCCACATTTCATAAAGTCTGATATACTTTGAAGAATTTTGGATATTAGTGTTAAGTCATCCAAGGGGGTGATGAAACATGAAGACTTATTTTCAGCCATATGTAAAAGAATGCAAAGTCATACCTACAGGTATTCCTATTTCAGGTATTCCTATATTTCCTTTGTCAGGTTCTCTTTATGTTCCAGCTTTGAAAGAAGAAGGAAGAAGAAGAATATTTGGAGAAAGTTCTTGTTAGGATGTTCCTGTTCAGGAGAAGGTTCCAGAATTCTATTTGAAGAGAAGCTTGATATTTCAGAAAGGTATATTTCAAAAGTGTGCACATATATGTTTATACCAAGTTCTGAAGGAAAGAGGTATGAAGGATTTAAAGGATGAAGACATGATGACATCATAGATTTTTTGACTCATATTTCA
This sequence comes from Ceratopteris richardii, assembly GCA_020310875.1. Taxonomy (NCBI): domain Eukaryota; kingdom Viridiplantae; phylum Streptophyta; class Polypodiopsida; order Polypodiales; family Pteridaceae; genus Ceratopteris; species Ceratopteris richardii. The sequence continues at coordinate 42,986,726 of CM035408.1, forward strand.
GTTGATTTCAATTGAGATGAGTTGACATGACTTGAGTACAGTCAGAGATGAACCATCAGTGTTCATAATACACTAAGTTGTGAGTTGTCAGCCACAGGTTCCAGGATTCACTTCCTGATTTTTGTTTAGTGTATTTACATGACGCAGCAGAAGTACGTTGAGAAACCTTTTTGGAAGGTAAATGCAAATATATGGATCCTAGTGTATGTTTTCACGTTTTTGAAAACAGGAGATAGCAGGTTCAGAGACAGTTCATGCTATATCTCTATCCTAGTTCTTCGAATGTGCAGCATTTGCAGATTTCTGCTTACTAGTAGAAGAGCTCCATTTTCCTTTGCCCTTCTGACTAGCCAGGAAAGCTTGATCTGCAACACGCATAATGGACCTGTTCTGCCTGGACTGATCTTCCTGCAACAGAACAGAGACTAAATCCTCAAATGATAAGGCATTCGGATTGCCTTTCATCATCAACCGAAGAGTAGAAGCAAAACTCTAATATGAATCAGGAAGACCATTCAGAACGGTCTGCACAAGTGAGATATCTGGTATAACCTCATCAGCAGAAATCAACTGTTCCTTCAAATCTTTGATCTTTGTTAGGAAACTGTCCATAGAATCACCTTCATTCATGTGCTCACTCTCCAACTGTTTTCGGAGGTAAGCAACACGAGCCTCATTCCTAGCTTGGTACAATGTGGTAAGTGTATCCCAAGTATCCCTAGTTGTTCTGCAAGAGCGAATATGAGGAATAATGGCACGTTTGACAGACAAAGCTATCAATGCATGTGCCTGGGCATCTCTACCATCCCAACGAATTTCCTCTGTAGTAGGTGCAACAGAAACAGCAGCACGAACAAGAATCTACGGAATATCATCTTCGACACCATCTTCATCAACTCCAGCACTTGTATTTGCAGTACTTGTCGTTACAGGTGTAACAGGACGTCTTTCAACACCCTGCACAATGTTCCACAATCCTTTTGCAACCAAAACATGTCGCATTATATAAGCCCATAATGGGTAGTTGGTACCATCCAACTTATCCTCAACAGCCAACATACGGAATACATCACTGCTTTCAGCCATGGCCGGTGACTAAAATACCTTGATGCAGAAAATTGACTGTATCTCAAAAAGTTGAACAGAACTACCCAGACGAGTTCTGCTAGACCTGTAGCAGACTTCGAGATGCTTAACCTGGCGAACAGAAACTGGTATATACCTTTGGCACAAAAAGACGAAATAGCCTGCACAAGCGCTGCGATAGTGCGTTCAAAGGCCGAAACGAGCTCAGATCGCGATTTCGGCACCAGACAGCAAAGCTGTTTTGATCTCAAAAACACCCTGAGTATGCTCACCAAATTTCGTGCGAATCTGAGACTGCAAACGGAGGAGTGTCGACGGCGCCCTAGATGAAGCGACGATGTGCTCTGATACCAATTGTTGGAGTTAGACGTCTGCGGAAGCACGCGAACAGCACAAGGAAGAAGAAGAAGCTTGGAGCACAACACACAATACTGAATGTATTACTAGAGAATGTACAAAGATAAGTAGCCCATTAGGGCAATAGGCGTATATACAAGCCGGGGGAAAAAACCTCCTAAAGAGGGAAAAAAGTGCCCGGCGGTCCTAGTGCGTTCACACACATCACTACCTAAATATATCAACATTGTTCAACTTCTTGAGATACAATCAATTTTTTGCATCAAGGTATTTTAGTCACCGACCATGGCTGAAAGCAGTGATGTATTCCGTATGTTGGCTGTTGAGGATAAGTTGGATGGTACCAACTACCCATTATGGGCTTATATGATGTGACATGTTTTGGTTGCAAAAGGATTGTGGAACATTGTGCAGGGTGTTGAAAGACGTCCTGTTACACCTGTAACGACAAGTACTGCAAATACAGGTGCTGGAGCTGATGAAGATGGTGTCGAAGATGATATTCCACAAATTCTTGTTCGTGCTGCTATTTCTGTTGCACCTACGGCATAGAAAATTCATTGGGATGGCAGAGATGCCCAGGCACATGCATTGATAGCTTTGTCTATCAAACGTGCCATTATTCCTCATATTCGCTCTTGTAGAATAGCTAGGGATGCTTGGGATACACTTACCAGATTGTACCAAGCTAGGAATGAGGCTCGTGTTGCTTACCTCCGAAAACAGTTAGAGAGTGAGCATATGAATGAAGGTGATTCTATGGATAGTTTCCTGACAAAGATCAAAGATTTGAAGGAACATTTGATTTCTGCTGATGAGGTTATACCAGATAGCTCACTTGTCTAGACCGTTCTGAATGGTCTTCCTGATTCATATCAGAGTTTTGCTTCTACTCTTTGGTTGATAATGAAAGGCAATCCGAATGCCTTATCATTTGAGGAGTTAGTCTCTATTCTGTTGCAGGAAGATTACTCCAGGTAGAACAGGTCCATTATGCGTGTTGCACATCAAGCTTTCCTGGCTAGTCAGAAGGGCAAAGGAAAATGGAGCTCTTCTACTAGTAAGCAGAAATCTACAAATGCTGCACATTCGAAGAACCACGATAAAGATGAGAAGAAATCAGAAAAGCAAAAATTGTTTTGCAAGTACTGTAAAGGGAATGATCATATCATAAAGAACTGTCCAAAACTGGCTGCAAAAGAGGCAAAGAAAAAGGAGGCTGGATTGGTTGTTGCAGAAGCCTCTACACCAAAAACAAAGTCTGCTAATCTTGTGCAAGAAGAAGAATGGGTGTTTACTACTGTTTGCATTCTTGACCCATCTTCTCATGCGCAGTGCATGTCTGTAGTGGACTCTGATGTTTGGTACTTTGACAGTGGGGTGACCAAACATATTACCTCGCAGCGCAGTTTCTTCTCTTCACTCGAGCCTACCCCTACAAGGAATACTGTCACATGCGCCAACAACTCCTCTTATCCTGTTATGGGAGTTGGTAAGATCATTCTGACTACTGCTGATGGTAGTTCTTTCACTTTGTCAGATGCCTTATTTGTGCCAGGGATCAAGAAGAATCTGTTATCAGTTTCTGCATTAGCCAAGATTGTCTTGGTTGTGAAATTCATTGATGACAGGTGTACAATTCATGATCTATCAAATGGCGATGTGATTATTGCTTCTGGCATTTTATGTCGTGGGCTGTATAAGCTCATAGACTATGAAAGATCTGTGAATGATTCGGCATGTGCAGTTCATGATTCTCAGGCTATGTCAGATGCAAAGCTTTGGCATGCACGCTTTAGTCATCTGAATTTTGCTAGTTTGCTACGCCTGCAGAAATCTGATATGGTGTCTTCTTTGCCAAAGCTTGAGGCACCTGGAAAACATGTATGTGAAGGCTGTATTTTGGGCAAAATGCAACGTTCCTCCTTTCCAAAAGATGGTTCAGTTCGGGCTACGCAGAAATTGCAGCTTGTACATAATGATGTCTGTGGTCCTATGCAAACACCCTCTTTTGGGAATTACCTTTACTTCGTGAATTTCATTGATGATTTTTCCAGGCATGCATGGGTATATCCACTCAAAGCAAAGTCCGAAGTGTTCATGTGCTTTAAAAACTTTTTGGTTTTGGTTGAAAATCTGTCAGCATATAAAATGGGCACCCTCCATTCTGATCGAGGGGGGGAATATATGTCTTCTGATTTTAATGCATTTCTGGTTGAACGTGGGATGAAACACCAGTGTACAGTGCCGTATACACCTCAACAAAATGGAGTTGTTGAACGAAAGAACAGGTCACTCATGGAGATGGCGAGGTGCATGGTCAAGAGTCAGGCTTTACCACATAGTTTCTGGCTTAAGGCTGTCATGTGTGCAACATATGTACTGAACAGGTGTCCCACTAAAGCGGTGCAGTCTATCACTCCATATGAGGCTTGGCATGACCGCAAGCCATCTGTTGCTCATTTGCGTGTTTTTGGTTGTTTAGCATATGCCTTAGTGCCTGAACAACATCGCAGAAAATTGGATGATAAGGCAGTAAAATGTATTTTTGTTGGGTACAGTTCTGAAAGTAAAGGCTATCGTCTGTATCATCCATAGACTAAATGCATTCTGGTTAGTCGTGATGTTGTCTTTGAGGAAGATGCTATTCAGCCATTGCTTTCATCTACTAAGGAGACATATGTTAGATCCAAAGACATGTATGATACGTTGATGCCTCTTTTTACAGGTGGACAGTCTAGTGCTAGTCCTAATGAGGCAACTTCTCAGCCTTTGCAGGTTTCATATGATGATGCAGATCATTCTATTTCTGATGCAAATTTACATGATGCACTTGTTGATGAGAGAGCTGATATTGAGCAGGCAAAAACTATGCCAAAATGGCTGGTGCAGACTTTGCCTGACAGCAAATTAGATGCACCTTTGTTATATCGTACTCGTTCAGGATCTCATAGTGCCTCCTTTGCATCAGATTGCTATGCTATGGCTGCATCTAGTCTCTGTGATGAGAATGAGCCTGTTTCTTTTGATGAAGCACAGAATTCAGAAAATTGGAGGGCTGCCATGCAATCTGAATATGATGCTATAATGAAGAATGGTACATGGTCTTTATGTGACTTGCCTCCTGGCAAGAAGGCCATTGGCACTAAGTAGGTATACAAGCTGAAGTGTAAACCTGATGGTACAGTTGACAGGTATAAGGCTAGGCTTGTTGCAAAGGGTTATGCACAAGAAAGAGGCATTGATTTTGATGAGACCTTTGCACCTACATGCCGTATGACTACTGTTTGGAGCATTTGTGCACTTGCAGCCCATCATGGTTGGAATGTACATCAGTTGGACATTAAAACAACATTTCTGAATGGTGACTTGCATGAAGAAGTGTATGTTTTTCAGCCCCGTGGCTTTGTGCAAAAAAGGCATGAAAACCAGGTGTGCAAGTTAAAGAAGGCATTATATGGTTTAAAGCAAGCACCATGTGCTTGGTATGAGAAGATACATGCCTATCTGGTTGCACATGGTTTTGTGAACAGTCTAACTGAAAGCACCTTATATGTTAAGCGTGCTAATGATGTGCTTCTGATCATTGTTGTCTATGTTGATGACATGCTGCTCACTGGTCCTATTGAGAAGCATATTGCTGATTTCAAGGCTGATTTGAATGCCTCATTTGAGATGTCTGATTTGGGGCATTTGCATCACTATTTGGGCATTCAGTTTATGCAAGTTGATGGTGGAATGTCTTTGTGTGAAAAGAAATATATTGACACATTATTGCAGCGTTTTGGCCTTGAAGACTGTAAGCCTATTGCCACTCCTATGGAGACAGGTTTACGATTGAGTCTTCATGATGTTGGAGATGCATTTGATGCTGTTCTCTATCAGCAGGCTGTTGGATGCTTGATTTACTTATGCATTACTCAGCCAGATATTCAATTTGTTGTCTCACAGATGAGCAAGTTTATGCATTGCCCAGGAGTCACACATTGGAACGCGGTTAAGCGCATCTTTCGCTACTTGAGTGGTACTCGGCTACTTGGGTTGTTTTATCCCAAGGGGATCACTACCGCCAGATTTGCATGCTTTTTTTGACTCAGATTGGGCTGGTTGCTATGACACTCGTGTGTCCACTAGTGGTTTTTGCTTCATGCTTGGTAGCTCATGTATATCTTGGTTGAGCACGAAGCAGCCTACTGTGGCCACTTCTAGTTGTGAGGCTGAGTATAGGGCAGCTTTCACAGCGACTGTTGAGTGTGTGTGGCTCAGATGCCTTATTGCTGATTTGGGTGTTGGCCAGTCTTCTGCCACCACCATCTTCACTGCAGTCAGAGCGCATTGACAGTTGCGAGGAACCCTGTGTTCCATGCTCGCACTAAGCACATTGAGATGCATTATCACTATGTCAGGGAGAGGTTCTCTGCTGGGGAGATCAGCTTGGCATATGTGCCCACACAGGAGAACATTGCAGACCTTTTCACGAAGGCTCTGCCTAGGGAGAAGTTTGAAGCTTTCCGCAAAGCTTTGGGCTTACTTCCTTTTGTGGAGTGATTTCCACATAGCTTGGCACTTCCTTATACATGAGTGCTAGCTCCTCATTCACCGCATCACTCCCAGGGGGGATTTGTTGATATATTTAGGTAGTGATGTGTGTGAACACACTAGGACCGCCGGAGCACTTTTTTCCCTCTTTAGGAGGTTTTTTTCCCCCGGCTTGTATATATGCCTATTGCCCTAATGGGCTACTAATCTTTGTACATTCTCTCGTAATACATTCAGTATTGTGTGTTTGTGCTCCAAGCTTCTTCTTCTTCCTTGTGCTATTCGCGTGCTTTCGCAGACATCTATCTCCAACAGGATCTCTTACTAGTTCAAGGCTTTGAGAAGTCTCCTTAAATTAAGGTTGATCAAAACATCTAAGTAAGATGTTTCTGACTATTTTCTACTCCTTAACCAACATCTACTGATCCTTTTTCCAAATATAAAACTACCATGTCCTATTGTACTTTAGAGTCAAGGTAGAATGTAGGAAAGAAGTGATTCCATTCTTTAGGCAATGAACCTCAAATTGATTTTTCCAAGACTTTCCCAAAAGCCTTGATTTGTTTGTTTACAATTTATATACGATTCCTAAGAGTTTTATTTCAAACTCTTTTAAGAGAAATTTTTAGATTCTTCATTCATTAATCTTAAAACAGTATCAGATTGATGAATGAATTCTCTTAAGTGACTTCTGAAATTGAAAAGGTTCTATACAAAACATCCATCTTTTGATGTTTAATTTGGTTATCTATTCCATCTAGCTAAACTTGATCTAGGAGTGACTTTGAAGATTCCTTCCAAGTCAAATCCAAGGTCTGGAAAAGCGAGAAGGAAGAACCAAAACTTTATGTAACCAGTTCAACTTCTGAAACACTAAAATGATTTGAGTCAAATCAGATGAGACTCAAACTTTAAGGATTTAATCTAGCTAATAGTTTGAAGCATTGTTTCTACCTTTATGAGATTGAATCTAAATTTTCAAGAAGATCCTTTGGGTAAAGTTAAACCATCATCCATCTACCAAATTCTAGTGGTATAAAACATCGGTGTTTCAAGCCATCGAGTTTTGATGATGCTCAACTTCAAACTATGATGCTTCAAATATCTTAACTAAGAAGTTAGTCCTTTTCAATCTCTTCAAACTCCTATAGACTGGAATACCAAGCCTAGTATAAATCTCTTACTTTGGGAGATTAATTGTACTATCATCCAGAAGTTTTCGAGTAACTTAGTCTAACTTCAATTATGTAAATAACTAAGTCAATCCTTTTTAATACCTCTTGGTACATCTTTATTCTAAAAGATATTAACTCACTTAGTTGTATTTGTCAACTAAGTGTTTTATCCAAGATTGACTCAGTCTAATTTACCTTTCTCGAAAGGATCTTTCCAAGTTCTCTCCCCAGAAATCCATGTAGCATTTCTGATAAAGAACTTCAAAATCCTTAACAAGACTATATTAGTCTTATTGAAAATCTTTATGAAGATCTAGAAAGTGATTTCTCTTCATGATCTTCGAACTTAATTAGTTACTTGGTATGATCCTATTCTTGACCAACCTATACTTCATTTTTATCTATGAAGTTTCAGTTTCCATTGGGATGGAGTTTCACTCCAACTCATGAGCCCAAGACTAAAAGATACCTATCATATCAAGGTCTGATGTCCCATACCATCATTCCTACATTAATGTGAATATAAAGGAAAGTGTCCCATACCACTGCACTTTATATCCAACATTGATGTGTGAATGATATTTATCTTAAAGTCTAGAAGCTTAATCTAACTATAGAGTACCCTTTACTCAAATTCCTTTTGAAGTCAAGGGATTACCTCTATGTTTCCATCTTTCTTGGGTTTCTAAGATTTTCAACATATGATCATTCTATGATCCTAATTATTCCTAAACTCATATTGGAAGATCCAAACCTTTTGATGAAATAAATATCCATCCTGATGGAATAAACATCTATTCTTTCTTTCGAAGGTTTTGAGAGCGATTCCAAGTGTCTTGAATCATATTCAAGATCTACTTAGTTCTTTCTTAACTAACTTGAAGTAACAAGAGATTACTCTTGCCTTTTAGATTCCTTTGTTTATCCAAAGCTTTTCAAAAAGCTACCCTAGGGTTTTCTAGGAATCTCAATTACTACTTAAGTCGAAGCATCTTCTAATGCTTCTGGATTTTCCTTGAAATCCCTTTAAGAATAGGTGAATACAAGTTTCACCTTCTCCAGACTTAAGTATCATTTATTAAAGTTGCATACTATGCACTTTGCATATTCTCTCCTTCCTACTTCCCCTTAGAGAAGTATAAGTTTTGGCATGCTTTATTCGAGCTTGTGGTTTACAACCGCCTTTCTTCAAAATCTTTAGTGATATTGTTGGGATCCCAATATTAGATTTAGCATGCCATGAAGTTTCTTTCTGAGCAACTCACTGTTTGCCAAACATCTTATGTATACAAAGATGTTCTTTTATCTCATCATCTATATTCTAAGTTTCTCTTTATGGAATTAATTGTACCAATTTTTTGATAAGTTTTGGCACTTTCTTCCCCACTTTGAAGAGTTTTCGTCCTCAAACTGTGGAATCTATGGCTTCATTTACAACTAGAGAGTCGATACTCTGACTCCTCCCAATATTGGACTATTCAAGTAATTTTATACTTGAGTAGAACCTAAAAAATTTCTAGAAGATTCACTAGAAATGGTATCTTTTAGAAGATCTTCTAGAGGTAGCTAAGCGAACACCTATCCTAACTTGCTCATGAACTTCCCCTTGACTTTATGGAAATGCTCATGAGCTCTTATGATCCGTAACAATGCAATGCTCATGCTTATCTGTGTTAGGAGAGGTGGTTGTAACTTTCGATGCTAATCAAAGCATAAGAGGTTTGAAGGTACTATGAAATAAGAAAAATGCTTCCATTTCATCATTGTACCTATAGGACTTTAAGTTTCTTCCATTAAGAACCATTGCATCTACTGAGGAAAACCTTATTTGAATTTCCTGAGATACAAATCTATTGAATTAATGAGGCCTTCAATTAAATTGGAAATTTTTTTCCAAAAGGAGGGAGCTTTCAATTTTTATGATGCCTTGAATACTTTCCTACCATTCATGTTGGTGAAAGTAATCTTTGCTCACAATTGGTTTCCATCAATGTCTTTGATGGCATCAACTTAATAGAGCGTTATATTATGAGACTCTGGAAACCATTCTAGAGGGTCATCCTATTTATGACATGTCATGAAGAAATCGGTTAGAACCTTTTTCAATTAACTATCTCTAAGTATGTCTTAAACTTAGAGGAGTATTTGTAGGTTCTATGAAGTAGTGTAAGAATATACTCTATAAAAAGCTTTTCTTGAGATAACATCTATGTCATTGATGACATTTGATGTATTCGGGTCCCATTTTCTCAAGAAATCTCAATAGAAGTTTGTTTTGGAACCATCTATATAGCATACTTAGAGTTAGTATTGAAAATGATAGGTTCTCTAATAGTTGTGTATACATGATATCTTGGATTATGCACTTCAAAAACTCTCGAAGTTATCAAAGAGCTTATAAACTTTCATGTATACATTGCTTGAGGCTAAAAATGGTATTGAAAGATTGAACCTGGAGAATTTTTCTAAGTTATTAAATAACTTAGACGTATTCAGATATTCATTAATTCATTTTTGCCTTGCCATTGACTTGGTAAGGGCTTTTCCTCCTTAGGTTTACTTAATTTGTAGGCAAGTCATACTTAATGTGGTAATAACATTAAATATGTGAAACATTAGTATCCCTTTTTTGGAAAGACATTGCTAAGTACTTATATTGCAAAATCTAATCATGATTTTGCAAGTACTTTAGCTTCATTCCTTTCCAATCACCTTGCTTCCATAAACAAGTAAACCCTCTACTCAGGACTATGATTACTTACCTAGTTCATATCATTGAAAGACAAAAGAGTGAATTCCATTTACTGAAGTACATGAGCTTATATGAATGTAGTACAAATTCTCATAATAAACTTCAAGCACACTTATCATTGAGGCCTACTTTACTTTTGTCTTTCTTTTTGTGCACATAAATGTGTCTCTCTTCCATGCATCCACATGCCAATGCACATATTCTTTTGCATCTAAATATGTTTCTTATTAAAAGAAACATTTGGAGATGAATTTGTGCATTCAAAATAACTTTTTGTTAAAAGAAAAATAAAAATGCACATACATCCATTCTTTTCAATGCATAGATGCATGTAACTACTGAATGTGCTTGATTTCCTTTTTCAGGCCTTTATGTTTACCTATTCTTAACTTTGATTAACTGTGGATGTGCATTGAAGACTTGTCCTAGGCTTCAATTACCTCCCAATACAACAGATATGGCAAACCAATATGAAATCCAAACATAAATTCCAAAATAATTAGCTCAATGTCAAGCTTCATCCTTCCTTTAATGTTCAAAAAGAGCCATCCTTCACTTTGTTTTTAGTTGCTACTCCAAGTAACCCTTCTTCAACTTCATCCATGTCTCGAAATGCTCTAAGGATACTTGAAGGCTTGCAATTGTATTCAAATATACATTGTGATAAATGCAAAATTTCCTCATACATAAATATGATGCGAGTTCTAATCCTTTGCATAAGTGGAGAACCAAAGTATTTGAACTATTTAAAAGAAGAATGGAAAGCTTTTCTCAAACTCGTTTATGCACAAGTGAAAACTCATGACCTCATGAAGATGCAAAACTTGGAGAGAAAGCCACCTGGAATCGAAATGCAACTTCACAACAAGTTAACTAAAATGCCTCTCTAACGGTCATCACAGGTCATAGCTTGTTTAAGTACTTCATTCAACAATGTGTCCGACTACTAGCACAACTTCCAAAACAATGCCAACCATACACAAAATGTGGGTAAAAAAAAACTCTAGCATGTCGTGGCTCACGGAGAACCCCAACATCGTGATGAGAGCTTGAATGCATGCATGTGTGGAGGTACAAATCCCATAAACAAAGAAAAACTACATCGTGAGCCTGTATAAATAGCGCGTGCTCTGAGTAAGCCCTTTTTAAAAAGAGCAAAAGACTTAGTTCGCCGCCCTCCCGTGAGTTTCCGCGCTGATGTACTCTAGAGTACACTAATGAGAGTCGTCTTCTATGACCTCCGTGATGGGGGAGGGTCCTATGGGCAAGCACGAACACTTCTTTTGTGAAGCGAACAGACCCACGAAAATGCCTCTCGGATCTTTAAGAGTAGTTTGTCCGCCATGGAGTTTCTATCACGTGGCTCTGATAGCCAATGTTGTAAAGTAACTAGTCTAAGCAAGGTCAAGGTTATTCTAACAAGGCTAAACCCACAAGGGGTGCTATCAATGTTGTAAAGTAACTAGTCTAAGCAAGGTCAAGGTTATTCTAACAAGGCTAAACCCACAAGGGGTGAAGGTTATTCTAACAAGGCTAAACCCACAAGGGGTGCTATCAATGTTGTAAAGTAACTAGTCTAAGCAAGGTCAAGGTTATTCTAACAAGGCTAAACCCACAAGGGGTGAGAGATGCACGTATCCACCCAACCAACTCTACCCATATATATACCTCAAGGCCAAAATGTGATAGAGATAGCCAATGTTGTAAAGTAACTATCCAATGGAAGTGTAGATCTTATTGTTCTATGTGTTATGCAAAAGAGTCAACGTGTGCTAAGATGGAGAAGAGATTAAATAGTTTTTGCAAGTCTAATGGAAAATTTAAAAATGATTTTAGAAACCCTAGTTTTAAAAATGAAAAGTTACTATTTCTACCAATCTAGTTACTCAAACTTATTGGAATCAAGCTTAACATGAAGAGAACGAGAATGGGTCCACACTTTTTGAATTTATGGAAGAATAAGGGAAATTTTTCAGGGTTAATCACTAGAAATTAAATATGATCAAGATAAGGATGCACTTTAGTAGGGAATGAACTTTGCATTTGGGTTTATTGTCTATCACTCAAAATACTTGAACATTATGCTTCAAGAAAAGTTGATTGAGTGCTACAAGACCACCTAGCTTGCAAACTAATAGAGAAGATAATAGATCTCCTCAAGGTATTGAGTATGTTTAGGAAGGGACTAAGTATACCCACATTGGTAATTTCATACATTTAGATATATTCCTACAACAAAATAAAGTACATTCAAGTGATGAAATAAAGGGATGAGTTAGAACAAGGCATGAGTTCCGAAGGAAACCGTTTAGCATCATTACTTGGTTGAGGGTCGATGGAAAATGGACTACATTCAACACCTTGACCCATTGTACCATACTACCACCTCCACCACCACCAATTTACTATCCAAACCTATCATCAGACATCATGCTACTCAATCAACACTCGCTTCATTCCCGCATTCTCTCGAACCATCTTTTGCATCATACCCTGGCACACACCATCATCCCTTTCCAGTCATGTCTCATTTTTCCTCCATGTTCCATCAACGACCCCAAATTGCTTCTTGGTGGGATAGTTCTTCACAAAGTCAAAAAAGTTTAGCATTTGTTGATCGACAAGCAATGATATATGCTCACTATTCTGATATTTTCTCTACACCAGTAGAGAGACTTATAATGCAATTTTGCAGACTTATAGTAGACTATAAGAGCTACCCAACAAGCTTTAAATCATGCCAAATGGATACTCTAGAGGGGATAACCACCCTATGCAAAATAACCACCCTAGGGGCCATTTCTCACAACTCACTGAGTCAAATAACTTGAAACTTTGGAAAAGTTTAGGGCACTATATGAGAGACCAAATGAATCTTGAAATCAATGAAAATGAGTACAATGAGAGAGAAAAAAATGCTCTGCAATTTGGTACAATCAGATTTGGAAAAGCCTAAGTAGACCTCTAGATAGAGAGGAGCAAATTCATGAGACAATGAGGTAAGCAAGCAAGGGGGCTTCTTGCTGGAGTTTATGACTACACTAAAAAAAGTGGAAAAATTATGGAATGCATACAACTCAAGAAACAAAGGTGGGATGATGTCACATCATGGATGCACCACTTCTTGGGTGAGGTGGCACACATGTTACATGGCATCAATTTGGGATTCCATTATATGGTAGAAGAACTAAGATATTATTATCTCTTATGAGGGATCAAAGAGGGAACTCTCGAGAGTCTCATAAGGAGAGATGAGAAGCTCGGCGGTTGGGCGGTGAACAAGAACCCATTCTCTATGTGAGCATCGAGGGATCGTTGACTATGGTAGATGTCAACGAAAGGAGATCCGCATGTGTAACACTGCTATCAGAGCACCGACTTAGGGCCGTGGAACACCACTCGTGCTGCCAAGATTCGATCCCAAGACCTATCACTAGAGAGGAAAACGCCTTACCCAACAACCCAACGTGGCTTTCATTCCTTAAGTGCAGCGCAAAGATTATATTAATTAAGTATGAGAGCTTTGTGGCATCCGAGCTACCTATCATACCTTGATTTGTTGCTATAATGCAAGAAGCTTCTTAGGATAAGTATCCATTCGCAGCCTATGATGTCTATGAGACCATGTGGAGGTATGGAAGAGTAGAGAAAGAATGTTCTAGAGAAGGGTCTTCAAACGAGGATCGAGAACATAGGCGAGATGCAAAATTGGATGCACCTAAGAGAGTACGTGAATGAAGAGCATCCCTTCCATGAGCTTCCCAATACCATGGTTCCAAATTGAAAGAGGATGGAATTTCATCTTAATCATAGGTATGAGCATTTTTTGTTATTTTGGAAAATTAAAAGACAATGGTTCGACTCTCTGAGAAGTACAATGAAGGGTTTAAGGGCCAAGATTTTGGAGGGAAATCATATATATAACAAGTATGAGGTATATACTCTCATTTTCAGTTAAGGATTCCCTCAAAAATAAGTAAGCACAAGCTTTAGACACCTCCAAAATAGCCTACTTTTATAATTTTCACATAAATTTCAGGTGTTATTTTGGATAAGTAACCATTTTGGGAAGGGGAAAAGAAGAGGTATTTTTCATAGATTTATGGAAAAAACCATGCACACTTATAGTCTAGTGTATTGACTTCCATATGCAATTAAGAAATCCAATAGATAGCTCAGTTTGATGGGAGTTTGAAGCTCCACAAAACCCCCTTCCATCACAGTTTGAGAAAAAAATTCAGCACCTCAATTTGAGAAATTCCCATTTTGGAAGAGAGAAAAAGAGGTGTATTAGCTATGGATGGATGGGAAAAAGTATATATACTGAGTGTATGGTGTATGGATGTCTTAGGTGAATCACTAGATTCATCAAAATGATAAGTTAAGGAGGAGTTTTAGTTCCTCAAAGACTCCCTTCCTGCACTTTTTGAAAAAAAAATAAGATGTTAAATTTTTGCCAAACTCCACTTTTGGGAGTAAGAAAAGAGACCAATTAAGAGGCTTCCCATGGATTAGTGCACACATGCATGAGGTATGGTGTATGAAATACCATGGAGAAGAGAAAAACCAAGAGAAATCCACATTGGAGTGGATTAGAAGCTTGCTAAGAGCTCCCGTTTAAGTTTTTGCATAAAAGCAAAAATCTTGCTTTAGGCCTCTTTTGGGAAGCGAATTAGCATGCACAAAGGGAGGTTTGGAAAGTTGAAAATAGGCCAAAGCATCTTCATATGTTTCTCTCTGATTTTATGGAGAGAATTTTAGGATTTACTTGATGGAAGAATGCTTTTGGGCACCCCAAAAATCACATTTTCACACTTTTTCCAGCCCCTCCAACAGTCCACTAGTTTGGCATGTCCCGCTTGGAAAGGCTATATCTTGGGATAGGAAACTCCAAATTGGATGTGCTATGGCTCGTTTCGAAGAGCACAAAGTCTACTTTTATTTTAGCAAAAAAAAATTCGAATAAAAAATTTTTGCAGGTCTGTACAGCTCTGCAAGTTCTGAATAGTTTTTGGCAACTACCTTCCGGTAGCCATATCTTTCCAACCGGGAAGGCGATTTGAGTAATTTCACTTCGAGCTCTTTGCACATGCTAATTATTTCAGTTTATGAACATTTGCAGGTCCTAAAGTGATTTTTGGAGTTCCTAAAGTGATTTTTGGAGTTCCTAAAGTGATTTTTAGAGTTCCTAAAGTGATTTTTGCAGGTCTAAAGAAGGATTACTAATGCATTTTTTTACTAAATTTGCATTATTTTGGTAATCACCTGACCATGTTTTATGTTTTGGGAAGTGCTCCAATGTTTTCGGACACTTCAAAGTTTATATTAGGATCTAAGGAGGAAGGTGCAGAGGTCTCGAACCTCCCTGAGAAGGATTGGATGCATGCAATTCCAAAACCAAAACTATTAAGGGATGTATGCTTTATGCTTCAGACACTTTACTTTATGTTAAGGCATGTTTTGTATGTACATGCATAGATTGGATTGCATACATCAAATATTGATCATTGTTTAAATTCATAAAAGTATGGATCAATATGCAAGAAGTACACTTTTTGATTGTTTGCAGGAAAGAGGATTGCAGAAAGTACATGGTTAGGCAACATAGAGAATGGTTCCCAACATTTGTTTTTATGCTTTTGCAAGTTATGGAGTCCATATATAAGTTTATGGTGTGCATGCCATGGGCCTATCAAGCCCTATGTTGTTGGGTGGCCTATGTGCCACTGAGCTTATTATTAAAATTTTTTGGGATTCCATTTCCTAGGGAAATGCTGTCGAAATTTTTCCCACCTCATGCCGCTATATATGCACTTGCCTTTAGGTAAGAATGTTATGGCATCTTGGAACCAATTAACAAGTATCATTTTCTTCAAGTGCCTTGATTTCCTCCTCCATGGCTTCAATCCATTCCCTATGCTTATTTGCTTCTTCAAAAAAGTTAGGTTCTTCACAAACTATAACTTGACTCATGTAGGCATAGTGTCTTGCAATGAATGAATCGTAAGTTAACCTTTGAATAGGGTATTTAACCCTATTGGATGACCTTACCTCACCACTAGGTGGTAGGAATCTCCTCCTCCTTGTTTTAGATGCTTTCAATCCTAGATTTTCTAATTTTTTCATATCTTTGTCACTTGTAGATTCCATGTCTACCCATCGATGGTCTTCCTCATTTGCCTTTTACTTTCCTTTGCTACTTCCTTCACTTGAATGAGCTTAATTCCTTGTCCTTCCATGCCAAGATGATGTAGTACTCTCCTCTGATGGTGTGCTTGAAGTGGTTGGACCATTCATCTCCATGCTTTGTTTTTGCCCTTTGAAATTCTTCTCGGCTTCATATGCATCATCAACCTATAACACATATTTGCTACCATACAAGGTAGCAACTAAAAAAATATTACATCCCTAGACACCTTAAGCTCTTTAGTGCAAGAATTATAGCATCTAAAACCCTTTTGCTCTGAAGGTGGAGGTCATGGGTTCAACCCCCATGGGAGACATGGGGAGAGTGTTTTGCCAAAAGAGCTCTAGAGCCTTCTAGAAGCATCCACTTGAGTTAACTCTCGTTAACTGGGACACTTGGTGCACATGTAGTTACATGGATGACACTTGGATGTCCACCTGCCCAAGAAGGTAGTCCCCTAGAAAGAGCTATATATAGAGGCATTTGGTTGGGAGGAGGGTCATCTCTCTAGCACGTGGTGGTCATAATCCTTGCTCTCTTGCATTGGTATCAAAGCTAGGCAAGCTTTCATGAAAACCTTGCACTTTGTATCATCTTCATCTTGTAGTTTCTTCTTTATCATATGAAATGCTTGTGTGGATATATCTCCTTTTTGGAGATATTCTTCTCGTTTCATCATAGCACCCGGAGGAATCTCCTTCTTTGCGAACTCCTCGATGCGTGAGCTTAGTAGCTCCCCAAATTTCGAGAAGAATGGCATAATCCTGAAGGAGCAGGTGAGCCAGGTGTGAACAATGCTGCCTATCCAAGCTTAAAAAACTCTACCTAGAATTCAGTACAAAAGCTTAAGAGGAGGAGATTATGGGAAACGCACAGCTCCTCCTAAGATCGGACACAGAATCGAACACGCAACCCCTTCGTGGAGGATGTTAACTCCTATCCAAGAAACCAACACAGATCGGGAAGTTGAGGATTCTAAAGAATATCTATGTCCAAGACAAATAGTTGGTCTGGGTCAGCACTGCAGAAGCTTAACATAAGCAAAAGAGATCAACATAGCATCCCGGACTTGAACCCGCATCATCCAGCTGACGTGCACTTTCGTCGATCCACATAGCTAATTATGTGCGTTTCCTATATTGTTGTAAGCTTCCAAATCATAAAAAAACGGATGAAGTTTTTGCAATAAGAGGCGGCCAAGGCTCGAAACCATAATCTCCTTTCGGTGGTGAATTCTTCTTATCCAAGAGAGGAAGTCACTTGTGTGTCTATGTTGCTCTAAGACAAGAATACCAATTTTTTTTTCCTGTGGACGGAAAACTAAAAGATGTATTCAAATCAAGGCCGAGTTGGACGGAATTGATCACAAGACCTTTCTAATTGAATGAGGTAATCTATACCACTCCATCAAGCTTCCGAGACGTCCAGGCTATCTCTCGGCTGTATTGTGTGCAGAGATCTAGATTATCAAAGGCAAAAGGAGATTGGCAATTGGAGGGAAGCGGGATTGAACCCAAAACCTTCAATTTCTGTGTGAAGCACCATATCTGCTACAATAGATCCCTCTTTTCTCATTTTCTTTTAATTAACTCATTCTATGCTCTGCTTATTTCGAGCAAAGAACTTTTGGTTTTGTGAATCCTCTCAAGTTGGCTGCTATCCCCAACCGCTATACTAAGAATGATTCAGTGTTTGGATCCGACATATCTTTCTCACACGTCCAAACGGAGGAGCCAAAGTGAAGAAATTAGATCGAAGCAAGGAAGCTCATGCTTTTAATTTTCATTTCTTTTTTATCGACGAAAGAAAGCTTTCTTCAAGGTCTTGGAAAGATGTGAGCATGGCTTTGAAGGTTGGATCTTCTTTGCATGGACAGATTTTCCTTGAGGACCTAAGGATGGAAAATCGCTCTTCCTGAGGATCAATGGAAGGATGTAGCTCTATTTGGAGATAAGTATTTTCCAAGTTAATGATTGGTTTCAATATTTGTTTTTGCTCTTTGCTTTCATGTAGGATGCATTTCTATGATTGAAGTATGGTGTTAAATTTCATTCTTGATAATCTTGATGCAAATTATTGAAACCTACATGAAAGAGCATAAATATATTGAAACACTCATTAAACACAAGCATAGGCATGCATCTACAAAAGAATGTTTGCATTTCTCCTTGTCAAAGAATGTTTTTATGTACAAAACACGTTTTCTTCTTGCTTTTAAAAGATAGTTAGTGCTCAAGTTTATGGACATGAACACTTATATCTTTTTTAAAAAAAGCTAGCAAGTAGAAGGTTTGTGTATGGATGATTGGAAACATGCATTTTCAAGCTCGAGAATTGCTTGATTTTGGTTTGATGCATGAAAGGAGAATGCCAACACGTGCATGCACTCACATGCATTTGCATGCAAGAAAAGACATTTTTATATGCATGATTGTTGGTTAGGTAGTTGAATACTTATTTTAAGCACTTTTTTGAGGATGAGAAAAGTATGTTTGGTTTTGTTTAAGCTAATTAGAGCTTAAAGAAGAAACCAAAGTAATCTTTAGGAATCAAGATATTTTCCTAAAAGATATATCAAATTAATCTTTAGGAATTAAGCTACTTTCGAAAGATAAGCCAACAAAGAAAATAGTCTGGTTAACTATTGCCTTGGATTAAAAAGAAATATATTTTGGACAAGCAATAAAACCTTAAGTCTTTGTCTTGTCCAGAAGTCAAGAATTTCTTTTGAAGGTCACTCTAGTAAAGGAAAGGATTCCATGATGAATCATTGGACTGGAAAGCAAAAGATTCCAAGATGAATCATTGGCTTAGTATTACTTGATTCTTTGACAGGAGTCTAAAAGTTCTTGAAAGAAAAAGTCTCCCTAGATGTGAGAATGAAATCTTTCAAGTAAGTTTGATAGCAAGTAGTTCCCAGCAATTCCCAAACCTTTGGTATAGGTACTCAAGTCCAAATAGTGATATAACCTAAAGGTATATCAAAGATTCTTAGCTTTAAAATTTGAGAGGCATTAGTATATGCTTGGAATGATGTTTAGGAAAAGATCTCTAAAAAGCCTGCAAGTAAGCAAAGAAGCTTTACATAGTTCAAGAGATCTTAAAGATAAAAACTAACTCTTTATTTTAGTCGCAAGATCAACTAGACTTGATCAAGCTTGGCCATGATTGTTTGAGAATGTGCGATTAGAACTACTCTGTAGATTGCCCAAGTATTGGCAATAAAAATTCCTTTTGAGAATTATTCACTCAAGTTCCATTTATCCAATGAAAAATTATGAAAAGAGTAAGTTGTTCCAAGTCTGAATAGAGTAAGAAATTCCAAGAATGTAGTCTACAACGGTGAAGACGGTACTTAAGTCTGTGGAAGATAAAACATAAATGTTTGCCTATCCTTAAAGGGATTTTGGTAAAAATCCAAAGAGCATGAGTGGATGCTTAGACTTATGCAATAGAGAGATTCCTATATAAAGTTTCGGCCGAGATAGGTACCTAAAGCATCAGTAAAGAAGGAATCTAAAGACAAGAAGTCAAAAAACTCTTGTCACTACAAATTGGTCAAGAATAAACCAATTGAGCTTGAATCTATGAAAGTTCAAGTACTTGGAATTCTAATTGGATTTCATTTGAAAACCATAGCAAAGAAGGATGGATGTTCCATCAAAATGTTTTCAAGTTCCCAAAGGAAAGCACAAGATCGTGAAACGATCATGTGAAGGGATCAAAACCTAGAAAATCTAGTTAGAGGTAATGCCTGAAACTTCAAAATTATTTTCAAGTATTGAAACGAGAAATATTTAGACTTTAGCATAAGTACCACCCATATATTAATGTGAATATAAAATAGGGTGGTATGGGACACCAGATTTTATACTCAGATTGATGTAGGAAAGATGGTATGTGACATCAAATCGTGGGATGATAATTATCTTTTAGTCCTAGTTTGGATCTTCAAGCTAAGTTTGATCAAGGGAATTAAAACTTCAAAGAAGGAGTTTTAATTCAAGGAGGATAAAATTAGTATCTCAAGATATTTCAAGATAACTTCAAGATCAAGGAAACAGAAGATATGAAGTAAGTAACTTCCAAGATCTTCTTGAAACACTTCAAGATAAAGTGTTGTTAATTCAAAAATATTTCATAATTTTTTAAAAAATTTGGACTTTGATTTGAGTTGATCTTTTCAAACCAAGGATTTGATTGACTAAGTCAAGCACCAAGTTCCTAGTGTAGGTTGGTAAATTCACTCTTTTGACTCAAAGAAATGCACAAGAATTGCATTCCAGTAAGGAGTCAAAAAGACTAAATATGACGTGAACTTAGTCTTAAGTGAAGCATTATTTGAATACAAAACTCATCAACAGAACCTCAGTGGGTCAACACACTGATGTTGGTTACCACACTAGTATCTTGTGGTTGGATGATGTTTTTCGATTTGCATTGAATCTTTTTGAGAATCTAGCTTATTTCTCTTAAAGATAGAGAAAATGCTTCAATACCCTGTTGAAATAGATCTTTGAGAAGTTAAAGTCTTGAGTCATCTAGACTTTGACTC
The DNA here is from genome assembly GCA_020310875.1 of Ceratopteris richardii. Classification (NCBI taxonomy): domain Eukaryota; kingdom Viridiplantae; phylum Streptophyta; class Polypodiopsida; order Polypodiales; family Pteridaceae; genus Ceratopteris; species Ceratopteris richardii. The sequence goes on from CM035408.1 coordinate 43,007,377, forward strand.
ATAGCAAGTTTATGTATCTTCGAAGTTTGAATTGGTTGAACAAAGTTTTAGTTCTTTCTTTCCGCTTTTTGAATCTTTTGGATTTGACTCAGATATGTTATCTGACTCTTTTCATAAAAGTCAAGGGTTGGCTGGATAGAGCCAAGTAACTAAATTAAACATCCTAGATAGATGTTCTGTATAAGAACCTTTTCAAATGTTGAAAGATGATAAGTCCAAGATTGACTTATTCATTTGGGTTTGCTTCCAGTTATTATCATAACTCTGATGACTTTCTAGAGTACAATATACTCTAGAATAGAGAAGTTAGGAATTGTTCAACAGATTGACAATTCCCAAGAATTTTTAGCTCAAGTCTTTGAGAAAAGTGTCCTAAGTTGGACAATTTTCATTGCGAATTTGAATTGGTCAAGTTATAGTATGGTTGACTCAACAAAAATGGTAAACTTTCTCCTATAGTTTACATAGGAGTTTTAAAACTCATTAGGATAAAGTTGTCCTCTAGTCGGGTGATAAAATCAAGTAACTGTTGGATAGAAGTTAGTCATTGTACAAACATCCAAGTTAGATTGTGAATTAGCCAGGGATGTTTTTAGATCCACCCTTATTATTCATTCACTACTTTGTACTTTGACTAGTTTATCAAAGTGCAAAGCGAGACAGTGTTTTGAATCATTTGGGCAGGGATGCGACCACAGAGATGAGACATGCTCTTCCATGTTTAAGAACATAATCATGTTCTTCCAGTTTTAGAACATGAGGCTCGGTCACCATCAATGTGACTAATTGATCAAATTATGGTAGGGAATCCCCCACATAAACTGATGTGGTGAATGCTTTCCACCTTTCGTTCTCTCTCAAGCCATTGAGAGTGTGTGAGACAAGATCATCATCTTCGATTGGGCTCCCAATTGAGCCTAGAGCATCTACAAGCTCCTTAACCTTCAAAATGTACTCATTTATGTTAGTACTTGGTGATTTCCTAAGATTATTCAGCTCATTCTTGAGCTAAATCTTCCTTGCCTTGGTTGATGAAGAGTACAATCTCTCCAAGGTTTCCCAAATCTTCTTGGATGTGTCCAAGGCTTGTATATGCCCTATCATGCTATTGCTTATGTGTTGGGATAGAATGAATATGACTCTCTTATCCCTTTCTATCCATTCATTAAGTGCCTTGACGTGCCCTTGAAGTGGTGGATCATGTACATGAGGCATTGGCTCTATGCCGCTCACTAATCCCCACAATCCTTTGCCCATAAGGTAGTTGCTAACTCTAAATTTCCATGGTTGATAATTGCCTTTCTCTAACTTCTCTATTTTTGCATTTTACTCAGCCATATTGAGCTCTAAGATGCTCCTCTAGCCTTTCCTCAAGTGTTTGTATGCTTTATAAGGTGTGGATATTACCTTTTGATAGCTTCTCCCTTGCTAACCTTCGATTAGTTGAGATCTCAATCGATGTAGCCCCCTTTCGATGTCTTCTTGCTTTGATAAGTCCTCCTTGTGCTTCCATGAGTTGTCTTGATCCCTTCAAGTCTTCAATATGATGCCATTGATGTCTCGAAGCCTCCAAAAATGGCTCTGATACCACTGATGGGGGTTGATTCTAACAACCCAATGCAAAAATGGAAGATGGCTGCCCTCCACTAGGTCCATAAGCAGTGATATATGCTCCCTGTTTTGAACTTTTCTCTACACCAATATAGAGAATTAAAATGCAACTTTTTAGAATTAGAGTAGACTATAAGAGTTACCCAAAAATATTTAAATCATCCCAAATGAATATTCTAGTTGAGAGAACCGCCCTCTGCAAAACAAGCTACCTGTTTGCAACACTCTTTGCCTATGTACAGAGATATACCTTCACAAAGTTGACAATTTCTCACAACTCACTCAGTCAAATAACTTGAATCTTTGGAAAAGTTTAGGGCACTATATGAGAGACCAAATGGAGCTTCAAATCAATGAAAATGAGGATAATGAGAGAGCAAGCAATGTTTTGTAATCTGGTACAATCAAATTTGGAAAAGCCTAACTACATCTCTAGATAGAGAGGAGCAAAATCATGAGAAAATGAGGTAAGCTAGCAAGGGGGCTGCTTGTTGGAGTTTATGAATACACTAAAATAAGTGGAAAACTCGTGGAATGCATACAACACAAGAAACAAAGGCGGGATGATGTTTATATAAAGTTAACTTTTCCTACAATGTAGCTAACCACCCACCAATTAGTGTAGGTGCACTTTTTGGTGCCTGATTTGATGAGATTTGAATTTGATTGAGTTTGGTGGAGCTTTCAACTTTATTCCATGACTTTGGGTCCTCCTTTTTTATCGGTCCACTTGCAAAACTCGTGCTTGAAGCTTTTTGCATGATTGAGACTTGATTTTCAACACACCATGCTAGTTTTTGTGGTGGACACATCATGCACAACCACATTTGATTCCATGGACATTTCACTACCCATTGCACCTCCCCAACCCCCCACAATTGCACCATCCCCTATCCCCCTCCATCAGCTTCACCTCCACTCACAAATTCCTTCTCTATGGCATTCACTCTTCCCATTACTCCTCCCTTCCCCCCCTACATTAAACACCCTACAAACTACATCCTCTATACATCTGCCCACAATAGATAATGCTATACCTATATGATCAATTGTGTCAATCAATTGAGGCATGAGTACCAACAATTAGGAGAGTGTAATGAATCCCTTCAAGCTCAATCTATGCACCTGCAAGAAAAATTTCCAACCTTGTGGCTAGTAATGCTCTATTATAAGATCAGTATAACACCTTGCAACTCTCACAAAATGTGCTAGAGTCAGAGAACATGGACCAAGAATCTTTGGAAATAATAGAGATCCCTTTACAAATACAGCTCAAATGTAATGCTCGCTTATCACACAACATGGCATTACTGAAGTGCCACCTCACAGCCACACACAAGGAGAGTAAGAGGTCACAAAAACAAAATCAGGAGAACCTGGAGGCTTCTATTGTGAATACACTTAATGCACCAATTAACCCATCCAAATTCCAAGCCCCCCCAAGAACATTCGTATAATCTTGGGAGAGTATGCAAATCTATTGGAATCACATGTCAAATTATATGAGGACATAATTCAACTCCAACAACAACAGGTAGCACCACCTCAACTAGTTTTAGAACCCATCATCACTACTATCAAACCACATGAGTTGGTTGAGCTACAAAAGCAAGCCCAAGAACTCCAAGCCCGACTTCTCCAATATGAAAGACCAGAATTGCACCTAGAAGTACTAGAACCTAAAGAAACATTCTAGATCATAGTTGATCAAATTTTTGAGGAGGCATATGAGCCTTAATAGGTACTTGGTGGCCAAGTAACCGAAGAGGGGCAAGACACATTTGAAGCACCAACACCATCATGGCTCAAATAGGTTGAAGTCATTGGTGGAACACATGATGAAAGAATAGCCATTCAGATGCATGCTATGGAAAACATAGAAGAAATGGTACTAAAGTTTGAGTATTTCAAGAATCTGTCACACATGCGACTCATTACCACCTTTGAGCCTCAATACCAACCATAATTTGTTCTTTTAGCTGATTATGATGTAGAGATGAAGCGCATCATTGGCAAAGATCGCACATTTTCCACATAATTCCAACAATAGGACTTGCTAGAACAAGCTTGTTGAGGTATTATCTTCCAACCAAACTAGAAAAATCACTTACTCGAGACTTATCCGGAGATGCTATGCACATGGTCACATGCTCCATTTCATATTTTATACAACCCATGCAACATACCAGCTCCAAGGAGGTGCTCATGGCAAGCTTTTGCCATCAAAGTTAGGAATGTTGCATAGTGTGTAGATTGGGTCAACTACCCATATATCACACGCATAGGAACTGTCAAAAGTTGCCTACATGACATCCATGATCCGACATTGGATACCTCATCTAAAGAGGATACCAGATGTAGCAGCTCAAATGATGCTAAAGATGTTCAAATTGATGAGGATCGTATTCAAGACATTCCAAAATGTGAAAGCACCACATATATTTGCACCTAGATTCGACAATGGAAATTTTGGCCTAGTGTATGTCATGAGTACCCCATCTCCGATAAAGATTTTGTATAGCTGGCATGCTTGCATCAAGTATCTGTCAGTATAATACAAACAAATGTTCAATGAGATGTTTTTGATACGTTTCTAGCAATACCATTCCGAAGTATTCATCTCCAAACCCACCCACCTCCTACAATTATTCGCATTGGAACAAGTTTTGTATTTAGAACATTATAGAATGCCACATCTAGAAGTCCCAGACATTATTGATTGGGAATGCGTCAAGATGGATCTTGCACATGGACTTAGATTACAGGAACACAAGGTAGCAACACACGTCCTTCAGTACTACACAGAACAAACTGTCCAACAAACATCTGCCAAGTACGAGAGACTTGAGAGGGGGGGAATGTTAGCAGCCAAGGAGGACCTAGAAGACAAGGAAGCCTCAGACAAGAAGGGCAAAAAGGGAGGCAAGGCCTAGGCAAAGGATTGAGTAGACAAAGTAGTCAACATAGATCTAGCAATGAATAGGCCTAGCCAATTTTTTCAAAACTAATTTGTAAGAAACAATGTTTTTTATCACTACATTTCTTTGTAAATACACAATTTTGGTAGATCTAACTCCATTTTTGTCCAAGCCAAAGAGTCCTCAAGCTTGAGGAGTGCTAGAAGAGCCTATATTTAAATTTTCAAAATTTTTGGAATCCATTTGAGCCCTCAAATTAGTTTAGGAACCTAATTTTTAACTAGGTCGGACACTAAGTCTAAACTAAGCCATAACTAGTTTTAAAATATAAAAAGAGCTACAGATCTAATTTTTGAGGTTAGCTTGTTAGAGAATTGAGCTTTGTAAGAGAATACTTGTAACTTTAGTTGATAATAGAAGAATCCATTATTATGCAAACTCTTTCTTCTAAGCGCGTGTGTGTGCATGTTAGTATGCTTCTCCATCATGCACTTGTCCGTTCCTCTTGTTCACGGTCATCATATGATCATCACAGCTAGTTTTAATATTTAAATGCTCAAAAAAATCATGAAAATGCTCAACTTCACCTCCCTAAATGGACAATACCAATGATCAACCTCTCCATGAATGTCTCTATGAGAAGGGAATTTATCCCATAGATTGAAGTCTCACTAGAATGGGTGGAGATATAAGGAAGATCTAATTCCTCTTTGAGCTATCCAAGAGGGAAGGAGGAGAGGATGGCACTTGCACCTAGGGGTGGTGTGAATAGATCCTTCATATAGGTTATCCTTCACCCATTCTTCACGTGGACATGGGTCTTATTGCTTTATGAGTGTACTACTTTGATACTAAATGTTGACCTCTTAATGATTCCTCCCACTTTTGGGATTGTGCAAACACAATAGTTGATGAAGAAGCTTGCTGACCATAATCATGGTTAGAGAAGCACATAGATTTGTATGTCTAATTGTCCACCTAGCCATGTACTTGACATATGTTCCCCTCTACTTTCATACTAAGGAGAGCTATAGTGGCCTCTCACATGAGTGACACTTGGCACTCATGTGGGAGTCCATATGTCTTACAAACTAAGGGAGGATTCTATTACACTTATGTGTTCCTCAAGTAACTTTTATATGAACCTTTTCCCTATAAATGGGCACTTTTTACTCTAGTGTTGGCTAGAGGTTTTTCCTCATGTTACCACCTACATAATTCACTCATATGTGGTGGTACTTTGTAATTAGAGATTTTATTCAGCTCTTACTTTAGTTATGAATTGTCAATATAGGGAGCTATTCCAGCCATTCATCTTCTCCATGTGTCTTGTTGCATTTGTGCTCCTTGTGTGTGCTTCTTGTGTGTCTCTCATACTTCTACACACACTCAACAATGGTATCACAATAGGTTCAACTCCTTCTCAAATTTTGGTTTCTTGCATGCATGTAGTTTTAATAGTGTAAATCAACTTTGGAGCCTAGAACTATGATTTTTAGCAACCAAGAAACATTTTCACAAGTTTTAGTGCAATTTTACCTCCATTTCAAAGCCATTTGTGTAGTCAAAATCACCATCACAGTGATGGATTGTTAGCTTAAATTTTAGCATTCATTTCAGCTTTCTTTGAAGTAAAGATCTCATCACATTCGTTTTCTTTAGTGAAATGGCGGACAACAATGACTTGTTTGACATGCTTTAAGCTGAATCTAAGCTTGATGGGACAAACTACCCAATGTAGTCTTACATGATGAAACATGTTCTTCTTGCGAAACAATTATGGAACATAGTAACAAATGTAGATGAAAGACTTGTAGGTTCTTTTGCTTCATAGTCTACTATCATAGATGGAGCTTCTTCTTCAAGTATAGTGGTTACTCCTTCTCAACCTACACAAGAGCAACTTAGATGGGATGAAAAGATGCTCAAGCTCATGCATTGATTGCACTTTCCATGAAGTGTCATATAGTTCTACACATTCAATAATGTTCTACATCGACATGCATGGGACACTTGCCTCTTTGTATGCCGTGCATAATGAAGCATGTGTTGCATACTTGAGGAAGCAACTTGAGGATGTATGTATGGCTGAAAATGAGTATGTGCATGTGTATGTGACATGCATCAAAGACTTGAAAGAGTAATTGGAAAACATAGATGAGATTACTTCGGATGCATCACTCATCTCTACATTGTTGAAAGGATTACCATAATCTTTTCAAAGTTTTGCCACTACACTTTATTTGATTGCAAAAGGGAATCCAAATATGTATGCACATGATGAGGTTCTGTCTCTTCTTTTGCAAGAGGAACAATCTAGAGTGAATAGGAGTGGTTTGATTGAGGGAACACAAGCACTAGCTATCTCACAAAAAGGGAACACCAAGTACGGTTCAACTTTGGGTTCATCAAAACCAAAGCCTCAACCTTCATCTTCCATTCATTCCTCTAATGATGATTTGCAAAAGAAGAAGAGATGCAAATATTGCCAAAAGATTGTTCATACTATTGATGAGTGTAGAAAGCTTGCTAAGAGCAATGAAACAAAGAAGGAATTGTGCATGTCAATTGCTCAAAATTCTTCAAATGCAAAGAATGATGAAAAAAACATGGTCCAAGATTTTTGAGCATATTTTTTTACATGTCATTATGATAAATCTTTGCATTCTAAATGTATGGTTATGAGTGAGGCTGATTCAGATTGGTTCTTTGATAGTAGTGCTTCAAAGAACATAACTTCATGCAAAATATTTTTTGCATCTTTGAAAGATGCACTCAAAGGAGGACACGTGGTGTGTGCAAACAATGCCTCTTATCCTAGCATTGGAGTAGGAGAAATTACCACTGCAAATCAAGGTGTGATTCTCTTGAAAAATGCATTGTATGTACCCAATATCAAGAAGAACTTAATTTCACTTTTTAGTAATGGTGATATTATCATTATGTCCGGTACATTATGTAGTGGTTTTTTTGCATGGATACATACAAGAGGGTTGTCTCGAATCCCTGGGTTGCTCATACTTCTTCCATGGCTGAAACGGAGCTTTGGAATGCTCGTGTTCATCACCTCAACTTAAATAGTTTTCTTTACTTGCAAAATAAGGACATGGCTATTGGTTTGCCAACACTTGAGTGCATTGAAAAGCATGCATGTGAATATTGCATTCTTGGAAAAGTGCATTGTGCTTCTTTTCCAAAAGATAGTCATACACACTACAAGAAAATTGTAGCTTGTTCATAGTGATGTATGTGGTCCCCTCAAGACTCCATCTTTTGGGAAACATGTATATTTTGTTACCTTCATTGATGATGCTGATTTCCATGCATGGATGTATCCTATGAAGGCAAAGAATGAGGTGTTTTCTTGCTTCAAAGTATTTTTGGCTATGACTGAAAACTTTTCTTCAACAATCTTTTGTTTCTACATGCACACATCGTGGTGGTAAATATATGTCACATGCATTTAATGATTTTCTTCATGAAAGAGGAATTTCAAACCAATGTACGGTGCCATAATACACCTCAACAAAATGGTTTTTCCAAGCGTAAAAATAGAACACTCCTTGAAACAGCACGATGTACAGTTAAAGGAAAGCATCTTTCTCATAAATTTTGGATGGAAGCAGTCATGTGTGCAAAATATGTGTTGAATTCCTGCCCTACAAAAGCATTGAGAGTCATCACTCCTTATGAAGATTGGAATGGACATAAACCTATGGTTACTCATATGCATATGTTTGGTTGTTTGACATATGCTCTTGTGCAATCACAACAACATCAGAAACTTGATGACAAGGCAAAGAAATGTATATTTGTTGGTTATAGTGCTAAAAGTAACAGATACTGTTTGTATGATCCATTGACAAACACAATTATTTTGACCCAAGATATGGTATTTGCTAAAAATTCGTTTTTCCCTCTATTTGAATGCAAAAAATAGGCAACATTTATCTCACAAAATGTGTTTGATACACTCATGCCTTTGTTTCAAAGTGGTGTGCTTGACTATTGTCAAACATTGATCCATAAGGATCACTGATCCACAAGGATCAGTTCATATTGATGCACAGGGATCAATTCATATTCATCCATAGGGATCAATACATGTGTGTGAGGGACAAGGGCCAGCTAGCCAAGGTCCCAAGCTCGGGTGATACCCTAAGGTACTTTGGTAGTAATGGGAACTACTTTGGTAGTAATGGGAATAAGTGTTGCATGATGGCCACATGTTCACACTAGACTATTCCAGATCATTGCTATTTTTAGTAGTATATCATTGCTATTTTTAGAGTACAAGAGGGTATATATGGATGGGAGGAGAGTCCCACACACATCATTAAAGCAGCAGATGCTGGAGCAAAAGTTTTAGGAGGTTTTTGGAAGTTCCATAGGAACCTTCCTTGGGAGGCTAGCTAATCCCTAATCGAGAAGACCATAGGAACAGTCCCTGTCATGTGCAACGGTCCTCATGCCAAATTTTCCCTCTATGGTCTGATGCAGAAAGCCTCATATCAATAGGCCTATTGGGCTTCTGAAGCATCCCCAGATTCCCCACTCCCAACGTCTGAATATGCGAGTGAGTCGAGGTCTTAATCGTGTGCCCAGTTTTTCAAGAGGAACCATAAAGTCTCTTTGCACTTTAGAGTGCACAGAAGAGAGGAACATTTACTCTTCCACGTCTTATCAACCACCTATCAGCTCAGCTGATTCCATAGCAGGAGCTCTACGCTTTGTTTTCGATTGGAGAACTCAGAAGAGAAGCATCCATATGTAGCAAAACGCCAGTTAAATGCAATATGTGGGATTAATCTGAGCGTATGCCCCTGGTTGACATGGAAGAAGCATTCCATGTTTTTTTTTTAATGCCATAGCTAAAAGGCTTAATGTTTTACCTATTTGTATTAACCATATCTATTCTTTGGCCATATCTTCGGCCCCCAATATCCAATTTTGGAGATTTCTTTTGCTATCAAAAGCTCTCTTAGAGATCTTTCCAAATAGTGGCTGGAAGCCATACTTTGGTTTCAATCTTGGTCATTTTCAGAGTTTTGAAGTTTGTCATTCCTCTTCAACACCCCTCTTTCGAGCATCGTTTTGAAGCACAAGTTATCAGGAGAGACTTGGGACGCTATTTGGAGTGACTTGGAAAGCTCTTTTGAAAAAGTATGGATCATCTTCAGCACCGGCACACACCTACAAATTACTTGTTGAACCTCCAAATAAGTCTCTTGTCAATTTACATGCATCATTATCTTCTTTTTGCATCATATTGCATATAGGGCATGCAAGCATAGTACCTAGAGTATACGTGTAGTTTTGACGTGGATGTGTATTGTATGGTGCATGTATTCTTTATTACAGGGACATGTAAGTATTTTCTTGCGGGTTAGCGAGGAGGAAAATATAAATTTGTCAGGGTGTGTAATCCCCTTTCGGTTTACTTGTAGTTATATTGTGCGTGTTGGCATTGCAAAATTTGTCAGGGTGTGTAATCCCCTTTTGGTCTATTGGTAGATAGATTATGCTTGTTGGCATTGTTATCATGAAATTGCTTGTCGTAATTTTCCAATTTTCAGAAGTGCACTATTATGCTTCCAAAATTTTTAGAAAGTTAGAATGCATATGCATTCAAGCATAAAGAGCATAGTTTATTATTTCTTCATGTTCCATTGAGAAAAGGCTTATTATTTGTGTAGTTTTTGTTGCCACTTGTTTGTTTTAAGTATACGTAGAATATCCAAACTATAGAATTATCAAGATGAATGATTAGTAGCATTTTGATCAAAGAATCATATAAGCTTATGGATATCAAGTAGATATCGCTATTTGAGAAAAATTAATAAGCTAAGAGCGGTTTTAAGACAAAGGGCATGTTGCCAAGGTCAATAGAATGAGGAACATGATAGTTTCATAGCTTAGAATTCTAGGATGTCTAATTAGAACCTAGAATAGAGGATAGTTGATCAAAGATTCCATGATCAAGAAAGAATGCAATTAGCATTATGATCCAAAGGAATAAATTCAAGCTTTAAAAGGAAAAGATTTAAAGCAATACATTTAGAAAGAGATGAGAATTTCTTCAAGTGAAAAGAATTGCCCTTTTGTAGAAAGGACAAAGTGAGACAAGGGATAGTTTTACCAATGTTTCATGAGTTAGAAACTTAGAGCTAAGAGGTCTCAAGGTAGTTTGACACCTTAGAAGAGAACTCTAAGAACACCTACAATTTTAGGATGCTTATAAATCAAGTATCTGCTTCATAAGTAATGACTATAATTACATCGTTATGAGTTGTAATGCACATTTCTATGTACATAGAATAAAAAAGTTTATTTCACGAGAAGTATGGACTTCAGATTTGTAGAATAAAAAGGGCAAATCAAGTTTGATTAGAATCCCATAGTTAGAAATAGTAAAAGAAAAGTTGTGTAAGAACTTCCTAGATTTAGGAGTTGAGACATAGACTTTAAAGTTTCTTGTTTTATAAGGAATCATATCTTGGTTCTATAACAAAGTAATACGAGCCAATCGGGTAGTTCCATCTATCTATCTACCTAGAGTGAAGGATAAAGATCCTAGGTGGAATCATTTTCATTAAGCAAGCAAGGCAAGTTTGTAGGCCAAGAACTCTAGAGTGGCGACCAAGATACATAGAAAGGCAAGGTCTGCAGAGAGGAAACAAGGCAAGTCTGTGGGTCAAATACTTAAGAGTGGCCAAGATATACAAAAAGGAAAGGTTTTGCAAAGAGCAAACAATGCAAGGCTATAGTCTAAGTCCCTAGCAGGGAGTGAGACAAGGTTATATAGCAAGACATTGTTTGCATTTATTAGAAAAAGTAAGGTTTTCTCTAGTAGGGAGCGATTAGACAACAAGGCAAGCTCTACAAGTAAGAAAGCTAGTTCCAAATGAAAGACAAGTTGAGAAGCAAGTTTGATGTTTCTATTTATAGTACATCATAAATAGTAACCAAGTAAAGTGATCAAGTTTGAGCATGAGGAGAGGTGACTATTGATCGGTGGAGAATCACATCTCAAAGAGAGGTGATTGGTAAATGTTACCAAGTTGCTTAAAGTTGATAATAAGTTTATTTATTTTCTATATTTTATGCATTGATCGTGTAGTATGTTGTTCACTATAGTCATGGAGACTCTAGTTGGAATTCTTCAGCACTTTCAACAAGAGTGAGAGCAGAATTCCAAGAGTTATCCTTGAAAGAATTATAGAAAAAGGCTGATATTCACTTTTTGTAGCATCAGTTCTTCTAGTGAAGAAGAAAGACGGATCTTATAGGATGTGCATCGATTATTGAGCACTCAATGTCCCGATGGTCCTAGTGTGTTCACACACCACCAGCAAAATATATCAACAGATATCACCATTTGTAGGTTGCTTCTAACTCAACCAAGTTATGCATGAGTCTCTGAGGAAAAAGCAATTATCACTAGCAGACACATGAGTATCATAAAACCAGCCCAATCACTATGTGTAAAATCATGCAATCATGACTGAATATCTCTTCCATAAAATAGACCTAAACTCAAAGTGCCTTTGAGATGTCTAAACACATGTTTCACTGCTTGCCAATGCTTAGTGCCTAGGCTATGCATGAATTGACTCAACTAGGAAACTGCATAGTGTATATCCGGCCTTGTGTTGCATGCATATATAAGACATCCCATAACTTGCTGATAAAGAGAAGTTTCAACTGCATCACTAGAATCCTCAACTGAGAACCTAAATCCTGTCTCAACTAGTTTGGAAACTGTCTTGCAATCCTCAAAATCAAAACACTGAAGTAGTTTTTCGTACTTTGTTCGATGCACAACAATTCCCCCCTCAACGGATACAAACTAGATGCCAAGGCTCAAAAGGCCAAGGTAAGTGACATCAAAGGTATGGTGCAAATTAACCATACGAATTTCAAGTTTTGCATCGCATGACCTAGTCAAGAGTATTTCATCGACATAGAGAAAAAACACTATAAGATCAGTCCCATCTTTGCGTACATAGAGTGTGCTTTCAATTGGACTATATGTGAAGCCAAGAGCAATCAAGTGCTTATGAATTTTGTCATACCATGCATGTGGATCTTGTTGGAGACCATACAAGGCTTTATGCAATAATAAAACCAGATGCTCTTGCCCTTTCATGGAAAATCCAAGAGGTTGCTTGAAATAAACCTCTTCTTGCAAATCACCATTCAAGAAAGTTGTTTTTATGTCCAACTGATGTATTTTCCAACCTCGATGGACAGCCAATGCAGCCACAATATGAATGGTAGACACGCATGAAGTAGGTGAAAAAGTTTCCTCATAGTCAATTCCATATTGTTGCGCATATCCTTTGGCAACCAATCTAGCTTTGTAGAGATCAATGCTACCATCTGACTTTCTTTTAATCTTGTAAACCCACTTTGTACCAATGGAATTTTTTCCTTTTGGAAATCCAGATAACTCCCAAGTACCATTCCTATGTATGGAATCCCTTTCTGATTGAATGGCGCTCATCCAATGTGGATTGTCACATGCATCTTCAAAAGTACGTGGCTCTTCATTACACATGTGTTCATTATGCAATACATCATCAACATATATATCATCTATGGGATTAATTTCATGCTCATTTTCAGCAATATTTTGATGCAAATGTTCAACCATATGTGGCTGTAAATTTTCAGCAATTTTGATAATTTTTAGCTACAAAATTTAAGCCATGCTTGATTGGAAATTCTCTACATTTTCATATCTATTTTGTTGGAATTTTTCAGCCATTTGAGCCTTAATTGGCTGATCTACATGGCCATAGTTGTTGGAAATTTCTTGAATGATGTGTGTGTGACTCTTCTTCCATCCATATATAACCTCTTGTACTCTAAAAATAGCAATGGTATACTACTAAAAATAGCAATGATCTGGAATAGTCTAGTGTGCACATGTGGCCATCATGCAACACTTATTCCCATTACTACCAAAGTAGTTCCCATTACTACCAAAGTACCTTAGGGTATCCCCCGAGCTTGGGACCTTGGCTAACTAGCCCTTGTCCCTCACACACATGGATTGATCCTTGTGGATCAATATGAACTGATCCCTATGGATCAATGATCCCTGTGGATCAATGTTTGACACTCTCTCCCCCTTCTAAAGATCATTGTCCTCAATGATCAATGAGGAAAAGTACTTGTGAATCAGAGCTTGTGATTCCCAAGTAGAGTTAATAAGTGGTAATCCTCTCCAGGCTACTAGATACTCAATGTCTGACATGATTCCTCAATCGCTTCTATCTCTGATCTAGTATCCTGTCTGGAGAATGATCTGTGCTTTTACTTTCTTGCAAAGAAATAATACCTTCTATTAGATTATCCTCCCTGGAAATATACTTCTGAAATTTACTAACATGAAACACTGGATGCACTCTGCAATTTGGACAAAGCTCTAATCGGTATGCAACTTCACTTAGGTTTTTAACTATCTTCCAAGGTCCACAAAACCTTGGTGATAACTTACTACACTTCTCGGTGGAGAGTGAAGTAGATCTAACTACTACCTGAAGAAAGACTCTATCTCCCTTCTCAAACGATCTAAGAGATCTCTTCCTATCAGCATACTCTTTAGCCCTATCGGTGACTTGTTGTATCTTGGCTTTAGCTATTTCAAATTTTCTTGGACGTTTGCTAAGAAATCCGAAGCACTAGGAAATTTCTTTGGCATGCGTATGATACTAGAAACATTGGGATTCATGCCATAACTCAAACTCAATTAGTGGCAAATAACTATCCCAATCTATCTGTCTCTCACACACATATGCTCTCAACATGTCCTCTAAAATCTGGTTGACCCTCTCGATCTGACAATCTGTCTGAGGATGATCACCACTACTCATCTCTAATGACACCTTCAGTTTGTCAAATACAAACTTCCAGAAGTTTCATGTAAATCTGACATCCCTATCTGAAACTATGGATGCCGGTAACCCATGCAATATGAAGACATGCTAGATAAACAACTCCACTACCTATGGAGCTTCTATCGTCTCCTGCATGTGTATGAAGTGATCCATCTTGCTCAATCGATCTATCACAACTAGGATAGTATCCTGCTTCCTTTGGGTCCATGGTAACCTGATTATGAAGTGTGTGGATACACTATCCCAATTATGATCCGGAACTTGTAAAGGATACAAAAGACCTGATGTCTTTACCCTTTCTTCTTTGTTGACTTGACACATAAAGTCTTTTTGAACATAAGTGTGGACATCTATGGCTATCCAAGCCACCAAAATGTTCTTCTAACAAGCTATATTGTCTTGTCAACACCTGGATGTCTTGTGCAAGGCACATCATGGTTATCATGCATGACCGTTCTTCTCAAATCTTGGGAATTTGGTATGCAAACCTTTCCTTTCCGTCTAACTATTCCATTCTTCTGTGAGAAACTAGAATACAGAATGGACTTGTTCGCTCTGTTAGGGGAAGAAACAGCTAGAACTATCCCATCTCTTATAATAGAATCATCATTGATGGCCCGAATGTGGATCTTCCACCTATGCTTCCATTATCTCTTGAACCAATGAGCTTTCTAGAACTGTAAAGCTCATTTGATACATTATTAGTGATAATGCATCAACTACTATATTCTCTTTGCTCTTATATACAGGATTTCCATGTGAAACTCTTGTATGATCTCAGCCCAATGAGCCTGACTACCTCGAGGATCTAGCTGACTACTAAAATACTTAAGTGAATGGTGATTTGTGTATACCTTAAAGTTTGCACCATATAGATAGTGTTTCTAGATTTTAAGTGCATACACCACTGCATACAACTCTTGTTCATGCACTGGTCTGCCATCTTGGCTCAAAACTATCCCTATGGCTTATGCCACTAGCATCTGTCTCTAACTCAAATGGTTTTTGTGAATCCACCACTTTGAATATAGGAGCCTCTAAAACAGCTTGTTTTAGAATACCAAAACTATTTTATTGCTCTTACTTCCATGAAAATGGAACTTTGCATTTTCGATCAAACTGAAAAGTCCTAGAAATGATCGTAACCGCCCCTCATCCTGAGAAGTAGTCCAAAATAACATAACTGAAACCTTCTATGGATCCATCTAAACCCCATCGATTGATACCACATGCCCTATATACTCTATCCTCAGAAGAAACAACTGAGCCTTCTTTGGATTAACTAAGTCTTATGTACATTATGATCTCTTACTCTAATATGATGGTAGCCACTTGTAAAATCTATTTTACTAAATACAATGGCTCCACATAGAGCATCTAAAAGATCATCAATCTTGTGCATAGGATATTTGTGCATGATAGTAATCTGAGCACATGAATGAAGGAGATTCCATGGATTTTTCTTTTACAAAGATCAAATATTTGAAGCAGGAGTTGCTTTTTGTTGATGGTCTTGCTAGACAGTTCACTTATGGAGACTGTTTTGAATGGTCTTCCAGATTCATATCAGAGTTTTGCTTTCTACTCTTCAATTGATGATGAAAGGCACTCAAAATGCCTTAACATTTGATGAATTAGTTTCTATTTTGTTGCAAGGAGATCAGTCTAGGTAGAATAGGTCCATTATGTGTGTTACATATCAAGCTTTCCTTGCTAGTCACAAGGGCAAAGGTAAATGGATTTCATCTAGTAGTAAGCAAAAATCTACTAATTCTGCATGATTAAAGAAGGATATCAAAGACAAGGAGAAAACAGAAGAGCAAAAATTGTTTTGCAAATACTGTAAAGGAAATGATCAGGTCATAAAGAGTTGTCCAAAACTGGCTACAAAAGAGGCAAAGAAGAAAGAGTTTGGTATGGTTGTTGCAGCGGCCTCTACACTCGAAACACAATCTATTAATCTTGTGCAAAATGAAGAATGGACATTTACTATTGTTTGCAATTATGACCCATCTTCTCATGAGCAATGTGTGTTTGTAGTGGACTCAAATGTTTGGTACTTTGATAGTAGGGCAACCAAACATATTACCTTGTAGCACAATTTCTTCACTTCACTTGAGCCTACCCCTATAGGGAATATGATCACATGCACCAAAAACTCCTCGTATCCTATCATGGGAGTTGGTAAGATAATTCTGACTACTATTGAAGGTAGTTCTTTTACATTGTCGAATGCTTTATTTGTGCCACATATCAAGAAATATTTGTTATCAGCTTTAGCATTATCCAACATCGGCTTGGTTGTGAAAATTTTCTCATGAGAGATGTGTAGTTCATGATCTATCTAATAGTCATGTCATTATTGGTTCTGGCATTTTATGCCGTGGGCTATATAATCTCAAAGATGATGCAAAATTTGTGAATGATTTAGCATGTGCAATTCAAGATTCTTAAGCTATGTCAGATGCAAAGCTTTGGCATGCATGCTTTGTTCATCTACATTTTGCTAGTTTGCTACGCATGTAGAAATCTGAAATGGTGTCCTCTCTACCCAAACTTGAGGCACCTAGTAAACATGAATGTGAAGGCCAAATTTTGGGCAAAATGCAGCATTCCTCCTTCCCAAAATATGGTTCAGTATGAGCTACTTAGAAATTATAGCTTGTTCATAGTGATGTTTGTGGTCCTATGCAGAAACCTTCTTTTGGGAGCTACCTTTACTTCATGGCTTTCATTCATGATTTTTCTAGGCACACATGGGTATATCTATTGAAGTAAAAGTCCAAAGTGTTTATGTGCTTCAAACAATTTCTCTTTTTGGATGAAAATCTGTTAGCACGTAAAATGGGCACCCTCCATTCTGATCGAGGGGGTAATATATGTCTTCTAATTTTAATGCATTTTTTGATGAACATGGGATAAAGCATCAATGTAGAGTGCTATATACACCTCAATAGAATGGATTTGATGAAAGGAAGAATAGGTCACTCATGGACATGGTGAAGTGTATGGTCTAGGGTCAGACTTTACCACAAGTTTTGGCTTGAGGCTATTATGTGTGCAACATATGTACTGAATAGGTATCCCACTAAAGCTTTGTAGTCTATCACCCCATATGAGGCTTGGCATGGTCCCAATCCATCTGTTGCTCATGTGAATGTCTTTGGTTGTTAGGCATATGCATTAGTGCTTGAACAACAACACAAGAAATCTGATGATAAAGCAATGAAATTTATTTTTGTTGGGTACAATTTTGAAAGTAAAGGCTATCGTCTGTATCATCCACATATTAAACACATTTTGGTTATCCATGATGTTGTTTTTGTGGAAGATGCAATTCAGCTATTACTTTCATGTACTAAGTAGACATGAATTAGCTCCCAAGATGTGTATGACACTTTGTTGCCTCTTTTTATAGGTGAACACTCTAATGCTGGTTAAAAAGAGGCGGTTTCTCAGCCTTTATAGGTTCCACATGATTATGTAGATCATTCCATTTTTTATGCACATTTACATGATGAACTTGTTGATGAGAGGGTTGATATAGAGGAGGTAGAAACTATGCCTAAATGGGTGGTGCAGACTTTGGAAGATAGGAAATTAGATGCACCTCTATCATATCATACTCATTTAGGCTCTCATAGTGCTTCTTTTGCATCAGATTTCTATGTTGTGGCTGCCTCTAGTCTTTGTTATGAGAATGAGCATGTTTTGTTTGATGAAGCAAAAAATTCAAAAAATTGGATGGCCGCTATGGAATCCGAATATAATGCTATTATGAAGAATGGTACCTGGTCTTTATGTGACGTGCCTCCTATCAAATGACTACTGTTTGTAGCATCTATGCACTTGTAGTCATGATGGTTGGAATGTACATCAATTGGACATTAAAACTACATTTTTGAATGGTGTCTTACATGAAGAAGTGTATGTTTTTGAGCCTCGTCATTTTGTGCAAAAACAGCATGAAAACAAAGTGTGCAGGTTGAAAAAGGCATTATATAGTTTGAAGCAAGCACCACGTGCTTGGTATGAAAAGATACATGCCTACTTGATTGCAAATGGTTTTGAGAATAGTCCAACTGATAGCACCTTATATGTTAAGTGTGCAAATGATGTGCTTTTGATCACTATTATCTATGCTAATGACATGCTACTCATTGGTACTAATGAGAAGAATATTTATGATTTTAAGGCTGATTTACATGCCTCATTTGAGATGTTAGATTTGGGGCATTTTCAACATTATTTGGGCATTCAATTATGCAAGTTGATGGCAGAATAGGTTTGTGTCAAACAAAATATATTGACACATTATTGTAGCATTTTGGTCTTGAAGACTCGAAACCTATTGCTACTCCTCTGGAAACATGTTTACGGTTGAGTCTTCATGATGTTGAAGATGCATTTGATGTTGCTCTCTATCAGCAAGCTATTGGATGCTTGATTTACTTATGCATAACTAGGCATGATATTTAGTTTGTTGTCTCATAGATGATCACGTTTACGCATTTCCCCAGGTGTCAAGCATTGGTAAGTAGTTAAGCACATTTTTTGCTACTTGAGTGGTACCACACTTCTTGGATTGTTTTATCCCAATGGGGGATAACTACAACCAGATTTACATGCTTTTTCTTATTCTAATTGTGCTGGTTGCTATGACACTCGTGTGTCCACCATTGGTTTTTGCTTCATGCTTGGTAGCTCATGCATATCTTGGTTGAGCAAGAAGCAGCCTACTATGGCCACTCCTAGGTGTGAGGCTGAGTATATAGAATCTTTCACAATGATTGTTGAGTGTGTGTAGATGAGATGCCTTAAGGCTGATTTGGGTGTTGGTCACTCTTCTGCCATTGTTACGCCACTTGAATGTAACTGTAATTACTAGAAAATGTAAATGGAAAGGACACACATCGAAAGGATGTAGCATAACATTTGTAACTCTTTGATAATGAAAGTGTGCAAGAAGCAAATGCGCAAGAGAAGCAAGACACTAGACTGTGGGTTTGGGCGATATGCTTGTGGATCATCTAGTGCAAGTTTTTACTTATCTTGGTGTATTGATCATTTACTATTTGGTGTATTAATTTATTCCGGTGATCTTGTCTGTGTAATACTTTGTTGGTGAAGATATAAGTCTAATTGTGGTTGTACATCAATTGCTTGTGAAGAAGTCCATGTACTCATGTTCCTCACCTTCTTTCACTCCTCCTCCTTGTCGTGAACCCTATTTCGAACCCTCCGATGGGTAATCTTCTATTACGCGAAGAGTCTAAGCAGTTCATGTGATTTGATGATGACAATGAAGAACTTTTTCAATTTTTTCGAAAGAAATGCAGGAAGGTCAGTCCTTCTCAAAGCCAAGTTCATGCCTCTTCCAGTAAGGATATCCTTCAAGACACAACTTCCTCCGTGCATGCATCTTCCACCCCACCCTCACTGTCACTCTAGCACAATGGTGAGTACCAACATGAGAAGATCCACCTCATAATTGTCAATCCGTGGAGACGTGAGGACTAGTATGAAGACTATGAGCAAGTGAAGGCACAAGTGCGTGAGTGAGAAGCACACAAACATGCACACACATACACACACGCGCACACAAGGCAAGAACAAGGAGAGGAACAATGGAGTTCTTTGCATTAGTCAAAAAGTCTCTTACATAAGCTCAATTCACAAACAATATATACCCAAAAATGAGCTCTCTAGCTCTTTTTATAGTTTTCTCACTAGCTTTGGCCTTGTTCAGACCTAGTGTCCGGCCTAGTTAAAAATTAGGTTCTAGAGCCTATTTGAGGGCTCAAACGGAGTCTAAAAATTATGAAAATTGGTATATAGCTAATTCTAATACTCCTCAAGCTTGAGGACTCCTCGGCTTGAACAAAATGGAGTCTATTCTACCAAAAATGGAATTTACAATGTTTGTGTAGTGATTAAAATCACTTGAGTTGTGAATGATCCATGGAAAAAATGATTAGGCCTTGTTGCCGTATTGTGCATGACTGCTCTATTGTACCTGTATGCTCTTCATATGACCTGTATGCCAACATTCTCCCCCCTTCCTAGCGTCTGTCGCCCCTAACAGACCTCTGTTCTATCGGGTGGTCGATATAGTATTGGATGACATTGGTGGCAAGTTCGTGTTCTCCTATCCTTAAGCCTCTTGCTAGATCAGCTTCCAATGCATCTTGCACCGGGGACCTCTGGTTGCGGTGTGGTGTAGTACTCAGAGTACATGGCTTGTTCACAAGCAAAGAGATGGAGCAGGTGTGTTGGCTTTGATGCGAAGACCTCCGAGTGATACTCCCAGAAACCTGATCTGAACATTTCTTCGAATGTCTGTTTGTAACATGCAGGGAGGTATTTGATGCGTGCATGCCAAGCGTAAGCCACATGAATACTGGGGGTGGTGCTCATGTCATACACTAAATCGTAGTTTCCATTAGTGAACCCCGGTAGACGTACCTGTGGTGCGGCTGCATTTCTAAAGGTTTTCAGTACTACCTGCATCATATCTAAAATCTTAAGCATCATTCGAGCTGCCACATCTGGCATGGGCTTCAATCATGGCATCCAATGTCGAATTGTTCCCATCATGTATGCTACTGACGATGGTCCCTGTGGTGGCGCAATGTATGGATAATTGAGCCATTCCTTGCATTGTGCATTATTCTGGACCTTTATGTTGAATGCTTTCCATGAGCGGCGTCGTGGAACAGGGCCATAGCATGGATTATAGAGGAGATGTAATGGCGCATTGTTCCAGGTGCGGAGCATTTCAGGATAGGTTTCAAGAAGTTTCTGCCGCCATGTTGGTTGACGGATCTTGCCTTTTTGCGCTTCTGGAGGAAGGTCTTCAGGTTGAAATTGGGTTGCGAAGGAAGGTATCTTCCCTGTGACTCTCTGTATTTCTGCGTTATAATCTACCAAAATGATATAGTAAGGCCTGTATTGGAGTTCGGATGAGATGATAAGGCGTCTCGATGACAGGTTTTTGAAGTAATTGGATTGTAATACAGTCTCCTCTATGACTCTCATAGCCTGATTTTGCACGACGGTTCGCTCTTCATGTGAACTCCCGATTTCCTCCACTTGTCGTAGCCATGGGGGCCGTGGTGCTTCAAATGTGTCCTGGCCTTCTTCCGTTTGTTGACCTCTTGGGAAGGGTTGTGGGTCCTATTCTTCTTCAAATGCTTGTTCCACAGGAATTTGTACTATTTCTTCGTCGGTGGGAGCCTCTAGAGGGGAAGGTGGTCTCTCATATTGTAGTAGACATGCTTGCAATTCGGTGACCTGTTTCTGGAGATCTTTTAAGGCCTCTGAGTCTGTGAGAAGTGAAGCCGCGGAGGAGGTGGTTTGAGAGGCAGCTGTTGTTTCTTTTTGGTGTTTCTGCTTCAGTTGACCCAGTTCCTCTGAGAGCTGGTCATGTGCTTCAAGCAGGATGGCATAGTCTTCTAATATGATCTTGATATTGTCGGGGGTCACTGCTTGAAACTTTGATGGGCGGGTGGGTGCCCCTGGTGTGCTTTCGATGGCTGCTTCTAAGTTCTCTTGGTTCTGTTGCTGTAGGCGTCGATTCTCCTCGTGAGCCGCTGCAAGGTGTCTTCTAAGAAGTGCCATATTTCGTTGAAGTCTTGAATTGCATTCTAGTTGTGTTTTGAGATGGCCTTCTACCACTTGTATTGCTTCTTGGTCTGTATTTTGCAACTGTACTTCCAATACACTATGAGACTCTTGTAAAGTTTGGAAGTGTGTATGGAGGCGAGCATTCTCCTCTTCTACTGCAGCAAGACGATTTTGTAGCACCTCCGAGTGCTCTTGCAGTCGTGCGTTATGTTGCTGGAGCTGGTTGTACTCTATCCTTAACTGTGATATACATGTGAGCATGGTGTCCAATGCATTTCCTATGGATGATGGTGTGGTTTGTACAATGGAGGATGCACGAGAAGGGGATTGGGGAAAGGGAAGAGTGAATGATGTGTCTAATGGAGATGTGTGTGTCGGTGAAATTGGTGGGGGGGGGAATGGGAGAAGGTGGAAGTGTGGGGGGTGGGGGAGGTGCCGTGGGTGGTGAAATGTCCATACTTTCAGGAGTGGGTGCGAGTGTGGGGTCTACCATATACATTGGAATGGTAGGTGGTGTGTGTGTGAAAGTGGTGAATAGATGAGAAGTGGGGTGGGGAGCTGAAAATAAAGGGAATGGTTGAGACCTGGGTTGAAAAGTTCTAGCAAGGAAGGCATGGAGGGATTGGAGAAGTGGAGAGATGGGGGTTGGGGGTTGAGGTCGTAGAGGCGGGGAGGGCATGAAAGGTGGTGTGGTAGTAGGGAAACCCATGAATATGTATCTGGAGTCAGGATGACCTATGGCTGAGGGCATGGGGGATGGTTGTCCTAGGGCATGCTCTATGAGCGATTCGGTGGATTGTGTAGTGATGGTGGTTGCTTCATAGATTGGGTTTTCAGAGGTGGAGAATAGGGTTGAACTAGAGATGGGAGTACGGAAGATGAAGGTTTGTTCGGTGGGTTGAGTGGTCGAGGTGATCTCCACGGCTTCTGTTCTAGGAGGCGATGGTGGGAGTGTGGGTGGTAGTGGCTCGGTTGATTCCTCATGGGTGACTGGGTGCTCTTGGCTAGCGGTTTCTGCTGCTTGGGAGGTTGTCCCAATGGGTTTGGATGTAATAATCGGCCCTTCTGCCGTTGTAATGGGGATCTGGATGTTTTTACCTGACCGTGGTCGTGTGTGGAATTTTCGTGGATCATATTGAACTGGAGACCTCCTAATGGCGGTCCGAACTGCTTCTACTACCCCATATGTTTCTGCCATTAATAAGAGACCTTCACTATATTCTGAGTCAACTCCTACTTCTTCCAAAAGCTGAGTCATGAGTTCCCTACTGCTCTGTTCGGTGAGCAGTTGTTGCGATCGCACTCGTTCCATGATTTGATACAGCCTTCGGAGTTCTGCTGTATAAGTTGGGGCTTCAGTGGTCTCTTCTTCGTCTGCTCCTTCTTCTTCTAGGTGTCCTTGTTGTTGACCTTGCTGATCTTCACCCCAATGTACATGGCGACCTTCTGTGGATTTTCTCCTTCTTTGTGAAGATGTGCCTTGTTCTTTTGTTTCTGAATAAAACTCTACATCAGAGAGCTGTGTACTTTGTAAGAATGCTTCGAAGTCATGGGGATCCATCCCTTCAGCATCTCCAGTTGTAGCAAATTCAAATTCAGATGGAGCAGGAGGAGCCGAAGGGGTAGCTTGTGTTGTAGTTTCAGATCCAGGCCTGGGTATTCTAATGGTAAAAGGAGGTACAATGGCCTCCCCTCGTGGCGATACTTCAAGAGTAGTCAAAACTTCACGTTTCTGGACACAAGGGATCGAACCCCTCATGCGCTTGGATTGATGTGTGGACGTCTTGAGCTTCTTAAACATTTGTAATTGTGCCCAAGTTAAGGCACGTTCAATGGGTACATCGTAGGCTAAGCACCGGTAGATAATGCGTGTGATTGCACAGCAACCGTTCACCACTAATTTCCTAGAAGACCTTTTATTTGCTTCATACAACTGCTCTATAATCCATACAGGAAGCTTGATTGGTAACGCACCTGTCTCCGCTAAGTAGAGAGCGAACCAAATTCTTTTGTGAGGTTGTGTGAAGCGGTCTTGACCGGGGAAAGCAAAATGTTGCATGCACATACGGAGAGGGATGGACACGTTTGGTGTGAGTGCTGCCATATCTTTAAGCTTCAGTAGTTTCCTATCCTTCATGTTAGTAGGAACGAGAGCATCCTTCTCAGAAGGTACATGTGTGCCGTGCATATTCAAAGCAGAGCTCACCAACTCCAAGGTAAGTTCAAACCTTTTTAACTCGTTGTTGCCCAGCAAGGAAGGAAGAACAAACGATCCTGGTTTGTCCTTTTTTGCATTAGCCTGTAATGTTGAGACCAGATAGTAGCATCCGAGGAGGTCTGGTTTGGGTAATGGTGCCTCGAAGTACTCAGCTAGCCCTGCACGTTGCCATATGGTCTGAAGATCCTGTGTGTTTTGTAGAGTCTCAAACTCCTTGGAGAAGAATTGGAATCTGACCCAAGATCTGTCATACTCGCACTTAGACTCCCATATATACTTGGCCTCTCCTAATGGGCCTGGCATGCCATTGAACCAATGAGAATTGGCATGGACTCTTTCTGTGATCCCTGTGGGTGGATCCGGTACCGAGATCTGCTGAAGGTGTTGCAGCTCCACAGGTCGTTCAGTTGGTGGCACATCAACAGGTAGACTATCCACATCAATTCCTACAGTAATTATTCCTGCCTGTGAGCTTGGACCTGTTGCTTTTGCCATGAGAGTGCTTGTAGTTGTTGATGCTTATCTGCTAGAAGAAGAGAGAGGCACATTAGCATTGCATTGGAAACAGGATGTTATGGTGTTCCCTCCACAATACCAACATGACATTCCGAGTGGTTAGAGGTTAGTAGGTGAAGTGTTCGTGATGTGTGTACAAGTGGGTTAGTAGGTTAGGGTTCACTCTAGATGCATACTTTGGTTGTGCAAAGTTCTCAGAATGCACCTACATCAGAGGGAAAGGATTTACAAAGGTGGGTCAGGGGGTTTGATATGGGGTTTAGGTCTCCAAACTTTGATGCTGGAACCGTTGCTTTTATTGACGATGATGTGTGAAGGTTTGCGGACTGGAGTGTGTTGGGTTTGGGGCCTTTTGGGTACCCATTTCCAAACATTCCGAGGCGTGACCGAGAATGTGGTGGTGTGGAGTGTAGATGTTTGCCTTTGGATGGGAGCCAATAGGACTCGTGAGTGTTGGTTTGTTCTTGTGATTGGAGGTGAAGTTATTTGAGCTAGTAAGCAGGTCTTGGGCACCCATATTTGTCTAGCTTTTGGGATCGCCTTCATTGAGTGCTTTGGAACCCAAATAGAAATGGTTTGTCTAGATTGATGTCTAAGGTACTCCTTCGTTGTAGTCCTCGACACTGTAGCTTGCTTGATGCCTCTTTGGAATCCTGTCTCCAAAGCCGAGGGTTGTTCACCTTTGCGCATCCAGATCTGCATCATGCCATGGGGTATTCTATAGTGTACTGGTTGGTGTTCATTCTTCTTGGTCCTCGGGCTCCTCTGTATCTTGTATTTTCCGGCTTGCTTTCCTCGAATTCTCTTTGGAAAAGAAGGGAACTCCTTGTTGACTTCTGCACCTTCTTCATGAGTGGTAATCCTTTGCACCATAGAACTTTGGTCAAGAGTAGCATGGTTCATTTCAGGTGGACTCTTGGAAGGACCAGGATTCGGCGCCTCTTCTAGCGGCCTATGTGCTTGATTTTCTAATTCAATCGTTATGTGGTTTTGGCCTACCCATGCCTGAAGAAGTCCACTTCTTAGGTTGAGGCTGACTGCATGATCATAGATCCAGTCTTGGCCCAGGACAAGAGGTTCGGTAAGATCCTCGTCTTCACACACTAGCACTTTGACTGTCATTAGCACCTCTTGAATGTAGAGGGGAAGTTCCACCTCACCAATGCAAGGGGTTTCCACACCTCCCAATCCTATGAGATATGCCTCTATAGGATTGATTTGTAATTGTAGCTCTTGGCAGTAAGAAAGTCGAACTGCACTAGTGGCGGCCCCTAAGTCAATTAAAGCTCTCACTGTCCTTACACTCTCTCCTTGTCCTACTTCTAGGGTTACAAAATGCCGTCGGTCGATTATTCTATGGGAATGTCCACCTGAAGCCTCGCACATGGCCATGGGATAGCCTAGAGGTTCTTGAGTGTCAGGCATAGGCTGGTCTCTACCTTGTCTCCTCAATTTCATTCGTCGGATGCATTCTAAAGCTTCTACCTGTGCTTCTTCTCGAATTCGTTTCTCTTCTTCTTTACGTTTCTTGGCAGTGTTGAGTCGATTTAGCATCTCTTCAGTCAGGGGTTCTTGATATAACTTGACTCTGCATCCACTTATGTAACTTGGTAGAATATTACCCTCTAGAGTGGCTAGTTGAACTGCTCCACTGGTGGAGATTCTATTGATAATCATTGGTCCGTAACCTCTCTTCTCTAACTTCCGTGCATGTTGCTTCAAGGTGTAGACTAGGACTAGGTCTCCTGCTTTCAAGCCCTTATCCTTGACGTGTGCATAAAAATATGCCTTTTGCCTCTTCTTGGCTGCATAAATTCCTGCTGCAGCCTTCAATCGTGTTTCACCTAGTCGTTCAAGATCGAAGATTCTAGAGGACAACTCATGGCCTGTCCAATCATGCTCTTGTGCTACTTTCAAGGTTGGTATCAAAAATTCCAATGGTAGCACTGCATTCTGGCCGAAAACCATTTGAAAGGGCATGGCTTGGAGTACCGTTTTATAGGCAACTTTGTATGCCCAAACAGCATGGTGTAGCTGTTTGTCCCAATCCGAGCGTTTGTTATTCACTAATTTGGTTAGCACATTGCATAGAATCTTATTTGTGCTTTCGGCTTGTCCATTAGCTTGTGGGTGATAGGGGGCAGACTTCTTGTGTATCACCAAGAACTCTTGAAGAAGATTTTCAATGACTTCATTAAAGAAGTGAGTCCCTCTATCACTTACTAGCTCTATGGGTAGCCCGTATCGAGTGAACACATTCTCAAATAAGAATTTAGTAGTCGTTTGGGCATCATTCTTCGATGTGGCTTTCACTTCTACCCACTTGGTTAGATAATCCGTGGCCACAATGATATACTCAGCATGTGAACCCTTAGCTGGGAGATTAATAGGACCAACAAAGTCTATTCCCCACTTAGAAAATGCACGTCCACCCATCATAGGTTTCAGTGGCATCTCATCCTTGCGTATAGGATACTGAGTTCTCTGACAAACATCACACCGTTTCACATAGGTATGTGCATCCATGTGAAGGGTCGGCCACCAGAAGCCTGCAAATAGTATTGCCTTGATCACCCGATCTGGTCCAAGGTGTCCTCCTCCTACACCTTGGTGAGCAGTTTCCAAGATCTTGAGATATTCACTTTCATGGACACATAGTCTTGTGAAGAGATGGACAGGTATGTGCTTGAAGATGAAGAGGTGTTGCAAAATCCTTGATCTACACCAGCCAAATGAGCTCCAAGAGTATATGGTGGGCCCTTTTAGCTTGCCAATGGATGTATGAGACACCCTATGTACCTTGGAAGATCACTCTAAAAAAGATAGATCAAAACAGATAAGTTGGAGTTAGCTCAGAGGTGAAAACTTGCTATTCTCGGTTCATACACCTATCCAGTGTTTTACATAATTCTCTGAGCACAGCAGTAATTAGCTTAATTCCTCTTGGGGAAGTCTAGGTAACTTAAAGAGCTAACTTTCAAGATTAATCTCATAAAAAATAATGAACCAAAAACTGAGAATGAGTTTTAACAACTGATGACATCATCCCGATTTTCACGGGCTGCTATAGTTTGAGACCAGTGAGCATAAAAATCAACATAACTCCGAATGTAGGAATCCAATGATTATGCACATTTGTATGGTTATACTAGACAGTGAGCTGAATCCAACAAGCTTTAAATCACTGAATTTGGATAAGTAACCACTGAGAAACACCTCTGACAAGATGAGTGAAAAAGTCGGGTACCTGACAGAGAAGTGAAAATGCACAGACACTGTTGACTTCAACTGAACATAACTGAAGATTGCAACATCCAAATGACATAAAAATTTGTGAGCATATAGTAGACTTATAGAGCTAACTTTATCAAGTTAAATCACTGAAAATGATGCACCAAGCTCAGAGAAAACATCTCTGCAAGCTGACTGAGAAAAACTGAGAGTAATGGCAGTGAGTAGTACACTTCACAAGAACATGGAAAGATGAACTCAAACAATCATGAAAATGAAAGTATATCTTGTACAATACAGTGACTTACAGATACATATGTGTGCCTTGTAATCACACCTTGATATGGCATAAAGCTCAGCTCTTGGAGGTCTTCACATAGGTCTCTCTAACCACGACTAAAACTGCCATCTATTTATAGTTGAGTTTGGGAGGCTAACTTCCCTCAATCACTCTCCAATCAATCAATGATTGATTTGATTCTCTACCTACCACAAATCACGAATTCATGGCTCCTCTTTCCATTCTTGATCAAGTGGACTCAACCACTTAAGATTCTTTCACTTTTACATTAAGTAAACTCTTCAAAAGTTACAAGAGGTAGTTCACAAGTGAACTTTACATAGTCTTCATTTTAAGGCTTTTTCTATGACTTTGTGGGACTCAAGCCAATACTTAGGCTTGTCATAGACTTGCTCCAACAGCTCCCCCTCAAGCCAAGTATGCTTGAGGTCTTCAATCTTCCAAGATTACCTGCAAACCTATCATAGCCTTGAATTTGCAAACTTTGTACCATCCAATGCTTTGGTTAGAATATATGCACATTGTTGATGAGTGGACACATATGATATTTGAATCTCTTTGGTTAGAACCTTTTCTCGTACATAGTGATAATGAACTTCAATATGTTTAGTCCTTGCATGAAAAATAGCATTAGCAGCCAAATGAATAGAACTCATATTGTCACCAAAAATAGTTGGAGTTCCAAACTCCAATCCAAGATCTTTCAACAATGTCTTCATCCACATAGCTTCTTGAGTAGCTATGGCAAGACCTCTGTATTCAGCTTCAGTAGAAGAGAGAGCAACTGTGGGTTGCTTCTTGGATGACCATGAAATAAGCTTTGAACCTGCAAAGGTAAGATAACCTGAAGTGCTCCTTCTATCTTCCTTGGAGCCAGCCCAATCTACATCAGAAAATAGCTTCAAACCTAAATCAGATACATAAGGATAATAAAGTCCTTCATTTATGGTTCCTTTGAGATACTTGAGAATCCTTTTGGCAGCATCCATATGTGGTTTCCTTGGTGTGTGCATAAATTGGCTTAGCACACTCACACTGTAACATATATCTACTCTTGTCAATGTGGCAAAGTTGAGACTACCCACTAGACTTTGATATGATGTGATGTCCTCTATGAGTTCACCTTCATGTGAGCTCAATTTGTGATTGACCTCCATTGGAGTACCTGCAATCTTACAATCTTGCATCTTGAATTTTGCCAACATGTCCTTAATGTACTTTCTTTGAGTGAGAAACAAACCATGATCTTTGTAGACAACTTCCAAACCTAGGAAGTAGGTAAGTGAACCCAAATCACTTATCTTGAACTCTTCTCTCATATGATATTTGATCTTCTTCATACCATCTGCATCATTTCCTGTCAATATAATATCATCTACATATACACATAGGTAGATGATCTCAGAATTACTCTTTTTAATAAAGAGTGAAGGATCTACCTTGCTTGGTTGAAAGCCTTTGTCTTGCAAGAATGAAACAAGCCTGAAATTCCAAGCTCTTGGAGCTTGCTTGAGACCATACAATGCTTTGTTAAGTTTACACACATAATCAGGATAAACTTGATTCTCAAAACCAGGTGGTTGTGCCATATATACCTCTTCTATTATCCAACCATTCAAGAATGCATTCTTTACATCTAGTTGAAGTATCTTCCAATTCTTGGAAGAGGCAATACTAAGCAAAACCCTAATAGTAGGCATCTTTGCCACAGGAGAGAAGGTCTCCTCATAATCAATTCCCTGAGTTTGTGCAAAGCCTTTTGCTACAAACCTTGCCTTATACTTGTTAATGGAACCATCAGAATTCTTCTTGAGTTTAGAGACCCATCTTGAGCCTATTACCTTCATGGATGAAGTCTTGGGCACCAAATCCCAAGTGTTGTTTTCCTCAAGTGCTTCGATCTCTTCCTTCATTGCATGCTTCCATTCTGTTTTTGCTTTGGCCTCTTCAAATGATGATGGCTCCTCTTGGTTTATGTCTTGTGCTATGTAGATAGAATGTTTAGTTACTAATGAGGTGTCAAACCCATACCTTTCTGGTTTTTTCTTTTCCCTCATAGATCTTCTTAGGCCATGATGTGATGATTCTGCCTCATGTCCAAGTTCCTGCAATTTTGCTTTACCTTTAGACTTCCATGCTTTGATCTTTTCCATCTGAGATTCTTCATCATCCTCTGAGGTGTCTTGTTCTTCAATCTTCGGTTGTTCTCTACCAAGCTTTGGAAAATCTTCTTCAAGATTATATGGTAAATTGACCTTCCTGCATGAATCTTCATACCATGAATTGTTCTCATCAAAAACTACATCTCTGCTTACCAAGAATCCTTTGTTGGTAGGGTTGTATAACTTGTAGCCCTTTTGATTGTTGTCATATCCAATAAATACACACCTTTCTGCCTTTGGATCCATCTTGCCTCTAACCTGTGAAGGAACATGAGCAAAAGCAATACATCCAAAAATTTTACAATGATCTAAGCTTGGTCTTCTTCCATTCCAAGCCTCATATGGAGTCATCCCATCAAGGGATTTTGAAGGCAACCTGTTAATCAAGTAAGTGGTTGTAGATACAGTCTCAACCCATAAGTAATTAGGTAAATGCTTTTCATTTAACATAGACCTTGCAGCTTCAACAATTGTCCTATTCCTCCTTTCTGCCACTCCATTTTGCTCAGGAGTGTACCTTGTAGTTACCTCTCTTTTGATTCCTATTTCTTGAAGAAAAGAATCAAAATCATGGGAGAAGTATTCTCCCCCTCCATCTGACCTTAGCCTTTTTAGTGATTTACCTGTTTGATTCTCCACAAGAGCCAAATATCTTTTGAAACATGAAAAAACTTCATCTTTGTGTTTCATAAAGAATAGGATAGTCCATCTGCTGCAATCATCAATAAAGGAAACATAATACCTTGATCCAGATATTGAAGCTTCCTTGCTAGGTCCCCATACATCTGTATGAACCAACTCCAAGAGATCTCCATGCATATAACCTTTCTTCATGAATGGTAACCTGTGAGACTTTCCAAATTGACATGCACTACACTTATAAATCATATGTTGTTTTGACAAATTAGGAAGTCCAAGTACACTTTGGTCCCTGCAGATTTGCTTTAATGACCTTTCACCAATATGTGCTAACCTTTTGTGCCATACTTCCAATTCTATGAGTGTCTGACTACCATAATTAAAGAGAGCAATGTTTCTAGTGTCCTGTAATTCAAATGTGAACAATCTACCTGTCTTTTCACCTTTTGCAATTCTTCTGAATCCTTGACTTGGATCTTCAACAAATGCTCCTGCCTTTGTGAACCTGACTTGCAACCCTTTCTCTACTATCTGCCCAACACTTATCAAATTCTTTGTAATGGTAGGGACATAGAGTACCTTACTGAGTAGGTTGATGTTTCCATCAGGTGCTTTGACATTGCCTATTTTCTCCACAGGATGTTTTGTATCATCTCCTGTTTGTACCTCATGCTTATTCCTTGGATCTTCTAAATCTGATAGGAGTGCCACATTTCCTACCACATGATTTGAACAATCTATGTAGAAAACATGCTCATCAGATTTACCTTGTGGCATAGCCATGTTCATGATCAATAATGAATCCTCTTTGTTTGAGTCTTCTGTGTAGTTATTGTAGTCTCTCCTTCCTTTGTAGCCTCCTTGATAGTTTGAATGATTGTAGTTGTTGTAGTTGCCATGGTAGTTGTTGAACCTTCCTCTTGAGTAGCCATAACTTCCTCTATTGTATCCTCTTCCTCTTTGGTTCCTGGAATTCCTAAAGCAATTTTCAGTTGTATGATTAGTTAATCCACAAATAGAACATGAGTTGGAGTCTTGGGATCTCCCCCTGCCTTGTCTACCTCCTCTTCCTCTACCTCTGCCATGTCTTCCTCTACCTGCATAGTTAGCTTGATATGTACCTGCTTCATCATCCACTTTCTTTGCCTTTCCTTTGTTATCTTTGGACTTGCTTTTATCAATGTATAAAGCTGAAGATTGATTACCTTTAGAGCTTTCTCCATTTTTGATAAGCTTTGCCTCTTGAGTAAGTAGTTGTCCAATGAGTGTATTGAAATCAGGTACATGCATGTCCATGTACAAATCCATAGCTGTGGTGAATGCTTCCCACTTGTCATCTGCCTTCAAGCCATTGATGACCTGCCTTACAATTTGCTCTTCATCTATTACCTCTCCAATGCTTCCCAACTGATCCGCTATGTCCTTGAGCTTTGTGACAAAATCAGTCACATTTTGTTTGGGAGCCTTCTTGAGAGTTGTGAAATCCAGACATAGTTGATGCTTCCTAGCTTTAGTACTTGAAGAAAAGAAAGCTTGAAGTGCATCCCACACTTCCTGAGATGTCTTACAAATCCTAATGTGAGGCAACAAAAAATCTGAGATAGAGTTGAGGAGATAAGACCTTGCAAGTGCATCCTTGGAGCACCATGTGCTCAATCTTTCTTGCTCTTCTTGTGTTGGTTGACTTTTGTTCCTGAAACTTGGCATAACTTCATCTCTAGCCACATAACCATATAAACTTCTACCTTGGAGATAGGCTTCCATTCTTAATGACCAAGCTGAGTAGTTACCTCTGTCTAATTTGTCAATTGATGAAGGAAATCCATCTGCCATGTTGTCCAACCTTGCTCTAATACCACTGCGAAGAGATGGATAGGTATGTGCTTGAAGATAAAGAGGTGTTGCAAAATCCTTGATCTACACCAGCCAAATGAGCTCCAGGAGTATATGGTGGGCCCTTTTAGCTTGCCAATGGATGTATTAGACACCCTATGTACCTTGGAAGATCACTCTCAAAAAGATAGATCAAAACAGATAAGTTGGAGTTAGCTCAGAGGTGAAAACTTGCTATTCTCGGTTCATACACCTGTCCAATGTTTTACATAATTCTCTGAGCACAGCAGCAATTAGCTTAATTCCTCTTGGGGAAGTCTAGGTAACTTAAAGAGCTAACTTTCAAGAGTAATCGCATCAAAAATAATGAACCACACACTGAGAATGAGTTTTAACAACTGATGACATCATCCCGATTTTCACGGGCTGCTATAGTTTGAGACCAGTGAGCAGAAAAATCAACATACCTCAAAATTTAGGAATCCAATGGTTATGAAAATTTGTATGGTAATACTAGACAGTAAGCTGAATCCAAAAAGCTTTAAATAACTGAATTTGGATAAGTAACCACTGAGAAAGACCTCTGACAAGATGAGTGAAAAAGTTGGGTACTTGACAGAGAAGTGAAAATGCACAGACACTGTTGACTTCAACTGAACATAACTGAAGATTTCAACATCCAAATGACATGAAAATTTGTGAGCATATAGTAGACTTATAGAGCTAATTTTATCAAGTTAAATCACTGAAAATGATGCACCAAGCTCAGAGAAAACATCTCTGCAAGCTGACTGAGAAAAACTGAGAGTAATGGCAGTGAGTAGTACCCTTCACAAGAACATGGAAAGATGAACTCAAGCAATCATGAAAATGAAAGTATATTGCTTGTACAATACAATGACTTACTGATACATATGTGTGCCTTGTAATCACACCTTGATATGGCATAAAGCGCAGCTCTTGGAGGTCTTCACATAGGTCTCTCTAACCACGACTAAAACTGCCATCTATTTATAGTTGAGTTTGGGAGGCTAACTTCCCTCAATCACTCTCCAATCAATCAATGATTGATTTGATTCTCTACCTACCACAAATCACAAATTCGTGGCTCCTCTTTCCATTCTTGAATCAAGTGGACTCAACCACTTAAGATTCTTTCACTTTTACATTAAATAAACTCTTCAAAAGTTACAAGAGGTAGTTCACAAGTGAACTTTACATAGTCTTCATTTTAAAGCTTTTTCTATGACTTTGTGGGACTCAAGCCAATACTTAGGCTTGTCATAGACTTGCTCCAACAAGTCTCAGGTAACCATCTTTACCACGCTTGTATAGATTATCACCAATGAGTGACTAATCTAGGGCTTCTTGTTCTAGAATTCTTTGTCTCATTAGGGTCATATCTGTGTTGGTGCATTTTGCCCAAGCCTACATGCTTGATATTATCCTCATTTGTAAGTCACATGAGTAGTCATGTGAACACCTCTTGTAAAAGAGTTCATTTTTATCTCTTGTAATTGAAAAAAGAAAAAGGAAAAGGATGGCTTACCTCATGCATGATGTAAAAGCAAATTCGTGGCTATAACTACCAAAATCACGAATTTTTGAGCTGAGGGAATCTCTCCTAACTTTGGGGATCACTTTTAGGTGGAGCCATTCGAATTCGAATTCAAAACTCCCTCCAAGAATAGCTATAAAAGGAGCAAGAAGGAAGAGGCGATTAGCAAGCCTTGTACGTGACCACTTCATGTCACTTTGTAGAGATTGAAGAGCTTAATCCATAGCTCTATCATTCTACTCCCATTGTGCAAAGATTCATTGCCAATGTGGTTGTAATCATATGTGAATCTATACATTTATTATCATCTACTCCTCTGTTTTGTTCTCTGCTATACTCACTCAGAGTAGTACCTTCAGAAGGTCATATCTTGAGTTCTACTGATCCTTTTTCAGTGATTTAACGTGCGTTGGATAGCTCTTACTGTCTAGTTTCTGGATATCAATGTTCAAGGTCATTGGATTAATAGTTTTGAAGATATCATCAATTTACTGCTTACTGGTCTATCTCTGCAGAGCCCCGAGAATGGTGGGCATGTTCCAGAAATTGATGAAACTTGTTCTCAGTGCTTAGTCCATCATTTGAAGTGTTTTAACTTGGATTGGGAAGCTTGATAAGTCTATTTGCTATGCCCAAAAGTAATTTTTCTAATTCCTTCCAGGTTGAGAGCACTGTTCATTTTTTCCAGCAGGTGTATGTCCAAAAATAGCAAGTTCTGGGAGCTAGTCATTTCGCAACTAGTCTATCTTGACTTAAACTTTTGGGATACATGTTCCAAAGTACTTGGCTGATATTTTGGTGGATTTAGGAATCTCAAAGGGTCTACTAATCAACTCTGAAGTCTCAGTTGGCTGGTGTGAAGCTGGTTGTAGCAGCACCTACTCATCTTTGGATTGCATCCACCATCTCTCTTCACAGTGGTATCAGAGCTTAGTCAAGCAACATGGGAGATGGATTTCCATCAACAATTGACAAATTGGATCAAAACAACTACCCGGCATGGTCTCTAAGGATGGAGGCTTACCTTCAAGGGAGGAATCTATATGGATTCATATCCGGAGATGAAGCAATGCCAACCATGAGGAACAAAGGGCAACCATCACATGAAGAAGTGGAAGGACTTTCGAATTGGTGTTCGAAGGATGCACTTGCAAGGTCCTATATTCTAAACTCAATCTCTGATTTTCTTTTACCTCATGTCAAGGGATGCAAGACATCAAGAGAGACCTGGAATGCACTTGCTTCTTTCTTCTCTTCCAACACTCGAGCAAGGAAGAACCAATTATGGATGGAGTTCACAACAATGAAGAAAAGCCCGAAGCAAAATGTGACTGATTATGTCACAAAGATGAAGGAGATTTCCGACCAACTTGGAAGCATTGGAGAGGTAATTGAAGAAGAGCAAATCATAAGACAAATCATGAATGGAATCAAAGCAGACGACAAGTGGGAGTCATTCACAACAGCCATGGATTTATACATGGATATGCATGTACCCGACCTCAACACACTCATGGGCCAACTCTTCACTCATGAAGCAAAGATTAGCAAAGGTGGTGAGTCCTCAAGAGGTAATCAAACTTCTGCCTTATATTATGATAAAGCTAAGGTCAAGGACAAGTCAAAGAATATGAAGAATGAAGATGAAGGAAGCTCTTTCCAAGCAAACTTTGCAGGTAGAGGAAGAGCTAGAGGAAGAGGCAGAGGTGGAAAGCAAGGTAGGGGGAGATTCCAATCATCTCAACCTTGCAACATATGTGGCTTATCTAACCATACTACTGAAGAATGTTTCAGGAATCCAAGGAACTCAAGAGGAAGAGGATTCAATAGAGGTGGCTATGGATCAAATAGAGGTAGATACAATGGAGGCTACAACAACAACAACTACTACAACAACAATTACAACAACAACAACAACTATCAAAGTGGCCATAGAGGAAGAAGAGATTACAATAACTATGCAGAGGACCAAGGTCAAGAAGATTCATTATTGATTATGAATCTATCAGCGAAGAAGGGTAAGGATGATGATCACATATTTTACATTGATTCGGGATGCTCGAACCATGTAGCAGGAAATGTGGCTTTACTTTCTGATTTGGAAGATCCTCATAACAAGCATGAAGTGCACACAGGAGATGACACAAAGCACTCAGTGGAGAAGATAGGTAATGTGAAGACATCAGATGGGAATATGAACCTCTTAAGCAAAGTCTTGTATGTCCCTACAATTACCAAAAATTTAATAAGTGTTGGACAGATTGTTGAAAAAGGATTGCAGGTTAGATTCAATCGATTTGGAGCATATGTTGAAGACCCAAGGCAAGGCTTTCGAAGGATTGCCAAAGGAGAAAAGACAGGAAGGCTTTTCACTTTTGAAGTGGAAGATACAAAGAACATAGCTTTGTTTAGCTATGGATCTCAAACTCTAACAGAGTTGGAGATATGGCACAAAAGGCTTGCTCACATTGGTGAGAGGACACTCAAACAGATTTGCAAGGACCAAAGTGTACTTGGTTTGCCTAATATCACAAGGCAACACATGATTTATAAGTGTGAAGCTTGTCAACTCGGCAAGGCTCATAGACAACCTTTCAATAAGAAAGGATATATGTATCAAAATCCTTTGGATCTAGTGCACACAGATTTGTGGGGTCCAAGTAAGGAGCCATCTATATCAGGCTCAAGATATTATGTGTCTTTCATAGATGATTGTGGCAGGTGGACCATTTTGTTTTTCATGAAGCACAAGGA
This sequence comes from Ceratopteris richardii, assembly GCA_020310875.1. Classification (NCBI taxonomy): domain Eukaryota; kingdom Viridiplantae; phylum Streptophyta; class Polypodiopsida; order Polypodiales; family Pteridaceae; genus Ceratopteris; species Ceratopteris richardii. Next base: position 43,044,649 of record CM035408.1, read on the forward strand.
TGAAGTGTTTAATTGCTTTGAGAAGTATATTGCTCTTGTTGAAAACCAAACAGGTAGGACTTTGAAACGACTCAGATCAGATGGTGGAGAAGAATACTTCTCTTCTGAATTTGATGCCTTCTTGCATGAAAGAGGCATTAAAAGGGAATTCACTACAAGCTATACACCCGAACTCAATGGTGTAGCAGAGAGGAGGAAAAGAGCTATTGTCGAAGCTGCATGCTCAACAAAAAGAGATTGCCAAACTACCTATGGGCAGAGGCTGTGTCTACAGCCACATATCTCATAAATAGACTTCCATCTAAGTCACTAGATGGAACCACTCCATATGAAGTATGGAATGGAAGAAGACCTAGTCTAGAGCATTGTAAAATCTTTGGATGCTTAGCCTATGCTCACATTCCTTCTCAAGTAAGAGGGAAATTGGATCCCAAGGCAGAGAAGTGCGTATTTATTGGTTATGACCAAAACCAAAAAGGATATAGATTGTACAATCCAACCAATAAAGGATTTTCTGTGAGTAGAGATGTAATTTTTGATGAAAACAAATCATGGTTTGATGATGACGGGAAAGTGAAGCTGCCATATGACTTGGATGAAGATTTTCCATCACTTCAACCAAAGGAGCCAAAGCAGATTGAAGAAAGTGATTCGGAGATTGACCTAGAAGACTTGGAAAGACTAAAGCTATGGAAGAACAAAGGTAAAGCAAAGATGCAAGATGCTACATATGGACCCAAGAGCTCACATCAACCACTTAGAAGGTCTTCAAGGGAGAAGAGAAACCTGAGAGGTTTGGTTATGATACTTCTTTGGTCACAAAGCACTCAATCTACATTGCGAAGGATTCAACCAATGAAGAACCTACCACAATTGAAGTAGCACATAGCAAGAAAGCTTGGAGAGATGCAATGGATGAAGAAATGGATGCCTTGAAGGAGAATGACACTTGGGAGCTTGTACCTAACAAGCCATCTATGAAGGTAATTGGATCTCGATGGATATACAAAATCAAGAGGAATCCAGATGGAAGTATAAATAGACACAAAGCAAGGTTAGTTGCTAAAGGGTTTGCTCAAACCCATGGTATTGATTATGAGGAGACTTTCTCTCCTGTTGCAAAAATGCCTACAATTAGGGTTCTCATTAGTCTTGCTGCATCTAGAAATTGGAATCTTTATCAACTTGATGTAAAGAATGCTTTCTTGAATGGAGGGATTTCTGAGGAAGTGTATATGGCACAACCTCCTGGATATGAGGATGCACATCATCCTAACTATGTATGCAAACTAAAGAAAGCTTTGTATGGATTGAAGAAAGCTCCAAGAGCTTGGAATTTCAGATTGGTGACTTATTTGCAGGACCAAGGATTCAAAGCTAGCAAGGCGGATACCTCTTTGTTCATAAAGAGGAATGGATCTGAAGTGATCTATTTATGTGTGTATGTTGATGATATTATTATCACAGGCAATGATCTTGACGGAATCAAACAGGTAAAGAGTCAAATGAAGGAGGAGTTCAAAATAAGTGACCTCGGACCACTCACTTATTTTCTTGGATTGGAGTTGATATACACAGATTCAAGTATATACATCACACAAAGGAAGTATGTCCATGACATGCTCGTCAAGTTCAAGATGGAAAATACCAAGTGTGCAGGTACACCTATGGAGCAAAATCATAAGCTTAGTGCTTATGAAGGAGAGCCAATTGAAGACATCATAAGCTATCAAAGCTTGGTTGGAATTTTGAACTATGCAACACTCACAAGGGTGGATTTTTGCTATAGTGTTAGCATATTGAGTCAGTTTATGCATAAGCTGAGAAGACCACATATGGAAGCGGCCAAGAGAGTCCTCAAGTACCTAAAGGGGACCATGAATGAAGGTTTGTTTTATTCATTTACTTCAGATATTGAGCTAAAGATCTACTCAGATGCAGATTGGGCCGGATCTAAAGATGATAGAAGAAGCACATCAGGATATATATCATTTGCAGGTTCAAAAATCATTTCTTGGTCATCAAAGAAGCAACCAACCATGGAATTATCTTCTACTGAAGCCGAATATAGAGGTTTGGCTAATGCAACTCAAGAAATCATGTGGTTAAAGTCTTTGTACACAGATCTTGGACTTCATTCTTCAACACCTCACATTTTTGGTGACAACACAAGCTCACTACATCTAGCAGCTAATCCGGTATACCATGCTAGAACCAAGCATATTGAAGTCCACTACCATTATTCCCTGTAGGGGCAGGCTTGAGTGAAGAGAAGAAACTGCGCTGCGAGGTAATATGTTTGGTCGCCCCACTGTCAAAGTACCAAACATCTGAGTCTATTGCAGACATGCACTGATCATGAGAAGATGGGTCAAAACTGCAGACAGTAGTAAACGCCCATTCTTCTTCCTGCACAAGATTTGCAGACTTTGTTTTTGGTGTAGAGGCCTCTGCAACAACCATTCCAGCCTCTTTCTTCTTTGCCTCTTTAGCAGCCAGTTTTGGACAGTTCTTTATAATATGATCATTTCCTTTAGAGTACTTGCAGAACAATTTCTGCTTTTCTGATTTCTTCTCATCTTTATCCTGGTTCTTCGACTGTGCAGCATTTGCAGATTTCTACTTACTAGTAGAAGAGCTCAATTTTCCTTTGCCCTTCTGACTAGCCAGGAAAGCTTGATCTGCAACACGCATAATGGACCTGTTCTGCCTGGACTGATCTTCCTGCAACAGAACAGAGACTAATTCCTCAAATGACAAGGCATTCGGATTGCCTTTCATCATCAACCGAAGAGTAGAGGCAAAACTCTGATATGAATTAGGAAGAGTATTCAGAACGGTTTGCACAAGTGAGCTATCTGGTATAACCTCATCAGCAGAAATCAATTGTTCCTTCAGGTCTTTGATCTTTGTAAGAAAACTGTCCATAGAATCACCTTCATTCATGTGCTCACTCTCCAACTGTTTTCAGAGGTAAGCAACACGAGCCTCATTCCTAGCCTGGTACAAAGTGGTAAGTGTATCCCAAGCGTCCTTTGCTGTTCTGCAAGAGCGAATGTGAGGAATAATGGCACGTTTGACAGACAAAGCTATCAATGCATGTGCCTGGGCATCTCTGCCATCCCAACGAATCTGCTCTGCAGTAGGTGCAACAGAAACAGCAGCACGAACAGGAATCTGCGGAATATCATCTTCGACACCATCTTCATCAGCTCCAACACCTGTATTTGCAGTACTTGTCGTTACAGGTGTAACAGGACGTCTTTCAACACTCTGCACAATGTTCCACAATCCTTTTGCAACTAGTACATGTCGCATCATATAATCCCATAATGGGTAGTTGGTACCATCCAACTTAACCTCAACAGGCAACATACGGAATACATCACTGCTTTCAGCCATGGCCGGTGACTATAATACCTTGATGCAGAAAATTGACTGTATCTCAAAAAGTTGAACGGAACAACCCAGACGAGTTCTGCTAGACCTGTAGCAGACTTTGAGACGCTTAAACTGACGAACAGAAACTGGTATATACCTTTGGCACAAAAGGACGAAATAGCCTGCACAAGCACTACGATAGTGCGTTCGGAGGCCGAAACGAGCTCAGATCGCGATTTTGGCACCACAGAGCGAAGCCGTTTTGATCTCGGAAGCACCCTGAGTATGCTCACCAAATTTCGTGCGAATCTGAGACTGCAAACGGAGGAGTGTCGACGGCGCCCTAGAAGAAGCGAAGACCTGCTCTGATACCAATTGTTGGAGATAGACGTCTGCGGAAGCACACGAACAACACAAGGAAGAAGAAGAAGCTTGGAGCACAAACACACAATACTGAATGTATTACTAGAGAATGTACAAAGATAAGTAGCCCATTAGGGCAATAGGTGTATATACAAGCCGGGGGAAAAAAACCTCCTAAAGAGGGAAAAAAGTGCCCTGGCAGTCCTAGAGTGTTCACACACATCACTACCTAAATATATCAACAGTATCAACGGATTACAAAATCACTTCAAATTTTGGATCTTAGATGTTTGGGAGATGCCCAATTGAATGTGATTTATAGATTTGAAAAATAACTTTTTTTTTGTGGGATCCACCTTGCAAACTCAAAATGGACATCAAAATGAGAACCTCTACTTGCATGCCAACCTTTTTAGTAATATGAGATCATTTGTGAAGCACACCTTCTCCATGCCTTCTCACAAACTCTTTGCCATGAGCCTTCTTCTTAAGCTCTCTATAGCCACATTAGCTTCAAAACAATGTCAAGAGAAATGAGATAAGGAAGAGAGCTCTCACACACTCACACACAAAGACAGCAACACACACAGATTGAGGAAGGGAAGAATAATCTTCTTCTACTTCTTCTATTACATAAAGAAAATGTACAAGAATGAACTAACACAACAATACAAATAGTACAATATATAAAGAGCAATACATAAAGAAAACCCTTATGTCCACAAATGAGTGAGTTGGAAAGAAAAAAATGAGCCATCACTCTTAGTACATAAATTTGGTGAAGTTGATTAGAAGTATCCTTGATATATATCCTCATAACCACTATACATGTTAGAAAAGCAAAAAGTGGTATGTGTCATCCACAATCATCACAAGTTGAGCTTGATATCTCAACAAATTTTACAATCTATAGGAAAAATAATCAAGACATATGCTTGTGCATGTTTTTCTTCACTAGGGGTGCTTTTGATGTACTTGATATAATCAAAATAGCAGCTGCAAAAGGACTTGAAATATGAGCAAAAGTTCATCTCTAATGGACAGGGTTGCCCATGTCCTCAATGTAGTCAAATTAGGAGTTGTAAAAGTATTAGAAGTATGAACACAACTTGAACTCCACCTCCACTAGCTAAATTTTGAAAATATCTAGCTAAGGCAAGATGTATTCTACACGTTCTACAATATTTATGTTGATCATACTGATCTTAGGTGACCTTGTAGGCACACGAGGAGTAGAAGAAAACATATGACCTACAATAAGAATCATCAACAAATCACCTGCTTAGCAAACATATGACCTAAAATACAAATCATTAGCAAATCACCTTCATTCATTAGGCTTCCAATGGATCCCAGGACTTTCGTAACATTATTGATCTCATTCTTTTGCTATATTTTCACTAATGTTTTTCATACCTTCATACTTGAGTCCAAGCCTCTCTCTCTATCTATCTCTCTCTCTCTCTTTCTCTCTCTCTCTCTTTCTCTCTCTCTCTCTCTCTTTCTCTCTCTCTCTCTCCCTTCTTTCTCTCTATTTCTCTCCCTCCGCAATAAGAATCAATATCAAGTGCAATGAATAAAATCATTAGGGAATATATGACCTAGAATAAGAATCATGAACAAATTACTATAATATGTGTGTCTTCTAGTGGATCCAAAGGATTTCGTAAGATTATTAACATGACCCTCTAGCTATATTCTCATTGCTTACATGCTAGATGAATAGAGCCACTCTTATTGTTTCCTAGACCTTTGTACTTGAATCCAAACCTTGGATCTGGCCAATCATAGTTGCAAGGGGACTTGAAATAGGAACTACACAAGCTCACATGCACAATATCCTCAATACCACTGCCATCAGTTACATTTTGAACATTTGTAGCTATGATAGAACATATTTCAACACCCTAGGAAAAATTACACGCTCCCTTTGTAACCATCACATGGCATGTTATGTATGGCCACAATGGGAAATTGGAACCATCCAAGTTACCCTCAATCTTTAATTGGCATCAGTAGTCAATATTGCTTCACTTTTTCTATTAGAATTATGATTTTCTATGTTTTACATGCTAATAAGTGAAGAGGAGCTTGTACTAACTCTTTAGATTAAGTTTTGAGGATCTAAAAAATAGATGGGTGGAGGTCCCTAACTTAGGGTCAAGTTTTCTATGACATGGTGCAAGTTCGGTTAAGGATTGGCCCCTCGTCCCCTTCTTGTTTTTGGGTGATGACACTGGTGGGGAAATTATTGTTGTGTGAATGGCAGGTTTGCCTTTATGAGCCGTACACCTAGAACATATGGTTTATTAAAATAGGCTTCTCTTCATTTTACTAAATTACTAAAAGGTTTCCTTGGTTTTGTTCTATGCCTCCCATATGTGGCTGCAATGCAAGAGATAACTCTTTAGAGTGGAATCAAGTTGGAAGTACTTATGACTGTGTAAAGGACTTGAGCATTCTTGTTACCATTTCTTGCTAATCTCGTATGGGTTATATGTAGAAAGTTTCAGGGCTATGGTGCTAATTATTTAGATGTCTTGATCTCCTAATACTAGAACTTTATGTTCATATTCTTCTTCGAGACAAGAACTTGTTGTCTCCATTGTACTTAGGAATTTGACATGTCCATATAGGTCTTTCCTTTTTTCTCAAAATTGGAATAATGCATTGCAAGTTTAAAGATAGGTGGTGACCTGATGCACTAGGGTGCTCCCTCTTTTTCTGACTTCTATCCCTTGGGACTATGTCCAAGCTTGGCCAACATGGACCATAGGTTGAAGGCCTATCCTTCATTAGAAGGACTCGATGATGAGGGGATGTGGGACTGCCACACTTGACAAATTGTATCCATACCCCACACTATCTATGAAGACTTTTTCCTACTACTTAATGTTGTGTATGATGCATTGTCATCCCTATTAGTATGCAAGTGATTTTAACTCTTTTTTATAACTATTGATTATAGCTTGCTAATTCATTTTCCATAGAAAATGAATAGGTAGACTAATGTTGCTACTAAAGATCTTGTTTCTAGGAATCAACAAAGAAAAACTTCTATCATTGTGACCAAAATGAAGTCAATATTTATGAGGATCAAAGGGCCTAGTAAGACAGGCTATTGTGAGGACAATACATTCTTGGAAAATTCCAAAAGACATGGCGACCTAGCTGCTTCCAAATCTGCTTTTTTGAAGCTTGTAGTTTTTGCTTGAGATGTTTCTTTCTTCAAGGCCCACTTGGAATCGATTCTTATATACATCATATGACTAATTGATACTACTATTTGGAACTATGATGTTATCATGGGATGCTGGTCTTGTGAGAGCATACATCGTGCCTAAATAAGTGATCTTGTCCTCAATAAGTTTTGATAGTTCGACACATTAAGGCTACAAGGACACTGGTGGGTTTGTGTCACTACCCTATTTAGGGATTGTGTCCACACCCCTTTCCATAATTTGAAGTTCATGATAGTGACTTGTTCTATGGAAGTCATGTATTTCGGATTTGTTGATAGTGTCTAAACCTCTCCTACTATAAAAGAAGAATGAAACACCACTCTGAATGGAGACTACACATGATGGTTTGGATGATTGTTCGATCTTTTAGGCATCTCATGTGTGAAATTGTGCTACTGGTTCCATGAGTTCTTTATGGTTTGGATGATTGTTCAATCTTTTAGGCATCTCATGTATGAAATTGTGCTACTGGCTGATGGCGAAGAGTACGTGAGAAGGCGTAGAGAAAGTGTGATTCACAAATGACCTCAGATTGCTACATCTCGAGCTTGCAAGGTGAGGCCCATAGAAAAACTAGGTCAATTTGCAAAACTATAACTTGCATCCTATTTGCCAACACTCATTTATTCTAGATCCAGAATTTCAAGCAATTTTGTGTACTATTGATACACAAAAACTATGTTTTTCTGAGATCAAACTATCACGTCATATTGTGATAGTGTTCAAGCAGAAGTGGTGCTTGTAGTGTTTTGCAGTGTTGTGAATTGCTGCAGAAATGGCAAACATGGATGGAATGAGTCTGCTTACGCACGATAAGCTGGACAAGAATAACTTCCATGCTTGGAGATTTAGAATGGTGAATTTCCTGATGGGAAAAGGCTACTGGAAGTACATCAAAGGAGAGAACAAAAATGCTCTACAGTTACCAAAGAGGAATCAGTGCAATTGTAATATCATTTTACAAAGCCCTTTGGTCTGCATAATTATCAATACTACTCCCACTTAACTTCCAAAAAGGAACCTCATGTTTATGTCTTCATACTCCAGAGGAAATGTAACACGTTTTATTCGCATTTGCATCAAGAAGCTTTATAATGCAAGCAGGTTTCTTGTGACTTCCCATATGTTTTGGATGGTGTCCAAGAAATCTTGAATTTGTGGATGATGCACTTCATAGCATGGGGGATTCAAGCACCTACTCTTAGCTTGGAGTACCCCATCAACCTTGGGATGTGGTACATTGTGTCCCTAGTGGTGTAAGGCTATGGGACACAAGCTTGCTCAAGATGATGTTGTAAGGCCACTCTTGGCATGCATTGGACTTCAAGGTGATTGTTCCCTTTTATTCCTATTCCCTTGATGTTTGGGGAAGGAGAACATTGCATTTGACTAAAAATACAACCCTTGTAGACATGCTTAATAGGAGACTGTAGCTCAGTGATGAGTAGCACCTCCTTTAATGTCAATCCGGGAAGACGTGAGGATGGTATGATGACCTCGAGCAAGTGAAGGCACAAGTGCGTGAGTGCGAAGCACACTAACATGCACACACACACACGCGCGCACACAAGGCAAGACAAAGAGTGAGAAGCAATGGAGTTCTTTAGATTACTTTCAAAAAGCTCATACAAGTTCAAATCAATTACAAGCTAACTCCAAAAATGAGCTCTCTAGCTCTATTTATAGTTTTTGACTAGGTTTTGGCCGTGTCCAGACCTAGTGTCCGGCCTAGTTAGAAATTAGGTTGTAGGTCCCATTTGAAGGCTCAAATGGAGTCTAAAAATTATGAAAACTGGTAGGTAGCTACTTCTAATGCTCCTCAAGCTCAAGGACTCCTTGGCTTGCACAAAATGGAGCTACAAAAATATGAAATGGTATTTACAATGGCTTTTAGTGATGAAAATCACTATTTTTGTAGGGATTTCCTCTAACGATTTGACATACACATCTTCGAGCTCCCTACTTGCTCCTTCTCCTTATGTGTCCACCTCTTTGATATGCTTTAGCTTCTTGAAAAAATAATGGCCTACTTGCACGATCTTCTTTGACTACTCTGTCTGCTTGTACCTTCTCTTCGCTCTGACTCCCTTCGTAAGCTTCCTTGTCTTGTTAGTCCTTCAGTTCCTTGACTACTGCTAACACCCCCCCCTCTCTCGCATCTGTCGTCTCTGACAGACCCTTGTTGAGTGGGTCGTTGGATGTAGTACTCCACAACGTCTGTGGCTAAATGATGTTCTGCAATTCTCAACCCTTTGGCCAAGTCAGTGAGTAGAGCATCCCAATCTACAGGGCCGAGAACCTCTCGATGTGGTATATGTAGCTTTTCTGAATGGAGAGCTTGTTCCACGGCAAATAACTGTAATAAATGAGATGGTCTAGGAATGAATATCTCTGAATGATATTCCCAGAACCCCGTGATAAACATTTCTTCAAACGTCTGTTTGAAGCAAGCAGGTAGATACTTTATACGGGCATGCCAGGCATAGACGACGTTAATGGAGGGCGTGATGCTCATGTCATAGACAAGGTCCTGATTCCCTTCATTAAATCCAATAGCCGAAAGATGAGGTTCTTTGATGTTCTTAAATGTCCTAAATGTAATCAGCATGAGCTCAAAAATTTTTAGGCACATCTGTGCCATAACATCTGGGACATTCTTGAACCGGACTGCCCAGTGTCAGATGGTTGAAATCATGTAGTTGACTGTGGGTTGGCCATTAGGAGGTGCTAGGTACACATAATTTAACCACTTTTCACATCCTTTAACCGTCAAGACTGTTTTTATGTACTCCGACCAAGACCTTCTTCGAAAGACAGGGCAGTAGCAGGGACTACACTTGATATATAGAGGCATGTTATTCCACGTGCGATTCATCTCAGGGTAGGTTTCAAGCAGGCGGATCCTCCAAGTAGGTTGATGTATATTCCCTTGCTTGGCACTTGCAGGGATATCATCCGGTGCAAACTGTGTCGTCGAGGTTGGTTCTTTTGTCGTGCGTTGCTTGATTTCAGCATTGTAATCTGCCATTAATACACAGAATGGAACATACAAATCATCAGACGTGCCAATCCACCTATGATGGGAGAGGTTTCTAAAGTAATCTGATTTTATGACGACTTCTTCCAGTCGTGACATAGATGCTATCTGAACTGCAACTCTCTCATCATGGGTTGTAGCAACCTTTTCCAACCTTTGCATCCATTCAGGCGCTTCGATCTCAATCGTGTCCATTCCTTCTTCTGTTTGCTTACCTCCGGGTGTTGGCATGGGAACATATGGGTCTTCAAAGATCTCCTCCACTTGAATTGGCACTAAGTCTTCAGGTTTTGGTTCCACCAGGGGAGAGGGTTGACGCTTGTATTGTAGAACACTATTTCGTAGTTCTTCTAATTTTGCTCTGAGTTTTGCGACTTCTTCAGATGTATCGGCTTCAGTTGTGACTTTGCTTGGTGACTCCTGCCTGGTCATCTCTTTCTCTTTTTAATGTTGCGTGGGCTTCCAGGAGGTCGGCATGGGTTTCCAAGACGATTTGCATATTTCCAGATGGGATAGCCTTGAATTTCTCTGGGTTGATTTCCTGTGGTGAACCCTCCATTGCTGCTTCCAAGTTTTCTTCGTTCTATCTATGTATTTGTTTATTTTCCTCGAGTGTTGTAGACATGTGTTTCCGTAATAGGGCCAGGTTGCATCGAAACTTGAGGTTCTCTGTTATCTGGGAGTGTAGCAGCTCATCAATTTGTTGTTTTTCTTCCGCATTTGACTGGGGTGGATTGGCCACTAACTGCTCATGTTGTTCCTGTAAATTGACATACTGTTGTTGTAGTAGCCGCTTTTCCCTTTCTAAATCAATGAATCGTGCTTGTAGTGCTTCATGGCTTCGAAAGAGGCTCGTATGCTGGTTATCAAGATGCTGGTAGTGCTGTTGTAGTTGATACATACACTGGTACATATTATTAAATACATTATTAATAGGGGTGGATGCGGGAAGGGTGTTGAATGCAGAAGGGAAGGGAAAAGGGAATGGGAGCGTGTATGCTGTGCTTGAAAAGGGTGAAGTGGATGGTGGGGGAATGGGAGATTGTGGATCTATGGGGGGAGGGAGAGGTGCGGAGGTGGGTGATATGTCCATGAGGTCAAAAGTGGATGCAGTCATGGGAGTGATTATGAACATGGGAATTGTGGGTGCAGTGATGGTGGTGAAAGTGTAAAGTGGTGTGTGTAGTTGTGAATATGAACCGCCAGGGAGTGTGATCGGGGGAACGGGGTTTTCCGTGGCTGCAGTTAGAATTACAGTGTCAGTGGTAGTGTATACAAGTGAGGTGGTGATAGAGTGTGTGGGTTGTGTGGGTTGACTGACAGCGTGTGCTTCGGTATTGGCAGTGGACTCTGAGGCGGTGACAGTAGTGGTTACACTAGTAGTGGGGTGTTGGCATACAAAGCAACAGAGCAACAGAGGAGTCATGCACAATACGGCAACAAGGCCAAATCATTTTTTCCCATGGATTATTTACAACTCAAGTGATTTTAATCACTACACAAACATTGTAAATCCCGTTTTTGGTAGAATAGACTCCATTTTGTGCAAGCCGAGGAGTCCTCGAGCTTGAGGAGTATTAGAACTAGCGACATATCAATTTTCATAATTTTTAGACTCTATTTGAGCCCTCAAATAGACTCTAGAACCTAATTTTTAGCTAGGCCGGACACTAGGTCTGGACAAGACCAAAGCTAGTTAGAAAACTATAAAAAGAGCTAGAGAGCTCATTTTTGGGGTTAGATTGTTTGTGAATTGAGCTTATGTAAGAGACTTTTTGACTAATGCAAAGAACTCCATTGTTCCTCTCCTTGTTCTTGCCTTGTGTGCGCGTGTGTGTGTATGTGTGTGCATGCTTGTGTGCTTCTCACTCACACACTTGTGCCTTCACTTGCTCATAGTCTTCATACTAGTCCTCACGTCTCCACGGATTGACAATTATGAGGTGGATCTTCTCACGTTGGTACTCACCATTGTGCTAGAGTGACACCAAATTTGGCGCCGTTGCCGGGGAGAGAGCTTCGAGGACGAGCGTGTGATGGTAAGACGTCGAGTTGAGACATTGGAGTTATAGGTAATATCCTTCTTTCTCTTAATTTTTCTTCATTTTTTCCTTACTTTCGCATCACCATCATCACCATCATCATCTCCACCATCTCCCACCTCCATCTCCATCTCCACAAAAAAATTTCAGTTTTTTGGTCATATTACACCCCCCACCTCATTTCCCTCATTTCATTGTGAGAGAGAGTGAGAGAGAGAGCTTGCATGCTATCTGTTTTTGGTGTGTTTTTGAGCTTTTGTGGCAGGAACTTGCTGTACCACCTCCTCCAGCAGTGTGCGCAGGTACGACAGACTCTGCACAGGTCCCGGGACGACGACCTCTGTCTGTCGCGACAGACAGAAAAACTTAAAATTTTGTGAATGCATGTTTGGCACGGTAACCCACACCATTAGGGCACTCTAAATCACTAGAAGTTTCTCAAAAATTTGCGTTTTTTCAGTCTATCGCGACAGACACCGTCTATCGCGACAGACACCGTCTATCGCGACAGACAGAAATCCACGATAGACACCGTCTATCGCGACAGACACCGTCTATCGCGACAGACACCGTCTATCGCGACAGACACCGTCTATCGCGACAGACAGAAATCCACGATAGAGACCCTCTATCGCGACAGACACCGTCTATCGCGACAGACAGAAATCCGCGACAGAGACCGTCTATCGCGACAGACACCGTCTATCGTGACAGACAGAAATCCACGATAGAGACCGTCTATCGCGACAGACACCGTCTATCGCGACAGACAGAAATCCACGATAGACACCGTCTATCGCGACAGACATTGTCTATCGCGACAGACAGAAATCCGCGGCAGAGACCGTCTATCGCGACAGACACCGTCTATCGCGACAGACAGAAATCCACGATAGAGACCGTCTATCGCGACAGACACCGTCTATCGCGACAGACAGAAATCCACGATAGACACCGTCTATCGCGACAGACACCGTCTATCGCGACAGACAGAAATCCGCGACAGAGACCGTCTATCGCGACAGACACCGTCTATCGCGACAGACAGAAATCCACGATAGACACCGTCTATCGCGACAGACACCGTCTATCGCGACAGACACCGTCTATCGCGACAGACAGACATTTTCGGCAAAAATTAAGGGGTAAATTTTTGGAAATTTAGGCTAAATTTTGGGCATATTTGCACTCTCAAATACTCCTACACTTACAAAGGCCTTAGAAAAATGCATTAAAACCCCTGAAAGGTTCTGTTTGTCTAGTTAACCCCCTAAACCCTGAACGGTCATAACTTTTTCATACGAAATCCATTTTTTGAGCTCTAGGGCTTGTCGGAAAGTTGACACCAAGGGGTAGAAACACCAAGGGAGCTCTAGAGGAAATTTCTAGCAACACAAAAGGGGGAGCAAGGGTCATTAAAAAAGTGTCTGAAATGAATTGTCTGTCAATTGAAAGGTCAACTTGGAGCTAATCTTGGGATTGATGCAGGTCTATTGAGAAGCAATTGAGAGCGTCCAAGCAAGGGTTTTGTGCAAGCTTGAGAATCAACTTCTCAAGCACTAAAGAGCAAGGTTCAGCAAGAAAGGTTGGAATACTCTCATCTCCTCTTCGTCAATTCCTAGCGTAGGCTAAGAACGATCAGAAGTAGGAGTAAGTTAGGGCGACGATAGGCAACTATCAAGTTGAAGCATACCGAAACTTTCAAGCTCAAGCTAAGGGCATAATCCTTGTACTATCGAGAATTTAAAAGGGAAAAGAACTTAACGTGGAACGATCAACTGTAAGTGCGAAACAACATTCAAATATTCCGACGACGTGATATCAGACAAGACCTTAAACACGATAAAATAACTAAAAAGAACCAAGCGACTAATCTAAAGTAACCAGCAACGAGGTTGTACTCTGGGCAAAGAATTGGGCTACTTAGATAGGCATATGAACCTTAGATCAGGACGACATCTAGTAAGGGAGAGACAAAGCCTTAGATCTTCAGAGGCTAGTGTTAACCACACTGCTAGGTCTTGGGCCCAACAGTTGAGCCACCACTCGTACTACCCTAGCTCTGAGACCAGTGAGTCAGAGATGTCTCAAGGCATGGACAGACCTACGGGGAGTTCAGGTGTGCCATACTTGTACAGGGTAGAAGGCCCTTACAAAACACAGTTGGAATACCTTAGGAACAACCGATTAGGTGCTAGCATCTATGAGGATGGCCTAGGAAGGTCCGTGGTCCAGATTAAAAACCCTGACCAATCCATAGGACTAGAGCACCCAGCTGTCAAGTTTGAAAACGGTGCATACCTGGACAAAGAAGGAACCATATACATAGTCACCAGTCACCCAGATAGGACAGATGAATTTGGAAATGTAATCTCAGAAGCGGACTTAGGTGACTTGGAACAAGGAAACATGGGAGTAGAACCTAGAACACCCCGAGGCAAATCTGTTCTCACTAGGATTATCACACCTGATTGGGTTCCCCAAGACAACAAGTGCATAGATGTGCTTCTCAATCGAGAAACTGACGAAGCCTTTTGGAGGTATAAACCTGATCAATCAACTGATATAGGAACAATCATGATCTATGAGTTTAAGGATCCTGATAGCCCAGGCAGAGTGACCTACTTAGATCACACTTCGGAGAGGATCTTTGTGGTGACAGAAAATGATAGGCATGCTTACACTTGGAAGGGTGAATTCATTTTCCCCCAACCAAGATCGAATGTATCCTATAGTCACCCTAGAGCTGGAACATCCCAAGCTCATGGAGCTCAAAGAGACAGAAGTAGAGATAGACCAGAAGTAAGCTTTGCCACCCCAGTGGGCAGAGAAAGAACGAGGACGGAGACGAATAGAGTAGAACCTGAGATACTTAGAGCTCACAGGAACCAAAGAAACGTGGATGGATTCCCCCTGCCGAGACCTAGAGAGCACACAAGAACGTTGAGACCGACCTAGTTAGTTAAGTCCATGAAGAATTACTTTGATGGCACAGGAGATCCCTATGATCATGTGGCGGAGTTCAAGCAAGTCTTGAGAGCTGAACAAGTGGAGGATCTATTCACGCAGTACAATGCCTTCGGTCTAACCCTTAGGAACACAGCACTTACATGGTTTCAGCCATTGGATGAGCGACAATTCAGGTGTATAGACCAACTCCTAGAGGCTTTCATTGTAGAGTTCTCTAAGAGTGGCATAAGACACAATACCTCCTCATTGATTCACAACTTCAAACAAACTCCCCAAGAGACTGTAAGATTGGCAGGAAGAAGATTTAGACAATATCTTGAAAGGTGCCCTGTTTCGGAGCTACCCACACCTGCCAAACAAGTAGCCTTATTCCTTGATGGATTACTGAGTACAAAATTGAGATCCTATGTGTACTTGAAGGACCCTAGGACCATAGGGGAGTGTGTACGCATGTGTATTGACATTGAGGACAACCTAGGGGAGGAGTTAGAGCTTTCCAAGATATACAAAGATTTGGATAGTGCCTCTAACATCTCTTCCACGCAATCCACATCAATCGAGGAACTTGCGGAAAAAGTAGCTCAAAAATTAGGAGTCTCTAGTAAACAAATCCCTAGGTTTGCCCCTGTGAAAAGGTGCTATACTTGTGGTGGCGACCACATGGCGAATGTATGTCCCATTATGGCTCAACCCCAAGTTAATCCTAGTAGCCAGTACTGCACCATAGAACGGAGATACACCAATCACACCGCACAAGATTGCCCATACAACAAGCAGGAAGTTAGGCAACCCTACCCTCAGCCATACGCGCAGCAGGGAAGATACCAGAACCCGTACCCTCCACAACCATATGGCAAGCCACAACAGCCGTATCAACAACCCTACCAAAACCAACAAAGGCCTCAGCCAGTGTTAGCTCAACAACCCCCTGGCCCAGCTAATGTGATTCCGGTAAAGTATGCTGTTGCAGAAGAAAACCTGAATAGAGCTATAGTCCCTGTAACACCCTTGCTGTCTGAAAGTGACCCGAGTGACCATAGCTTTGATTCTACACATGTTGATAGTCCCCAGGCATACTACATGCAGTCTCCTGAACATGGTGAGTCCTATTACAGCGAAGAGCCAAATGAACCTAGTTGGGAGCCAGATTATACAAACGTCATGTATGCAAACCCCAACCCTAGACCTCAACCTAGGCAAGTAAGACCTCCATTCCCAAGAGGACCGTGCTACAGATGCCAAGGAGATCACCTCATTCGTGATTGCCCCTTACCTCCACTTACACAAAACCAGTCACTGACGATCCAAGGCTTCTGCCAAGATTGTGGAAAAGAGCATCTCTTACGAGATTGCCCAAAGAACCCCAATAATATGCCAAAAATCACGCCTATCAATGTTATTGGGTTAGTGGTAGATTCCAGCGGAAGTGTTACTTCCACTGCACCCGTACAGGTAGTCACGAGAGCTCAAGCAGTGCAGCAAAACCAAGGGGTAGGCAAGGAAAAGAGCCCAGACGCTAGCGATACTGAGAGCCAAAATAAAAAGAGAACAAGAGCTTGGAGAGATAGCCGCGAACGCATGAAAAGGCAATGGGCAAAGAAGATGAGTGAACTTGAGGAAAGTCTACGAGAAACCAAGGCTAAAATTATAGAGATCACATCTCAACCGCACTCTCACACATTCCCACCGCTACCATCCCCATCACCCTCCATCCCTCCACCCTCTAAGACACCCCACGTAACCCACCCACCACCCCAAACAGGGTCAGTATTAGCTGATCCCACTCCTGAAGACATAGACATGATGCTTAAAGCATATCAGGCCAGAGTCCAAGAAGGGCCAAACGTCACGGATCATGACAAGTGCTATCCCAGAGCTGACCTAGAGATAGAAAGAACCAAGCTGTGCGCGAAAATGGTCGCATTGGCGCAGACTATGTTTGAAGCCAGTCGCCTTTTCAATTACTCGGGCTCAGCCAAGATGCAATTACACTTGGATGGATTCCTAGAGAAGTTAGAGGGAATAATTGCAAGATCTGCCAAGGAAGAAAAAAATCAAGAAAAAGATAAAGCAAGCAAAAATATCAACCATCCCCCATCGGAAGTTTATGTGGCCAATTCCACTAAACCAGACAACTTCCCCTCCTTAGAAAGAATAGAGAGGCTAATGGCACAATCAGAAAAGGAACCTAACCCTCAAAGAAAGGAAAGGGTAAGAGAACGGATAAGCAGGCCTCTTCAGGAAGCCCATGTGCCTCCTCAAGAAGCTTATCTTCCCCCCCAAAAGGCACATGAGCCTCCCTCGAAAGCTTGCGTACCTCCACAGGTTGCCTACATTCCTTCTCAGGGAGCTTATGAGCCTGTTCGGAAAAGTAATAGAATAAGTAACCCTCCCCAAGAAGCTGGTGCTCCAGCCATCTATGAGAACGAGGAGAGAGCCAACGATAGAATAAGCCCTCCTTCCCAGGTTGCTTATGCGCCTAATTCCACGGAGCCAGAAACTTCTTCTTCTATGAATCGGTTTGCACCAGACTTCCTACGAGAGATTCAAGAAGACAAATGGGATAACGAAAGTGAGGTCGCCCCTCCTTTTGAACTTGTGGATGATGCACACGACCAATTCCCACAAGACATCCCATCTATTTACGGGGAACATGAGAGTACTCAGTCTCACGAAAGACTGGACTTCGAGTCTAATTCCATACAAGAGCTACCCCATTTCACAGGCCCCTGGGAAGCCAAGTCTACTTGTATGAGAACCCCCACAGTCATGGTAAGAAACGAGGATTCAGTCATACCTAGGAACACGGAGGTAGTGAAAAACACTAAAGTGCAGTGCAATCTCAAGTTAGAAGAGCTACTCAAGGTTAGACCTGAATTATGGAAACATGTAGCCAAACAAGTACCAGAAATAGCAAAACCTCGATCCCAGGTAGGATCCCATAGGACAGTGCCAGAAATTCCCTTGGATAAGATAGGAGATATGTGTGAAGGTGAAGAAGGGAACACCTATCTTCCCATCACCTACCAGGAGTACACGACCAAGGCAATTTTGGATTCAGGTGCAGGAGTTGCAATTGCCACCACCTCCCTATGGAAGCGTTGGGGCAAGCCGGCACTCAGGCCAACGAGAATGAAATTGCATATGGCCGATGGTCACATAGAGAGACCCCTAGGATTGCTAGAAGGAATAACTCTCACCACTTGTGGTGTCGAGTTTGAGCATACATTTGCCATATGCGACTTCAGCAAAAATCATGCCTATGAGATGATTTTGGGAAGACCATTTATGCGACAGTTGCAAGTAGTACAGGATTGGGGAACCAACTCCTTGTATTTGCAACACTTGGGTGTTACGACCAAAGTCAATCTCAAGGATTATTCTCATAGAGATGTCCCTCCTATCCAATGGAATCCCATCCATAGAGCCAAAGATGATACAGAATCGGTGCATTCCATAGGGTCTGGATCCTCATGGATGCATGAAGACACTCACTTATGGATGTGCAAAGTAGCATTAGAAGAAGAGAAGAGAGAAAAAGCCAGAGAGGTAGGTGCAAAAGAAACACATAGACCCATTCAAGACCCAGCCTATGCACCTGTAGTCTTTCCTGACGAAGAGTTCGAACCCCATGGCTGGGCAGAAATCCTAGCAACAATGGATGTAGCCATCAATGAGGAACAATGGACGCCTCACTGTGATGAGGATGGCTACGATATTTCAATCTTCTCCATAGAGCCAATCATGGGAGAGGCAGTTCTAGAAGAATGCGAACCTAGCCCTGATGCAATTGAGGATGCAAGTGACTCCGATCTCGAGTCAATCATTATGGACCCACCATTTGCATCAGATGAAGAATACTTCCATGAAGTAGAATTTCAACCCCAGAGGCATGGAGAGGTTACAAATGATGTAAGATTAGCAACACATGTGACCCCAAAGGAAGAAGGAAAGAAACGGAAGAAGAGAGAAGTCTCACCAGAAGAGGAAGAATCTTTGTTTGAGGTCCCAGAAAATTTTAAGAAGTATGAGATAGACGACAGGAGAGTCATAATAAGAATGCCTAAACGAGAGGCACAAGCAGGAGAGGCCTATGATAACAAGGAAACCACTAAGAAAATAGTAGTGGCCCTAGAAGAAGGAGAGGAGAGATGCACGTACATAGGCCATGACCTAACAGAGGAAGAAGAGCATGCATTAATTGCCTTGCTAAGAGAATACAGAGATGTATTCGCTTGGAGTTACAAGGATTTGAAAGGTGTAGACCCCGATATATGCTCACACACTATCCCCATGACCTCAGATGCTAAACCCTCTAAGCAAAAGCCCTATACTTATAACGATAATTACGCTGCTAAGATCAAAGAAGAGATAGATAGATTGGTCGAAGCTGGATTTATCTATGAAATTGAGCACACTGAATGGGTATCCCCCATCGTAGTGGTGCCCAAGAAGAATGGCAAGCTGCGTGTGTGCATTAATTTGAAAAAGGTTAATGCAGCCACAATTCGAGATAACTATCCGCTTCCCATCACCGAACATCTCTTAGAAAGAGTGGCAGGCAAGGAAGTGTACAGCTTCCTTGATGGATTTTCGGGCTACAATCAAGTAGCCATAGCCCCAGAGGATCAGCATAAGACAGCCTTTGCCACAGAATGGGGCATTTTTGCTTTTAGAGTAATGCCATTTGGGCTTACCAATGCACCAGCTACCTTCCAGAGGCTGATGTGCCATGTGTTTAAGGAGTTCCTAAGGAAGAGTTTAGAAGTCTACGTTGATGATCTTTGTGCTCATTCCAACATTAGACAAACCCATATCCCTGAACTCAGACAAATCTTTGACAAATGTAGAGAATATCAAGTTTGCCTGAACCCAGAAAAGTGTGTTTTTATGGTCAGGCAAGGCAAGATTCTAGGACACATAGTGTCAAAGAATGGCATATCTACCGACGAAGAAAAAGTGAGAGCCATAGCAGAGCTACCTAGGCCAAAGAATGTCAAGGAAGTACAAGCTTTCATGGGGCATTGTGGTTATTACCGACGATTTATACACATGTATGCTGTCATTGCAAAGCCCATGTACGGACTCCTGACAAACTTTGAGTGGACGGATGAATGTGAGAATTCCTTCCAGGAGCTTAAACGAAGATTATGTTCAGCACCAATCTTGACCACACCAGATTGGAATAAGTCATTCCATGTTCACGTGGATGCATCCAATTATGCCATTGGATGTGTGCTTGCACAACCTACTGGTGAAGGTAATATGGATCTTCCAATTGCCTATGCCAGTAGACAATTGAATGCGGCTGAACGGAATTACACCACTACGGAGAGAGAAGGCTTGGGCATGGTATATGCAGTTAAGAAATTTAGACACTATTTGCTTGCAAATAAATTTAAATTTTTTACTGATCATCAGGCATTGCTATACCTCGTAAACAAACCATGCAATACAGGAAGATTAGTGAGATGGTTTCTCTTACTAATGGAATATGACTTTGAGGTAGTGGTGAGAAAAGGGAGGACTCATTTAAGAGCAGATCATCTTTCTAGGCTCACATCTGGAGAAGCCCCACAAGGAGTATCAGACGACCTGCCTGATGCTTACTTGTTTAACTTAGAAGTAGTACCGCAGTGGGCTAAGCCATTGGTACCAGTATTGACGTACGGGCCTAACCATCCAGTGGTAAACACACGGAATAGAGAGGTTGTAAAAGCCCAAAAGTACCACATCATGGCAGGAAGCATGTACAAGCACACAGATCAAGGGATCTTGGCTTGCTGCGTAGAAGAGGATGAGTACGCTAAATGGTTGCAATTAGCACACGTAGGTGCATTAGAGCAACACCATTCAAAGCAACGAACTTTACAGACCCTAAAGAGACTCGGAGTAAATTGGCCAACTATGGAAGCTGATGTCCAAAAGTTGTGCAAGGAATGCCCAATCTGTTGCACTAAACCACCTGTAGAACATGCCACTCTCTATCAAGTATCCATTGTGCCAGATTGGAGTGAACCTCTAGTATCATTCTTGAGGACAAACACATTCCCTCCAGACATGACTCTAGCTAGGAAAAGGAGTTTAGAACAAGAAGCCCAGGATTATTCACTCATTGGTGATAATCTATATAAGCGTGGTAAAGATGGTTACCTGAGGCTATGTGTCCATGAAAGTGAGTATCTTAAGATCTTAGAAACTGCTCACCAAGGTGTAGCAGGAGGACACTTTGGACCGGATCGGGTGATCAAGGCAATACTATTTGCGGGTTTCTGGTGGCCTACCCTTCACATGGATGCACATACCTATGTGAAACGGTGTGATGTCTGTCAGAGGACTCAGTATCCTATACGCAAAGATGAGATGCCACTGAAACCTATGATGGGTGGACGAGCATTCTCTAAGTGGGGAATAGACTTCGTAGGTCCTATTAATCCCCCAGCTAAAGGTTCTCATGCGGAATACATCATTGTTGCAATAGACTATCTCACCAAGTGGGTAGAGGCAAAGGCTACGACAAAGAACGATGCTCAAACAACTGCCAAATTCTTGTTTGAGAATGTATTCACGAGATACGGGCTACCTATAGAGCTTGTAAGTGATAGAGGCACTCATTTCTTAAATGAAGTGATTGAAAATCTACTCCAAGAATTCTTGGTAATACACAAAAAGTCTGCCCCCTATCACCCTCAAGCTAATGGACAAGCTGAGAGCACTAATAAGATCTTATGCAATGTACTGACGAAATTAGTGAACACTAAACGCTCTGATTGGGACAAACAGCTACACCATGCTGTTTGGGCATACCGAGTTGCCTACAAAACGGTACTCCAAGCCACCCCCTTTCAGATGGTATTCGGCCAAAACGCTGTGCTACCCTTGGATTTCCTGATTCCTACGTTGAAAGTAGCACAAGAGCACGAATGGACAGGTCATGAGCTCTCCTCTAGGATCTTTGACCTTGAACGATTAGGGGAAACAAGACTGAGAGCCGCTGCAGGAATATATGCAGCTAAGAAGAGGCAGAAGGCATACTTTGATGCCCATGTGAAGGATAAAGGCTTGAAAGCAGGAGATCTAGTCTTGGTCTATACACTGAAACAACACGCGAGGAAGCTAGAAAAGAGAGGCTACGGACCTATGATCATTAATAGGATCTCCACAAGTGGAGCTGTGCAATTAGCCACATTAGAAGGTGATGTTCTCCCTAACTATATTAGCGGTTGCAGAGTCAAGTTGTATCAGGAACCCCTCACGGAGGAAATGCTCAGCCGACTCAACACTGCTAAGAAACGCAAAGAGGAAGAAAAGCGAGTTCGAGAAGAAGCTCAAGCAGAAGCTTTAGAACGCATCAGAAGGATGAAGTTACGAAGGCAAGGTAGAGATCAGCCTAGAACGAATGACTATGCAGATCAAGGATATCCGATGGCCATGTGTGAAGTCGCAGGAACAAGCTCGCATAGGATAATTGATCGACGTCCTTTCATAGCCCTAGATATAGGACAAGGAAAGGGTGCAAGGACCGTAAGAGCCTTGATTGACTCAGGAGCAGCCACTAGTGCTGTTAAATTGTCTTACTGTCAAGAGTTGCAGTTAACTATCAACCCTCTGGAAGCGTATCTCATAGGATTGGGAGGCGTGGAAACCCCTTGTATGGGCGAGGTGGAACTTCCCCTCTACCTTCATGATGAGGCAATGACAGTTAAAGTACTAGTGTGTCAAGATGATGATCTCACTGAACCTCTTGTCCTAGGTCAAGATTGGATTTATGACCAAGCAGTCAACTTAAACCTAAGAAGTGGACTTCTTCAGGTATGGGTCAATCATAATCGAATTTCAGTAGAATTAGATAATGGAGCACTCAAAGAATTAGGAACGGCACAGACTCCTGGTCCCTCCAGGGGCGCACATAAAGTTGACCATGCTATTCTTGTCCAAAACTATGTGTTGCAGAGGAATGATGTTCTCAAAAAAGGAGTCAGGGATGCAACGGAACTCCCTTCTTTTCCAAAGGCCAGAAGGAGGCAGCAATCAAAGGTGGATCAATGGCAAACGAAGCAGCATACTACCTATGCCGTAAATCAAAAGTACCAGCACAGCAAAATATCTCAGCAAGGAAACCAAGTGTGGGTGCGGAAAGGCGAACACCCGGCTGCACTCAAGCCAACCACACGGTCAAAGCCTCTCATTAGTAACCGACAACACGTCACTAATAAGAAGTCTTTCGGAAATTCTTCTGCTAACGTGAAATCTATTTGGGTGCCCAAGAAGTCGATGAAGGCTAGCCCACAATCAAGACAAATTTGGGTGCCTAAGGCTTGTTTGCGGGCGCAAATAGCTACGCCGAAGCCACAACCTATACAGCGTAACCCATTCACTCGCACAACCGGCATCCACCCGTTTTCAACACTCACGAACACACCAAGGCCCATGAGCACGAACAGAATCATTTGTAAATGGGTCCCTAAAAGGCCTCATGTTCAAACTGATACACTTATAATGTTCTCTAGCGTCTCTACGAAACCAAGAGAAAAACCCATCCACTGCATTTGGCAGCTTAAGACCTGTAATAAACCCCCCGACCCCAATTTGTAAATTCACCCCACTTACTAACTGCATTAGTCTCCTAGGAATACCCAAGCATTAACTACACACACTGTCTTCGTGCACTTACTAACCACTAACTCACCATCTACCTCATGTTAATGTTGTAACGGGGACAACAACGGATTTATTCTGTCCATTACGATGATTAACGCATGATTCTATATTCTCACAGAATCAGAAGGCAAGAAGTAAAATGGCAGAAGCGACAGGTTCGGGCTCACAAGTAGGGATACTCACTGCAGGAATTGATGTGGATAGTCTACCTGTGGATGTGCCACCAACTGAACGACCAGTGGAGCTGCAGCGCCTTCAGCAAATCCCGGTGCCGGATCCACCCACAGGGATCACAGAAAGAGTCCATGCCAATTCTCATTGGTTCAATGGCATGCCAGGTCCATTAGGAGAAGCCAAGTATATATGGGAGTCTAAGTGCGAGTATGACAGATCATGGGTTCGATTCCAATTTTTCTCCAAGGAGTTCGAGACTTTACAGAACACCGAGGATCTCCAGACCATATGGCAACGAGCAGGGCTGGCAGAATACTTTGAAGCCCCACTACCTAAACCAGATCTCCTCCGATGTTACTATTTGGTCTCCACATTACAAGCTAATGAAGAAAAGGACAAACCCGGATCATTTGTTCTTCCCTCCTTGCTGGGCAACAACGAGTTGAAGAGGTTTGAACTTACTGTGGAGTTGGTAAGCGACGCTTTGAATATGCACGGCACGCATGTACCCTCTGAAAAGGATGCTCTTGTTCCCACTAACATGAAGGATAGGAAACTGTTGAAGCTTAAAGACATGGCAGCACTCACACCAAACGTGTCCATCCCTCTCCGCATGTGCATGCAACATTTCGCCTTTCCCGGCCAAGACCGCTTCACACAACCACACAAGAGAATCTGGTTCGCTCTCTACTTAGCGGAAGCAGGTGCGTTACCCATTAAGCTACCGGTATGGATTATAGATCAATTGTATGAAGCAAACAAACGGTCTTCTAGGAAATTAGTGGTGAACGGATGCTGTGCAATCACACGCATCATTTACCGGTGCCTAGCATATGATGTTCCCATTGAACGTGCCTTAACTTGGGCACAATTACAAATGTTTAAGAAGCTCAAGACGTCCACACATCAATCCAAGCGCATGAGGGGTGCGATCCCTTGTGTCCAGACAAGAGAAGTTATGACTACTCCTGAGGTATCGCCACGAAGGGAGGCCACTATACCTCCCTTTACCATTAGGATACCCAGGTCGGGATCTGAAACTACGACACAAGCTACCCCATCGGCTCCTCCTGTTCCACCTGAATTCGAATTTGCTGCCACTGGAGATGCCGAAGGAATTGACCCCCAGGACTTCGAAGCATTCCTACAAAGTACACAATTCTCTGATGTGGAGTTTTATTCAGAGGCAGAGGAACAAGGCACATCCTCACGAAGAAGAAGAAAGTCTACAGACGATCGACATGTACATTGGAGTGATGCTCAGCAAGGTCAACAACAAGGACACCTAGAAGAAGAAGGAACGTATGAAGAGGAGACCACTGAAGCCCCAGCCTATACAGCAGAACTCCGAAGGCTGTATCAGATTATGGAAAGAGTGCGATCGCAACAACTACTCACCGAACAGAGTAGCAGAGTACTCATGACTCAGTTGTTGGAAGAAGCAGGAGTTGACTCAGAGTATAGGGAAGGTCTCTTATTGATGGCAGAAACATATGGGGTAGTGGAAGCAGTGCGCACTGCCATTCAGAGGTCTCCAGTTCAATATGATCCACGAAGGTTCCAGACACGACCACGTTCAGGTAAGAATATCCAGATTCCCATTACAGCTGCAGAAGAGCCAACTATTACATCTGAACCTATCAAGACAACCTACCAAGCAACCGAAACGGCTAGCCAAGAGCACCCAGTCACCCATGAGGAGTCCACAGAGCCACAACCACCCACACCCCCACCCTCGCCTCCTAGAGCAGAACCAGTGGAAATCACCTCGACCACTCAACCCAACGAACCAACCTTCATCTTCCGTACTCCCATATCTAGTTCCACCCTATTCTCTACCACTGATAACCCTATCTTTGAAGCAACCCCCATCACTACACAATCCACCGAACCGCTCCTAGAGCCTGCCCTAGGGCAACCATCCCCCATGCCCTCAGCCATAGGTCATCCTGACCCTAGATCCACATTCATGGGTTTCCCCGCTACCACGCAACCCTTCGCGCCCTCCTCCAATTTACGACCTCAACCCCCGACCTCTCTCTCTCCATTTCTACAATCCCTCCATGACCTCCTTGCTAGAACTTTTCAACCAGGGTCTCAACCATTTCCTTTCTTTTCAGCTCCCCTCCCCACTTTGCATCTATTCACCACTTCCACACACACACCACCTACCATCCCAATGTATATGGCAGATCCCACACTCGCACCCACTCCTGAAGGTATGGACATTTCACCACCCACGGCACCTCCCCCCACGATTCCACCTCCTCCCATTCCCCCTCCACCAATTTCACTCACACACACGACTTCAATAGACACATCATCCACTCTTCCCCATCCCCAATTCCCTTCCCATGCATCTCCCACTGTAAACACCACCCACTCATCTATAGGAAGTGCATTGGACACCATGCTTGCTTGCATATCAAACTTAAGGACAGCTTACATTCAGCTCCAGCAACAGAATGAACGCCTGCACGAGCACTCAGAAACACTACAGAACCGCCTCGTGGCACTAGAAGAGGAAAATGCTCGCCTCCACACACAGTTCCAAACTCTCCAAGAAGCTCATGGCATATTGGAGGTACAATTACAGAACACAAATCAGGAAGCGATACAGGTGGTAGAAGGTCACCTACGGACACAGCTGGAACGCAACTCAAAGCTTCAGCGAAATATGGCTCTACTCAAACGCCATCTTGCGGCCGCTCAGGAAGAGAATCGACGTCTGCAAGTACAAAATCAAGAGAACCTGGAGGCAGCTATTGAGAGCACACCAGGGGCACCCATCAGCCCATCCAAGTTTCAAGCTGTGACCCCCGATAATATCAAGATCATATTGGAAGACTATGCCATGCTGCTTGAAGTACATGATAAGCTATCGGAGGAACTGGGACAATTGAAGCAGAAACACCAAAAAGGACCAACAGCAGCCTCTCCAACCACCCCCTCCGCGGCTTCACTTCTCACAGACGCAGAGGCCATAAAAGATCTCCGGAAACAAGTCACTGAATTGCAAACACGTCTACTACAATATGAGAGACCACCTTCCCCTCCAGAGGCTCCCACGGACGAAGAAGTTGTGCAAATTCCTGTGGAACAAACGTTTGATGAAGAATACGATCCACAACCATTCCCAGGAGGCCAACAAACAGAAGAAGCTCAGGACACATTCGAGGCACCACGACCCCCGTGGCTACGTCAAGTGGAGGAAATCGGGAGTTCGCACGAAGAGCGCACAGTAGTGCAAAATCAGGCCATGAGGGTCATAAAGGAAACGGTGCTACAATCGGCCTACTTCAAGAACCTGTCATCGAGACGCCTAATCCTCTCATCTGAACTCCAATACAGGCCGTATTATATTATCTTGGCTGATTATAATGCAGAAATACAAAGAGTCACGGGTCAGATTCCTACCTTTGCGACCCAATTTCAACCCGAAGACCTTCCTCCAGAGGCGCAAAAAGGCAAAATTCGTCAACCCACCTGGCGGCAGAAACTTCTAGAGACATATCCTGAAATGCTACGCACATGGAACAATGCGCCTTTACATCTCTTATATAATCCATGCTACGGTCCAGTTCCACGCCGCAGGTCTTGGAAGGCATTCAATATCAAAGTGCAGAACAACACGCAATGCAAGGAATGGCTGAACTATCCATACATTGCGCCACCACAGGGACCACCGTCGGTAGCATACATGATGGGAACAATTCGCCATTGGATGCCGCGATTGAAGCCCATGCCAGATGTAGCAGCTCAAATGATGCTTAAAATTTTAGATATGATGCAGGTAGTCCTGAAAACTTTTAGAAATGCAGCCGCACCACAGATACGCCTCCCGGGGTTTAGCAATGGAAATTATGATTTGGTGTATGACATGACCACCACCCCCGGTATTCGTGTGGCTTACGCCTGGCATGCACGCATCAAATATCTCCCTGCATGTTACAAACAGACCTTCGAAGAAATGTTCAGATCAGGGTTCTGGGAGTATCACTCGGAGATCTTCGCACCGAAGCCAACACATCTGCTCCAACTTTTTGCTTGTGAACAAGCAATGTACTCTGAGTACTACACCACCCCGCAACCAGAGACCCCTGGTGCAATAAATTGGGATGCATTGGAAGCTGATCTAGCAAGAGGATTAAGGATAGGAGAACATGAACTGGCCACCAATGTCATCCAATACTATATCGACCACCCAAGAGAACAAAGGTCTGTCAGGGGCGACAGACGCTAGGAAGGGGGGCGTGTTGGCATACAAAGCAACAGAGCAACAGAGGAGTCATGCACAATACGGCAACAAGGCCAAATCATTTTTTCCCATGGATTATTTACAACTCAAGTGATTTTAATCACTACACAAACATTGTAAATCCCGTTTTTGGTAGAATAGACTCCATTTTGTGCAAGCTGAGGAGTCCTCGAGCTTGAGGAGTATTAGAACTAGCGATATATCAATTTTCATAATTTTTAGACTCTGTTTGAGCCCTCAAATAGACTCTAGAACCTAATTTTTAGCTAGGCCGGACACTAGGTCTGGACAAGACCAAAGCTAGTTAGAAAACTATAAAAAGAGCTAGAGAGCTCATTTTTGGGGTTAGATTGTTTGTGAATTGAGCTTATGTAAGAGACTTTTTGACTAATGCAAAGAACTCCATTGTTCCTCTCCTTGTTCTTGCCTTGTGTGCGCGTGTGTGTGTATGTGTGTGCATGCTTGTGTGCTTCTCACTCACACACTTGTGCCTTCACTTGCTCATAGTCTTCATACTAGTCCTCACGTCTCCACGGATTGACAATTATGAGGTGGATCTTCTCACGTTGGTACTCACCATTGTGCTAGAGTGACACCAAATTTGGCGCCGTTGCCGGGGAGAGAGCTTCGAGGACGAGCGTGTGATGGTAAGACGTCGAGTTGAGACATTGTAGTGGTTACACTAGTAGTGGGGGGTGAAGTTGGTGGAGTTGGAGGTGGGGGTGGTAAAGGGGGTGATGGGGGTGCACTGGATGTATGGGCTTCCTCAGTTTCCTGAATGATATGAGCTATGCCCGTGGTTGTGGATGTGGTGCCCTGTGGTTCTGATACTAATATATTCATTTGTTTTCCTGATCGAGGGGGGCATTTGCCATATCATCGCTCCGATCTTCTCGAGTATGCAAGAGCTGTATGCACCATCTCAGGTACCCCCAACGCATCAGAAATCATATCAAGGGTTGCTCGGTATTGCTTGTCCACACCTTCCTCTTCAAGGATTTGGTTCATGAGGGCTTTTCCTGCTGCCAGGGACAGTTTGTGCTGTTCTTGAACTCTGTTGATGGTATCATACAGCTTTTTCAACTCCTTCGTATAAGCCGAGGCACCCTCAAGTTCCTATAGAACTCCTTGTTCATATTCCAGCTCTTCTTCTTCTGTTTGTCCACCTCGTTCCTCCTCTTGTTCTTCTTCTTCTTCATCCACTTCAACTACCTCTGGTTGTCTAGTATGGGGTTGGTCTGTAGCAGTTTGTTGCCCACTAGCTTGCTTTGCCTCGACTTCCGCATTAACAGCCTCGATTATTCTGGCTACCTCCTCATCAGTTAGGTCTTTTAATGTGAAGCCGTGAGGAAACTCTAAGTCGGTTGGCACAGGTGGAAACACCAGATTCGGTCCATCAGTGCTGTGTCTTGGTAATTTGATAGTGAAGGGTTGTACACGCCTTGGAAGTCGTGGAGTTGTCTCTGGTGTTAGTGTCGCACCGCGGGCTTGTGCACAGGGCATCTGAACTGTGCCTCTCATTTTCTTTGATGGAGGCCCTGCAGTTGATAGTCTACGTTGAAATTCCTGTACCCTGGTCCAAATTAATGCCCTTTGAACTGGCACATCATAAGCCAAACATCTATACACAATCCTGGTGAGGGCACAACATCCATACAGTACCGACTTTTGCTTTTTATACCATCATTGATGTGCCAAATGGATTTGGTCGATAATCCAATGCGGCATGTTGATTGTCAAACTGAAGGCATCTGCTAAATATAGACTGAACCATATTTTCTTGGGTGGCATTGTGAATCGCTCTTGAGTTGGGAACGCGAAATGTTGCATGACCATTCGTAAATGAATGGAAATTGTGGGTGTCGTTGCCACCATGTCTTTGAGCTTAGTCAGGTTCCTGTTCTTCATGTTATCCGGGACCATCGTCTCTTTTTCGGTGGGGATATGCATGCCTTTCATGTCAAGAGCTTCCCTCACCAAGTTGTTCGTCAATTTGAAACGCTTTAATTCATTACCTTTGGTAAGTGATGGTAGAATGAAGGTACTATATCCCTTTTTCTCTTTACTAGGGGTCAAAGTGCTAACTAAGTAGGAACACCGTAGAAAATCTGGCTTGGGTAACTGAGCCTTGAAATAGTCGTATAGTCTAGCCTTCTTCCAGATGGGTTTCAGACCTTCATCATTCTGAAGCCTCTCAAATTCCTTGGTGAAAAAATGATATCTGCCCCATCGCCCGTTGAACTCTATCTCGGCCTCCCACATGTAAGTGCCTTCACCCAGAGATCCGGCCACATCACTAAACCAATGTGAGTTTTTGCTGACCGGCATTGTGTGCCCCTGTGGAGGATTCTGAATTGGTATGGCGTGTAATTCCCTCAATGCCACAGGGCGTTCCTTCAATTCCTCTTCAATGGGAAGACTCTCAATGTCCACGACTTGGGGGCTGGTGCCTGCCTGGGAGCTAGTTCCTGCCTCGGCCATGGTGAAGAGACTGGTCACCAGTTCTATGAGAATAGAAAAATGAATGTTAACATTGCCAATGGACACCAAGCGTTCATGCGTCCCCATTACAACATTAACATGATTTTAGTGAGAGGTTAGTAGGTCAATAAGTGCTTGGGGATCGTGTGTGTAGTTAGTGAATGGATATTTCTAAGAGCTAAATGGAAAGATGCGGTGTATGAGTGATGTAGTGAGTAAGTGGTTATGAATTTACAAATGAGGGTCGGGGGGTTTATTACACGTTTTGGGCTTCCAAACAAACTGATTTGCTGTTGGTCTTGATTTTGTGGAGACTCTTGAGGGCTTTTCAGGAGTGTCTACTTGGAAATGAGGCTTTTTAAGGACCCATTTACAAGTGATTCTGATTGTGCTCATGGACCAATGTGTGTCCGTGCGTGTTGTATAAGAAAGGGTGTCAGATGTTCGAGTGAGTGAACCATGTTGTATAGGGTGTGGCCTCGGTGTAACTATTTGAGCCCGCAGCAAGCCTTAGGCACCCAAATTTGTCATGATTGTGGGATGGCCTTCATCGACTTCTTGGGTACCCAAATAGACTTTACTTTCGCAGAAGAATTTCTGAAAGACTTCTTATTAGTGTCGTGTTGTTGATTATTAATAAGAAGTTTTGCCCGTGTGGTTGGCTTGATCGCAACAGGGTGTTCGCCTTTCCACACCCACACTTGTTTCAATGGCTGAGACATTCTGCTTTGCACGTTCTTTTGACCTCCAACATAGGTATTACTCTGCTCCATCTATATTTGATTTGCCTTTGGTTGCTGCATCCCTCTGGTCTCTAGAAAAGAAGGGAGTTCCGTTGCGCCCCTGACTTCTTGATTGAAATCATCATTCCTCTGCATCACACAGTTTTGGACAAGAACAACATGGTCATCTTCATGTGTACCCCTGGAAGGACCAGGGGTGTGTGCCTTGTCTAATTTCTTGAGTGCTTCATTTTCTAACTCAATTGTAATGCGATTTTGATTTACCCAGACCTGAAGGAGTCCACTTTGTAGGTTTAGGTTGAACACATGATCATAGATCCAATCTTGACCCAAGACAAGAGGCTCCGTGAGGTCCTCATCTTGACACACTAGCACTTTAACTGTCATTAATTCGTCTTGAATGTAGAGGGGAAGTTCCACCTCGCCCATGCAAGGGGTTTCCACACCTCCCAATCCTATGAGATATGCTTCTATAGGATTGACAGTTAATTTCAACTTTTGACAGTAAGAAAATTTAACAGCACTAGTGGCTGCACCTGAGTCAATCAAGGCTCTTACAGTCCTTGCACCCTTTCCTTGTCCTATCTCTAAGGTTACAAAAGGTCATCTATCAATTATTCTATGAGAACTTATTCCTGAGACTTCACACATTGCCATATGATAACCTGGGTCCGCATAGTCATCTACCCTGGCCGGATCTCTACCCAGTCTTCGCAACCTCATCCTTCGGATGCGTTCCAATGCTTCCGCCTGTGCCTCTTCTCGAACTCGTTTTTCCTCTTCCTTGCGTTTTTTGGCAGTGTTGAGTCGATTTAGCATCTCCTCTGTCAGGGGTTCTTGATATAACTTGACTCTGCATCCGCTTATATAGCTAGGGAGAACATCACCTTCCAATGTAGCAAGTTGAACTACTCCACTGGTTGAGATCCTATTTATGATCATAGGTCCATAGCCACGTTTCTCTAATTTTCTTGCATGTTGCTTCAAGGTGTAGACTAAAACTAAATCTTCTGCCTTCAAGCCTTTATCCTTAACGTGGGCATCAAAGTATGGCTTCTGTCTTTTCTTAGCTGCATATATTCCCGCTACCGCTCTTAGTCTGGTTTCACCTAGTCGTTCCAAATCAAGAATCCTCGAAGAGAGTTCATGACCCGTCCATTCATCCTCATGTGCTACTTTTAGTGTAGGTATCAAGAAGTCCAATGGTAGCACTGCATTTTGACCGAATACCATCTGAAAGGGAGTGGCTTGGAGTACCGTTTTATAGGCAACTCTGTATGCCCAAACAGCATGGTGTAGCTGTTTGTCCCAATCAGAGTGTTTATTATTCACTAATTTGGTCAGCACATTGCACAGAATCTTATTTGTGCTTTCAGCTTGCCCATTAGCTTGTGGGTGATAGGGAGCAGACTTCTTGTGCACTACCAAGAACTCTTGGAGAAGATTTTCAATAACTTCATTCAAGAAGTGTGTGCCTCTATCACTGACTAGCTCTATGGGTAGCCCGTATCTAGTGAACAGATTCTCAAATAAGAACTTAGCAGTCGTCTGAGCATCGTTCTTTGTCGTAGCTTTTACCTCTACCCACTTGGTTAAATAGTTTGTGGCCACAATGATATATTCAGCATGTGAACCCTTAGCTGGGGGATTAATCGGACCAACAAAGTCGATTCCCCACTTAGAGAATGCACGTTCACCCATCATAGGTTTCAATGGCATCTCATCCTTGCGTATAGGATACTGAGTTCGCTGACAAACATCACATCTCTTCACATAGGTATGTGCATCCATGTGAAGGGTCGGCCACCAGGAGCCCGCAAATAGAATTGCCTTGATCACCCGGTCTGGTCCAAAGTGTCCTCCTGCTAAACCTTGGTGAGCAGCTTCCAAAACTTTAAGATATTCACTCTCATGGACACATAGTCTGAGGTAACCATCTTTACCTCGTTTGTAAAGATTATCACCAATGAGTGAGTAATCCAGGTGTAGCTCAGTGATGAGTAGCACCTCCTTTAATGTCAATCCGGGAAGACGTGAGGATGGTATGAAGACCTCGAGCAAGTGGAAGCACAAGTGCGTGAGTGAGAAGCACACAAACATGCACACACATACACACACACGCGCACACACGGCAAGACAAAGAGTGAGAAGCAATGGAGTTCTTAGATTACTTTCAAAAAGCTCCTACAAGTTCGTTTCAATTACAATCTAACCTCAAAAATGAGCTCTCTAGCTCTTTTTATAGTTTTTGGCTAAGTTTTGGCCCTGTCCAGACCTAGTGTCCGGCCTAGTTAAAAATTAGGTTCCAGGGCTTATTTGAGGGCTCAAACGATATCTAAAAATTACGAAAATTGGCAGGTAGATACTTCTAAAGCTCCTCAAGCTCAAGGACTCCTTGGCTTGCACAAAATGGAGCTACAAAAAGATGAATTGGTATTTACAATGGTGTTTAGTGATGAAAATCACTTTAAATGGGTGTAAAGGATTTGAAAATTTAAAGGTTGCCTTAGTGCTAGATCTGCGTTGAGTGCTCGTACTTGCTTCTTCATGAGGAAAATTACTGGCCTATTTGCCAGATCTTCGTTGACTCCCTTGTCTGCTGCTAACACCCCCCCTCTCTCGCGTCTGTCGTCCCTGACAGACCCTTGTTGAGTGGGTTTTTGGATGTAGTACTCGACGACATCCTGCGCTAAGTGATGTTCAGCAATTCTCAACCCTTTGGCCAAATCTGTCAGAAGAGCATCCCAGTCTACCGGCCCGGGAACCTCTGGATGTGGTATACGTAGCTTTTCGGAATGTAGAGCTTGTTCCACTGCAAACAACTGCAAGAGATGGGATGGTCTGGGAATGAATATCTCGGAGTGATATTCCCAGAATCCCGTGACAAACATCTCTTCAAACATTTGTTTGAAGCAGGCCGGTAGATATTTGATGCGAGCGTGCCATGCATACACAACATTAATCGATGGGGTTGTGCTCATGTCGTATACAAGGTCCTGATTACCTTCATTAAATCCTAGTGCTGAGAGATGCGGTTCCTTGACATTCTTGAAGGTTCTGAATGTGACCAGCATAAGTTCGAAAATCTTCAGGCACATCTGAGTCATGACATCAGGTACATTCTTGAAACGGACCCCCCAATGTCGAATCGTCGAAATCATATATGCAATAGTAGGTGGGCCCTTCGGGGATGCGAAGTACACATAATTGAGCCACTTCTCACATCCTTTAATTGTTAGCACTGTTTGTGTGTACTCCGGCCATGATCTCCTTCGAAATACAGGGCAATAACATGGGTTATATTTGATGTACAATGGCATGTTGTTCCATGTTCTTACCATTTCCGGGTATGTTTCCAGCAGCCGAATTCTCCACGTGGGTTGGCGAATATGTCCCTGCTTGGCGCTTTCGGGGATGTCATCAGGTGCAAATTGGGTGGCAGAGGTGGGTTCCCTTGAGGTGTGGTGTTTGATCTCCGCATTATAATCCGCCATTAGCACGCAAAAAGGAACATACAGGTCGTCCGATGGGCCGATCCACCTATGGTGTGAGAGATTCTGAAAATAATCGGATTTTATTACAACCTCTTCCAATTTTGACATCAATGCGATTTGGACTGCCACCCTGTCATCATGCGTCGTGGCTACTTTCTCTAATTTTTGCATCCATTCAGGTGCCTCAATTTCAATTGTGTCCATGCCCTGTTCTGTGCGCTTACCTCCGGGTGTTGGCATCGGGACATAGGGGTCCTCGAATGTTTCTTCTACTTCAATTGGCACAAGATCGTCAGGCTCGGGCTCTACCAGAGGGGAGGGCTGACGCTCGTATTGCATGACCTTGCTGCGTAATTCCTCAAGTTCGGCCCGGAGTTTAGTGACCTCTTCAGCTGTATCTGCTGCGGTTGTGCTCTGGCTGGGTTCTGTCTGTCGGATGGCCAACTGTCGTCGTAACTCATCTCTCTCTTTTTCTAAAGCGGCATGGGCCTCCATTAGATCTGCATGAGTTTCTAATACCACCTTCATATTCTCAGAGGGAATGGCCTTGAATCGCTCTGGGTTAATTTCCTGTGGGGAACCCTCCATGGCCGCCTCCAGATTTTCTTCATTTTGTTTCTGTAATCTTTTATTCTCCTCTAGCGCTGTAGACATATGCTTGCGGAGGAGGCCCAAGTTCCGTCGAAGTTTCAGGTTTTCCGTGATTTGAGAATGTAGCAGCTCGTCCATGTGTCGTCGTTCTTCATCATCTGCTTGGGGTGGGTTGGCTTCTAATTGTGCGTATTGCTCCTGTAGTGTCACGTACTACTGTTGTAGTAGCTGCTTCTGCTCTTCAAGATCCCTACATCGTGCTTGGAGATCTTTGTGGCTTCGGAAGAGCCTTGTATGTCGGTTGTCAAGGTGTTGGTAGTGTTGCTGAAGTTGGGACATGCATTGATACATATTATTACATACATTATTAAAGGGAATGGTGGGGGAAATGGTGTTGAATGAAGCGGGGAAGGGAAGGGAAAAGGGAATTGTGGATGCAGTACTGGAGAAGGGTGAGGGGGGAGGTGGGGGGATGGGAGATTGTGGGTAAATGGGGGGTGGGAGAGGTGCAGATGTGGGTGATACCTCCATGGATTCAAAAGTGGAGGCAGTGAGGGGAGTGACTGTGAACATGGGGATTGTGGTGGTGGTGATAGTTGTGAACGTGTATAGAGGTGTGTGTAATTGTGAACTCCCAGGAAGCGTGATGGACGTAGTGGGATTGACCGTGGCTGTGGTTAGACTTATGTGTTCAGTGGCAATTTCATAGATAAATCCAGCTTCGACCAGTCTATCTATCTCCTCTTTGATCTTAGCAGCGTAATTATCGTTATATGTGTAGGGCTTTTGCTTAGAGGGTTTAGCATCTGAGGTCATGGGGATGGTGTGTGAGCATATGTCAGGGTCAACACCTTTCAAATCCTTGTAACTCCAAGCGAACACATCTCTGTATTCTCTTAGCAAGGCAAAACGCATGCTCTTCTTCCTCTGTTAGGTCATGGCCAATGTATGTGCATCTCTCCTCTCCTTCTTCTAGGGCTACTACTATTTTCTTGGTGGTTTCTTTGTTATCATAGGCCTCTCCTACTTGTGCCTCTCGTTTAGGCATTCTTATCATGACTCTCCTGTCATCTATCTCATACTTCTTAAAATTTTCTGGGACCTCAAACAAAGATTCTTCCTCTTCTGGTGATACTTCTCTCTTCTTTCGTTTCTTTCCTTCTTCCTTCGGGGTCACATGTGTTGCTAATCTTACATCATTTGTAAGCTCTCCATGCCTCTGGGGTTGAAATTCTACTTCCTGGAAGTATTCTTCATCTGATGCAAAAGGTGGGTCCATAATGATTGACTCTAGATCGGAGTCACTTGCATCCTCAAATGCATCAAGGCTAGGTTCGCATTCTTCTAGAACTGCCTCCCCCATGATTGGCTCTATGGAGAAGACTGAAATGTCATAGCCATCCTCATCACAGTGAGGCGTCCATTGTTCTTCATTGATGGCTACGTCCATTGTTGCTAGGATTTCTGCCCAGCCATGGGGTTCAAATTCCTCATCAGGAAAAACTACAGGTGCATAGGCTGGGTCTTGAATTGATCTATGTGTTTCTTTTGCACCTACCTCTCTGGCTTTCTCTCTCTTCTCTTCTTCTACTGCAACCTTGCACATCCATAAATGAGTGTCTTCATGCATCCATGAGGATCCAGACCCTATGGAATGCACAGATTCCGTGTCATCTTTGGCTCTATGGATGGGATTCCATTGGATAGGAGGGACATCTCTATGAGAGTAATCCTTGAGATTGACTTTGGTCGTAACACCTAAGTGTTGCAGGTACAAGGAATTAGTTCCCCAATCCTGTACCACTTGCAATTGTCGCATGAATGGTCGTCCCAAAATCATCTCATAGGCATGATTTTTGCTAAAGTCACATATAGCAAAGGTATGTTCAAACTCGACACCACAAGTGGTGAGAGTTATTCCTTCTAGCAATCCTAGGGGTCTCTCTATGTGACCATCGGCCATCTGCAATTTCATTCTCGTTGGCCTGAGTGCCGGCTTGCCCCAACGCTTCCATAGGGAGGTGGTGGCAATTGCAACTCCTGCACCTGAGTCCAAAATTGCCTTGGTGGTGTACTCCTGATAAGTAATGGGAAGATAGGTGTTCCCTTCTTCACCTTCACACATATCTCCTATCTTATCCAAGGGTATCTCTGGCACTGTCCTATGTGATCCTACCTGGGAACGAGGTTTTGCTATCTCAGGTACTTGTTTGGTTACATGTTTCCACGATTCAGGTCTACCCTTGAGTAGCTCTTCTAACTTGAGATTGCATTGCACGTTAGTGTTCTTTACTACCTCTGTGTTCCTAGGTATGACTGAATCTTCGTTTCTTACCATGACTGTGGGTGCTCTCATACACGTGGACTTTGCTTCCCATGGGCCTGTGAAATGGGGTAGCTCTTGTATGGAATTGGATTCAAAGTCCAATCTCTCGTGAGACTGAGTACTCTCATGTTCCCCGTAAATAGATGGGATGTCTTGTGGGAATTGGTCGTGTGCATCACCCACAAGTTCAAAGGGAGGGCCGACTTCACTTTCGTTATCCCATTTATCTTCTTGAATTTCTCGTAGGAAGTCTGGTGCAAACCGATTCATAGAAGAAGAAGTGTCTGGCTCCGTAGAATTAGGCACATAAGCAACCTGGGAAGGAGGGCTTATTCTATCGTTGGCTCTTTCCTCGCTCTCATAGATGTTTGGAGCACCAGCTTCCTGGGGGGAATTACTTATTCTATTAATTTTCCGAACAGGCTCATATGCTCCCTGAGAAGGAATGTAGGCAACCTGTGGAGGTACGTGAGCTTTCGAGGGAGGCTCATCTGCCTTTTGGGGGGAAAGATAAGCTTCTTGAGGAGGCACATGGGCTTCCTGAAGAGGCTGGCTTATCCATTCTCTTGCCCTTTCCTTTCTTTGGGGGGCAGGTTCCTTTTCTGATTGTGCAATTAGCCTCTCTATTCTTTCTAGCAGTCCATCAAAATGTAACTGCGTCTTAGCTGAGCTAGAGATGTTAAAGAGGCGACTAGCTTCAAACATGGTCTGAGCCAATTCGACCATTTTGGCATAAATTTTAGTTCGTTCAAGCTCCAGCTCGGCTCTAGGGTAGCATTTTTCATGATCGGTTATGGTTGGCCCTTCTTGGATTCTGGCCTGATATGCTTTAAGCATCATATTAAGGTTTTCGGGAGTGGGATCTGCTAGGACTGATCCTACTCTAGGGGGTGGTGGGTTTAGGTGAGGCGGGTTGGAAGGTGGCTGGTCGGATGGCGATGGGAAAGGTGGTGGTGGGGTAGTGTGAGAGGGAGTTTGAGATGTGAGTTCAGTTATCCTGGCTTTGGTTTCTCTTATGCTTTCCTCAAGTTCACTCATCTTTTTAGCCCATTGTCTTTTCATTCTTTCTCGACTATCTTTCCACGCTCTAGTCCTTTTCTTGGTTATGCTCTCAGTTTCACTAGCTGTTGGGCTCTTCTCCTGGTCTACCCCTTGGTTTTGCTGCAATGCTTGAGCTCTAGTGACTACCTGTACCGGAGCAGTGGAAGTGACACTTCCTGTGGAGTTTACCACTAATCCAATAACGTTGATAGGCGTGATTTTTGGCATATTATTGGGGTTCTTTGGGCAATCTCGTAAGAGATGCTCTTTTCCACAATCTTGGCAAAAGCCTTGGATCGTCACTGACTGGGGTTGTGTAGGTGGAGGTAAAGGACAATCACGAATGAAGTGATCTCCTTGGCATCTGTAGCACGGTCCTCTTGGGAATGAAGGTCTTACCTGCCTAGGTTGAGGCCTAGGGTTGGGGTTTGCGTACATGACATTTGCGTAATCCGATTCCCAACTAGATTCATTTGGCTCTTCACTATAGTAGGACTCACCATGTTCAGGAGACTGCATGAAGTAAGCCTGGGGACTCTCAACATGCGTAGAATCGAAGCTATGGTCACTGGGATCACTTTCTGAAAGCAATGGTGTTATGGGGACTATAGCTCGGTTTAGGTTTTCTTCTGCTGCTGCATACTTTACAGGGATCAAGTTGGATGGAGCTGAAGGTTGTTGGGCTAACACAGGCTGAGGTCTTTGCTGGGCTTGGTATTGTGGTTGGTAGGTTTGTTGAGGTCTAGCATACTGTTGTGGTGGGTATTGGTTTTGGTATCTGCCTTGTTGAGGGTATGGCTGAGGGTAGGCTTGCCTAACTGCCTGCTTGTTGTATGGGCAATCTTGTGCGGTGTGATTGGTGTATCTCCGTTCTATGGTGCAGTACTGGCTACTAGGATTTACTTGGGGCTGAGCCATAATGGGGCAGACATTCGCCATGTGGTCACCACCACACGTATAGCACCTTTTCACAGGGGCAAACCTTGGGATTTGTTTGCTAGAGACGCCTAGTTTTTGGGCCACTTTCTCTGCGAGTTCCTCAATTGATGTGGATTGCATGGAAGAGTGACTAGATGCACTATCTGAATCTTTGTAGATTTTGGAAAGCTCTAGTTCTTCCCCTAGGTTATCTTCAATGTCAATGCACATGCGTACACACTCTTCTATAGTCCTAGGGTCCTTCAGATACACATAGGATCTCAATTTCGTACTCAGCAATCCATCCAAGAATAAGGCTACTTGTTTAGCTGGTGTAGGTAGCTCCGAAACAGGGCATCTTTCAAGATATTGCCTAAATCTTCTTCCTGCAAGTCTCACGGTATCTTGAGGGGTTTGCTTGAAGCTGTGAATCAGTGAGGAGGTATTGTGTCTTATGCCGCTCTTAGAGAACTCTACGATGAAAGCCTCTAGGAGTTGGTCTATGCTCCTGAATTGTCGCTCATCCAATGGCTGAAACCATGTAAGTGCTGTGTTCCTAAGGGTTAGACCGAAGGCATTGTATTGCGTGAATAGATCCTCCACTTGTTCAGCTCTCAAGACTTGCTTGAACTCCGCCACATGATCATAGGGATCTCCTGTGCCATCAAAGTAATTCTTCATGGACTTAACTAGCTGGGTCGGTCTCAGAGTTCTTGTGTGCTCTCTAGGTCTCGGCAGAGGGAATCCATCCACATTTCTCTGATTCCGGTGAGCCCTAAGTATCTCTGGTTCTACTCTATTCGTCTCCATCCTCGTTCTTTCTCTGCCCGCGGGGTTGGCAAAGCTTACTTCTGTTCTATCTCTACTTCTGTCTCTTTGAGTTCCATGAGCTTGGGATGTTCCAGCTCCAGGGTGACCATAGGATACATTTGATCTTGGTTGGGGAAAAATGAATTCACCCTTCCAAGTGTAAGCATGCCTATCATTTTCTATCACCACGAAGATCCTCTCCGAAGCATGATCTAAGTAGGTCACTCTACCTGGGCTATCAGGATCCTTAAACTCATAGATC
Organism: Ceratopteris richardii; assembly: GCA_020310875.1. Classification (NCBI taxonomy): domain Eukaryota; kingdom Viridiplantae; phylum Streptophyta; class Polypodiopsida; order Polypodiales; family Pteridaceae; genus Ceratopteris; species Ceratopteris richardii. The sequence continues at coordinate 43,085,443 of CM035408.1, forward strand.
ATGATTGTTCCTATATCAAATGGCCGATCAGATTTATATCTCCAAAAGACTTCTTCAGTCTCTCGGTTCAGAAGAAGATCTATGCTCTTATTATCTTGGGGAATCCACTCTGGTGTGATAATCCTCGTAAGGACAGATTTCCCTCGAGGGGTTCCAGGCTCTGCACCCATGTTTCCTTGCTCCAGGTCACCTACGTTTGCTTCGGGGATTACATTTCCAAATTCGTCTGTCCTATCTGGGTGACTGGTGACTACGTATATGGTTCCTTCCTTGTCCAGGTATGCACCGTTTTCAAATTTGACTGCTGGGTGCTCTAGTCCAATGGATTGATCAGGATTCTTAATCTGTACCACAGATCTTCCTAAGCCGTCCTGATAGATGCTAGCACCTAATCGGTTGGTCCTAAGGTATTCCAGCTGTGTTTTGTAAGGGCCTTCTACCCTGTACAAGTAAGGCACTCCTGAACTTCCCGTAGGTCTGTCCATGCCTTGAGACATCTCTGACTCACTGGTCTCAGAGCTAGGGTAGTACGAGTGGTGGCTCAACTGCTGGGCCCAAGACCTAGCAGTGTGGTTAACACTAGCCTCTGAAGACCTAAGGCTTTGTCTCTCCCTTACAAGATGTCGTCCTGATCTAAGGTTCATATGCCTATCTAAGTAGCCCAATTATTTGCCCAGAGTACAACCTCGTTGCTGGTTACTTTATATTAGTCACTTGATTCTTTTTATTTATTTCTCGTGTTTACGGTCTTGTCTGATTTGACGTCGTCAGGAATACTCGAATGTTCTTCGTGCTTTCGGGTTGATCGTTCCACGTTAAGTTCTTTTCCTTTATGTTATCGACAGTACAGAGATTAGGTTTTTAGCTTGGACTTGAGTTTTTTTAGGTAGTCTTCAACTTGATACCTGCCTATCGTCGCCCTGACTTACTCCTACCTCTCGTCGTTCTTAGCCTAGACTATGAATTGACAGAGGGGGTTAAAAGTTTCCAACCTTTTGTTTCCTGCTTGGTTGCCCTTGAGTGCCCAGGAAGTGTGTTCCCAAGCTTACACTTACACTTGCTTAGAACGCCTTGCGATGCTCTCAAAGGATCTGCGCAGGAAGCTGGGGATGGTGATTCAGCAAGGTCCTGCAAAAAGCTCAAGAAACATGCAAAAACCCACACACGCAATATCGCTCTCTCGCTCTCTCTCACAAGTGAAATGAGGGAAATGAGATGGAGATGGTGATATGATCAAAAACAGAAATTTTCGCGATGATGGAGATGGAGGTGGGAGATGGTGATGATGATGATGGTGACGAAGGTGGTGAAGAAACAACAAGAAAATAGATGAAAGTGAAGAAAATACCTACAACTCCAACGCGTCAACTCTACGTCTTACCATCACACGCTCGTCCTCAAAGCTCGATCCCCGGCAACGGCGCCAAAATTTGGTGTAGCTCAGTGATGAGTAGCACCTCCTTTAATGTCAATCCGGGAAGACATGAGGATGGTATGAAGACCTCGAGCAAGTGGAAGCACAAGTGCGTGAGTGAGAAGCACACAAACATGCACACACATACACACACACGTGCACACACGGCAAGACAAAGAGTGAGAAGCAATGGAGTTCTTAGATTACTTTCAAAAAGCTCCTACAAGTTCGTTTCAATTACAATCTAACCTCAAAAATGAGCTCTCTAGCTCTTTTTATAGTTTTTGGCTAAGTTTTGGCCCTATCCAGACCTAGTGTCCGGCCTAGTTAAAAATTAGGTTCCAGGGCTTATTTGAGGGCTCAAACGATATCTAAAAATTACGAAAATTGGCAGGTAGATACTTCTAAAGCTCCTCAAGCTCAAGGACTCTTTGGCTTGCACAAAATGGAGCTACAAAAAGATGAATTGGTATTTACAATGGTGTTTAGTGATGAAAATCACTTTAAATGGGTGTAAAGGATTTGAAAATTTAAAGGTTGCCTTAGTGCTAGATCTGCGTTGAGTGCTCGTACTTGCTTCTTCATGAGGAAAATTACTGGCCTATTTGCCAGATCTTCGTTGACTCCCTTGTCTGCTGCTAACACCAGGGCTTCTTGTTCTAAACTCCTTTTCCTAGCCAAAGTCATGTCTTGAGGGAATGTTTTTGTCCTCAGGAAGGCTACTAGTGGTTCACTCCAATCTGGCACTATGGACACTCGATAGAGAGTGGCATGTTCCACAGGTGGTTTAGTGTAGCAGATAGGGCATTCCTTGCACAACTTATGGACATCAGCCTCCATAGTCGGCCAATGCACTCCTAGTCTCCTTAGAGTCTGTAGGGTTCGTTGCCTTGAGTAGTGTTGCTCTAATGCACCTACATGTGCTAATTGCAACCATTTTTCATACTCATCCTCTTCCACACAACAAGCTAGGATCCCTTGATCTGTGTGCTTGTACATACTTCCTACCATGATCTGCTATTTTTGGGCTTTTATTATCTCCCTATCTTGAGTGTTTATGACTGGGTGATTGGGCCTGTATGTCAATACTGGCACTAATGGCTTAGCCCACTGAGGTACAACTTCCAAATTAAACAAGTAAGCATCAGGAAGGTCATCTGATACTCCTTGTGTGGCTTCTCCAGATGTGAGCCTAGAGAGGTGGTCTGCTCTCAAGTGGATCCTCCCTTTCCTTACCACAACTTCAAAGTCGTATTCCATTAGTAAGAGAAACCATCTTACTAATCTACCTGTATTGCATGGCTTGTTCACGAGATATAACAATGCTTGATGGTCAGTAAAAAATTTAAACTTATTTGCAAGCAAATAGTGTCTAAACTTCTTAACCGCATACACCATGCCTAAGCCTTCTCTCTCAGTAGTGGTATAATTCCATTCAGCAGCATTTAGCTGTCTACTAGCATAGGCAATGGGAAGATCCATATTACCTTCACCAGTAGGTTGTGCGAGTACACATCCAATAGCATAATTGGATGCATCCATGTGAACATGAAAGGGCTTATTCCAATCTGGTGTGGTCAAGATTGGTGCTGAACACAATCTCCTTTTGAGTTCGTTGAAAGAGTTTTCACATTCATCGGTCCACTCGAAGTTAGTCAAAAGTCCATACAGAGGCTTTGCTATGATGGCATACATGTGTATAAACCGTCGGTAATAACCACAATGCCCCATGAAAGCTTGTACTTCCTTGACGTTCTTTGGCCTAGGTAACTCTGCTATGGCTCTCACTTTCTCTTCATCAGTGGATATGCCATTCTTTGACACTATGTGCCCTAGAGTCTTGCCTTGCCTGACCATGAAAACACACTTTTGTGGGTTCAAGCAGACTTGATATTCTCTGCATTTGTCAAAGATTTGCTTGAGTTCAGGTATATGTGTATGTCTAATGTTGGAATGAGCATAGAGATCGTCAACATAGACCTCTAAATTCTTCCTCAAGAACTCTTTGAACACATGACACATCAATCTTTGGAAGGTTGCAGGAGCATTGGTAAGCCCAAATAGCATTACCCTAAAGGCAAATATGCCCCATTCTATGGCAAAAGCAATCTTATGCTGGTCCTCAGGAGCAATGGCTACCTGATTGTAGCCAGAAAATCCATCAAGGAAGTTGTACACTTCCTTGCCTGCTACTCTTTCTAAGAGATGTTTTGTGATAGGAAGCAGATAGTTATCTCGAATGGTGGTGGCATTAACCTTTTTCAAGTTAATGCACACACGTAACTTTCCATTCTTCTTGGGCACCACTACAATGGGGGATACCCACTCAGTGTGTTCAATTTCATAGATAAATCCAGCTTCTACCAGACGATCTATCTCTTCTTTGATCTTGGCAGCATAATTATCATTGTATGTGTATGGCTTTTGCTTAGAGGGTTTGGCATCTGGGGTCATGGGGATAGTGTGTGAGCATATGTCTGGGTCAACACCCTTCAAATCCTTGTAGCTCCAAGCAAATACATCTCTGTATTCTCTTAGCAAGGCTATCAATTCGTGCTCTTCTTCCTCTGTTAGGTCATGGCCTATGTACGTGCATCTCTCCTCTCCTTCTTCTAGGGCTACCACTATTTTCTTGGTGGTTTCTTTGTTATCATAGGCCTCTCCTGATTGTGCCTCACGTTTTGGCATCCTTACCATGACTCTCCTATCGTCTATCTCATACTTTTTAAAGTTTTTTGGGACCTCAAACAAAGATTCTTCCTCTTCTGGTGTGACTTCTCTCTTCTTTCTTTTCTTTCCTTCATCCTTAGGGATCACTTGTGTGGCTAACCTTACATCATTTGTAAACTCTCTGTGTCTCTAGGGTTAAAATTCTACTTCATAGAAGTATTCTTCATCTGATGCAAAGGGTGGGTCCATAATGATTGACCTTAGATCGGAGTCGCTCGCATCCTCAAATGCATCAGGGCTAGGTTTGCATTCTTCTAAAACCGCATCTCCCATGATTGGCTCTATGGAGAATACTGAAATATCATAGCCATCCTCATCAGAGTGGGGTGTTCACTGTTCTTCATTGATGGCTACATCCATTGTTGCTAGAATTTCTACCCAACCATGAGGTTCAAACTCTTCATCAAGAAATACTACGAGCGCATAGGCTGGGTCTTGAATTGATCTATGGATTTCCTTCGCACCTACCTCTCTGGCTTTTTCTCTCTTCTTCTCTTCCACTGCCACTTTGCACATCCATAAGTGGGTGTCTTCATGCATCCATGAGGATCCTGATCCTATGGAATGCACTGACTCTGTATCATCTTTAGCTCTATGGATGGGATTCCATTGGATAGGAGGGACACCTCTATGAGAGTAATCTTTGAGATTCACTTTGGTCGTAACACCTAAGTGTTGCAAGTACAAGGAGTTGGTTCCCCAATCCTATACTACTTGCAACTGTCGCATGAATAGTCTTCCCAAAATCATCTCATAGGCATGATTTTTGCTAAAGTCACATATAGCAAATGTGTGCTCAAACTCTACACCACAAGTAGTGAGAGTTATTCCTTCAAGTAGTCCTAAAGGCCTCTCTATGTGACCATCCGCCATCTGCAATTTCATCCTCGTGGGCCTGAGTGTTGGCTTGCCCAACGCTTCCATAGGGAAGTGGTAGCAATTGCAACTCTTGCACCAGAGTCCAGAATTTCCTTGGTTGTGTATCCTTGATGGGTGATGGGAAGATAGGTGTTTCTTTCTTCTCCTTCACTCATATCTCCTATCTTGTCCAAAGGTATCTCTGGCACTATTCTATGGGATCCTACCTGGGAACGAGGTTTTGCTATCTCTGGTACTTGTTTGGCTACATGCTTCCATAGCTCTGGCCTAACTTTGAGTAGCTCTTCTAAGGTGAGGTTGCACTGCACTTTAGTGTTTTTCACTACCTTTGTGTTCCTAGGTATGACTGAGTCTTCGTTTCTTACCATGACTGTGGGTGCTCTCATACAAGTGGACTTGGCTTCCCATGGGCCTGTGAAATGGGGTAGTTCTTGTAAAGAATTAGACTCAAAGTCTAATCTCTCTTGAGATTGAGTGCTCTCTTGCTCTTCATAAATGGATGGGACGTCTTGTGGGAATTGGTCATGTGCATCATCCACAAGTTCAATGGGAGGAGGGACTTCACTTTCTTTAGCCCATTTGTCTTCTTGAATCTCTCGGAGGAATTCTGCTGTGAACGGATTCATAGAAGAAGATGTGTCTGGCTCCGTAGATGTAGGCACATAGGCTTCCTGAGCAGGTAGGCTTTCTCTTTCGCTTGCCTTGCCCTTATCCCAAGAGGCGGGTTCCTTTTCTGATTGTGCAAATAGCCTCTCTATTCTTTCTAACAGTACTTCAAAGTGCAACTGTGTCTTAGCTGAGCTAGAGATGTTAAAGAGGCGGCTAGCTTCGAACATGGTTTGAGCCAGTTCCACCATTTTGGCACAGATTTTGGTTCGTTCAAGCTCTAGTTCCGCTCTAGGATAACATTTTTCATGATCAGTTACGTTTGGCCCTTCTTGGATTCTCGCCTGATATGCTTTGAGCATCATATTTAAGTTCCTCAGGAGTGGGATCTGCTAGGACTGATCCTACTTTAGGGGGTGGTGGAATGGTGTGAGGTGGGTTGGAAGGTGTTGGATCGGATGGAGATGGGAATGGTGGAGGTGGGGCAGTGTGAGAGGGAGTTTGAGATGTGAGTTCGGTTATCTTGGCTCTCGTTTCTCTTAGGCTTTCCTCAAGTTCACTCATTTTCTTTGCCATTGCCTTTTCATTCTTTCACGACTATCTCTCCAGGCTCTAGTCCTCTTCTTGGTTATGCTCTCTGTTTCACTCACCTTGGAGCTCTTTTCCTGACCTAAACTTTGGTTTTGCTGCAAGGCTTGAGCTCTAGTGACTACATGTACTGGTGTAGTGGACGTCACACTCCCTGAAGAGTTTACCACTAACCCAATAACATTGATAGGAGTGATTTTTGGCATATTATTGGGATTCTTTGGGCAATCTCGTAAGAGATGCTCCTTTCCACAATCTTGGCAAAAACCTTGGATTGTCACTGACTAGGGTTGTGTAGGTGGAGGTAAGGGGCAATCACGAATGAGATGATCTCCCTCACATCTGTAGCATGGTCCTCTAGGAAATGGAGGTCTTACTTGCCTAGGTTGAGGTCTAGGGTTGGGATTTGTATACATAACGTTTGCGTAATCTGACTCCCAACTAGGTTCACTCGGCTCTTCACTAAAGTAGGACTCACCATGTTCAGGAGACTGCATGTAGTAGGCCTGGGGGCTATCAATATGCATCGAATCAAAGCTATGGTCACTCGGGTCACTTTCAGAAAGCAATGGTGTTACAGGGACTATAGCTCTATTCAGGTTCTCTTCTACAACTGCATATTTTATTGGGATCACATTGGTTGGAGCTGGGGGTTGTTGGGCTAACACAGGCTGATGTCTTTGCTGATTTTGGTGGGGTTGCTGATAGGGTTGTTGTGGTCTGCCATATTGTTGTGGTGGGTATTGGTTCTGATACCTTACTTGTTGTGGATACGGTTGAGGGTAGGTTTGTCTAACCGCTTGCTTATTGTATGGGCATTCTTATGCTGTGTGATTTGTGTATCTTCGTTCTATGGTGCAGTACTGGCTACTAGGATTTACTTGGGGTTGAGCCATAATGGGACATACATTCGCCATATGGTCACCTACACAAGTATAGCATCTTTTCACAGGGGCAAATCTTGGGATCTGTTTGCTAGAGACACCTAATTTCTGAGCTACTTTCTCTGCTAATTCCTCGATAGATGTGGATTGTGTGGAAGAGAGGCTAGAAGCACTATCTGAATCTTTGTAGATTTTGGAGAGCTCTAACTCTTGCCCTAGGTTATCCTCGATGTCGATGCACATGCGTACACACTCTTCTATAGTCCTAGGGTCCTTCAAGTACACATATGACCTCAATTTGGTACTTAGCAATCCATCCAAGAATAAAGCCACTTGTTTGGTTGGTGTTGGTAACTCAGGAACAGGGCATCTCTCAAGATATTGCCTAAATCTTCTTCCTGCAAGTCTCACGGTCTCTTGAGGGGTCTGCTTGAAGCTATGTATCAATGAGGAAGTATTATGCATTATGCCACTTTTAGAGAATTCAGTGATGAAAGCCTCTAAGAGTTGGTATATGCTCCTGAACTGTCTCTCATTCAATGGTTGAAACCACGTAAGGGTTGTTTTCCTAAGGGTTAGACCAAAGGCATTATATTGCGTGAATAGGTCCTCAACTTGTTCAGCTCTCAAGACTTGCCTAAACTCAGCCACATGATCATATGGGTCTCTTGTGCCATCGAAGTAGTTCTTCATAGACTTAACCAACTGTGTAGGTCTCAATGTTCTGGTGTGTTCCCTAGGCCTTGGTAGAGGGAAATCATCAGCATTCCTTTGGTTCCTTGGGGCTCTAAGTCCCTCAGGTTCCACTCTATTTGTTTCCGTTCTCGTTCTTTCTCTTCCCACTAGGTTGGCAAAGCTTACCTCAGGTCTATCTCTATGTCTGTCTTTTTGAGCTCCATGAGCTTGGGATGTTCCAGCTCCTGGGTGACCAAAGGACACATTCGATCTTGGTTGGGGGAAAATAAATTCACCTTTCCAAGTGTAAGCATGCCTATCATTTTCTGTAACCACAAAGATCCTCTCTTAGGTGTGATCTAAGTAGGTCAATCTGCCTGGGCTATCAGGATCCTTGAACTCATATATCATGATTGTTCCTACCTCATTTGGCTGATTAGATTTATACCTCCAAAAGGCTTCATCAGTCTCTCGGTTTAGGAGTAGATCTATGCTCTTATTGTCCTGGGGAACCCACTCGGGATGGAGGATTCTAGTAAGAATGGATTTTCCTCGAGGAGTCCTAGGCTCTCCTCCTATGTTCCCTTGCTCTAGGTCACCTATGTCCGCCTCAGGGATCACATTCCCGAATTCATCGGTCCTGTCTGGGTGACTAGTGACTACATATATAGTTCCTTCTTTGTCTAAGTATGCTCCGTTTTCAAACTTGACTGCTGGATGTTCCAGTCCAATGGATTGTTCAGGGTTTTTGATTTGTGTTGGAGAATTCCTCTCCTAATCACAGCGGAAAGTGTAGAAGACCTTCTCAGGATGAAGACTCTTGCCAACAGCAGAACCTTCAAATAAAAACTGGTACCAACTGAAATATCCAATGAACTTGAAACTTTGGTCACTCAAACTAGACACCTAGAACTTTCAAATGAGATATCAAACACTCAATTTGGAGTAGATTTGAGTTGTCAACTATTTGATTCAAAACAGACTACCTGTCCACTCAGTTAGGCTGAAAACTAGACTTCACTAAAACCTGAATAACTCAGAGAGCATAAAGAATTTCATAAAACTGTTCTAGAAAGAGGAAGTACTCAAGATAAGCTTTCCAACGAATGTTTAAACATTAAATTTGGATACATATGTTGAGAGATATGACTCTCACAAGTAGACTACCCAAAAATGGGTGTGCGGCTGGACACAGCTGAAAACTGGACTTCACTAAAACCTGAATAACTCAGAGAGCATAAAGAATTTCATAAAACTGTTCTAGACAGAGGAAGTACTCAATATGCTTTCCAACGAATGTTTAAACACTAAATTTGGATACATATGTTGAGAGATATGACTCTCACAAGTAGACTACCCAAAAATGGGTGTGCGGCTGGACACACTCTATGAGAGTGAACTGAACGAAATGACTCAAACCAAATGAAGTAGATACAAGGGGGCTTCCATGCCTTCTTGCTCTCCCATTGAGTGTCCTCCCTTGCTTCTTTTATAGCCAAGTGACCAAAAACTCTCATGATGAGTTTGAGAGCTCTTCTCCATCATTTCTCCACTACTTTGGACAGCCACTCCTCTTACAATTCAGATTTTGGATTTGATTCTCTTTTGAATGATTCTCTTTTGGCCTCCACTACTTGCTGAAGTAAATGCTTCTATTTTTCATTTTTGTATTTTCCTTCTACTTGAAGAAAATCCTTTTTGCAAAAATATATACGAGCTTACTTCTTTATTTTTAACACTCCCCCTCAAGCTCACATGTGAGCTTGCACCTTCAACCATATCTTGTAAGTTGATGTCGTCCTTGAACCTCTTGAGCTTAGAAGCATCGAGGGACTTTGTAAGCATGTCTGCAACCTGGTCATTAGTTCCAATGAACTTTATATCCACATCCTTGCTCAAAACTTTTTCTCGAACATAATGATAATGCACTTCTATGTGCTTGCTTCGTGCATGAAACATTGGATTCTTTGTCAAGTGAATGCTTGACATGTTGTCACCATAAATTGGAATGGTCTCCACCTGCACATCAAGATCAGCCAAGAGCTTCTTAATCCACATAGCTTCACAAGTTGCAAAGGCTAAACCTCTATATTCAGCTTCTGTAGATGATAGTGCAACAGTAGGTTGCTTCTTTGAGCTCCATGTGATAGGTTTGCTACCTATCATGAACACATAACCTGAAGTGGATCTTCTATCCTCCTTGGAACCAGCCCAATCAGCATCACTGAAGCCCTTTACCTGCAATTCTTCATCATATCTATAAAACAATGCATGATTGACAGTGTGCTTCACATATCTTAGCACTCGTTTGGCTGAATTTAAATGTTCACTTGTTGGAGCTTGCATAAATTGAGAAAGAACTCCAACAATATAACACAAATCTGGTCTTGTGATCGTAGCATAGATCAATGAACCTATAATACTCCTGTATGTAGTTACATCATGTAACTTCTCTCCATCATTTGAGCATAGCTTCACATTTGTGTCCATAGGTTGAGTGAGTGGTTTGCATTCACTCATTCCAAATCTGAAAAGAACATCCAATAGGTACTTTCTTTGCATTAAGTAAATGCCATCTTTCCCATAGACTATCTCAATGCCTAAAAAGTATTTCAGCTCACCAAGATCTGAAATTTTAAACTCCTTACCGAGTTTCCTTTTGATCTCTTGTATTCCTGTAACATTACTTCCTATTATGATGAGATCATCAACGTATATGCAAATATATACCTGCTTGCCTTCTTCTTTCTTCATGTAGAGAGAGGGATCTACATTACTTGGACTATACCCACACCTTGTGAGGTACTCGACCAATCTTTGATTCCAAGCACGTGGTGCTTGCTTCAGCCCATACAAAGCTTTCTTCAATCTACAAACAAAATTTGGATGCTTTTTGCCTTCAAATCCAATCGGTTGACTCATGTATACCTCTTCTTGAAGTTCACCATTGAGAAAAGCATTTTTTATGTCGAGTTGGTACAATGGCCATCTCCTTGCTGCACTCACTCCAATCAAGATTCTAATTGTTCCCATCTTTGCAACCGGGCTGAAAGTCTCTTCATAATCGATGCCGTGAGTTTGCTTGAATCCTTTTGCTACTAGTCTAGCTTTATGCCTTGCTAGAGAGCCGTCAGCATTTCTCTTTATTTTAAACACCCATTTATTTGGAACAATCTTCATACCTTCAGCCTTTGGAACTAGCTCCCATGTGTGATTGTCCTTGAGAGCTTTCATCTCTTCTTGCATAGCTTCTTGCCATTCTTTTTGTGTACATGCTTCTTCATATGCATCCGGTTCTTTATCTTTGACCACCTGTGTCATATATGCAAAATGTTTTGCAATAAAACTATCATAGCTCAGCCTTTCAATTGGATACCTTGCTCTTGAAGACCTCCTTTCATTTCCTTTTGAACATTGCTTCTTCAATCGGTTCAACTTTACCTTCGGTGTGATCACCTCTTCATACTCTTCTTCACTTGTATTTGAATCACTATTTTGGGCAGCACTTTCGGCTTTAGATATTTCATAAGCTGATGTTGGTGATGAGGAATGACTCCTTAGCCTCCCCTTCCATGTTGAGCTTTCTCCAAGTGATGTAGAAGCTTCTGGACCTGACATTTGAGTGCTTGTTTGCTGAAATTCTTCTTGGACAGCACCTTCATGATCTTCGCAATCTTCTTCAAGAGTCTTCTCTTTCCCTTTGTCTCCAAACCATGGTCTTAGCTCATCAAATACCACATCTCGTGAGACTCGTAGCTCCTTTGTCACCGGATTGTAGCACCTATATCCCTTTTGCTCCGATGAATATCCAATAAAAATACATTTTTCGGACTTTGCCTCCATCTTTGTCCTTAGTTCTTGAGGGATGTGAACATAACACACACATCCAAAAACTTTGAGATGTGTAAGGTCAGGCTTCTTACCGGAATAAACCTCCTCGGGAGTTAGATTATGCACTCCAGCCGTTGTGCACTTGTTCATCAAATAAACGGCCGTACTAGTTGCTTCAACCCAATAGTTTAGTGGCATCTTCATCTCCTTGAGCATGCATCTTGCAACTTCTGTGATATGTCGATTTTTCCTTTCAGCTATTCCATTTTGTTGAGGTGTGTACCTACATGTAAATTGTCTCTTGATTCCATTTTCATAAAGAAAGTCTGAAAATTCTTTGGAGAAATATTCTCCTCCTCCATCGGACCTCAAGGTCTTTATGTAGCGTCCTGTTTCCTTTTCTACCTGTGCTTTAAATCTCTTGAACATGGAGAACACATCTGATTTTTGTTTTATGCAAAACATCCATACTTTCCTTGAATGATCATCAATAAAAGTGACAAAATATCTATTACCAGCCACTGATGGTTGTTGTGATGGTCCCCATACATCCGTGTGTATCAAGTCGAGGACATTCCTTGCCACATAGTTGCTTTTCTTGAATGGTTGTCGAGTTTGCTTTCCTAGTTGGCATGCTTCACAAAACTCATGTAGTCCGGCATCATTGAATCTTGGAAGACCTCTTACCACTTCATGGTTGCTCATGTCCTTGAGCTTGGGAATGTTGATATGTCCAAACCTTTTGTGCCACAAATCGATTTCAGCTATCCTCTTGTTTCCAAACTGAATATACATCACCTTTCCATGCGGTTGTTGAATGTCCAAAGTGAACATCCTTCCTTCTTTCCTTCCTTGAGCAATGACCTTGAATCCTTCTTTTGGATTCTTTATAAAGCAGCCTTTTTCATTGAAGATAACATGATATCCATTCTCTACCATTTGTCCTACTGAAATCAAATTCTTTGCAATAGTAGGAACATGAAGAACATCAGCCAATACCTTCTTGTCTCCAAGCTTGATATCTCCAACATGCTCAATTGCGTGTTGAGTTTCATCGCCGGTCTCTACACATCCTTTTCCACTTGGAGCTTGTAGCTTTGTGAACAAATCTCCTTGGCATGTCATATGGTTGCTGCAACCTGAATCTATGAACCATTTTTGGTCATCACTTCTCGAGTTGTTGTAGTCATGCTTCATGGCAAGCATGGTTTGCTTGTCTCCTTCACTTGATGTACTCGCATAGTTATTTTGGCTCCTTTGGTTGCCTCCATTCAGCCTTCCATTCTTTTGCCAACAATCATTTGCATAATGTCCTAGTTTACCACAATGATAACATGTTATACCTTTATGAGGATTGTATGAACCTCGACCTCTTCCTCTATTTCTTCCTCGACCTCTTCCATGTGTGTTGTCATTTGAGTTGTCCTTGTTGTCGTCCGAGTTGTGTTGGCTGAAATTTGTATTGTTGTAGCTTCTTCCTCTTCCTCTCGAGCCTCCTCTTGAGTTTCTTCCTCTACCTCTTCCTGCATATAACATTTGACTATGGCTGTCCTTACCTTTGTTGCCTTCTCCTTGTTGAGCAACCTCTTCAGCCACAAGATTTGGTATAATTTCGTCGAATGTTGGTAGAGGATCTCTATAAAGGATGTTTGTGATGAGGGGCTTCCACTTTTCTTCACTCCTCAAGCCATTGAGGGCTGTTTGGACGATGTCTTCCTCTTCTATCTTGCATCCAACTGATGCTAGTTGATCTCGAAGCTCCTTAATCCTCAATGTATACTCACTAATGCTTTGGTTTGAGCTTTTCTTCATGTTGTTGAGCTCGTTCTTGAGTTGCATCCTCCGAGACCTTGTTGAGGTAGCATACACCTTCTCCAATGCTTCCCAAACTTCTTTGGCTGTTTCTAAGCTTTGCACATGACCAATCATAGTGTTAGAAATAACTTGTGAGATGAGGAACATCACCCTTCGATTCCTCTCTTCCCAATCAACAAATTGTCTCCTTTGTGCCGGAGTAATGTTGGGATCTTCAAGGTCTACCGGTTGTGGATCATCTCCACTAACTAAACCCCATAAACCTTTACCTTTAAGGTAATTTATCATTCTATACCTCCAAGACTGAAAATTGTCTTTGTCTAACTTCTCAACTTGTTGTCCTAAATCAGCCATTGAAAACTTCCAAGATTGAAGTTTACCTCAAGTATGTTGTGGCGCTCTCTCTTGAATTCACGAAGCTCCCCCTTGATTTGTAGCTTTCCCTTTGCTTCAGTTTAGTTCCAATGCTTTGCCTCTTCAAACTCCAAGGCTCTGATACCAAATGTTGGAGAATTCCTCTCCTAATCGCAGCGGAAAGTGTAGAAGACCTTCTCAGGATGAAGACTCTTGCCAACAGCAGAACCTTCAAATAAAAATTGGTACCAACTGAAATATCTAATGAACTTGAAACTTTGGTCACTCAAACTAGACACCTAGAACTTTCAAATGAGATATCAAACACTCAATTTGGAGTAGATTTGAGTTGTCAACTATTTGATTCAAAACAGACTACCTGTCCACTCAGTTAGGCTGAAAACTGGACTTCACTAAAACCTGAATAACTCAGAGAACATAAAGAATTTCATAAAACTGTTCTAGACAGAGGAATTACTCAAGATAAGCTTTCCAACGAATGTTTAAACACTAAATTTGGATACAGATGTTGAGAGATATGACTCTCACAAGTAGACTACCCAAAAATGGGTGTGCGGCTGGACACAGCTGAAAACTGGACTTCACTAAAACCTGAATAACTCAGAGAGCATAAAGAATTTCATAAAACTATTCTTGACAGAGGAAGTACTCAAGATAAGCTTTCCAACGAATGTTTAAACACTAAATTTGGATACATATGTTGAGAGATATGACTCTCACAAGTAGACTACCCAAAAATGGGTGTGCGGCTGGACACACTCTATGAGAGTGAACTGAACGAAATGACTCAAACCAAATGAAGTAGATACAAGGGGGCTTCCACGCCTTCTTGCTCTCCCATTGAGTGTCCTCCCTTGCTTCTTTTATAGCCAAGTGACCAAAAACTCTCATGATGAGTTTGAGAGCTCTTCTCCATCATTTCTCCACTACTTTGGACAGCCACTCCTCTTACAATTCAGATTTTGGATTTGATTCTCTTTTGAATGATTCTCTTTTGGCCTCCACTACTTGCTGAAGTAAATGCTTCTATTTTTCATTTTTGTATTTTCCTTCTACTTGAAGAAAATCCTTTTTGCAAAAATATATACGAGCTTACTTCTTTATTTTTAACAATTTGGACCACAGATCTTCCTAGGCCGTCCTCATAGATGCTAGCACCTAATCGGTTGGTCCTAAGGTATTCCAATTGCGTCTTGTAGGGGCCTTCCACCCTATGCAAATATGACACACCTGAACTTCCTGTAGGTATTTCCATACCGTGGGATATCTCTGACTCACTAGTTTCAGAGCTAGGGTAGTGCGAATAATGGCTCAACTGCTGGGCCCAAGACCTAGCAGTATGATTGACACTAGCCTTTGAAGATCTAAGACTCTGTCTATCTCTTCCTAGGTGTCGTCCTGATCTTAGGTTCATATGCTTAGCTGAGCAATCCCAATTTTTACCCAAGGTACAACCTCGTTGCGGAGTTCTTTTGTATCAGTCACTTGATTCTTTTTAGTTGATTATTGTGTTTATGATCTTGTCTGATATCACATCGTCAGGAACACTTGAGTTAATTTCCGCACTTGAATGTTGATCGTCTCACGTTAGGTTCTTTTCTTTTAAAATTGTCGGTCACACACAGGTTAACTCTTGACTTGAACTTGATTTCTTAGATAGTCTTGACTTGTCTCGTGCCTATCGTTGCCCTGACTTACTTCTAGCCCTATTCGTACTTAGCCTAAGCTAGGAATTGACAGAGGGAGTTGAGAGTATTCCAACCTCTCTTGCAGATCCCGTGCTCTTTTGGTGCTCAAGAACCCAGTTCTCAAGCTTGCAGATTACCCTTGCTTTGGATGCCTTCTAGTGCTCTCAGTCAACCTGTAAGAGTCTCAAGGTTAGCTCAAGACTTAGATTCAAAGGACACAAAAAATCACTTTCATTCATGTAATTCAAAGATCAACTGTTCTTTTGGTTTTATGGAAAACAACCCTGAAGACCCCTTATCTTTTCTTCCCCTAGATATAGTCCACTTAAAAATACTATGGCTAATAATCACAGCAAACGGATTTCGTACGAGAAAGTTAGACCAGTTGAGGGTTTTGGGACTAAAACAGGGTTCAAACAGGCTAACAGTTCACAGGATTTTTCTCAAAACACGTGTAGGGACCTCATAAAATGCCAATAATAGACAAGTATGCCCAAAATTATCCCCAAATCTTGGAATATAAAACCCTAAAATTTTAGCCGAAAAAGCCTGTCAATCGCGATCGACAGGTCTGTCAATCACGATTGACAGAGGTGTCTGTCGGGGCCTGTCGGTCACGATCGACACATCAGTCGCGATTGACAGTGTCAATCACGATCGACAGAGTCGGTGGGTTCTGTCAATCGCGATCGATGGTGTCAATCGCGATCGACACTTTTTGCGTGAATTCCGGTGAGATTTCAGTCAATCGAGGCCCTATCCGTCGCGAGGGACACGTTTATGCGTGAATTTTTCTGTCAATCATCAAAATTCAGTCGATCGCGATCGACGGTGTCAATCGCGACTGACAGAGGTGTCGGTCGTGGCTGTCGATCGCGATCGATGGTATCAATCACGATTGACAGGGTCAGTCGGTCGTCTCTGTCGGTCGCGATCGACAGAACCTGTCGATCGTGGCTGTCGGTCGCGATTGATGGTGTCGGTCGGGATTGACAGAAAAACACAGAATTTTTTAGTTTTTTCTAGTGATTTGGAGTGTGCTCCTTGTGCATGTCATGGTGGTGCACTTTGTTTTACCAAAAGGCGAAATTTTCTGTCGATCGCGATCGATAGAGGTCTGCGACACAGAGACAGTTCCGAGTTCGTCCGTACCTACGCAACGTGCTGGAGGGGATGATACAGCTGTACCTGCAAGATCACTCAGAAAATAGGCAAAAAGCAATGCACACAATTCGCTCTCTCGCTCTCTCTCTCACAAGTGAAATGAGGGACATGGAAGGAAGAAGGTGATATTATCAAAAACTAAAATTTTTCGCGATGGTGGAGATGGAGATCGGATATGGTGAGGATGATGATGGTGATGATGATGGTGAGGTAAGAAAGAGAAAAACAAGAAAACTAAAGAAATTACCTACAACGCCAACATCGTAACTCTACGTCTTACCATCACACGCTCGTCCTCAAAGCTCGATCCCCGGCAACGGCGCCAAAATTTGGTGTAGCTCAGTGATGAGTGGCACCTCCTTTAATGTCAATCCGGGAAGACGTGAGGATGGTATGATGACCTCGAGCAAGTGAAGGCACAAGTGCGTGAGTGCGAAGCACACTAACATGCACACACACACACACACAAGGCAAGACAAAGAGTGAGAAGCAATGGAGTTCTTTAGATTAATTTCAAAAAGCTCATACAAGTTCAAATCAATTACAAGCTAACTCCAAAAATGAGCTCTCTAGCTCTATTTATAGTTTTTTACTAGGTTTTGGCCGTGTCCAGACCTAGTGTCCGGCCTAGTTAAAAATTAGGTTCTAGGTCCCATTTGAAGGCTCAAATGGAGTCTAAAAATTATGAAAACTGGTAGGTAGCTACTTCTAATGCTCCTCAAGCTCAAGGACTCCTTGGCTTGCACAAAATGGAGCTACAAAAATATGAAATGGTATTTACAATGGCTTTTAATGATGAAAATCACTATTTTTGTAGGGATTTCCTCTAACGATTTGACATACACATCTTCGAGCTCCCTACTTGGTCCTTCTCCTTATGTGTCCACCTCTTTGATATGCTTTAGCTTCTTGAAAAAATAATGGCCTACTTGCCCGATCTTCTTTGACTACTCTGTCTACTTGTACCTTCTCTTCGCTCTGACTCCCTTCGTAAGCTTCCTTGTCTTGTTAGTCCTTCAGTTCCTTGACTACTGCTAACAGAGACCGTTTTGGATTTCTACAAGCAAAGCAAACTAGTGAAATTCAGATGAATGAAGCATGCATGCCAAAGTTTTTCATTCAAGATAGCCTAAGAGTCATGAAGTAAACATGCTCAATAGTTTTATGTGCAGTTCTAGCTCAATTATCTTTGGGAAAGGAGAACATTGAATTTTACCAAAAATACAGTCCTCATAGACATGCTTAGAAGGTGTCTCAAGTTGGGCATATTTTAGATTATTGCTAGTAAACTAGCAAAATTTAGATGATTGAAGTGTGCATGCTAAAGCTTTTCATTCAAAAAAGCATGAGAATCATGAATTACAGATGTTGAATCATTCTCCAATTTTGCATTATCTATGAGCTTTTACAACGTACAACATAAAATGGTATAAGAGATGATATTATCATTCTTTATCAAGGTTCTTTTCTTCGATGATCAACATGGACATAGACCAACAAAATTTGGAATATTCTTTCGGGTTTGAATAGAAGTTGTAAACAACTTGTACGTAGCTCCAAAACCACAAAGGAACACTTCAACCTTATTATCATAAATATCTACATTGATGCCAATAGATGCAAGTGACTCATATATGCTTGCAAATATACTTTCTAATTTTACTAATATAAAACACTAGATGGACTCTACAATCTAGAGGAAACTCTTATCGGTATGCCACATCTTAACTACCTTCTAAGGTCCACAAAACCTTGTTGAAAGCTTAGTGCACTTCCTTTTGGATAGTGAAGTTGATATTGTTGGTACTTAAAGAAAAACTCTTTCCCCTTCTTCAAAGACTCTAGGAGATCTCTTCCTATCATCATATTCTTTAGCTCTATCAACTTCTTGTTGCAACTTGGATTTAGCTATTTTCAAGTATGCTTGAGGATTTTTTGGGAACTCTGAAGCACTAGGAAATTTATTTTGCACTCCTAAGGTACTAGGATCAGAAGGATTCATGCCATATTTCATCTCAAAAGGAGACATCCCGGTCACTTAATGAGATGTATTATTATAAGAAAACTCTACCGATAGAAAATAAGTATCACAATCTCTACCTCTCAGACACCTATGCCCTCAACATGTCCTCTAGAATCTGGGTGACCCTTTTGGTGTGACTATCTATCTGTTGATGGTCACCACCACTCATTTTCAATCACACTTTAAGGGTGTCAAAGGCAAACTTCCAAAAGTGTCCTAATCTAACATTCCTATCTCAAAATATGCATGTTGATAACTGTTACAAGGCCGACGGAGCGAGACAACCGCAACCACAGAAAAAGGACAAACAAGAATTTTGGCTGAAATGACGGAGATGCAGGAAATTACGCAAGAGTCGGTAAATGAAGGATGCGAAAGCAATAAAAAGTAGGATGAAGAGACAGAGAGAGAGGATGTCCGCTGCTCCGCTGGGCTGGTGAGAGTAGAAATTATTGTGTGAGACAAAGAGATAGAGAATAGTAGTAGTTTTTTCCTTTCGGAAGAAGTCTCTATACTGTTTGGCCTTGTAGCGAATAGGATTGGTCACATCTCGAACTGAAGTGTTTGGAAATTGCAAGTATTGTATTGTATTCTGTATGCCTGCTGTACTGAGTCAATTTGGGAGATTACGAGCATCATATCTTGAGACTGTGTATGAGATATTGATGAGTATATTGAGTTCTGTTCTATTCTATTCGTATCTAACTATTCTGTTATTTTTCCTGTTGAACCGATTTCCGTTCGGTAATCTTGTATTGTGAGTCTGTTTGATGATCAGTTACATACGATTCTGGATCTTTTCTGTCGTGAAATAGTGTGTTTGTCATCCTGCGGGAGACTGTGTAAGGTCAAAATTAATCATTTACAATTAGTATCTTTTCGGTTAAGTTACCAGACTCGATACCATAGTCTGCGTTCACTGAAAATTCGGTAAAGATCTGGATGTGAACCGAAGTATTGGGAAGTTTGGCAATTGTGGTTAGGACTTTGTGACTTGAGTCAGTATACGATCAGTTTGGCGTAACCCCGATTATAATTGTCTGTGTATTATTGTTCGGCGTATTTACCTGTCACATGGAATTGTCATATTGAGTAGTATTCAATTACAGAAAAGTACGTATTCCATTATTTATAAGTCACAATAGGACCTCTGCTCCAATACCATAGCAGATTCAGTCTAAAAGACTTAATATTCACCGGGTCGAAGAATGATTAGTATTCAGAATCATCCGCTGTGCTAATACGTGATGGAGTATTTATAATTGTGTGAAGAACTGGGAAAATAGTACAGGGCCTCTGTCTAACAGACCCCTACCACTCCCAAGAACCTGAGGACCCGATAATACTCTTCCGAAAGTTGGATAGAAGTATTATCGTTTTAACATTGGCGATCCTACTGGGGACGTGGCATTAAGATTGCCTGGTATTTTGTTCGAATTAAATTTTGTTGGATAGACAATAGCAACAGAATCAGATTGTTGCAAGATTGTTTTGTTCGTAATACTATATGATTAGTACGGAAATGCTACATGCCGATTACTCGATCAGGTGAAAAGTATCCCAAGAATCATCAGTTAGGGGTATTAAGAACAACTCTGGGAGGTACTAGTGCAATTAGACGTGACCCAGTTATAGAAAAAGTGACGAACGATAACACTGATTCCGGTGAGATTACGGTAGAACATAGTACATCTCTAGAGCTGTCTGGTATCACTACGGTGCAGACTGTCGAAAATACAGCAATTTTGGAATCCACCAAGACGCAGTTGGAATCTAGTCTAAAAGTTTTCGGAATAGATTCAGATACGATTAGAAACACTTTAGGGAAGGAAATTAACACAGGCGAATCAATACCGTATCCAGTCACAATTTCGAATTCTTCCGGTGGAATTTCGGTAAGAAAAAACCAGTTTTTTGGTGACGATTCAACCGTTTCGGTTGGATCTTCAGCTCAACTACAACGTTTGGAAGCAAGTCCTCCTACACTGGATATCAAGGAGGAAGGAAGACTATTTGAAACATAAATTCGCAATATAGTAAGTAAGCTAATTGCACCGAAAAGTGTGCCATTTGGTGAAACAAATTCCGGTAGTTCAGAAACTCAAAACAGAAATACAGAAGGAGTGTATAATACATTTACGATGAATGAACAACCGCAACGACAGTTAGGTCAACCCAGATTGGCCCCAACGGGAGTAACATACACAAAGTTTAGTGGATTTCCAGGAGATGATCCAGATGCTCACGTACGCACCTTTGAAATCAGTTACGCTGTCCTCAACCATCCACCGGATCCGGCATACAAAGCATTTGTTTTTCAATCTACACTTGTGAATGAAGCAGCAAGATGGCTTACTGAATACGATATTAATCATTTCGGTACTTATGAAGCAGTACGAGACGCTTTTTTGCAACGATTCAGGCTGAAAAAGAATCCTGCAGAGATCTTTGAGTATTTACAGAATAACAGACAGAAACCAAATCAAACTGTACAAGAGTATGCTACCCTTTTCAGAACACATTTAAGACAGTTACCCCAGGCTCATGCTAATTTACCAGACGATGTTATTACATAGTGGTTTATCAATGGCCTACTTCCTCAACTTAGGCAAATCATGATTATAAGATGTGTAGGGGCCATGACCCTTGATGCAGTGATCGCAATGACCCTTCAGCTGGAAAACAAAGTTGGTGGATTTTCAGAGGATTTGGAATGGATAAAAACAAACAAACATGTGGCTAAAGATATAACTAAGCAAGTATATTGCACCACCTGCAAGAATTCAGGACATACTAGTGCCCAGTGTGCGTTAAATCAGACCTATTGCGCCATCTGTAACATTGTTGGACATACCACTGAAAGTTGTGCATACAATGCCAGAAGACAAGGAACAGCAACAGTTAATGCAATTATTCAGGAACAAGGGCAGCCAGCCAATCAATATGTACCCCCACATTTGAGAAACAATCAACAACAAGGTTATCGACATTATCGAGGACAGAGGAACAACAACTATAATACACCGCGCTGGCAGAATGGATCACCCCCGGAAAATCATAATTTACCACCACCTCGATGTCATTTCTGTGGACAATTGGGCCATATTAGAAGATTCTGTAGAGATGCAGCGGAATATGATCAAAGGAAAAAGGAACGTCAAAACCCAATGGCCAATGTGGTAACAATCACACCTGTAGAGACGCAGGCAGCAGCAGTTCAAACTCGTTCCGGTAAACAATTGCAACCAGCAGCAGAATTATTTGAACCAGGGATACGTGAACAACACAGAATGTATCATAAAGCTAGCCAGTGGACCACCGTAGAACCACCTGTTTTTCCAGAACCTACTCCAGTAATCTAGTCCCCGAATACGACACAAGCTCGTGCTGACAATACAGAAGCAGGTACGTCATCTGCAGTAGAATTACCATCTTCAGACCAAGCTTCATCTTCAACAGTTAAGGAAGATGCAAATCAATTGCAACCAGCATGGGATATATTGTCAAAAGCATCCATCACACTGCCTTTCGGGCAATTACTGGCATTAGTACCAGGAATACGCCAACAATTTCAACAACAGTTTACTACAAAATCTGCTTGCATTCCGGCTACCGCAACAGTACAATCAGAGCCAGACTCTACGGTAGATCACTCAGTTCCTTTGATTAGTGTATGGTTTCATAAACATCAAATCCCACAAGTTTTAATTGATGGGGGGTCTGGCGTGAATATTGCCCCTGCGTCACTTTGTAAGAAGTTAGGATGGACTAAGATAGAACCAGTTCAATTCTTTGTTAGGATGGCTGATCAATCTAGAGTTCATCCAGTAGGACTGGTCCGAGATATACCCATAACTGTGCAAGACACAACATTCAAGATGACTTTTGTTGTTCTAGAATTGCCGGAATCCACCCTAGATTACAATCTACTTTTCGGCCGTCCTTGGTTGAAACAAGCCAAGGTAATTCAAGACTGGTCAGCCCAGGAACTTACGTTCAAGGATAAAAATCGCAAATGTGTTGTAAAGTTAGACGCGATACAACCCTGTGAGTTACATGCTCGACCATATTTTGCCGAACCAGTCCATATGTTAGATGGGTTGTCAGATGATGAAGAAGAAGAATTTCTGAAGAATAATGTTGATTTAATGACATTAGGAACTATTGATCTACAGTCTGTTGTAGATACCTGGAATGCTTCAGTATGCACAGTGATACCCATTGCCGAAGAAACTAAGGAGGAAGATACCATTTCGATTCATGATAATGAACTACAGCAACTTCTCGAACCATTAGCTAATACAGAGAAATATCAACAATTTTATGTTCCAGAAGACCAGTTAATTACTTATAATCTTGGAGATGAAGATCACCCTCGTCCTGTAAAGATAAAGCAAAACTTACCGGAAGCATTTCAAGCCGATTTAATTCAGTTACTCCAAGAATTTACTGACGTCTTTGCATGGGATTACAAAGACATGAAGGGCTTAGATCCTCGTATTTATCAACACCGAGTTATGCTAAAACCAGAAGTGAAACCGATAAAGCAAACCAGCTACCGGATGAACCCACATTATGCAGCACAGGTAAAGGCTGAACTTGATAGGTTATTAAAAGTTGGATTCATAGTACCAATAGAACATGCGGAATGGATTTCACCGATTGTGATAGTACCGAAGAAAAATAAGCAATTGAGAATCTGCGTAGACTATCGGAAATTAAATGCTGCAACAGTACCGGATCCTTTTCCGATTCCTTTTTTGGATACTATGCTTGACAAAGTAGCAGGTCATGAGATGTATTCATTTCTAGATGGATACAGTGGATATAATCAAGTAAGAATGGCTGAAGAGGATATACCAAAAACTGCATTTATTACAAATTGGGGTGTCTTTGCTTGTACAGTAATGTGGTTTGGATTAAGGAATGCACCAAGCACATTTCAAAGATGTATGCAGGAGATATTTTCCCCTTATCTCACCTCATTTATGCAAGTATACCTTGACGATTTTTCAATTTTCGGTAAGATGATCGCACATCTGGTACATTTACGATGTTGCTTTCAGAGATGTAGAGAATATAGATTGTGTTTAAACCCAAACAAATCTGTGTTTGCGGTTTCATGTGGTAAGTTACTGGGTCACATCATATCGGCACAGGGTATTCAAGTCGATCCTGATAAAATTTCAGCAGTATTAGAAGCTCCGGTGCCGAAAACACCTAAGGAAGTAATGCGGTTTATGGGTCAAGTGAGATGGCATGGAAGGCATTTACGGTGGCTTGCTCATGTGGCAATACCACTGAACAAATTAATTTCCAAAACGCCACGGCAATTCGAATGGACTCAGGAATGTCAGATAGCATTTGATCGACTGAAACAGTTATTAACACAGGTTCCCATTTTACAGCCACCAGATTGGGATCACCCATTTCACGTATTTGTTGATGCATCTGATATAGCAATAGGAAGTGTACTGATGCAACAAACAGATAAATGGTTTAGACCAGTATACTATGCTAGCAGAAGATTAGCACCTGCAGAAAAGAACTATTCGGTAACTGAGAGGGAATGCTTAGGACTAGTGTATTCGGTAAAAAAGTTCAGACATTATTTGCTTGGCCGAAAATTTACATTTCATGTCGATCACGCTGCACTTGTTTATTTGGTTCGGCAGCAACATATAGGTGGCCGCCTAGCACGATGGGTCCTACTATTGCAGGAATTCGACTATGATGTCATTCATCGGCCAGGTAGTTCACATGTTTTAGCAGACTTTTTGTCACGCTTAGATTCAGGTGAACCTCCGGTTGGTATAAATGATACAACGCTAGCCATCTATACTTCAGAACCGACTACTGAGGAATTGTCAACCCAACCAATACCAACTACGTATTATGATCAGTTATTGACCTTCCTTTCGGATGGATGTCTACCTTCTGAAGTTCCTACAGCTATACGTCGGAAAATAGCAGTTTTTAGTCGAAGGTTCCGGTTAGTTGTTGGAGAACTTTATCATACAGATCATACAGGAACCTTACTCCGATGTATCCCTACACATGAAGTAAATTCAGTCATCAATTTAGCTCACTCAAGTCCAACAAGAGGACATTTTGCAGCAGATCTTACTCACCGAAAAATTCGGCAAAGTGGACTTTGGTGGCCAACTATGTACAGAGATGTATTGGAATTTATCAAAACTTGTGATAGCTGTCAAAGAACTGGACAACCACTACAACGACATTACTTTCCACTTCATCCAGTACTTCCTTTAGAACCATTTCAGAAGTGGGGTCTAGATTTTATTGGTCCTATCACACCTCCCGCGGTATTCAGTAATAACCGGTATATATTGACATGCACAGATTACACAACCAGGTGGGCAGAAGCATGGCCTTTACGATCGGCTACAGCAGTTGAAGTAGCAAAATGTCTATTATCAGATGTCTTTCCAAGATTTGGATTGCCACTAGAGCTTGTTTCAGATCAAGGCACCCATTTTATGAACAATCTGATGAAAGCATTAACACAGTCATTCCAGATCAGTCATAAATTCAGCTCACCATATTATCCTCGTGCAAATGGATTGGCAGAAAGTACCAACAAATCTTTGCTGAACATGCTTCAGAAATTGACTAGAGAAACACCGGAAAGATGGGATCAGTTGCTACCTGCAGTCTTATGGGCCTATCGCACTACATATAAGGTAACCACCGGCTTAACACCATTCAAGTTAGCCTATGGACTAGAAGCAATAGCTCCGATGAAATTGTAATACCAAGTTTAAGAGTAGCAATTTCTCAGAAGCTTCTACCCGAAGAGTCATTGGTATTTCGGTTAGAAACACTTAGAGATTTAGATGAGCATAGATGGCTCAGTTTCTTAACTATGAACGAAATCCAACTAAGACAGGCCAGGACACATGACCGCAATTTAAAGACCTCAGTATTTTCGGTAGGACAGCTTGTTCTTTTCTACAATGCGAAGTCCAACAGATCAGCAGGAAAATTCAAGTTACGTTGGTTCGGTCCATTCAAGATTTCAGAACAAGTTGGTCCGGCAACTTTTCGGTTGACTACGTTGACCGGAAATCCACTTCCAAAGGTAATCAATGGGTCGAAGCTGCGGCCGTATTATTCCAGTACTAGTACGCATTAAATCATTCGGCGGCGGACCGCGTTTTGTATAAATTTTTGTGTTTCTCTTTTCTTCCCTTTTAGTAGTGCTCTGTACGAATCTTTATGTTACTAGCCGCCTCTCCCTACCGGTCACTCAAGCACACACGCCAGCATGCAAACAGTGCTTTTCACGCACCGAACAATGATACCCATTCCCCTTCCCTTTCTCACCATGTTCTCCTTACTTAACTCCTCGGTTGCGCCTAAACACTATTGTGTTCTCGAGACTATACGTATTCCCTTGTCTTCTGTGTTATCTGTAAGAGTGCTTGTAAACACCATGGAAGCGCTAGCCAACTACACTGCTTTCCGTGATGGTATCCCGACAGACGTCGGCGAATACCTGCGTTGCAGAGGATTGTCCAGCTTCGCTGAGTTGCCTTGGCACTCAGTGGAAGTCCATCCCTTCTCCGCCCAAATCATCCACGCCATCGCCCAATTCCCCGTCACCGAACGACAGTGGGTCTTCACTTCTCTCCCATATAGGACCGTCATCACCTTTCAAGCCTTCTCTGCAACCTACCGCCTTACCCCACAAGGACGCGAAAATGGCCCTAGCATCCCTGTCGCTCGCATGACCGCACTCTTTCCCCGCTCCTCATCCAACGAATATGCCATTCTCTGCCGCCCAGAACCCGAACGATCCGCCCTACAATTTCTTGTAGCAATTCTCAACCTGCAAAAACGAACCTACGGTATCTCTCGCCCCTTCTACTCTGCTCTAGAATTAGCCAACCGTGAACCTGTAAACTTTGCCTCTTATTTCTTCCAACGAATCCATAAAGAATCCGTCGCTATAGTGAAACAACTTCAGAAAGGCAGCTCCCCGCGCTCTCGCCTCCCCCACATCATCTCCTTCCTCTTCCCAACCATTCTCGCTGCACAACCCCCAACCACAGGCCCAGTACTTAGGCACGAAGAATCAGCACAACCACTCGAGGAAACTGAAGAAGACGACGAAGAGATCAATCAACTCTTTCGCACGAAGCGAATCAGGATCAGCTCTTCAGAAAGTGAAGTCCAAGGATCCACCGGAAAGAAACACGACGCCGAAGAAGATCAACAAGAAGAAACTTACCACGACACCGCCACTTCAATGCACCACGACACTTCGACAGAGCAACAAGACCAACAAAACCAAGCAGATACAGAGATACTACCCACCGAAAAGGAGTCTGAGCATCAACAGGACGAACCGGAAACTACCATAAAAGCATTGGATGAACTTATTGAGGCCATCAATCATACAGAAGCCGAACAACAGAAGGTTACAAAGGTAACCACTATTGACTTTGCTCTACCCAACCCACCTGTCAACCCTGACCTCCCACCGGAACCATCCCGCCGACTCGATTCTGAACCTATACCTTCCTCCCCTGACTACTCTCCGCCAAACTCCCAAAACCTACTCACTGATACCTCCTCTCAGCCTCGTCAACCACCACCACCACCCACCATATTTTCAGAACTAGCATCCATGGGTCAGTTTCTTATACAGTTATCACACCAACTGCCCATACAATTTAAGGAAGTCACGGACAACCTGAAGGCCGAATATCAAAACAAGGTCGACGTACTGGAAGCAGACATCACCCCCCTCCAGGAAGAAATCGAAGCCACAAAGACTGAGAACCATCAGCTCCATATGCAGTTAGCAGAGCTACAAGCCAAATTTTCGGCAGAACAGACCTTAGTAGAGCAACGAGATGCAGCCCTTGAGCAACTTACAGCCAAAGATCGACTCCTACACGCCGCGCATGAAGAAATCCGCGCCCTGAAGGCCACCCTCTACGAAAAGGAAGATATCAACGCCTCCCTTGAAGAACTGGTCGCAGAGATAAAGATTCAATTGCAGGAATCAATCCAGAAGAATCAGAAGCAGCAGAAAGAAACCGAACAAATTCAAGAACAGTTAAGGAGAGCCGAAGAATGCGCAAATGAAGTAAACAGTACCCTCAAACGCCAGCTGATACGGGAAGGACAATACCTCAAGGATATCGACAGGACGCGCAGAGAACGAGATTCACTGAAGAAAACTCTGGATTTTCAAACCCAGCAGTTTGAATGCCAAGACAACCAAGTACGCAACCAAAAGGAGTATATTGCAGAGCTAAAGACTAAACTAGACGAAATGAAGACTTCCAAGGACGCCGCACTTGCCAATGATTTTTATCTACAGGAAGCTTTTGTGCAGACCCAGGCCGAGAATGTACTCACCGAAGCCATCGCACTTAGCTCTGTTAGAATAGATGCCCAGCTTCTAGAGCCTAATACGCTAAAACAGCTATTAGAAACCCTTAAGAAAAAGATAGCTCGAACATTTCGATCGGCTAGGAGTATGTACCTTGAAGGTCTCATCGATGAATGAGTATATTCGCCCATCCAAATTCATAATGTATGAATATGATAATCAAATTTTGGATTTCTCACATTTTCGCACATGACAAATCTCGATCAGTCTAGCACCAATCGACAATGTAACATGCGGCAATAATGATTTTCATTCGGATACAAATATTATCAAGGGAAGGAAGAGTCATGTCATACTGACACACAATCAGTAGAGCAAATGGCCGTTCAAACACCGGTGTCTATAAAATGCGTTTACAGAATATAGCTTTCTAAATTAGCATTCTTCAAGATTCAGCACCTGTTAGCAACTTCTAGTATATTTTTTTTCAGTATACCTTCACCAAACATGTCGGAAGCTGATCTTCTCCGCTGGCAATTCAGAAAGCGCGCCCATACGCAGAACTATGTGGTAACAACAACAGATACCACTTTACAAGATGGACCAGATGATGCAGTAACTTCTGCATCAGAAAAAACTCAGCATAAATTCTCCACCGAATTTAAAATCGAGCTCGACACCAAATCGCCAAAGAACGAAGAATGGCTACAGAAGATAGGGCTCCTCCAGTTTGCCCAATTACCGTGGAAACAATGGATTGCTAATGATGATGCAGAGGACCAATTACATAGCATACGACAAACCAGCGGTTTTATTCTCAATCAGGTACGATTTTCGCCCCAGCTCGTCTCAGCCGTATTTAAACTACCAATCTATGATGGTGCCCATTACCTTAAATGTTCAAATGAGGATTTGAAGAAGGAATTTGGCAACTGTGAAGGCCCCCGACGGTATTACATGTTGAAAAACGCCACCTATCACCGACGAGAACAATTTAAATGGTATTTAGAAAAACTTTGTTTACTAGTAAAATTCGACTTAATGTCGAAAGAAAATTTTTCCCCCCTATTGCATGCCGAAGCAGGAGGGCCGATTAGCTGGACACATTAGCTCTATGACCACCTCTACGCACAAATCATTGTTGGGGATAAGAGAAGATCCCACACCAATAGCAGATTAGCAGCCTACTTAGCTGCTATATTTAATTTTGTCCAATCTATAAAGGATAAATAGTTACACTGGTCTCCCCCTTTTTACCCCAGTGAAAATGGTCAAATAAATTCAGAACACCACACAGAGCCTCAGGTTGAAGCCCAACCCTCCACCTCATCTGCATTCCACACAAGTAACAGCGCACAGAATCAGACAATAGGGACGTCATTTCGGCTGTCCATTAGAAGACGAATGGCAGACAACTTGCCAACTGCCAGGCAAGAGCAAGCACCGGATGTCCCCCAACCCGATTTTGTTATAAAGATGCAGAACCAACTCCAAGAGGTTTCCCAATATTTACGGCAACAAGAACAAGCGATTCAGCACAAAAACGAGTTATTATTCGCCACGATGACTAAGTCCAATTCACTAATGACACAGATTCAAAAAGAATTGGATGACAAAGAAGCATTAATACAGGTGTTACAGCAAAACAACCAGCATATTACGGCCGAATTGATCATCGCAAAAAAGTATATCCAAGACTTTAATCAATGGCAGCAAGCTATCCAAACACAAATTCGAACCGAAATGTCCAGTTTTTCTACCCTGAATGCTCACCTGCAAGCCGAAAATGAACTTTTGCAGTCAAGGATACAAGTATTGCAGGAGTTCGAAAAGCAGATATTAAAGAATGAAGGTGTAGAACTAAATGCCACATTGATGACAAATG
Source organism: Ceratopteris richardii (assembly GCA_020310875.1). Classification (NCBI taxonomy): domain Eukaryota; kingdom Viridiplantae; phylum Streptophyta; class Polypodiopsida; order Polypodiales; family Pteridaceae; genus Ceratopteris; species Ceratopteris richardii. Next base: position 43,115,367 of record CM035408.1, read on the forward strand.
TGGACATAGAGTTATTAAAACAGCAGTTGGATAGCTGTGTTCAAAATAGCTGGACACTTTTTCGCAGGAGATGGTTGGCTATACTCGTTCCGCCACTAGAACAAGTGCAATCAGAAAAGATTGGGGATTCAAACTCTGGTATGGACCGACAGGCACTGCAAAAGGATATTTCAGCCAGGCAATGATAGGATACTGTATGGATACATGGATTTTGCAGAAGACATGGATATTTTCAACAAGCATAGCACAGGCATATCCAAGTTAAAATGGGAACTAAAGCGGTACAAACACGCACAAACTTTCAAGAAGAAGAGGATTCAACAACACAGAGGGTACTTTGATTCCATAGACGAAGCGATTAAAACACATGACAAGGCCAATTCACAAGGTCAAGTTGTCGGTGTTAACTCACCAACAGCTTCTTTTGATTTCGAGGTAGCTAACAATCATATCTTTATCCGGCCTCCTATTGTATGTATATATGGACATGCTGAACGTTTAGCCAGAGCCTTTGTGGATGCATATAAAGGAAAGGAACATTGGGATAGCCCAGGCAAAAGGATATGACCAACAGTAGTGTACCTGCGGGTTCGAGTCCACCGTGCGTGCCAGTGTTACAAGGCCGACGGAGCGAGACAACCGCAACCACAGAAAAAGGACAAACAAGAATTTTGGCTGAAATGACGGAGATGCAAGAAATTACGCAAGAGTCGGTAAATGAAGGATGCGAAAGCAATAAAAAGTAGGATGAAGAGACAGAGAGAGAGGATGTCCGCTGCTCCGCTGGGCTGGTGAGAGTAGAAATTATTGTGTGAGACAAAGAGATAGAGAATAGTAGTAGTTTTTTCCTTTCGGAAGAAGTCTCTATACTGTTTGGCCTTGTAGCGAATAGGATTGGTCACATCTCGAACTGAAGTGTTTGGAAATTGCAAGTATTGTATTGTATTCTGTATGCCTGCTGTACTGAGTCAATTTGGGAGATTACGAGCATCATATCTTGAGACTGTGTATGAGATATTGATGAGTATATTGAGTTCTGTTCTATTCTATTCGTATCTAACTATTCTGTTATTTTTCCTGTTGAACCGATTTCCGTTCGGTAATCTTGTATTGTGAGTCTGTTTGATGATCAGTTACATACGATTCTGGATCTTTTCTGTCGTGAAATAGTGTGTTTGTCATCCTGCGGGAGACTGTGTAAGGTCAAAATTAATCATTTACAATTAGTATCTTTTCGGTTAAGTTACCAGACTCGATACCATAGTCTGCGTTCACTGAAAATTCGGTAAAGATCTGGATGTGAACCGAAGTATTGGGAAGTTTGGCAATTGCGGTTAGGACTTTGTGACTTGAGTCAGTATACGATCAGTTTGGCGTAACCCCGATTATAATTGTCTGTGTATTATTGTTCGGCGTATTTACCTGTCACATGGAATTGTCATATTGAGTAGTATTCAATTACAAAAAAGTACGTATTCCATTATTTATAAGTCACAATAGGACCTCTGCTCCAATACCATAGCAGATTCAGTCTAAAAGACTTAATATTCACCGGGTCGAAGAATGATTAGTATTCAGAATCATCCGCTGTGCTAATACGTGATGGAGTATTTATAATTGTGTGAAGAACTAGGAAAATAGTACAGGGCCTCTGTCTAACAGACCCCTACCACTCCCAAGAACCCGAGGACCCGATAATACTCTTCCGAAAGTTGGATAGAAGTATTATTGTTTTAACATAACCCATGCAATATGAAGCCATGCTGGATAAATAGCTCTGCTACTTGTGGAGCTTCTACCATCCTCTATGTGGGTATAAAATGGTCCATGTTTCTCAATTTCTCTACCACTACTACGATAGCATCCCACTTCCTTTGGGTCTGTAGTAACCCCACTATGAATTCCATATATACACTATTCAGATCGTGCTCTAGAATTTGTAAAGGATGTTAAATACATGATATCTTGACCCTTTATGCCTTGTTGATCTCACACATGAAGTATTGTTGAACATATGTATGGACATATCTGGCTAATCTAGGCCACCAAAATGTTCTTCTAGCCAGCTGAATGGTGTTGTCAACACGAGGATGCCCTACACAGGGAACATCATGGTTATCATTGTTGGTGCAAGAAAATCATCAATTGATGATTAGGACAAGGTTTGAATTCAAAGAATGAATCAAAGATCAACATATGAGGCTTGAACTTTAGTGCATGGTGAGAAGATGAAGACTTGTATATACATGTATACTAATCTTGTAATTAGTTCATAAAAACTTTGTATCCTTAATGAATCAGGATGTAATTATCCATATATACTTCATATAGATGTACTACGAGTAGGAGAGATGATGAGTGACAAGTCTTAGAAGTCATTAGAGACTTTACAAAGTGAGAAGAACATGAATTATCAATCACATGTATGTTTTCTTTGAATAGAAGAAAGTTGCACCTCGATCTTTTGCTCAATGCTCCTTTTGTGTTTATCCTTTTGAGAAATGCTTTTGTACACGTCTAATTGACCTCTGTACAAGTTCTGAGAGTATAATTGTAATTAGGCTGAGAGAATTTTAAGTAGGAACATTTACATGTGTAAATGTGAAGAAGTGAAGATAGGTGCAGACATAAATTCGATGACAATGTTTTGATCAGATATCCCTTCACACTGTAAATTTTTGAGCAATTAAGCACTCATTCACCAAGTTGAAAGGTAAGCTACTTGTAGCTAAAATCATTTGAATAAATGGGGTCTAGTTTAGGAGAACCATGCATTAGAAGTTGTAGGTGACAAAGCCGACTACATAGAAGAATAGTTTCAAACATAGGTACATTGTTTGAAGGAACTCTCAAGATCTACTCATCCTTTTGAATATTCTTAACTTGGAGAAGGTGCAGAAGCTTTAAGCAACACCTCATACAAAGTTTCATTGAAAACTTTACAGATTTGGTCAGTCAATGAGTGGATTAAATGTAGCAGACTTTTTTGAATAATCAGTTCTTTCACAGTTGGTTCAAGTCTTGATAATTTGGCATTAGTTTTCCAAAATTAGTTGAGGTTATGAGTTTTTATTGATATAGAGGTGCTCTAACATCAAGAATAACTTATTCTTTTGGAGATTAACACTCTCCATCAGTGGTATCAGAGTAGGAGTCATCAAATTTGAAGAAAGGAGGATCCCGATTGTTGTAGATATACAAAAATCAATCCTTGAAGATTCAAAAGGTGAAAGGTTGAAGTGAAAGCTAGAGAAGGAGGCCTAAATCTATCAAGAGGATCAAAAGGAACTACATTCAAAGTAAAGGTACATTCATTATTCACAAATCTTGAGGAATTTATTGCACAGGTGAAGGAAAGATGGGAGATTCTCTTCAGATAGAGAAATTGGATAGAGAAAACTATCATGCTTGGTCAATGAGGATGGAAGCTCATCTTATGGGCAAAGATCTGATAGGATATATTATAGGTGAAGGAGAAAAATCAGAATTTAAGGACCCTAGTGTTCCAACTATGGAAGAGCTCTCAGATTTGAAGACATGGATGAAGAAGGATGCTCAAGCAAGGAGCATTATCTACATGGGAGTGAATGATTACTTGCTACCTCATATTAGAGGACTTGAAAGTGCAAGTGACATATGGAATGCTATGGAGGAGCATTTCCAAAACACTACAAAGTCAGGGAAGGCATCTTTATGGGAAGAATTCAGCACATTCAAGAAGAAGGATTTTTTGATTATGTAGCAAGAATGAAGGACATTGTAGATGCATTAGGAGCAGTTGATGAAGATATTTAAGAGGAAAAATTAGTAAGAGAAATTCTCATAGGTTTGAGAGGAGATGAGAAGTGGAAGCAATTCATTCTATCTGTTGAATTGTCATTAGATCATTTCACTCCTGATTTGAATCAATTGCTAGGACACATGCTAACCTTTGAGTAGGATATCAAAGGTGATGTTGATAAAAGTATAGGTCAAACAATGTATTCAAAAGATAAGAAGAAGATTACAAAAGCAAGCAATAATTGAATGAAGATGAAGGCACTATGAGTCAAGCCACCTTTCGAAGAGGAAGGGGAGGTGGCAAAGCAAGAGGAAGAGGCATAAGCAATAAAGATGGTGTCAAATCTTGCTCGATTTGTGGTAAGACTAATCATTTAGCTCATGAATGTTGGCATAATAATCAGAATGATGGAGGATATAATCAGAACTTCAAGAGGAAGAGGTGGTAGAAATCAGAGAGGTAATTTCAGATGTAGAGGTAGTAGAGGTTTCTTTGGAACAAATGCAGGTGGAGGCTTTCAAAGTCAATCCTACAATAATACCTACTACAACTATGCTTCAGATCAGAAAGAGGATTCAACCTTAATTATGAATGTAACTTGTGAAAGACAAAGTGAAGATCAAAGAGTCTTCTACATTGACTCAAGGTTTAGCAACCATCTCAGTGGCAACATAGCTTTGATGACTAATTTGGAGAATAAGGTGATTAATCATGTAGTTCAAACAAGTGATAACACAACACACAATATGAAGTCCATTGGATCAGTAAAGGTCAAGGATGGAAGCACTCTTTTGAGTAAGTTCTTGTATGTTCCTACAGTTCCAAAGAATCTGATAAGTGTAAGGCAAATTGTAGAGAAAGGTTATGAAGTAAGGTTCACTAATGATGGAGTTTTTGTGGAAGATCCTAGTAATGGGTATAAACAAATTGTTTCAGGAAAGAAAGAAGGAAGGCTCTTCACATTGAAGATTCAAGGCAATGTTGGTCATGCCTTGTTCACTTATGGAGGACATAAGATCTCTGAGTTAGATCTTTGGCACAAAAGGCTTGGACATTTCAATGAAAGTGGTACTAAGGATATGATTAACAATGGTTTAGTGTTTGAATTTCCTAACATTGCAGGTCAACACATGACATACAGATGTGAAGCATGTCAATTAGGTAAGGCTCATAAGAAATCATGTAATAAGCATGGTTTCATGCATTCAAAGAAGCTTGAATTGGTGCATATAGATGTATGGGGTCCATCAAAGGACTTTATCATTAATGTTTCAAGATATTATGTGATTTATGTTGATGATGCTACTAGGTGGATCACTATATATGTGATCAAAGACAAATCAAAGGTGTTCAATACATTCAAACATTACCATGTGTATGCAGAAAGAGTTTCAGGACAAAAATTGAAGAGAGTAAGGTTGGATGGAGGGGGAGCGTATTTTTCTAATGAGTTCATTGATTACTTATGGAATACAAGTATAAAAAAGGAAGTCACTTGCAGGTACTCTCCTCAACAAAATGGTGTAGCAGAAAGGAGAAATAGAACTCTTGTTGAGTTTGCAAGGTCCATGATGAAAGAGAAAAATTGCCCTAATTATTTGTGGGCTGAGGTTGTGAATACAGTTACTTATTTGGTTAATAGACTTCCATGTAAGGCTCTAAATGGTATGACACCATATGAGGCATGGTGGGGTAAGAGACCTACCTTAGATCATTGCAAAGTGTTTGGATTTTTGGCTTATGCATATGTACCATCTCAGTTAAGGCATAAATTGGAACCTAAAGCTGACAAGTATGTGTTTATTGGTTATGATGATAAGCAGATGGGTTATAGGTTGTGGAGTCCATCCACAAAGCAGTTTCTTGTGTCAAAGGATGTTACATTTGATGAGAAAGGTACTTGGTATGCAGGTACAAGCAATATTCATGCAGGTGATGAAGAAACATTGAATCAGAAGAAAGGTAAATAAAAAATTCAAAGATTTGATGAAGAAGAGAATAATGAAGCACTAGTTGAAGTTGAAGAAATGCCAAGGTTTGATCTAGAATGTGATAAACCAGAAACTTCAAGAAGTGGAGAACTCGAAAGATCATCAAGGCATAAATGGCAACCCACAAGGTATAGATATGATATTTCATTTTTTACTACTAAAGATTATGCTTACATGGTGAAAGTAGAAGAAGATCCTTCTACATATGATGAGGCAAAAGGTAAGGAAAATTGGGAGAAGGCTATGCAGGAGGAATATGATGCATTGATGGAGAATGAGACATGGGATTTGGGTCTTAAACCAAATAATAAAAAAATCATTGGATGCAAGTGGGTCTACAAGACAAAGAGGTATGGAGATGGAAGTGTGTCTAGGTATAAAGCTAGATTTGTTGTGAAAGGGCAGATTATGATGAGACTTATAGTAATGTGGCAAAGATGACAACTATAAGGACTCTCATAGATATTGTTGCATGTAAAGGTTGGAAGCTATGTCAATTATATGTGAAGAATGCTTTTCTAAATGGTTATATTTGAGATGATGTTTTCATGGAGAAACTAGAAGGTTTCAAAGGTAGATGTTATCCAGAGTATGTATGTAAGCTCAAGAGAGATTTGTATGGTTTGAAGCAAGCCCCAAGGCCATGGAATTACAAGCTTGTGAAGTTCTTGAAAGAGCTTGGTTTCCAAGTGTCTAAGGCAGATAGTAGCTTGCTTGTTAAAGCAAGTGATGATGGGTTCATTTACATTTGCATATATGTTGATGAGATAATTCTTACAGGTACAGATGAGAAGGGCATACAAAGTCTTAAGGAGCATATGGAGAAAGAGTTCAAGATCAATGACTTGGGAGACTTGTCATGTTTCTTGGGAATGGAGATTTCATATACTCAACATGGAGTATATGTGACTCAAGAAGGGTATTTGAAGAATTTGCTAATCAAGTTTAAAGTGGAAGATTGCAGGGTAGCACCTACTCCAATGGAGGTGAACCATAAATTGATCAAATATGGAGGAGAAGAATTCAAGGACATGAAGCTGTATCAAAGTTTGGTTGGTAGTCTAATTTATGCTACATTGACCAGGCCTGATTTTTCATATGCAGTTGGAGTGTTGTCTCAATTCATGCATTGTCCTAGGAAAGAACATTGGATTGCAGGACAAAGGGTGCTAAGATACATTAAGAGTACACTCAAAGAAGGTTTGTATTATGGATTCACATCAGATACAAAAATCAGAATATATAGTGATGCAGATTGGGCAGGTAACTCTAATGATAGGAGGTCAACATATGGATATCTATGTTATGTGGGAGATAAATTAATCTCTTGGCGTTCTAAGAAGCAACATAAAGTTGCTTTATCATCTATAGAAGCATAATATAAAGGTATGGTTGAAGCTGCAAAGGAGGTTATATGGTTGAAGATTCTCATGAAGAGTTTTGATATCAATCAGAGTACACCCATCATTCATGGAGGTAATATGAGTTCATTATATCTAGCTGCTAACCCTATCTTTCATGCCAGGACTAAACACATTGAGATCCAATATCATTTCTTGAGAGAGAATGTGATTGATAAAGAAATTGAAGTCATACATACTTCTACAAAAGATCAGATTGCAGACATGTTAACAAAAAGCTTGGATGGACCTAAGTTGCAGAGGTTCAAAAACATGGCAGGTATAAAAAAGATGGAGAAAATCACAATTGATGATTGAGGGGGAGCTCTTGGTGTAGGAAAATCATCAATTGATGATTAGGACAAGGTTTGACGTCAAATATTGAAGCAAAGATCAACATATGAGGCTTGAAGTTTAGTGCATGGTCAAAAGATGAAGACTTGTATATACATGTATACTAATCTTGTAATTAGTTCATAAAATTTTGTATCCTTAATGAGTCCGGATGTAATTATCTATATATACTTGATATAGATGTAGTACAAGTAGGAGATATGATGAGCGACAAGTTTTAGAAGTCATTAGAGACTGTAGAAAGTGAGGAGAACATGAATTATCAATCAAATGTATGTTTTCTCTGAATAGAAGAAAGTTGCACATTGATCTTTTGCTCAGTGCTCCTTTTGTGTTTATCCTTTTGAGGAATGCTTTTGTAAAAGTCTAATTCTATAGTTGAGTGACCCTTGTACAAGTTTTGAGACTCTAATTGTAATAAGATTGAGAGAATTTTGAGTAGGAACATTTACATGTGTAAATGTGAAGAAGTGAAGACAGGTGTAGGTGCAAATTTGATGATAATGTTTTGATCAGATCTCCCTCCATAGTCAGCACTCATTCTTTAAGTTGAAAGATAAGCTACTTGTGCCTAAAAGCATTTGAATAAATGGGGTCTAGTTTGGGAGAACCATGCATTAGAAGTTGCAGGTGTCAAAGTTGACTACACAGAAGAACAATTTCAGACATAGGTACATTGTTTGAAGGAAATCTCAAGATCTACTAACGCTTTTGAGGAGTTTAACTTGGAGAACTTGCGCAAGCTTTAGACGACACCTCATACAAATTTTCATTAAAAACTTTACACATTTGGTCAGTCAATGAGTGTGTTAAGTATAACAGACTTTTCTGAATAATTAGTTCTTTCACAGTTACTTCAAATTTTGATAATTTGGCATTAGTTTTCCAAAATTGGTTGAGGTTATGAGTTGTTCTTGATATAGAGTGCTCTAACATCAAGAATAACTTATCCTTTTGGAGATTAACACTCTCCATCAATCATGCATGAATTTTATTCTCAAATCGCAAGCTCAACAAGAAATGCATTAAAGTCAAGAGAAATCTATTACCCCCTTGATGAGAATGGAGGTTGTCCATTAAGGGTGTCAAAGGAAAACTTCCAGAAGTGTCCTAATCTAACATTCCTATCTAAAAATATGCATGTCGATAACCCATGAAATATGAACCCATGCTGGATAAATAGCTCTGCTACTTGTGGAGCTTCTACCATCTTCTAAGTGGGTATAAAATGGTCCATCTTTCTCAATTTCTCTACCACTACTACGATAGCATCCCACTTCCTTTGGGTCCGCAGTAACCCCACTATGAATTCCATAGATACACTATTCAGATTGTGCTCTAGAATTTGTAAAGGATGTAAAATACATGGTATCTTAACGCTTTATGCCTTGTTGATCTCACACATGAAGCATTTTTGAACATATGTGTGGACATCTCTGGCTAATCTAGGCCACCAAAATATTCTTCTAGCGAGCTGAATGGTGTTGTCAACACGAGGATGCCCTGCACAGGGAACATCATGGTTATCATGCATGAATTTTATTCTCAAACCGCAAGGTCAACAAGAAATGCATTAAAGTCAAGAGAAATCCGTTACCCCCTTGATAAGAATGGAGGGTTCCCATTTTCAAAGCTGACAAATTTTCATATATAACTAGGAATGGTTTAAAGTACATAAACACTTTGGAATTTCATTTCAAAGGATAAACCCATGCTTGCCTAGAAAATTCATCAATGAAAGTCACCAAGTATAGGTGGTTCCCAAATCAAGGTTTGTACATAGGACCAAAGACATCATTGTGAACAAACTAGATTTTATGTGCAGTTCTATCCCAATTATCTTTGGGGACGGAGAACTCATTCAAGCCCAAAGCGGAGTGAGAGATTGCGTATCATGTGAAAGTTTCTTGTGGGAAGATGAGTATCATGTGTTTGCATCATGAAGGCTGGCCTAAGCCTCATGCACTCATTATGTAGTTGACAAATAGAGAAGTAGGTAAGTAGTTCTTTTTTCCACCACATGCCAAGCATTGGGGAGCAAATCCAAAGCTCTGCTTGTTAACCTTGAATTGAAGGACAAGTTGGAACCTCTTAACATGTTTTTGACACAATGAACAAGAAAGTTTCCTTATGTTGATCCAGGGTGATCTTGCATGCACATGGGGATGTTGAGGAGTGAGGTTGAGATTATTAGCAGCCTCTCTTAAGTATAGAGTATGAGTTAAAAAACATCAAGCTTGTGATGATGATGTCTTATGCTGTGCAATGTAATGTCCCTAGAGTGGAGAAAGTGGGCCATTTTCAAAATGATTGTGTAGAATGTATGAGACGTCCTCACACGAGGAAAAGCTTCATAGGGAAACAATTACCATATCATATTGTCCCTTCGTGGAATGTGTGCGCCAAGTTCTTTCTGGTGGTGGTGGGAGCACAGAGATGAGGTCATTCATTGAGTCAATCTAAGAGGTCAATGAATATGAATGCGATGAGCTTCTTTATGTAGGTGACCCCTACAAGAAAAAGGGGTTGTCCGACCTGCCGGATTCGAACCAGCGACCTAAGGATTCCTAGTGTGTCTCAACTACAGTCCTCCGCTCTACCAACTGAGCTAAGGTCGGTCGGCCTGTCATATAGAGCAGAGAGGCCTCTCTTTGTCAGGAGTGGGATTTGAACCCACGCCCTTTCGGACCAGTACCTGAAACTGGCGCCTTAGACCGCTCGGCCATCCTGACTGATGGCTAAATCCCGATGCAAAGTTACTTCAGTGCGGTTCCAAGAAGCATCAGGGATGTCCATCATACCAAAAACGGCACTTCATCTTGGAGACACCAGCCTATCGGCTCACGCATCTGTCGATTCTAATAGAATTCTTCTCCTTGTCTTTTGCCGTCTTTAAAGAAGCGTGGAGATGCCAACAGCAGCCCTTCTCGCATTCTTGCGCACCTCTCCTCTCCCGCTCTTCGCTGACATCGACAAAAACTTCTTCATCTACTAACCTAAAAGCGCCCCTTTGCTTTGAATGTCCACCTCATCATATAATAAAGCTTTACTCAGCCGCGGAGTTATCGTCTAAGGTTTGATAAGAAGTCTCCATCCTCAACTCCATTGTTTCCATGCTCAACTACCTCTCAAAACCACCGAGCGCTAATGCTTCTTCACCATCTCGACTACTTTCCTTGGATCGTCTTCCATATTTCGCAGGATACAACTACGATAAAACGGGGAAACTGCCTCCGCCCACCCCCTAGCCACGATGAAGGAGAGCTAGGATTTCTAAAAGCGACGTCTCAGCCCTACTATATCTACTGCCTTACAAACCAAATCATGCGAGCCCACCAACGATTCGAAAGCAAGTAAGTCCCAGTCTCATGATGATCACATCACTCATGAGTTCTACCACCAAAACCTCTTACCTCTGCTTTCTTTTGAAATCGTTCCTCACATTAGTGCCATGTCCTAACCACCCATGCTTTCTATGCATGTACGTCTTTGTTCCACCATGTTTACACAAGATCCAAATCACGGTGCCCTTCATCATCCCTCAATCAACTTCCAATCCGCAAAGAAGGCGCCACCACTGAGCTTGCCAAGTGTCGACGCACCTCCTTCCCTATGCATGTCTTTTAGCCCACTGAATCTATTCCGTTCTACCATTGTTCCACATCGTGTACTTCTTGGAGCTCTCTATTTGCTTTGTCTACTTATGTGTCCACTTCTTTGATGTGCTTCCATGCTTTATGCTCGACCTTGAGTGTCAACACCCCCTCCCTCTTGAGTCTGTCGTCCCTGATAGACCCTTGTTGGAGTGGTTGTTCCATGTAGTACTTGAGAGGTAGTGTCCAAGTAGCAGGGTCTATTGTCTTGTTCTTCATTTTGTCACTACTATCCTTTGCAACTTGTAGTCCCTTTGTATGTACTTCCTCCTCTCCCGCTCTTCGTTGAATAACCACCTCCTTCATCGACAAAAACTTCTTCATCTACTCTGCAGCTAGTGCGAAAGTTTCCTCATAGTCGTTACCATGAGTTTGTGAGCATCCTTTGGCAACTAATCTTCCTTGTACCTGCAAACTAATCCATATGAGTTTCTTTTAGCTTTATACACCCATCTACAACCAATTACCTTTTGATTGGGTGACATTGGAACCAAATCCCAAGTGTCCACCTCCTTCAATGCATCTATTTCTTCTTTCATGGCCTTTTCCCAATTAGGGTTTTCCTTTGTCTCTTCATAGGTTGTGGGTCCCTTTGAAATTGAGTCCTTTGCCAAGTAGATTGAATGCTTTGTAACAAATGTGGAATCATATACATACCTTTCTAGTAATCTTTTCTCCCTTGTTGGTCTTCTAGATGCTTGCTTGGAGCATTTTCCACACTCTTTCATCTTAGCTTTGCCTATCAAGATCTCCAACCTCATCATTCTTGAACTATGTGATATGCAATAAGGTTTACCACCAAATCATAGCACCTAGATGAGCATACAACATGTCTTCCGTGTCAACCCTCTATATATGTCTTCCACTCACCCTCAACCAAGTCACCATGCTAAAGGGTTCCCTCCCAAATTCATGCTTCTTTTCGGCTCATCCTTTTGTTCTAGTGATGCCCAAAACCTCTACCCTTGTCTTGTATGAAAGGAACATGTTGACTTCAAATACCCTGTTGTACATAGAGACTTTCTCAAGCAGTTTCTCAAGGCTAGAGAGAGAGAGAGAGAAGATGGTGAGGGTATGGAGATCTGAAGCAAGAAGCATGGTGGATGCACTCAAGTAATGGAATAATGGCCTATGGGCCTCCCCAAAAAAAATTCCTAAACTACCCCTCACATCATCCATTTTTTGTGCAGCAGCCAATGCACTTTGACTATTTGTGAGAATATGCGTAGCATCATCAATCTCCATGCAAAGATCCATCAATAGGCATCTTAGCCATATACGCTGCACTGTATTTGTGAAGATTGCCTTATACTTAGCTTCACAACCCAATGTTGTTGGAATTCGAGGTCTACAGAAGAATGCAAACAACACAAGGAAGAAGAAGAAGAAGCTTGGAGCTCAACACACAATTTTGAATGTACTACCAAGAGAATCTACAGAAATAAGTGACCCATTAAGGTAATAGGGGTATATACAAGCAAGGCAACAAAAACCTCCTAAAGAGGGAAAAAAGTGCCCCGAAGGTCCTAGTGTGTCCACACACATCACTACCAAAATATATCAAGAAATCGCCTTGGGAGTGATGCGGTGAACAAAGAGATGGCACTCATGTATAAGGAAGTGTCAAGCTATGTGGAAAGATATCAATACAAAAAAGGAAGTAAACGAAAAGCTTTGCGAAAATCTTCAAACTTCTTTCGAGGCAAAGCCTTTTTGAAAAGGTCTGCAATGTTCTCCTCTGTCATCACATATGCCAAAGTGATCTCTTCAATAGAGAACGTCTCTATGACATAATGATTGTGCACCTCAATGTTCTTAGTACCAGCATGGAACACAGGGTTCCTCGCAATTGCCAATGTGCTCTGATTGTCAGTGGAGATGGTGGTGGTGTTAACTGCCTACTGGAATAAATCCACTACTGGGTTCTTGGGATGGTTAGGGGTCTGTATTACAGAGGCCCTATATTTATTTTCACAGATGAACATTCACTGTGCAGAACTACTCATCACTTTACTCTGATTACCCACTAGCAAACTTGTACATAGTAATTCCATCACCAGACTTTCCAACATTAAGTGAAATACTTCATCGCGACACAATATGTCATTCAATTACACAGAATAACATGTACTTCTTCACAAACAATTGACGCACAACCACAATTAGACTTATATCTTCACCAGCAAAGTATCACATAGACAAGATCACCGGAATAACTTAATATGCAAAATAGTAAACGATCAATACACCAAGATAAGTAAAAACTTGCATTGGAAACGATCCACAAGCGCACCGCCCCGACCCACAGTCAGGTGTCTTGCTTCTCCTATGCATCTGCTTCCCGCAAACTTTTATTATCAAAGAGATACAAATGTTACGCTACATCCTTTTGATGCATCCTTTCCAATTACATTTTCCAGTAATTACAATTACATTCCGGCGGCCTAACACTGGCATGCACGGTGGACTCAAACTCAAAATTGGTTAATGAAAAAAACTAGATAAGAATCATCGACGATGCCCTGAATATACATAACGCGAGCTAACTTAAAGGTACGCAAAATTTTCTATTTCAAGGACTCTAACATCTCCTGGAGAACGTGCGGTTCTAACAAATGAGCATCTGTGCACACCGAGCTGGAAGCAATGGCTCAAGAAAGCAAAAGTTCACTTTGATTCTGCAAAAAAGCCTCTTGGAGATAGAAATCATTGGTGATGGATGTATCTCTGCGTAGCTTGGCATCAACAATTTCTGCATCTATTCGGGAAAGTCGATCTTGCTCAATACCAAGTTGCTTTTCTCGGCAATCTAACTCCAAGTACTAAAACTGCATTGTCCAAAAAAAATATTGGCACTCCTTTTGTATCGCTTCAATTTCTTTCTTTAACTTAATTGTACGACCAATCTCTTCATCTAATACTTGAACTTTTTGGAACAATTCTTCTGTAACCTTCCTCAGTTCTGCTTCACCTTGTAGTACCTTGTCAGAGAGTACCTTAGAAACTTGTTCGATTTCAGCAAAACGAGTGCGAGTAATAGCCAACTCACAACCGAGAGTTGTCATTGCATCAGCTTTATCTGTCAATGCCTCCTTGAGAAGAGTGATCTCTGCATCTTTAGCTGCAATAATCTCATCCTTCACTGTAACCTGTTCTTGTAATAAACATTCATTGGCTTTGATCGCCAAAACCTTTTCTTGCAGGGGAGCAATATCGGCCTCTAACATATCAACTTTTGATTGATATTTAGTGCACAAGGACTCGTGGGCATCATGCAATTGAGCGGGAAGTTGCTTGGATAAGTGAAGACTTTTTCCTACTACTTAATGTTGTGTATGATGCATTGTCATCCCTATTAGTATGCAAGTGATTTTAACTCTTTTTTATAACTATTGATTATAGCTTGCTAATTCATTTTCCATAGAAAATGAATAGGTAGACTAATGTTGCTACTAAAGATCTTGTTTCTAGGAATCAACAAAGAAAAACTTCTATCATTGTGACCAAAATGAAGTCAATATTTATGAGGATCAAAGGGCCTAGTAAGACAGGCTATTGTGAGGACAATACATTCTTGGAAAATTCCAAAAGACATGGCGACCTAGCTGCTTCCAAATCTGCTTTTTTGAAGCTTGTAGTTTTTGCTTGAGATGTTTCTTTCTTCAAGGCCCACTTGGAATCGATTCTTATATACATCATATGACTAATTGATACTACTATTTGGAACTATGATGTTATCATGGGATGCTGGTCTTGTGAGAGCATACATCGTGCCTAAATAAGTGATCTTGTCCTCAATAAGTTTTGATAGTTCGACACATTAAGGCTACAAGGACACTGGTGGGTTTGTGTCACTACCCTATTTAGGGATTGTGTCCACACCCCTTTCCATAATTTGAAGTTCATGATAGTGACTTGTTCTATGGAAGTCATGTATTTCGGATTTGTTGATAGTGTCTAAACCTCTCCTACTATAAAAGAAGAATGAAACACCACTCTGAATGGAGACTACACATGATGGTTTGGATGATTGTTCGATCTTTTAGGCATCTCATGTGTGAAATTGTGCTACTGGTTCCATGAGTTCTTTATGGTTTGGATGATTGTTCAATCTTTTAGGCATCTCATGTATGAAATTGTGCTACTGGCTGATGGCGAAGAGTACGTGAGAAGGCGTAGAGAAAGTGTGATTCACAAATGACCTCAGATTGCTACATCTCGAGCTTGCAAGGTGAGGCCCATAGAAAAACTAGGTCAATTTGCAAAACTATAACTTGCATCCTATTTGCCAACACTCATTTATTCTAGATCCAGAATTTCAAGCAATTTTGTGTACTATTGATACACAAAAACTATGTTTTTCTGAGATCAAACTATCACGTCATATTGTGATAGTGTTCAAGCAGAAGTGGTGCTTGTAGTGTTTTGCAGTGTTGTGAATTGCTGCAGAAATGGCAAACATGGATGGAATGAGTCTGCTTACGCACGATAAGCTGGACAAGAATAACTTCCATGCTTGGAGATTTAGAATGGTGAATTTCCTGATGGGAAAAGGCTACTGGAAGTACATCAAAGGAGAGAACAAAAATGCTCTACAGTTACCAAAGAGGAATCAGTGCAATTGTAATATCATTTTACAAAGCCCTTTGGTCTGCATAATTATCAATACTACTCCCACTTAACTTCCAAAAAGGAACCTCATGTTTATGTCTTCATACTCCAGAGGAAATGTAACACGTTTTATTCGCATTTGCATCAAGAAGCTTTATAATGCAAGCAGGTTTCTTGTGACTTCCCATATGTTTTGGATGGTGTCCAAGAAATCTTGAATTTGTGGATGATGCACTTCATAGCATGGGGGATTCAAGCACCTACTCTTAGCTTGGAGTACCCCATCAACCTTGGGATGTGGTACATTGTGTCCCTAGTGGTGTAAGGCTATGGGACACAAGCTTGCTCAAGATGATGTTGTAAGGCCACTCTTGGCATGCATTGGACTTCAAGGTGATTGTTCCCTTTTATTCCTATTCCCTTGATGTTTGGGGAAGGAGAACATTGCATTTGACTAAAAATACAACCCTTGTAGACATGCTTAATAGGAGACTGTAGCTCAGTGATGAGTAGCACCTCCTTTAATGTCAATCCGGGAAGACGTGAGGATGGTATGATGACCTCGAGCAAGTGAAGGCACAAGTGCGTGAGTGCGAAGCACACTAACATGCACACACACACACGCGCGCACACAAGGCAAGACAAAGAGTGAGAAGCAATGGAGTTCTTTAGATTACTTTCAAAAAGCTCATACAAGTTCAAATCAATTACAAGCTAACTCCAAAAATGAGCTCTCTAGCTCTATTTATAGTTTTTGACTAGGTTTTGGCCGTGTCCAGACCTAGTGTCCGGCCTAGTTAGAAATTAGGTTCTAGGTCCCATTTGAAGGCTCAAATGGAGTCTAAAAATTATGAAAACTGGTAGGTAGCTACTTCTAATGCTCCTCAAGCTCAAGGACTCCTTGGCTTGCACAAAATGGAGCTACAAAAATATGAAATGGTATTTACAATGGCTTTTAGTGATGAAAATCACTATTTTTGTAGGGATTTCCTCTAACGATTTGACATACACATCTTCGAGCTCCCTACTTGCTCCTTCTCCTTATGTGTCCACCTCTTTGATATGCTTTAGCTTCTTGAAAAAATAATGGCCTACTTGCACGATCTTCTTTGACTACTCTGTCTGCTTGTACCTTCTCTTCGCTCTGACTCCCTTCGTAAGCTTCCTTGTCTTGTTAGTCCTTCAGTTCCTTGACTACTGCTAACACCCCCCCCTCTCTCGCATCTGTCGTCTCTGACAGACCCTTGTTGAGTGGGTCGTTGGATGTAGTACTCCACAACGTCTGTGGCTAAATGATGTTCTGCAATTCTCAACCCTTTGGCCAAGTCAGTGAGTAGAGCATCCCAATCTACAGGGCCGAGAACCTCTCGATGTGGTATATGTAGCTTTTCTGAATGGAGAGCTTGTTCCACGGCAAATAACTGTAATAAATGAGATGGTCTAGGAATGAATATCTCTGAATGATATTCCCAGAACCCCGTGATAAACATTTCTTCAAACGTCTGTTTGAAGCAAGCAGGTAGATACTTTATACGGGCATGCCAGGCATAGACGACGTTAATGGAGGGCGTGATGCTCATGTCATAGACAAGGTCCTGATTCCCTTCATTAAATCCAATAGCCGAAAGATGAGGTTCTTTGATGTTCTTAAATGTCCTAAATGTAATCAGCATGAGCTCAAAAATTTTTAGGCACATCTGTGCCATAACATCTGGGACATTCTTGAACCGGACTGCCCAGTGTCAGATGGTTGAAATCATGTAGTTGACTGTGGGTTGGCCATTAGGAGGTGCTAGGTACACATAATTTAACCACTTTTCACATCCTTTAACCGTCAAGACTGTTTTTATGTACTCCGACCAAGACCTTCTTCGAAAGACAGGGCAGTAGCAGGGACTACACTTGATATATAGAGGCATGTTATTCCACGTGCCATTCATCTCAGGGTAGGTTTCAAGCAGGCGGATCCTCCAAGTAGGTTGATGTATATTCCCTTGCTTGGCACTTGCAGGGATATCATCCGGTGCAAACTGTGTCGTCGAGGTTGGTTCTTTTGTCGTGCGTTGCTTGATTTCAGCATTGTAATCTGCCATTAATACACAGAATGGAACATACAAATCATCAGACGTGCCAATCCACCTATGATGGGAGAGGTTTCTAAAGTAATCTGATTTTATGACGACTTCTTCCAGTCGTGACATAGATGCTATCTGAACTGCAACTCTCTCATCATGGGTTGTAGCAACCTTTTCCAACCTTTGCATCCATTCAGGCGCTTCGATCTCAATCGTGTCCATTCCTTCTTCTGTTTGCTTACCTCCGGGTGTTGGCATGGGAACATATGGGTCTTCAAAGATCTCCTCCACTTGAATTGGCACTAAGTCTTCAGGTTTTGGTTCCACCAGGGGAGAGGGTTGACGCTTGTATTGTAGAACACTATTTCGTAGTTCTTCTAATTTTGCTCTGAGTTTTGCGACTTCTTCAGATGTATCGGCTTCAGTTGTGACTTTGCTTGGTGACTCCTGCCTGGTCATCTCTTTCTCTTTTTAATGTTGCGTGGGCTTCCAGGAGGTCGGCATGGGTTTCCAAGACGATTTGCATATTTCCAGATGGGATAGCCTTGAATTTCTCTGGGTTGATTTCCTGTGGTGAACCCTCCATTGCTGCTTCCAAGTTTTCTTCGTTCTATCTATGTATTTGTTTATTTTCTTCGAGTGTTGTAGACATGTGTTTCCGTAATAGGGCCAGGTTGCATCGAAACTTGAGGTTCTCTGTTATCTGGGAGTGTAGCAGCTCATCAATTTGTTGTTTTTCTTCCGCATTTGACTGGGGTGGATTGGCCACTAACTGCTCATGTTGTTCCTGTAAATTGACATACTGTTGTTGTAGTAGCCGCTTTTCCCTTTCTAAATCAATGAATTGTGCTTGTAGTGCTTCATGGCTTCGAAAGAGGCTCGTATGCTGGTTATCAAGATGCTGGTAGTGCTGTTGTAGTTGATACATACACTGGTACATATTATTAAATACATTATTAATAGGGGTGGATGCGGGAAGGGTGTTGAATGCAGAAGGGAAGGGAAAAGGGAATGGGAGCGTGTATGCTGTGCTTGAAAAGGGTGAAGTGGGTGGTGGGGGAATGGGAGATTGTGGATCTATGGGGGGAGGGAGAGGTGCGGAGGTGGGTGATATGTCCATGAGGTCAAAAGTGGATGCAGTCATGGGAGTGATTATGAACATGGGAATTGTGGGTGCAGTGATGGTGGTGAAAGTGTAAAGTGGTGTGTGTAGTTGTGAATATGAACCGCCAGGGAGTGTGATCGGGGGAACGGGGTTTTCCGTGGCTGCAGTTAGAATTACAGTGTCAGTGGTAGTGTATACAAGTGAGGTGGTGATAGAGTGTGTGGGTTGTGTGGGTTGACTGACAGCGTGTGCTTCGGTATTGGCAGTGGACTCTGAGGCGGTGACAGTAGTGGTTACACTAGTAGTGGGGTGTTGGCATACAAAGCAACAGAGCAACAGAGGAGTCATGCACAATACGGCAACAAGGCCAAATCATTTTTTCCCATGGATTATTTACAACTCAAGTGATTTTAATCACTACACAAACATTGTAAATCCCGTTTTTGGTAGAATAGACTCCATTTTGTGCAAGCCGAGGAGTCCTCGAGCTTGAGGAGTATTAGAACTAGCGACATATCAATTTTCATAATTTTTAGACTCTGTTTGAGCCCTCAAATAGACTCTAGAACCTAATTTTTAGCTAGGCCGGACACTAGGTCTGGACAAGACCAAAGCTAGTTAGAAAACTATAAAAAGAGCTAGAGAGCTCATTTTTGGGGTTAGATTGTTTGTGAATTGAGCTTATGTAAGAGACTTTTTGACTAATGCAAAGAACTCCATTGTTCCTCTCCTTGTTCTTGCCTTGTGTGCGCGTGTGTGTGTATGTGTGTGCATGCTTGTGTGCTTCTCACTCACACACTTGTGCCTTCACTTGCTCATAGTCTTCATACTAGTCCTCACGTCTCCACGGATTGACAATTATGAGGTGGATCTTCTCACGTTGGTACTCACCATTGTGCTAGAGTGACACCAAATTTGGCGCCGTTGCCGGGGAGAGAGCTTCGAGGACGAGCGTGTGATGGTAAGACGTCGAGTTGAGACATTGGAGTTATAGGTAATATCCTTCTTTCTCTTAATTTTTCTTCATTTTTTCCTTACTTTCGCATCACCATCATCACCATCATCATCTCCACCATCTCCCACCTCCATCTCCATCTCCACAAAAAAATTTCAGTTTTTTGGTCATATTACACCCCCCACCTCATTTCCCTCATTTCATTGTGAGAGAGAGTGAGAGAGAGAGCTTGCATGCTATCTGTTTTTGGTGTGTTTTTGAGCTTTTGTGGCAGGAACTTGCTGTACCACCTCCTCCAGCAGTGTGCGCAGGTACGACAGACTCTGCACAGGTCCCGGGACGACGACCTCTGTCTGTCGCGACAGACAGAAAAACTTAAAATTTTGTGAATGCATGTTTGGCACGGTAACCCACACCATTAGGGCACTCTAAATCACTAGAAGTTTCTCAAAAATTTGCGTTTTTTCAGTCTATCGCGACAGACACCGTCTATCGCGACAGACACCGTCTATCGCGACAGACACCGTCTATCGCGACAGACAGAAATCCACGATAGACACCGTCTATCGCGACAGACACCGTCTATCGCGACAGACACCGTCTATCGCGACAGACACCGTCTATCGCGACAGACAGAAATCCACGATAGAGACCCTCTATCGCGACAGACACCGTCTATCGCGACAGACAGAAATCCGCGACAGAGACCGTCTATCGCGACAGACACCGTCTATCGTGACAGACAGAAATCCACGATAGAGACCGTCTATCGCGACAGACACCGTCTATCGCGACAGACAGAAATCCACGATAGACACCGTCTATCGCGACAGACATCGTCTATCGCGACAGACAGAAATCTGCGGCAGAGACCGTCTATCGCGACAGACACCGTCTATCGCGACAGACAGAAATCCACGATAGAGACCGTCTATCGCGACAGACACCGTCTATCGCGACAGACAGAAATCCACGATAGACACCGTCTATCGCGACAGACACCGTCTATCGCGACAGACAGAAATCCGCGACAGAGACCGTCTATCGCGACAGACACCGTCTATCGCGACAGACAGAAATCCACGATAGACACCGTCTATCACGACAGACACCGTCTATCGCGACAGACACCGTCTATCGCGACAGACAGACATTTTCGGCAAAAATTAAGGGGTAAATTTTTGGAAATTTAGGCTAAATTTTGGGCATATTTGCACTCTCAAATACTCCTACACTTACAAAGGCCTTAGAAAAATGCATTAAAACCCCTGAAAGGTTCTGTTTGTCTAGTTAACCCCCTAAACCCTGAACGGTCATAACTTTTTCATACGAAATCCATTTTTTGAGCTCTAGGGCTTGTCGGAAAGCTCTTGGCATATACTACACGCCCTCAACTGTTTTTTATAAGAATAACGCGTTGATTTTCAGATAGGATATTTGGAAGTTGACACACCGAGGGGTAGAAACACCAAGGGAGCTCTAGAGGAAATTTCTAGCAACACAAAAGGGGGAGCAAGGGTCATTAAAAAAGTGTCTGAAATGAATTGTCTGTCAATTGAAAGGTCAACTTGGAGCTAATCTTGGGATTGATGCAGGTCTATTGAGAAGCAATTGAGAGCGTCCAAGCAAGGGTTTTGTGCAAGCTTGAGAATCAACTTCTCAAGCACTAAAGAGCAAGGTTCAGCAAGAAAGGTTGGAATACTCTCATCTCCTCTTCGTCAATTCCTAGCGTAGGCTAAGAACGATCAGAAGTAGGAGTAAGTTAGGGCGACGATAGGCAACTATCAAGTTGAAGCATACCGAAACTTTCAAGCTCAAGCTAAGGGCATAATCCTTGTACTATCGAGAATTTAAAAGGGAAAAGAACTTAACGTGGAACGATCAACTGTAAGTGCGAAACAACATTCAAATATTCCGACGACGTGATATCAGACAAGACCTTAAACACGATAAAATAACTAAAAAGAACCAAGCCACTAATCTAAAGTAACCAGCAACGAGGTTGTACTCTGGGCAAAGAATTGGGCTACTTAGATAGGCATATGAACCTTAGATCAGGACGACATCTAGTAAGGGAGAGACAAAGCCTTAGATCTTCAGAGGCTAGTGTTAACCACACTGCTAGGTCTTGGGCCCAACAGTTGAGCCACCACTCGTACTACCCTAGCTCTGAGACCAGTGAGTCAGAGATGTCTCAAGGCATGGACAGACCTACGGGGAGTTCAGGTGTGCCATACTTGTACAGGGTAGAAGGCCCTTACAAAACACAGTTGGAATACCTTAGGAACAACCGATTAGGTGCTAGCATCTATGAGGATGGCCTAGGAAGGTCCGTGGTCCAGATTAAAAACCCTGACCAATCCATAGGACTAGAGCACCCAGCTGTCAAGTTTGAAAACGGTGCATACTTGGACAAAGAAGGAACCATATACATAGTCACCAGTCACCCAGATAGGACAGATGAATTTGGAAATGTAATCTCAGAAGCGGACTTAGGTGACTTGGAACAAGGAAACATGGGAGTAGAACCTAGAACACCCCGAGGCAAATCTGTTCTCACTAGGATTATCACACCTGATTGGGTTCCCCAAGACAACAAGTGCATAGATGTGCTTCTCAATCGAGAAACTGACGAAGCCTTTTGGAGGTATAAACCTGATCAATCAACTGATATAGGAACAATCATGATCTATGAGTTTAAGGATCCTGATAGCCCAGGCAGAGTGACCTACTTAGATCACACTTCGGAGAGGATCTTTGTGGTGACAGAAAATGATAGGCATGCTTACACTTGGAAGGGTGAATTCATTTTCCCCCAACCAAGATCGAATGTATCCTATAGTCACCCTAGAGCTGGAACATCCCAAGCTCATGGAGCTCAAAGAGACAGAAGTAGAGATAGACCAGAAGTAAGCTTTGCCACCCCAGTGGGCAGAGAAAGAACGAGGACGGAGACGAATAGAGTAGAACCTGAGATACTTAGAGCTCACAGGAACCAAAGAAACGTGGATGGATTCCCCCTGCCGAGACCTAGAGAGCACACAAGAACGTTGAGACCGACCCAGTTAGTTAAGTCCATGAAGAATTACTTTGATGGCACAGGAGATCCCTATGATCATGTGGCGGAGTTCAAGCAAGTCTTGAGAGCTGAACAAGTGGAGGATCTATTCACGCAGTACAATGCCTTCGGTCTAACCCTTAGGAACACAGCACTTACATGGTTTCAGCCATTGGATGAGCGACAATTCAGGTGTATAGACCAACTCCTAGAGGCTTTCATTGTAGAGTTCTCTAAGAGTGGCATAAGACACAATACCTCCTCATTGATTCACAACTTCAAACAAACTCCCCAAGAGACTGTAAGATTGGCAGGAAGAAGATTTAGACAATATCTTGAAAGGTGCCCTGTTTCGGAGCTACCCACACCTGCCAAACAAGTAGCCTTATTCCTTGATGGATTACTGAGTACAAAATTGAGATCCTATGTGTACTTGAAGGACCCTAGGACCATAGGGGAGTGTGTACGCATGTGTATTGACATTGAGGACAACCTAGGGGAGGAGTTAGAGCTTTCCAAGATATACAAAGATTTGGATAGTGCCTCTAACATCTCTTCCACGCAATCCACATCAATCGAGGAACTTGCGGAAAAAGTAGCTCAAAAATTAGGAGTCTCTAGTAAACAAATCCCTAGGTTTGCCCCTGTGAAAAGGTGCTATACTTGTGGTGGCGACCACA
The DNA here is from genome assembly GCA_020310875.1 of Ceratopteris richardii. Lineage (NCBI taxonomy): Eukaryota > Viridiplantae > Streptophyta > Polypodiopsida > Polypodiales > Pteridaceae > Ceratopteris > Ceratopteris richardii. The sequence continues at coordinate 43,139,030 of CM035408.1, forward strand.
TGGCGAATGTATGTCCCATTATGGCTCAACCCCAAGTTAATCCTAGTAGCCAGTACTGCACCATAGAACGGAGATACACCAATCACACCGCACAAGATTGCCCATACAACAAGCAGGAAGTTAGGCAACCCTACCCTCAGCCATACGCGCAGCAGGGAAGATACCAGAACCCGTACCCTCCACAACCATATGGCAAGCCACAACAGCCGTATCAACAACCCTACCAAAACCAACAAAGGCCTCAGCCAGTGTTAGCTCAACAACCCCCTGGCCCAGCTAATGTGATTCCGGTAAAGTATGCTGTTGCAGAAGAAAACCTGAATAGAGCTATAGTCCCTGTAACACCCTTGCTGTCTGAAAGTGACCCGAGTGACCATAGCTTTGATTCTACACATGTTGATAGTCCCCAGGCATACTACATGCAGTCTCCTGAACATGGTGAGTCCTATTACAGCGAAGAGCCAAATGAACCTAGTTGGGAGCCAGATTATACAAACGTCATGTATGCAAACCCCAACCCTAGACCTCAACCTAGGCAAGTAAGACCTCCATTCCCAAGAGGACCGTGCTACAGATGCCAAGGAGATCACCTCATTCGTGATTGCCCCTTACCTCCACTTACACAAAACCAGTCACTGACGATCCAAGGCTTCTGCCAAGATTGTGGAAAAGAGCATCTCTTACGAGATTGCCCAAAGAACCCCAATAATATGCCAAAAATCACGCCTATCAATGTTATTGGGTTAGTGGTAGATTCCAGCGGAAGTGTTACTTCCACTGCACCCGTACAGGTAGTCACGAGAGCTCAAGCAGTGCAGCAAAACCAAGGGGTAGGCAAGGAAAAGAGCCCAGACGCTAGCGATACTGAGAGCCAAAATAAAAAGAGAACAAGAGCTTGGAGAGATAGCCGCGAACGCATGAAAAGGCAATGGGCAAAGAAGATGAGTGAACTTGAGGAAAGTCTACGAGAAACCAAGGCTAAAATTATAGAGATCACATCTCAACCGCACTCTCACACATTCCCACCGCTACCATCCCCATCACCCTCCATCCCTCCACCCTCTAAGACACCCCACGTAACCCACCCACCACCCCAAACAGGGTCAGTATTAGCTGATCCCACTCCTGAAGACATAGACATGATGCTTAAAGCATATCAGGCCAGAGTCCAAGAAGGGCCAAACGTCACGGATCATGACAAGTGCTATCCCAGAGCTGACCTAGAGATAGAAAGAACCAAGCTGTGCGCGAAAATGGTCGCATTGGCGCAGACTATGTTTGAAGCCAGTCGCCTTTTCAATTACTCGGGCTCAGCCAAGACGCAATTACACTTGGATGGATTCCTAGAGAAGTTAGAGGGAATAATTGCAAGATCTGCCAAGGAAGAAAAAAATCAAGAAAAAGATAAAGCAAGCAAAAATATGAACCATCCCCCATCGGAAGTTTATGTGGCCAATTCCACTAAACCAGACAACTTCCCCTCCTTAGAAAGAATAGAGAGGCTAATGGCACAATCAGAAAAGGAACCTAACCCTCAAAGAAAGGAAAGGGTAAGAGAACGGATAAGCAGGCCTCTTCAGGAAGCCCATGTGCCTCCTCAAGAAGCTTATCTTCCCCCCCAAAAGGCACATGAGCCTCCCTCGAAAGCTTGCGTACCTCCACAGGTTGCCTACATTCCTTCTCAGGGAGCTTATGAGCCTGTTCGGAAAAGTAATAGAATAAGTAACCCTCCCCAAGAAGCTGGTGCTCCAGCCATCTATGAGAACGAGGAGAGAGCCAACGATAGAATAAGCCCTCCTTCCCAGGTTGCTTATGCGCCTAATTCCACGGAGCCAGAAACTTCTTCTTCTATGAATCGGTTTGCACCAGACTTCCTACGAGAGATTCAAGAAGACAAATGGGATAACGAAAGTGAGGTCGCCCCTCCTTTTGAACTTGTGGATGATGCACACGACCAATTCCCACAAGACATCCCATCTATTTACGGGGAACATGAGAGTACTCAGTCTCACGAAAGACTGGACTTCGAGTCTAATTCCATACAAGAGCTACCCCATTTCACAGGCCCCTGGGAAGCCAAGTCTACTTGTATGAGAACCCCCACAGTCATGGTAAGAAACGAGGATTCAGTCATACCTAGGAACACGGAGGTAGTGAAAAACACTAAAGTGCAGTGCAATCTCAAGTTAGAAGAGCTACTCAAGGTTAGACCTGAATTATGGAAACATGTAGCCAAACAAGTACCAGAAATAGCAAAACCTCGATCCCAGGTAGGATCCCATAGGACAGTGCCAGAAATTCCCTTGGATAAGATAGGAGATATGTGTGAAGGTGAAGAAGGGAACACCTATCTTCCCATCACCTACCAGGAGTACACGACCAAGGCAATTTTGGATTCAGGTGCAGGAGTTGCAATTGCCACCACCTCCCTATGGAAGCGTTGGGGCAAGCCGGCACTCAGGCCAACGAGAATGAAATTGCATATGGCCGATGGTCACATAGAGAGACCCCTAGGATTGCTAGAAGGAATAACTCTCACCACTTGTGGTGTCGAGTTTGAGCATACATTTGCCATATGCGACTTCAGCAAAAATCATGCCTATGAGATGATTTTGGGAAGACCATTTATGCGACAGTTGCAAGTAGTACAGGATTGGGGAACCAACTCCTTGTATTTGCAACACTTGGGTGTTACGACCAAAGTCAATCTCAAGGATTATTCTCATAGAGATGTCCCTCCTATCCAATGGAATCCCATCCATAGAGCCAAAGATGATACAGAATCGGTGCATTCCATAGGGTCTGGATCCTCATGGATGCATGAAGACACTCACTTATGGATGTGCAAAGTAGCATTAGAAGAAGAGAAGAGAGAAAAAGCCAGAGAGGTAGGTGCAAAAGAAACACATAGACCCATTCAAGACCCAGCCTATGCACCTGTAGTCTTTCCTGACGAAGAGTTCGAACCCCATGGCTGGGCAGAAATCCTAGCAACAATGGATGTAGCCATCAATGAGGAACAATGGACGCCTCACTGTGATGAGGATGGCTACGATATTTCAGTCTTCTCCATAGAGCCAATCATGGGAGAGGCAGTTCTAGAAGAATGCGAACCTAGCCCTGATGCAATTGAGGATGCAAGTGACTCCGATCTCGAGTCAATCATTATGGACCCACCATTTGCATCAGATGAAGAATACTTCCATGAAGTAGAATTTCAACCCCAGAGGCATGGAGAGGTTACAAATGATGTAAGATTAGCAACACATGTGACCCCAAAGGAAGAAGGAAAGAAACGGAAGAAGAGAGAAGTCTCACCAGAAGAGGAAGAATCTTTGTTTGAGGTCCCAGAAAATTTTAAGAAGTATGAGATAGACGACAGGAGAGTCATAATAAGAATGCCTAAACGAGAGGCACAAGCAGGAGAGGCCTATGATAACAAGGAAACCACTAAGAAAATAGTAGTGGCCCTAGAAGAAGGAGAGGAGAGATGCACGTACATAGGCCATGACCTAACAGAGGAAGAAGAGCATGCGTTAATTGCCTTGCTAAGAGAATACAGAGATGTATTCGCTTGGAGTTACAAGGATTTGAAAGGACCCGATATGCTCACACACTATCCCCATGACCTCAGATGCTAAACCCTCTAAGCAAAAGCCCTATACTTATAACGATAATTACGCTGCTAAGATCAAAGAAGAGATAGATAGATTGGTCGAAGCTGGATTTATCTATGAAATTGAGCACACTGAATGGGTATCCCCCATCGTAGTGGTGCCCAAGAAGAATGGCAAGCTGCGTGTGTGCATTAATTTGAAAAAGGTTAATGCAGCCACAATTCGAGATAACTATCCGCTTCCCATCACCGAACATCTCTTAGAAAGAGTGGCAGGCAAGGAAGTGTACAGCTTCCTTGATGGATTTTCGGGCTACAATCAAGTAGCCATAGCCCTAGAGGATCAGCATAAGACAGCCTTTGCCACAGAATGGGGCATTTTTGCTTTTAGAGTAATGCCATTTGGGCTTACCAATGCACCAGCTACCTTCCAGAGGCTGATGTGCCATGTGTTTAAGGAGTTCCTAAGGAAGAGTTTAGAAGTCTACGTTGATGATCTTTGTGCTCATTCCAACATTAGACAAACCCATATCCCTGAACTCAGACAAATCTTTGACAAATGTAGAGAATATCAAGTTTGCCTGAACCCAGAAAAGTGTGTTTTTATGGTCAGGCAAGGCAAGATTCTAGGACACATAGTGTCAAAGAATGGCATATCTACCGACGAAGAAAAAGTGAGAGCCATAGCAGAGCTACCTAGGCCAAAGAATGTCAAGGAAGTACAAGCTTTCATGGGGCATTGTGGTTATTACCGACGATTTATACACATGTATGCTGTCATTGCAAAGCCCATGTACGGACTCCTGACAAACTTTGAGTGGACGGATGAATGTGAGAATTCCTTCCAGAAGCTTAAACGAAGATTATGTTCAGCACCAATCTTGACCACACCAGATTGGAATAAGTCATTCCATGTTCACGTGGATGCATCCAATTATGCCATTGGATGTGTGCTTGCACAACCTACTGGTGAAGGTAATATGGATCTTCCAATTGCCTATGCCAGTAGACAATTGAATGCGGCTGAACGGAATTACACCACTACGGAGAGAGAAGGCTTGGGCATGGTATATGCAGTTAAGAAATTTAGACACTATTTGCTTGCAAATAAATTTAAATTTTTTACTGATCATCAGGCATTGCTATACCTCGTAAACAAACCATGCAATACAGGAAGATTAGTGAGATGGTTTCTCTTACTAATGGAATATGACTTTGAGGTAGTGGTGAGAAAAGGGAGGACTCATCTAAGAGCAGATCATCTTTCTAGGCTCACATCTGGAGAAGCCCCACAAGGAGTATCAGACGACCTGCCTGATGCTTACTTGTTTAACTTAGAAGTAGTACCGCAGTGGGCTAAGCCATTGGTACCAGTATTGACGTACGGGCCTAACCATCCAGTGGTAAACACACGGAATAGAGAGGTTGTAAAAGCCCAAAATTACCACATCATGGCAGGAAGCATGTACAAGCACACAGATCAAGGGATCTTGGCTTGCTGCGTAGAAGAGGATGAGTACGCTAAATGGTTGCAATTAGCACACGTAGGTGCATTAGAGCAACACCATTCAAAGCAACGAACTTTACAGACCCTAAAGAGACTCGGAGTACATTGGCCAACTATGGAAGCTGATGTCCAAAAGTTGTGCAAGGAATGCCCAATCTGTTGCACTAAACCACCTGTAGAACATGCCACTCTCTATCAAGTATCCATTGTGCCAGATTGGAGTGAACCTCTAGTATCATTCTTGAGGACAAACACATTCCCTCCAGACATGACTCTAGCTAGGAAAAGGAGTTTAGAACAAGAAGCCCAGGATTATTCACTCATTGGTGATAATCTATATAAGCGTGGTAAAGATGGTTACCTGAGGCTATGTGTCCATGAAAGTGAGTATCTTAAGATCTTAGAAACTGCTCACCAAGGTGTAGCAGGAGGACACTTTGGACCGGATCGGGTGATCAAGGCAATACTATTTGCGGGTTTCTGGTGGCCTACCCTTCACATGGATGCACATACCTATGTGAAACGGTGTGATGTCTGTCAGAGGACTCAGTATCCTATACGCAAAGATGAGATGCCACTGAAACCTATGATGGGTGGACGAGCATTCTCTAAGTGGGGAATAGACTTCGTAGGTCCTATTAATCCCCCAGCTAAAGGTTCTCATGCGGAATACATCATTGTTGCAACAGACTATCTCACCAAGTGGGTAGAGGCAAAGGCTACGACAAAGAACGATGCTCAAACAATTGCCAAATTCTTGTTTGAGAATGTATTCACGAGATACGGGCTACCTATAGAGCTTGTAAGTGATAGAGGCACTCATTTCTTAAATGAAGTGATTGAAAATCTACTCCAAGTATTCTTGGTAATACACAAAAAGTCTGCCCCCTATCACCCTCAAGCTAATGGACAAGCTGAGAGCACTAATAAGATCTTATGCAATGTACTGACGAAATTAGTGAACACTAAACGCTCTGATTGGGACAAACAGCTACACCATGCTGTTTGGGCATACCGAGTTGCCTACAAAACGGTACTCCAAGCCACCCCCTTTCAGATGGTATTCGGCCAAAACGCTGTGCTACCCTTGGATTTCCTGATTCCTACGTTGAAAGTAGCACAAGAGCACGAATGGACAGGTCATGAGCTCTCCTCTAGGATCTTTGACCTTGAACGATTAGGGGAAACAAGACTGAGAGCCGCTGCAGGAATATATGCAGCTAAGAAGAGGCAGAAGGCATACTTTGATGCCCATGTGAAGGATAAAGGCTTGAAAGCAGGAGATCTAGTCTTGGTCTATACACTGAAACAACACGCGAGGAAGCTAGAAAAGAGAGGCTACGGACCTATGATCATTAATAGGATCTCCACAAGTGGAGCTGTGCAATTAGCCACATTAGAAGGTGATGTTCTCCCTAACTATATTAGCGGTTGCAGAGTCAAGTTGTATCAGGAACCCCTCACGGAGGAAATGCTCAGCCGACTCAACACTGCTAAGAAACGCAAAGAGGAAGAAAAGCGAGTTCGAGAAGAAGCTCAAGCAGAAGCTTTAGAACGCATCAGAAGGATGAAGTTACGAAGGCAAGGTAGAGATAAGCCTAGAACGAATGACTATGCAGATCAAGGATATCCGATGGCCATGTGTGAAGTCGCAGGAACAAGCTCGCATAGGATAATTGATCGACGTCCTTTCATAACCCTAGATATAGGACAAGGAAAGGGTGCAAGGACCGTAAGAGCCTTGATTGACTCAGGAGCAGCCACTAGTGCTGTTAAATTGTCTTACTGTCAAGAGTTGCAGTTAACTATCAACCCTCTGGAAGCGTATCTCATAGGATTGGGAGGCGTGGAAACCCCTTGTATGGGCGAGGTGGAACTTCCCCTCTACCTTCATGATGAGGCAATGACAGTTAAAGTACTAGTGTGTCAAGATGATGATCTCACTGAACCTCTTGTCCTAGGTCAAGACTGGATTTATGACCAAGCAGTCAACTTAAACCTAAGAAGTGGACTTCTTCAGGTATGGGTCAATCATAATCGAATTTCAGTAGAATTAGATAATGGAGCACTCAAAGAATTAGGAACGGCACAGACTCCTGGTCCCTCCAGGGGCGCACATAAAGTTGACCATGCTATTCTTGTCCAAAACTATGTGTTGCAGAGGAATGATGTTCTCAAAAAAGGAGTCAGGGATGCAACGGAACTCCCTTCTTTTCCAAAGGCCAGAAGGAGGCAGCAATCAAAGGTGGATCAATGGCAAAGGAAGCAGCATACTACCTATGCCGTAAATCAAAAGTACCAGCACAGCAAAATATCTCAGCAAGGAAACCAAGTGTGGGTGCGGAAAGGCGAACACCCGGCTGCACTCAAGCCAACCACACGGTCAAAGCCTCTCATTAGTAACCGACAACACGTCACTAATAAGAAGTCTTTCGGAAATTCTTCTGCTAACGTGAAATCTATTTGGGTGCCCAAGAAGTCGATGAAGGCTAGCCCACAATCAAGACAAATTTGGGTGCCTAAGGCTTGCTTGCGGGCGCAAATAGCTACGCCGAAGCCACAACCTATACAGCGTAACCCATTCACTCGCACAACCGGCATCCACCCGTTTTCAACACTCACGAACACACCAAGGCCCATGAGCACGAACAGAATCATTTGTAAATGGGTCCCTAAAAGGCCTCATGTTCAAACTGATACACTTATAATGTTCTCTAGCGTCTCTACGAAACCAAGAGAAAAACCCATCCACTGCATTTGGCAGCTTAAGACCTGTAATAAACCCCCCGACCCCAATTTGTAAATTCACCCCACTTACTAACTGCATTAGTCTCCTAGGAATACCCAAGCATTAACTACACACACTGTCTTCGTGCACTTACTAACCACTAACTCACCATCTACCTCATGTTAATGTTGTAACGGGGACAACAACGGATTTATTCTGTCCATTACGATGATTAACGCATGATTCTATATTCTCACAGAATCAGAAGGCAAGAAGTAAAATGGCAGAAGCGACAGGTTCGGGCTCACAAGTAGGGATACTCACTGCAGGAATTGATGTGGATAGTCTACCTGTGGATGTGCCACCAACTGAACGACCAGTGGAGCTGCAGCGCCTTCAGCAAATCCCGGTGCCGGATCCACCCACAGGGATCACAGAAAGAGTCCATGCCAATTCTCATTGGTTCAATGGCATGCCAGGTCCATTAGGAGAAGCCAAGTATATATGGGAGTCTAAGTGCGAGTATGACAGATCATGGGTTCGATTCCAATTTTTCTCCAAGGAGTTCGAGACTTTACAGAACACCGAGGATCTCCAGACCATATGGCAACGAGCAGGGCTGGCAGAATACTTTGAAGCCCCACTACCTAAACCAGATCTCCTCCGATGTTACTATTTGGTCTCCACATTACAAGCTAATGAAGAAAAGGACAAACCCGGATCATTTGTTCTTCCCTCCTTGCTGGGCAACAACGAGTTGAAGAGGTTTGAACTTACTGTGGAGTTGGTAAGCGACGCTTTGAATATGCACGGCACGCATGTACCCTCTGAAAAGGATGCTCTTGTTCCCACTAACATGAAGGATAGGAAACTGTTGAAGCTTAAAGACATGGCAGCACTCACACCAAACGTGTCCATCCCTCTCCGCATGTGCATGCAACATTTCGCCTTTCCCGGCCAAGACCGCTTCACACAACCACACAAGAGAATCTGGTTCGCTCTCTACTTAGCGGAAGCAGGTGCGTTACCCATTAAGCTACCGGTATGGATTATAGATCAATTGTATGAAGCAAACAAACGGTCTTCTAGGAAATTAGTGGTGAACGGATGCTGTGCAATCACACGCATCATTTACCGGTGCCTAGCATATGATGTTCCCATTGAACGTGCCTTAACTTGGGCACAATTACAAATGTTTAAGAAGCTCAAGACGTCCACACATCAATCCAAGCGCATGAGGGGTGCGATCCCTTGTGTCCAGACAAGAGAAGTTATGACTACTCCTGAGGTATCGCCACGAAGGGAGGCCACTATACCTCCCTTTACCATTAGGATACCCAGGTCGGGATCTGAAACTACGACACAAGCTACCCCATCGGCTCCTCCTGTTCCACCTGAATTCGAATTTGCTGCCACTGGAGATGCTGAAGGAATTGACCCCCAGGACTTCGAAGCATTCCTAGAAAGTACACAATTCTCTGATGTGGAGTTTTATTCAGAGGCAGAGGAACAAGGCACATCCTCACGAAGAAGAAGAAAGTCTACAGACGATCGACATGTACATTGGAGTGATGCTCAGCAAGGTCAACAACAAGGACACCTAGAAGAAGAAGGAACGTATGAAGAGGAGACCACTGAAGCCCCAGCCTATACAGCAGAACTCCGAAGGCTGTATCAGATTATGGAAAGAGTGCGATCGCAACAACTACTCACCGAACAGAGTAGCAGAGTACTCATGACTCAGTTGTTGGAAGAAGCAGGAGTTGACTCAGAGTATAGGGAAGGTCTCTTATTGATGGCAGAAACATATGGGGTAGTGGAAGCAGTGCGCACTGCCATTCAGAGGTCTCCAGTTCAATATGATCCACGAAGGTTCCAGACACGACCACGTTCAGGTAAGAATATCCAGATTCCCATTACAGCTGCAGAAGAGCCAACTATTACATCTGAACCTATCAGGACAACCTACCAAGCAACCGAAACGGCTAGCCAAGAGCACCCAGTCACCCATGAGGAGTCCACAGAGCCACAACCACCCACACCCCCACCCTCGCCTCCTAGAGCAGAACCAGTGGAAATCACCTTGACCACTCAACCCAACGAACCAACCTTCATCTTCCGTACTCCCATATCTAGTTCCACCCTATTCTCTACCACTGATAACCCTATCTTTGAAGCAACCCCCATCACTACACAATCCACCGAACCGCTCCTAGAGCCTGCCCTAGGGCAACCATCCCCCATGCCCTCAGCCATAGGTCATCCTGACCCTAGATCCACATTCATGGGTTTCCCCGCTACCACGCAACCCTTCGCGCCCTCCTCCAATTTACGACCTCAACCCTCGACCTCTCTCTCTCCATTTCTACAATCCCTCCATGACCTCCTTGCTAGAACTTTTCAACCAGGGTCTCAACCATTTCCTTTCTTTTCAGCTCCCCTCCCCACTTCGCATCTATTCACCACTTCCACACACACACCACCTACCATCCCAATGTATATGGCAGATCCCACACTCGCACCCACTCCTGAAGGTATGGACATTTCACCACCCACGGCACCTCCCCCCACGATTCCACCTCCTCCCATTCCCCCTCCACCAATTTCACTCACACACACGACTTCAATAGACACATCATCCACTCTTCCCCATCCCCAATTCCCTTCCCATGCATCTCCCACTGTAAACACCACCCACTCATCTATAGGAAGTGCATTGGACACCATGCTTGCTTGCATATCAAACTTAAGGACAGCTTACATTCAGCTCCAGCAACAGAATGAACGCCTGCACGAGCACTCAGAAACACTACAGAACCGCCTCCTGGCACTAGAAGAGGAAAATGCTCGCCTCCACACACAGTTCCAAACTCTCCAAGAAGCTCATGGCATATTGGAGGTACAATTACAGAACACAAATCAGGAAGCGATACAGGTGGTAGAAGGTCACCTACGGACACAGCTGGAACGCAACTCAAAGCTTCAGCGAAATATGGCTCTACTCAAACGCCATCTTGCGGCCGCTCAGGAAGAGAATCGACGTCTGCAAGTACAAAATCAAGAGAACCTGGAGGCAGCTATTGAGAGCACACCAGGGGCACCCATCAGCCCATCCAAGTTTCAAGCTGTGACCCCCGATAATATCAAGATCATATTGGAAGACTATGCCATGCTGCTTGAAGTACATGATAAGCTATCGGAGGAACTGGGACAATTGAAGCAGAAACACCAAAAAGGACCAACAGCAGCCTCTCCAACCACCCCCTCCGCGGCTTCACTTCTCACAGACGCAGAGGCCATAAAAGATCTCCGGAAACAAGTCACTGAATTGCAAACACGTCTACTACAATATGAGAGACCACCTTCCCCTCCAGAGGCTCCCACGGACGAAGAAGTTGTGCAAATTCCTGTGGAACAAACGTTTGATGAAGAATACGATCCACAACCATTCCCAGGAGGCCAACAAACAGAAGAAGCTCAGGACACATTCGAGGCACCACGACCCCCGTGGCTACGTCAAGTGGAGGAAATCGGGAGTTCGCACGAAGAGCGCACAGTAGTGCAAAATCAGGCCATGAGGGTCATAGAGGAAACGGTGCTACAATCGGCCTACTTCAAGAACCTGTCATCGAGACGCCTAATCCTCTCATCTGAACTCCAATACAGGCCGTATTATATTATCTTGGCTGATTATAATGCAGAAATACAAAGAGTCACGGGTCAGATTCCTACCTTTGCGACCCAATTTCAACCCGAAGACCTTCCTCCAGAGGCGCAAAAAGGCAAAATTCGTCAACCCACCTGGCGGCAGAAACTTCTAGAGACATATCCCGAAATGCTACGCACATGGAACAATGCGCCTTTACATCTCTTATATAATCCATGCTACGGTCCTGTTCCACGCCGCAGGTCTTGGAAGGCATTCAATATCAAAGTGCAGAACAACGCGCAATGCAAGGAATGGCTGAACTATCCATACATTGCGCCACCACAGGGACCACCGTCGGTAGCATACATGATGGGAACAATTCGCCATTGGATGCCGCGATTGAAGCCCATGCCAGATGTAGCAGCTCAAATGATGCTTAAAATTTTAGATATGATGCAGGTAGTCCTGAAAACTTTTAGAAATGCAGCCGCACCACAGATACGCCTCCCGGGGTTTAGCAATGGAAATTATGATTTGGTGTATGACATGAGCACCACCCCCGGTATTCGTGTGGCTTACGCCTGGCATGCACGCATCAAATATCTCCTTGCATGTTACAAACAGACCTTCGAAGAAATGTTCAGATCAGGGTTCTGGGAGTATCACTCGGAGATCTTCGCACCGAAGCCAACACATCTGCTCCAACTTTTTGCTTGTGAACAAGCAATGTACTCTGAGTACTACACCACCCCGCAACCAGAGACCCCTGGTGCAATAAATTGGGATGCATTGGAAGCTGATCTAGCAAGAGGATTAAGGATAGGAGAACATGAACTGGCCACCAATGTCATCCAATACTATATCGACCACCCAAGAGAACAAAGGTCTGTCAGGGGCGACAGACGCTAGGAAGGGGGGCGTGTTGGCATACAAAGCAACAGAGCAACAGAGGAGTCATGCACAATACGGCAACAAGGCCAAATCATTTTTTCCCATGGATTATTTACAACTCAAGTGATTTTAATCACTACACAAACATTGTAAATCCCGTTTTTGGTAGAATAGACTCCATTTTGTGCAAGCCGAAGAGTCCTCGAGCTTGAGGAGTATTAGAACTAGCGACATATCAATTTTCATAATTTTTAGACTCTGTTTGAGCCCTCAAATAGACTCTAGAACCTAATTTTTAGCTAGGCCAGACACTAGGTCTGGACAAGACCAAAGCTAGTTAGAAAACTATAAAAAGAGCTAGAGAGCTCATTTTTGGGGTTAGATTGTTTGTGAATTGAGCTTATGTAAGAGACTTTTTGACTAATGCAAAGAACTCCATTGTTCCTCTCCTTGTTCTTTCCTTGTGTGCGCGTGTGTGTGTATGTGTGTGCATGCTTGTGTGCTTCTCACTCACACACTTGTGCCTTCACTTGCTCATAGTCTTCATACTAGTCCTCACGTCTCCACGGATTGACAATTATGAGGTGGATCTTCTCACGTTGGTACTCACCATTGTGCTAGAGTGACACCAAATTTGGCGCCGTTGCCGGGGAGAGAGCTTCGAGGACGAGCGTGTGATGGTAAGACGTCGAGTTGAGACATTGGAGTTGAGACATTGTAGTGGTTACACTAGTAGTGGGGGGTGAAGTTGGTGGAGTTGGAGGTGGGGGTGGTAAAGGGGGTGATGGGGGTGCACTGGATGTATGGGCTTCCTCAGTTTCCTGAATGATATGAGCTATGCCCGTGGTTGTGGATGTGGTGCCCTGTGGTTCTGATACTAATATATTCATTTGTTTTCCTGATCGAGGGGGGCATTTGCCATATCATCGCTCCGATCTTCTCGAGTATGCAAGAGCTGTATGCACCATCTCAGGTACCCCCAACGCATCAGAAATCATATCAAGGGTTGCTCGGTATTGCTTGTCCACACCTTCCTCTTCAAGGATTTGGTTCATGAGGGCTTTTCCTGCTGCCAGGGACAGTTTGTGCTGTTCTTGAACTCTGTTGATGGTATCATACAGCTTTTTCAACTCCTTCGTATAAGCCGAGGCACCCTCAAGTTCCTATAGAACTCCTTGTTCATATTCCAGCTCTTCTTCTTCTGTTTGTCCACCTCGTTCCTCCTCTTGTTCTTCTTCTTCTTCATCCACTTCAACTACCTCTGGTTGTCTAGTATGGGGTTGGTCTGTAGCAGTTTGTTGCCCACTAGCTTGCTTTGCCTCGACTTCCGCATTAACAGCCTCGATTCTTCTGGCTACCTCCTCATCAGTTAGGTCTTCTAATGTGAAGCCGTGAGGAAACTCTAAGTCGGTTGGCACAGGTGGAAACACCAGATTCGGTCCATCAGTGCTGTGTCTTGGTAATTTGATAGTGAAGGGTTGTACACGCCTTGGAAGTCGTGGAGTTGTCTCTGGTGTTAGTGTCGCACCGCGGGCTTGTGCACAGGGCATCTGAACTGTGCCTCTCATTTTCTTTGATGGAGGCCCTGCAGTTGATAGTCTACGTTGAAATTCCTGTACCCTGGTCCAAATTAATGCCCTTTGAACTGGCACATCATAAGCCAAACATCTATACACAATCCTGGTGAGGGCACAACATCCATACAGTACCGACTTTTGCTTTTTATACCATCATTGATGTGCCAAATGGATTTGGTCGATAATCCAATGCGGCATGTTGATTGTCAAACTGAAGGCATCTGCTAAATATAGACTGAACCATATTTTCTTGGGTGGCATTGTGAATCGCTCTTGATTTGGGAACGCGAAATGTTGCATGACCATTCGTAAATGAATGGAAATTGTGGGTGTCGTTGCCACCATGTCTTTGAGCTTAGTCAGGTTCCTGTTCTTCATGTTATCCGGGACCATCGTCTCTTTTTCGGTGGGGATATGCATGCCTTTCATGTCAAGAGCTTCCCTCACCAAGTTGTTCGTCAATTTGAAACGCTTTAATTCATTACCTTTGGTAAGTGATGGTAGAATGAAGGTACTATATCCCTTTTTCTCTTTACTAGGGGTCAGAGTGCTAACTAAGTAGGAACACCGTAGAAAATCTGGCTTGGGTAACTGAGCCTTGAAATAGTCGTATAGTCTAGCCTTCTTCCAGATGGGTTTCAGACCTTCATCATTCTGAAGCCTCTCAAATTCCTTGGTGAAAAAATGATATCTGCCCCATCGCCCGTTGAACTCTATCTCGGCCTCCCACATGTAAGTGCCTTCACCCAGAGATCCGGCCACATCACTAAACCAATGTGAGTTTTTGCTGACCGGCATTGTGTGCCCCTGTGGAGGATTCTGAATTGGTATGGCGTGTAATTCCCTCAATGCCACAGGGCGTTCCTTCAATTCCTCTTCAATGGGAAGACTCTCAATGTCCACGACTTGGGGGCTGGTGCCTGCCTGGGAGCTAGTTCCTGCCTCGGCCATGGTGAAGAGACTGGTCACCAGTTCTATGAGAATAGAAAAATGAATGTTAACATTGCCAATGGACACCAAGCGTTCATGCGTCCCCATTACAACATTAACATGATTTTAGTGAGAGGTTAGTAGGTCAATAAGTGCTTGGGGATCGTGTGTGTAGTTAGTGAATGGATATTCCTAAGAGCTAAATGGAAAGATGCGGTGTATGAGTGATGTAGTGAGTAAGTGGTTATGAATTTACAAATGAGGGTCGGGGGGTTTATTACACGTTTTGGGCTTCCAAACAAACTGATTTGCTGTTGGTCTTGATTTTGTGGAGACTCTTGAGGGCTTTTCAGGAGTGTCTACTTGGAAATGAGGCTTTTTAAGGACCCATTTACAAGTGATTCTGATTGTGCTCATGGACCAATGTGTGTCCGTGCGTGTTGTATAAGAAAGGGTGTCAGATGTTCGAGTGAGTGAACCATGTTGTATAGGGTGTGGCCTCGGTGTAACTATTTGAGCCCGCAAGCAAGCCTTAGGCACCCAAATTTGTCATGATTGTGGGATGGCCTTCATCGACTTCTTGGGTACCCAAATAGACTTTACTTTCGCAGAAGAGTTTCTGAAAGACTTCTTATTAGTGTCGTGTTGTTGATTATTAATAAGAAGTTTTGCCCGTGTGGTTGGCTTGATCGCAACAGGGTGTTCGCCTTTCCACACCCACACTTGTTTCAATGGCTGAGACATTCTGCTTTGCACGTTCTTTTGACCTCCAACATAGGTATTACTCTGCTCCATCTATATTTGATTTGCCTTTGGTTGCTGCATCCCTCTGGTCTCTAGAAAAGAAGGGAGTTCCGTTGCGCCCCTGACTTCTTGATTGAAATCATCATTCCTCTGCATCACACAGTTTTGGACAAGAACAACATGGTCATCTTCATGTGTACCCCTGGAAGGACCAGGGGTGTGTGCCTTGTCTAATTTCTTGAGTGCTTCATTTTCTAACTCAATTGTAATGCGATTTTGATTTACCCAGACCTGAAGGAGTCCACTTTGTAGGTTTAGGTTGAACACATGATCATAGATCCAATCTTGACCCAAGACAAGAGGCTCCGTGAGGTCCTCATCTTGACACACTAGCACTTTAACTGTCATTAATTCGTCTTGAATGTAGAGGGGAAGTTCCACCTCGCCCATGCAAGGGGTTTCCACACCTCCCAATCCTATGAGATATGCTTCTATAGGATTGACAGTTAATTTCAACTTTTGACAGTAAGAAAATTTAACAGCACTAGTGGCTGCACCTGAGTCAATCAAGGCTCTTACAGTCCTTGCACCCTTTCCTTGTCCTATCTCTAAGGTTACAAAAGGTCATCTATCAATTATTCTATGAGAACTTATTCCTGAGACTTCACACATTGCCATATGATAACCTGGGTCCGCATAGTCATCTACCCTGGCCGGATCTCTACCCAGTCTTCGCAACCTCATCCTTCGGATGCGTTCCAATGCTTCCGCCTGTGCCTCTTCTCGAACTCGTTTTTCCTCTTCCTTGCGTTTTTTGGCAGTGTTGAGTCGATTTAGCATCTCCTCTGTCAGGGGTTCTTGATATAACTTGACTCTGCATCCGCTTATATAGCTAGGGAGAACATCACCTTCCAATGTAGCAAGTTGAACTACTCCACTGGTTGAGATCCTATTTATGATCATAGGTCCATAGCCACGTTTCTCTAATTTTCTTGCATGTTGCTTCAAGGTGTAGACTAAAACTAAATCTTCTGCCTTCAAGCCTTTATCCTTAACGTGGGCATCAAAGTATGGCTTCTGTCTTTTCTTAGCTGCATATATTCCCGCTACCGCTCTTAGTCTGGTTTCACCTAGTCGTTCCAAATCAAGAATCCTCGAAGAGAGTTCATGACCCGTCCATTCATGCTCATGTGCTACTTTTAGTGTAGGTATCAAGAAGTCCAATGGTAGCACTGCATTTTGACCGAATACCATCTGAAAGGGAGTGGCTTGGAGTACCGTTTTATAGGCAACTCTGTATGCCCAAACAGCATGGTGTAGCTGTTTGTCCCAATCAGAGTGTTTATTATTCACTAATTTGGTCAGCACATTGCACAGAATCTTATTTGTGCTTTCAGCTTGCCCATTAGCTTGTGGGTGATAGGGAGCAGACTTCTTGTGCACTACCAAGAACTCTTGGAGAAGATTTTCAATAACTTCATTCAAGAAGTGTGTGCCTCTATCACTGACTAGCTCTATGGGTAGCCCGTATCTAGTGAACAGATTCTCAAATAAGAACTTAGCAGTCGTCTGAGCATCGTTCTTTGTCGTAGCTTTTACCTCTACCCACTTGGTTAAATAGTTTGTGGCCACAATGATATATTCAGCATGTGAACCCTTAGCTGGGGGATTAATCGGACCAACAAAGTCGATTCCCCACTTAGAGAATGCACGTTCACCCATCATAGGTTTCAATGGCATCTCATCCTTGCGTATAGGATACTGAGTTCGCTCACAAACATCACATCTCTTCACATAGGTATGTGCATCCATGTGAAGGGTCGGCCACCAGGAGCCCGCAAATAGAATTGCCTTGATCACCCGGTCTGGTCCAAAGTGTCCTCCTGCTACACCTTGGTGAGCAGCTTCCAAAACTTTAAGATATTCACTCTCATGGACACATAGTCTGAGGTAACCATCTTTACCTCGTTTGTAAAGATTATCACCAATGAGTGAGTAATCCAGGTGTAGCTCAGTGATGAGTAGCACCTCCTTTAATGTCAATCCGGGAAGACGTGAGGATGGTATGAAGACCTCGAGCAAGTGGAAGCACAAGTGCGTGAGTGAGAAGCACACAAACATGCACACACATACACACACACGCGCACACACGGCAAGACAAAGAGTGAGAAGCAATGGAGTTCTTAGATTACTTTCAAAAAGCTCCTACAAGTTCGTTTCAATTACAATCTAACCTCAAAAATGAGCTCTCTAGCTCTTTTTATAGTTTTTGGCTAAGTTTTGGCCCTGTCCAGACCTAGTGTCCGGCCTAGTTAAAAATTAGGTTCCAGGGCTTATTTGAGGGCTCAAACGATATCTAAAAATTACGAAAATTGGCAGGTAGATACTTCTAAAGCTCCTCAAGCTCAAGGACTCCTTGGCTTGCACAAAATGGAGCTACAAAAAGATGAATTGGTATTTACAATGGTGTTTAGTGATGAAAATCACTTTAAATGGGTGTAAAGGATTTGAAAATTTAAAGGTTGCCTTAGTGCTAGATCTGCGTTGAGTGCTCGTACTTGCTTCTTCATGAGGAAAATTACTGGCCTATTTGCCAGATCTTCGTTGACTCCCTTGTCTGCTGCTAACACCCCCCCCTCTCTCGCGTCTGTCGTCCCTGACAGACCCTTGTTGAGTGGGTTTTTGGATGTAGTACTCGACGACATCCTGCGCTAAGTGATGTTCAGCAATTCTCAACCCTTTGGCCAAATCTGTCAGAAGAGCATCCTAGTCTACCGGCCCGGGAACCTCTGGATGTGGTATACGTAGCTTTTCGGAATGTAGAGCTTGTTCCACTGCAAACAACTGCAAGAGATGGGATGGTCTGGGAATGAATATCTTGGAGTGATATTCCCAGAATCCCGTGACAAACATCTCTTCAAACGTTTGTTTGAAGCAGGCCGGTAGATATTTGATGCGAGCGTGCCATGCATACACAACATTAATCGATGGGGTTGTGCTCATGTCGTATACAAGGTCCTGATTACCTTCATTAAATCCTAGTGCTGAGAGATGCGGTTCCTTGACATTCTTGAAGGTTCTGAATGTGACCAGCATAAGTTCGAAAATCTTCAGGCACATCTGAGTCATGACATCAGGTACATTCTTGAAACGGACCCCCCAATGTCGAATCGTCGAAATCATATATGCAATAGTAGGTGGGCCCTTCGGGGATGCGAAGTACACATAATTGAGCCACTTCTCACATCCTTTAATTGTTAGCACTGTTTGTGTGTACTCCGGCCATGATCTCCTTTGAAATACAGGGCAATAACATGGGTTATATTTGATGTACAATGGCATGTTGTTCCATGTTCTTACCATTTCCGGGTATGTTTCCAGCAGCCGAATTCTCCACGTGGGTTGGCGAATATGTCCCTGCTTGGCGCTTTCGGGGATGTCATCAGGTGCAAATTGGGTGGCAGAGGTGGGTTCCCTTGAGGTGTGGTGTTTGATCTCCGCATTATAATCCGCCATTAGCACGCAAAAAGGAACATACAGGTCGTCCGATGGGCCGATCCACCTATGGTGTGAGAGATTCTGAAAATAATCGGATTTTATTACAACCTCTTCCAATTTTGACATCAATGCGATTTGGACTGCCACCCTGTCATCATGCGTCGTGGCTACTTTCTCTAATTTTTGCATCCATTCAGGTGCCTCAATTTCAATTGTGTCCATGCCCTGTTCTGTGCGCTTACCTCCGGGTGTTGGCATCGGGACATAGGGGTCCTCGAATGTTTCTTCTACTTCAATTGGCACAAGATCGTCAGGCTCGGGCTCTACCAGAGGGGAGGGCTGACGCTCGTATTGCATGACCTTGCTGCGTAATTCCTCAAGTTCGGCCCGGAGTTTAGTGACCTCTTCAGCTGTATCTGCTGCGGTTGTGCTCTGGCTGGGTTTTGTCTGTCGGATGGCCAACTGTCGTCGTAACTCATCTCTCTCTTTTTCTAAAGCGGCATGGGCCTCCATTAGATCTGCATGAGTTTCTAATACCACCTTCATATTCTCAGAGGGAATGGCCTTGAATCGCTCTGGGTTAATTTCCTGTGGGGAACCCTCCATGGCCGCCTCCAGATTTTCTTCATTTTGTTTCTGTAATCTTTTATTCTCCTCTAGCGCTGTAGACATATGCTTGCGGAGGAGGCCCAAGTTCCGTCGAAGTTTCAGGTTTTCCGTGATTTGAGAATGTAGCAGCTCGTCCATGTGTCGTCGTTCTTCATCATCTGCTTCGGGTGGGTTGGCTTCTAATTGTGCGTATTGCTCCTGTAGTGTCACGTACTACTGTTGTAGTAGCTGCTTCTGCTCTTCAAGATCCCTACATCGTGCTTGGAGATCTTCGTGGCTTCGGAAGAGCCTTGTATGTCGGTTGTCAAGGTGTTGGTAGTGTTGCTGAAGTTGGGACATGCATTGATACATATTATTACATACATTATTAAAGGGAATGGTGGGGGAAATGGTGTTGAATGCAGCGGGGAAGGGAAGGGAAAAGGGAATTGTGGATGCAGTACTGGAGAAGGGTGAGGGGGGAGGTGGGGGGATGGGAGATTGTGGGTAAATGGGGGGTGGGAGAGGTGCAGATGTGGGTGATACCTCCATGGATTCAAAAGTGGAGGCAGTGAGGGGAGTGACTGTAAACATGGGGATTGTGGTGGTGGTGATAGTTGTGAACGTGTATAGAGGTGTGTGTAATTGTGAACTCCCAGGAAGCGTGATGGACGTAGTGGGATTGACCGTGGCTGTGGTTAGACTTATGTGTTCAGTGGAAATAGAGTATGTGGGTTGACTGATGGTTTGTGCATCGGTGTGTGTAGTGGGTTCGGAGGTAGTGACAGTAGAGGTTACCGTGGTAGAGGAAGGTGAATGGGGTGGATGTGGGGGAGAAGGTGGCAAGGGAGGTGATGGAGGTGCACTCAATGTGTGGGCTTCCTCGGTGTCGTGAACAGTGTGTGTTGTGCCAGTGGTTGGGGGGGTGCCTTGTGGTCCTGAACCTAATACATTCATTCGTTTTCCTGTTCGTGGGGGGCGTCTTCCATATCTTTTCTCTGTCCTTCGTGATTGCGCTAGTGCAGTGTGCACCGTTTCAGGTACTCCCAAAGCATCTGATATCATTTCCAGGGTGGCACGGTATTGCTCGTCCATGCCTTCCTCCTCCAGAATCTGGTTCATGAGGGCTTTACCTGCAGCTAATGATAGCCTGTGTTGCTCTTGGACTCGGTTCATCGTATCGTAGAGCTTCTTTAATGCGTTAGTATAGGCGGGGGCACCTTCCAGTACTTGTAGGGCTTCTTGATCATACTCTTGTTCTTCTGCTTCTGATTGTCCACCCTGTGCCTCCTCATGAGCTTCTTCTTCATCGTCCACATTGACTACGTCCGGTTGGCTGGGCCTGGTTTGGTCTGGGGCAGTTTGCTGTCCACCGGCTTGCTCTTCTTCAACTTCAGCATTTACAGCATCTATGATTCTTGCAACTTCTTCTTCCGTTAGATCCTCCAGAGTGAATCCATGCGGGAATTCCAGATCAGTCGGTACTGGTGGAAACACAAGATTAGGGCCATCTGTGCTGTGCCTGGGTAACCTGATAGTAAATGGTTGCACTCGTCGGGGAAGTCTTGGGGTTGTCTCAGGCGTCAGGGTTGCACCGCGAGCTTGAGCACAAGGCATCTGGACGGCGCCTCTCATCTTCTTTGAGGGAGGCCCTACAACTGACAATCTGCGTTGAAATTCCTGTGCTCTAGACCAGATCAGAGCCCTCTGCACCGGTACATCATATGCGAGACATCTGTATACAATTCTTGTAAGTGCACAGCAACCATACAACACCGATTTTTGCTTCTTATACCATCTCTGATGAGCCATATGAATCTGGTCGATAATCCAGTGGGGCATATTGATGGTCAACTCAAAAGCATCCGCCAGGTAGAGGCTAAACCAGATCTTTTTGGGAGGCATGGTGAACCTCTCCTGCGCGGGAAAGGCGAAATGTTGCATGACCATGCGTAAGTGGATGGCAATCGTAGGTGTCATCGCAACCATGTCCTTCAACTTCGTCAGATTCCTGTTCTTCATATTGTCTGGAACCATAGTCTCTTTCTCTATTGGGATGTGCATACCTCTCATGTCGAGTGCTTCTCTCACCAAATTGATAGTCAAGCGGAAACGCTTCAGCTCGTTGCCCCTTGTGAGTGATGGGAGCACAAAGGAACTGTAACCTTTCTTGTCTTTGCTGGAAGTGAGGGTACTAATTAAGTATGAGCACCTTAGAAAATCCGGCTTTGGTAGTTGGAACTTGAAGTAGTCATAAAGCCCAGCCTTCTTCCATATCGACTTCAGTCCCTCATTATTCTGCAGTTTTTCAAACTCCCTCGTAAAGAAATGGTATCTGCCCCAACGTCCATTGAATTCTACCTCGGACTCCCACATGTATGTTCCTTCACCCAGAGGTCCAGCAACGTCACTGAACCAGTGTGAGGTTTTGCCCACCGGAATGGTGTGACCCTGTGGAGGATTCTGGATTGGTATGGCATGCAATGCTCGTAATGCCACTGGTCTTTCCGTTAATTCCTCCTCGACTGGAAGGCTTTCGATGTCCACCACTTGGGGGCTGGTGCCGGCCTGGGAGCTAGTTCCAACCGTATCTGCCATGTTACTTCTTGCTTCCTGTCTCTGTGAGAATATAGAAACTAATGTTAACATTGTACAGGACAAGAGAGAACCGTTGTTGCTCCCATTACAACATTAACACGAGGGTTGGGAGAGATTAATGGGTTAGTAAGTGCTCGGTGCGAGTGTGTGTGTGGTTAGGAGTTCAGTACACCTAAGAGTTAAGTGGAATGATGTAGTGTGATAGTGATGGGGTTATTAGGTTATCATGGATTTACAGTTGGGGTCCGGGGTTTGTTACAAGTCTTAGGCTGCCAAACGCAGTGGATGGGTTTTGCTCTTGGTTCCATAGAGACTCTCGAGAGATTTATGGGTGTGTCGGCTTGAAAATGAGACCTTTTAGGGACCCATTTACAAGTGATTCTATTCGTGCTCATGGGCCTTGGTGTGTTCCTGAGTGTTGAAAACGAGTGGATGTCGGCTGTGCGAGTGAATGGATCATGTTGTGTAGGGTGTGTTCTTGGTGTAGCTATTTGAGCCCGCAAACAAGCCTTAGGCACCCAAATTTGTCTTGATTGTGGGCTGGCCTTCATCGACTTCTTGGGCACCCAAATAGACTTCACGTTAACAGATGAGCTTCTAAAAGACTTCTTATTAGTATCGTGTTGTTGGTTACTAATAAGAGGCTTTGCCCGTGTGGTTGGCTTGAGTGCCACCGGGTGTTCGCCTTTCCGCACCCACACTTGTTTCACTTGCTGAGACATTTTGTTGTGCAGGTACTTTTGATCTCCGACATAGGTATTACTCTGCTTCTTCTGTCTTTGATCCACCTTCGGTTGCCGCCTCCCTCTGGCCTTTGGAAAAGAAGGGAGTTCTGTTGCATCCCTGACTCCTTTTTTGCAACCATCATTCCTCTGCAACACATAGTTTTGGACAAGAACAACATGGTCATCTTCATGTGTACTCCTGGAAGGACCAGGAGTGTGTGCCTTTCCTAGTTCCTTGAGTGCTCCGTTATCTAACTCTACTGTAATTCGACTATGATTGACCCATACCTGAAGAAGTCCACTTCTTAGGTTTAAGTTGACTGCTTGGTCATAGATCCAGTCTTGACCCAAGACAAGAGGTTCAGTGAGGTCCTCATCTTGACACACTAGTACCTTAACTGTCATTGCCTCATCATGAATATAGAGGGGAAGTTCCACCTCGCCCATGCAAGGGGTTTCCACGCCTCCCAATCCTATGAGATATGCTTCCACAGGATTGACCGTTAACTGCAACTCTTGACAGTAAGACAATTTAACAGCACTAGTGGCTGCGCCTGAGTCAATCAAGGCTCTTACAATCCTTGCACTCTTTCCTTGTCCTATATCTACGGTTATGAAAGGACGTCGATCGGTTATCCTATGAGAGCTAACACCTGAAACTTCACACACAGCTACGTCATATCCTTGATCTGCATATGCCTCTTGCCTAGGGTGCTCTCTACCTTGTCTTCTTAATTTCATTCTTCTTATGCGCTCTAGGGCTTCTGCTTGAGCTTCTTCTCGAATTCGCTTTTCTTCCTCTTTGCGTTTCTTAGCAGTGTTGAGTCGACTTAGCATTTCCTCTGTGAGGGGTTCCTGATACAACTTAACTCTGCATCCGCTAATATAGTTTGGGAGAACATCGCCTTCTAAAGTGGCTAGTTGCACTGCTCCACTTGTCGAGATTCTGTTAATGATCATGGGTCCGTAGCCTCTCTTCTCTAGCTTCCTTGCATGTTGTTTCAATGTGTAGACTAAAACTAGATCTCCTGCTTTCAAGCCCTTTTCCTTCACATGGGCATCAAAGTATGCCTTCTGCCTCTTCTTAGCTGCATAGATTCCTGCAGCTGCTCTCAGTCTTGTTTCTCCTAATCGTTCAAGGTCAAAAATCCTAGAGGAGAGCTCATGACCTGTCCATTCGTGCTCTTGTGCTATTTTCAACGTAGGTATTAAGAAGTCCAAAGGTAGCACAGCGTTTTGGCCAAATACCATCTGAAAGGGGGTGGCTTGGAGTACCGTTTTGTAGGCAACTCGGTATGCCCAAACAACATGGTGTAGCTGTTTGTCCCAATCAGAGCGTTTATTGTTCACTAATTTCGTCAGTACATTGCATAAGATCTTATTAGTGCTCTCAGCTTGTCCATTAGCTTGAGGGTGATAGGGGGCAGACTTCTTGTGTATTACCAGGAATTCTTTGAGTAGATTCTCAATCACCTCGTTCAAGAAATGAGTGCCTCTATCACTTACAAGCTCTATAGGTAGCCCATATCTTGTGAACACATTCTCAAACAAGAATTTAGCAGTTGTTTGAGCATCGTTCTTTGTTGTAGCCTTTACCTCTACCCACTTAGTTAGATAGTCTGTCGCAACAATGATGTATTCTGCATGAGAACCCTTAGCTGGGGGATTAATAGGACCCACGAAGTCTATTCCCCACTTAGAGAACGCACGTCCACCCATCATAGGTTTCAATGGCATCTCATCTTTTCGTATAGGATACTGAGTTCTCTGACAGACATCACACCGTTTCACATAGGTATGTGCATCCATGTGAAGGGTCGGCCACCAGAAGCCCGCAAATAGTATTGCCTTGATCACCCTATCTGGTCCAAAGTGTCCTCCTGCTACACCTTGGTGAGCAGTTTCCAAGATCTTGAGATATTCACTTTCATGGACACATAGCCTCAGGTAACCATCTTTACCACGCTTGTATAGATTATCACCAATGAGTGAGTAATCCTGGGCTTCTTGTTCTAAACTCCTTTTCCTAGCCAAGGTCATATCTGGAGGGAATGTTTTTGTCCTCAGGAAGGATACTAGTGGTTCACTCCAATCTGGCACTAGGGACACTTGATAAAGAGTGGCATGTTCCACAGGTGGTTTAGTGCAGCAGATTGGGCATTCCTTGCACAACCTTTGGACATCAGCCTCCATAGTAGGCCAATGCACTCCGAGTCTCCTTAGTGTCTGTAGGGTTCGTTGTTTTGAGTAGTGTTGCTCTAATGCACCTACATGTGCTAATTGCAACCACTTAGCATACTCATCCTCTTCCACACAGCAAGCCAAGATTCCTTGATCTGTGTGCTTGTACATGCTTCCTGCCAGGATATGGTACTTTTGGGCTTTCACAACCTCTCTATTCTGTGTGTTTACTACAGGATGGTTAGGCCCGTATGTCAATACTGGTACCAATGGCTTAGCCCAATGCGGTACCACTTCCAAATTAAACAAGTAAGCATCAGGAAGATCATCTGATACTCCTTGTGGGGCTTCTCCGGAGGTGAGCCTAGAGAGATGATCTGCTCTCAAATGAGTCCTCCCTTTTCTCACCACTACCTCAAAGTCGTATTCCATTAGTAAGAGAAACCATCTTACTAATCTTCCTGTATTGCATGGCTTGTTTACGAGGTATAGCAATGCCTGATGATCAGTAAAAAATTTAAACTTATTTGCAAGCAAGTAGTGTCTAAATTTCTTGACTGCATATACCATGCCTAATCCTTCTCTCTCTGTAGTGGTGTAATTTCGTTCAGCTGCATTCAATTGTCTACTGGCATAGGCAATTGGAAGATCCATATTACCTTCACCAGTAGGTTGTGCGAGTACACATCCAATAGCATAATTGGATGCATCCACATGAACATGGAAAGGCTTATTCCAATCTGGTGTGGTCAAGATTGGTGCTGAACATAATCTTCGTTTAAGCTCCTGGAAGGAGTTCTCACATTCATCAGTCCACTCAAAGTTAGTCAGAAGTCCGTACATGGGCTTTGCAATGACGGCATACATGTGAATGAACCGGCGGTAGTAACCACAATGCCCCATGAAAGCTTGTACTTCCTTGACATTCCTTGGCCTAGGTAGCTCTGCTATGGCTCTCACTTTCTCCTCGTCAGTAGATATGCCATTCTTTGACACTATGTGCCCTAGAATCTTGCCTTGTCTGACCATAAAAACACATTTTTCTGGGTTCAGGCAGACCTGATATTCTCTACATTTTTCAAAGATTTGTCTCAGTTCGGGGATATGGGTTTGTCTAATGTTGGAATGAGCACAAAGATCATCAACATAGACTTCTAAGTTTTTTCTCAGGAACTCCTTAAATACATGGCACATTAGTCTTTGGAAGGTAGCTGGTGCATTGGTGAGCCCAAATGGCATTACACGAAAGGCAAATATACCCCACTCTGTGGAAAAAGCTGTCTTATGCTGATCTTCTGGAGCTATGGCTACTTGATTGTAGCCCGAAAATCCATCAAGGAAGCTGTACACTTCCTTGCCTGCTACTCTTTCTAAGAGATGTTCTGTGATGGGAAGCGGATAGTTATCTCGAATTGTGGATGCATTAACCTTCTTCAAATTAATGCACACACGCAGCTTTCCATTTTTCTTGGGCACCACTACGATGGGGGATACCCACTCAGTGTGCTCAATTTCATAGATAAATCCAGCTTCGACCAGTCTATCTATCTCCTCTTTGATCTTAGCTGCGTAATTATCGTTATATGTGTAGGGCTTTTGCTTAGAGGGTTTAGCATCTGAGGTCATGGGGATGGTGTGTGAGCATATGTCAGGGTCAACACCTTTCAAATCCTTGTAACTCCAAGCGAACACATCTCTGTATTCTCTTAGCAAGGCAAAACGCATGCTCTTCTTCCTCTGTTAGGTCATGGCCAATGTATGTGCATCTCTCCTCTCCTTCTTCTAGGGCTACTACTATTTTCTTGGTGGTTTCTTTGTTATCATAGGCCTCTCCTACTTGTGCCTCTCGTTTAGGCATTCTTATCATGACTCTCCTGTCATCTATCTCATACTTCTTAAAATTTTCTGGGACCTCAAACAAAGATTCTTCCTCTTCTGGTGATACTTCTCTCTTCTTTCGTTTCTTTCCTTCTTCCTTCGGGGTCACATGTGTTGCTAATCTTACATCATTTGTAAGCTCTCCATGCCTCTGGGGTTGAAATTCTACTTCCTGGAAGTATTCTTCATCTGATGCAAAAGGTGGGTCCATAATGATTGACTCTAGATCGGAGTCACTTGCATCCTCAAATGCATCAAGGCTAGGTTCGCATTCTTCTAGAACTGCCTCCCCCATGATTGGCTCTATGGAGAAGACTGAAATGTCATAGCCATCCTCATCACAGTGAGGCGTCCATTGTTCTTCATTGATGGCTACGTCCATTGTTGCTAGGATTTCTACCCAGCCATGGGGTTCAAATTCCTCATCAGGAAAAACTACAGGTGCATAGGCTGGGTCTTGAATTGATCTATGTGTTTCTTTTGCACCTACCTCTCTGGCTTTCTCTCTCTTCTCTTCTTCTACTGCAACCTTGCACATCCATAAATGAGTGTCTTCATGCATCCATGAGGATCCAGACCCTATGGAATGCACAGATTCCGTGTCATCTTTGGCTCTATGGATGGGATTCCATTGGATAGGAGGGACATCTCTATGAGAGTAATCCTTGAGATTGACTTTGGTCGTAACACCTAAGTGTTGCAGGTACAAGGAATTAGTTCCCCAATCCTGTACCACTTGCAACTGTCGCATGAATGGTCGTCCCAAAATCATCTCATAGGCATGATTTTTGCTAAAGTCACATATAGCAAAGGTATGTTCAAACTCGACACCACAAGTGGTGAGAGTTATTCCTTCTAGCAATCCTAGGGGTCTCTCTATGTGACCATCGGCCATCTGCAATTTCATTCTCGTTGGCCTGAGTGCCGGCTTGCCCCAACGCTTCCATAGGGAGGTGGTGGCAATTGCAACTCCTGCACCTGAGTCCAAAATTGCCTTGGTGGTGTACTCCTGATAAGTAATGGGAAGATAGGTGTTCCCTTCTTCACCTTCACACATATCTCCTATCTTATCCAAGGGTATCTCTGGCACTGTCCTATGTGATCCTACCTGGGAACGAGGTTTTGCTATCTCAGGTACTTGTTTGGTTACATGTTTCCACGATTCAGGTCTACCCTTGAGTAGCTCTTCTAACTTGAGATTGCATTGCACGTTAGTGTTCTTTACTACCTCTGTGTTCCTAGGTATGACTGAATCTTCGTTTCTTACCATGACTGTGGGTGCTCTCATACACGTGGACTTTGCTTCCCATGGGCCTGTGAAATGGGGTAGCTCTTGTATGGAATTGGATTCAAAGTCCAATCTCTCGTGAGACTGAGTACTCTCATGTTCCCCGTAAATAGATGGGATGTCTTGTGGGAATTGGTCGTGTGCATCACCCACAAGTTCAAAGGGAGGGGCGACTTCACTTTCGTTATCCCATTTATCTTCTTGAATTTCTCGTAGGAAGTCTGGTGCAAACCGATTCATAGAAGAAGAAGTGTCTGGCTCCGTAGAATTAGGCACATAAGCAACCTGGGAAGGAGGGCTTATTCTATCGTTGGCTCTTTCCTCGCTCTCATAGATGTTTGGAGCACCAGCTTCCTGGGGGGAATTACTTATTCTATTACTTTTCCGAACAGGCTCATATGCTCCCTGAGAAGGAATGTAGGCAACCTGTGGAGGTACGTGAGCTTTCGAGGGAGGCTCATCTGCCTTTTGGGGGGAAAGATAAGCTTCTTGAGGAGGCACATGGGCTTCCTGAAGAGGCTGGCTTATCCGTTCTCTTGCCCTTTCCTTTCTTTGGGGGGCAGGTTCCTTTTCTGATTGTGCAATTAGCCTCTCTATTCTTTCTAGCAGTCCATCAAAATGTAACTGCGTCTTAGCTGAGCTAGAGATGTTAAAGAGGCGACTAGCTTCAAACATGGTCTGAGCCAATTCGACCATTTTGGCACAAATTTTAGTTCGTTCAAGCTCCAGCTCGGCTCTAGGGTAGCATTTTTCATGATCGGTTATGGTTGGCCCTTCTTGGATTCTGGCCTGATATGCTTTAAGCATCATATTAAGGTTTTCGGGAGTGGGATCTGCTAGGACTGATCCTACTCTAGGGGGTGGTGGGTTTAGGTGAGGCGGGTTGGAAGGTGGCTGGTCGGATGGCGATGGGAAAGGTGGTGGTGGGGTAGTGTGAGAGGGAGTTTGAGATGTGAGTTCAGTTATCCTGGCTTTGGTTTCTCTTATGCTTTCCTCAAGTTCACTCATCTTTTTAGCCCATTGTCTTTTCATTCTTTCTCGACTATCTTTCCACGCTCTAGTCCTTTTCTTGGTTATGCTCTCAGTTTCACTAGCTGTTGGGCTCTTCTCCTGGTCTACCCCTTGGTTTTGCTGCAATGCTTGAGCTCTAGTGACTACCTGTACCGGAGCAGTGGAAGTGACACTTCCTGTGGAGTTTACCACTAATCCAATAACGTTGATAGGCGTGATTTTTGGCATATTATTGGGGTTCTTTGGGCAATCTCGTAAGAGATGCTCTTTTCCACAATCTTGGCAAAAGCCTTGGATCGTCACTGACTGGGGTTGTGTAGGTGGAGGTAAAGGACAATCACGAATGAAGTGATCTCCTTGGCATCTGTAGCACGGTCCTCTTGGGAATGAAGGTCTTACCTGCCTAGGTTGAGGCCTAGGGTTGGGGTTTGCGTACATGACATTTGCGTAATCCGATTCCCAACTAGATTCATTTGGCTCTTCACTATAGTAGGACTCACCATGTTCAGGAGACTGCATGAAGTAAGCCTGGGGACTCTCAACATGCGTAGAATCGAAGCTATGGTCACTGGGATCACTTTCTGAAAGCAATGGTGTTATGGGGACTATAGCTCGGTTTAGGTTTTCTTCTGCTGCTGCATACTTTACAGGGATCAAGTTGGATGGAGCTGAAGGTTGTTGGGCTAACACAGGCTGAGGTCTTTGCTGGGCTTGGTATTGTGGTTGGTAGGTTTGTTGAGGTCTAGCATACTGTTGTGGTGGGTATTGGTTTTGGTATCTGCCTTGTTGAGGGTATGGCTGAGGGTAGGCTTGCCTAACTGCCTGCTTGTTGTATGGGCAATCTTGTGCGGTGTGATTGGTGTATCTCCGTTCTATGGTGCAGTACTGGCTACTAGGATTTACTTGGGGCTGAGCCATAATGGGGCAGACATTCACCATGTGGTCACCACCACACGTATAACACCTTTTCACAGGGGCAAACCTTGGGATTTGTTTGCTAGAGACGCCTAGTTTTTGGGCCACTTTCTCTGCGAGTTCCTCAATTGATGTGGATTGCATGGAAGAGTGACTAGATGCACTATCTGAATCTTTGTAGATTTTGGAAAGCTCTAGTTCTTTCCCTAGGTTATCTTCAATGTCAATGCACATGCGTACACACTCTTCTATAGTCCTAGGGTCCTTCAGATACACATAGGATCTCAATTTCGTACTCAGCAATCCATCCAAGAATAAGGCTACTTGTTTAGCTGGTGTAGGTAGCTCCGAATCAGGGCATCTTTCAAGATATTGCCTAAATCTTCTTCCTGCAAGTCTCACGGTATCTTGAGGGGTTTGCTTGAAGCTGTGAATCAGTGAGGAGGTATTGTGTCTTATGCCGCTCTTAGAGAACTCTACGATGAAAGCCTCTAGGAGTTGGTCTATGCTCCTGAACTGTCGCTCATCCAATGGCTGAAACCATGTAAGTGCTGTGTTCCTAAGGGTTAGACCGAAGGCATTGTATTGCGTGAATAGATCCTCCACTTGTTCAGCTCTCAAGACTTGCTTGAACTCCGCCACATGATCATAGGGATCTCCTGTGCCATCAAAGTAATTCTTCATGGACTTAACTAGCTGGGTCGGTCTCAGAGTTCTTGTGTGCTCTCTAGGTCTCGGCAGAGGGAATCCATCCACATTTCTCTGATTCCGGTGAGCCCTAAGTATCTCTGGTTCTACTCTATTCGTCTCCATCCTCGTTCTTTCTCTGCCCGCGGGGTTGGCAAAGCTTACTTCTGGTCTATCTCTACTTCTGTCTCTTTGAGTTCCATGAGCTTGGGATGTTCCAGCTCCAGGGTGACCATAGGATACATTTGATCTTGGTTGGGGAAAAATGAATTCACCCTTCCAAGTGTAAGCATGCCTATCATTTTCTGTCACCACGAAGATCCTCTCCGAAGCATGATCTAAGTAGGTCACTCTACCTGGGCTATCAGGATCCTTAAACTCATAGATCATGATTGTTCCTATATCAAATGGCCGATCAGATTTATATCTCCAAAAGACTTCTTCAGTCTCTCGGTTCAGAAGAAGATCTATGCTCTTATTATCTTGGGGAATCCACTCTGGTGTGATAATCCTCGTAAGGACAGATTTCCCTCGAGGGGTTCCAGGCTCTGCACCCATGTTTCCTTGCTCCAGGTCACCTACGTTTGCTTCGGGGATTACATTTCCAAATTCGTCTGTCCTATCTGGGTGACTGGTGACTACGTATATGGTTCCTTCCTTGTCCAGGTATGCACCGTTTTCAAATTTGACTGCTGGGTGCTCTAGTCCAATGGATTGATCAGGATTCTTAATCTGTACCACAGATCTTCCTAAGCCGTCCTCATAGATGCTAGCACCTAATCGGTTGGTCCTAAGGTATTCCAGCTGTGTTTTGTAAGGGCCTTCTACCCTGTACAAGTAAGGCACTCCTGAACTTCCCGTAGGTCTGTCCATGCCTTGAGACATCTCTGACTCACTGGTCTCAGAGCTAGGGTAGTACGAGTGGTGGCTCAACTGCTGGGCCCAAGACCTAGCAGTGTGGTTAACACTAGCCTCTGAAGACCTAAGGCTTTGTCTCTCCCTTACAAGATGTCGTCCTGATCTAAGGTTCATATGCCTATCTAAGTAGCCCAATTCTTTGCCCAGAGTACAACCTCGTTGCTGGTTACTTTATATTAGTCACTTGATTCTTTTTATTTATTTCTCGTGTTTACGGTCTTGTCTGATTTGACGTCGTCAGGAATACTCGAATGTTCTTCGTGCTTTCGGGTTGATCGTTCCACGTTAAGTTCTTTTCCTTTATGTTATCGACAGTACAGAGATTAGGTTTTTAGCTTGGACTTGAGTTTTTTTAGGTAGTCTTCAACTTGATACCTGCCTATCGTCGCCCTGACTTACTCCTACCTCTCGTCGTTCTTAGCCTAGACTATGAATTGACAGAGGGGGTTAAAAGTTTCCAACCTTTTGTTTCCTGCTTGGTTGCCCTTGAGTGCCCAGGAAGTGTGTTCCCAAGCTTACACTTACACTTGCTTAGAACGCCTTGCGATGCTCTCAAAGGATCTGCGCAGGAAGCTGGGGATGGTGATTCAGCAAGGTCCTGCAAAAAGCTCAAGAAACATGCAAAAACCCACACACGCAATATCGCTCTCTCGCTCTCTCTCACAAGTGAAATGAGGGAAATGAGATGGAGATGGTGATATGATCAAAAACAGAAATTTTCGCGATGATGGAGATGGAGGTGGGAGATGGTGATGATGATGATGGTGACGAAGGTGGTGAAGAAACAACAAGAAAATAGATGAAAGTGAAGAAAATACCTACAACTCCAACGCGTCAACTCTACGTCTTACCATCACACGCTCGTCCTCAAAGCTCGATCCCCGGCAACGGCGCCAAAATTTGGTGTAGCTCAGTGATGAGTAGCACCTCCTTTAATGTCAATCCGGGAAGACATGAGGATGGTATGAAGACCTCTAGCAAGTGGAAGCACAAGTGCGTGAGTGAGAAGCACACAAACATGCACACACATACACACACACGTGCACACACGGCAAGACAAAGAGTGAGAAGCAATGGAGTTCTTAGATTACTTTCAAAAAGCTCCTACAAGTTCGTTTCAATTACAATCTAACCTCAAAAATGAGCTCTCTAGCTCTTTTTATAGTTTTTGGCTAAGTTTTGGCCCTGTCCAGACCTAGTGTCCGGCCTAGTTAAAAATTAGGTTCCAGGGCTTATTTGAGGGCTCAAACGATATCTAAAAATTACGAAAATTGGCAGGTAGATACTTTTAAAGCTCCTCAAGCTCAAGGACTCTTTGGCTTGCACAAAATGGAGCTACAAAAAGATGAATTGGTATTTACAATGGTGTTTAGTGATGAAAATCACTTTAAATGGGTGTAAAGGATTTGAAAATTTAAAGGTTGCCTTAGTGCTAGATCTGCGTTGAGTGCTCGTACTTGCTTCTTCATGAGGAAAATTACTGGCCTATTTGCCAGATCTTCGTTGACTCCCTTGTCTGCTGCTAACACCAGGGCTTCTTGTTCTAAACTCCTTTTCCTAGCCAAAGTCATGTCTTGAGGGAATGTTTTTGTCCTCAGGAAGGCTACTAGTGGTTCACTCCAATCTGGCACTATGGACACTCGATAGAGAGTGGCATGTTCCACAGGTGGTTTAGTGTAGCAGATAGGGCATTCCTTGCACAACTTATGGACATCAGCCTCCATAGTCGGCCAATGCACTCCTAGTCTCCTTAGAGTCTGTAGGGTTCGTTGCCTTGAGTAGTGTTGCTCTAATGCACCTACATGTGCTAATTGCAACCATTTTTCATACTCATCCTCTTCCACACAACAAGCTAGGATCCCTTGATCTGTGTGCTTGTACATACTTCCTACCATGATCTGCTATTTTTGGGCTTTTATTATCTCCCTATCTTGAGTGTTTATGACTGGGTGATTGGGCCTGTATGTCAATACTGGCACTAATGGCTTAGCCCACTGAGGTACAACTTCCAAATTAAACAAGTAAGCATCAAGAAGGTCATCTGATACTCCTTGTGTGGCTTCTCCAGATGTGAGCCTAGAGAGGTGGTCTGCTCTCAAGTGGATCCTCCCTTTCCTTACCACAACTTCAAAGTCGTATTCCATTAGTAAGAGAAACCATCTTACTAATCTACCTGTATTGCATGGCTTGTTCACGAGATATAACAATGCTTGATGGTCAGTAAAAAATTTAAACTTATTTGCAAGCAAATAGTGTCTAAACTTCTTAACCGCATACACCATGCCTAAGCCTTCTCTCTCAGTAGTGGTATAATTCCATTCAGCAGCATTTAGCTGTCTACTAGCATAGGCAATGGGAAGATCCATATTACCTTCACCAGTAGGTTGTGCGAGTACACATCCAATAGCATAATTGGATGCATCCATGTGAACATGAAAGGGCTTATTCCAATCTGGTGTGGTCAAGATTGGTGCTGAACACAATCTCCTTTTGAGTTCGTTGAAAGAGTTTTCACATTCATCGGTCCACTCGAAGTTAGTCAAAAGTCCATACAGAGGCTTTGCTATGATGGCATACATGTGTATAAACCGTCGGTAATAACCACAATGCCCCATGAAAGCTTGTACTTCCTTGACGTTCTTTGGCCTAGGTAACTCTGCTATGGCTCTCACTTTCTCTTCATCAGTGGATATGCCATTCTTTGACACTATGTGCCCTAGAGTCTTGCCTTGCCTGACCATGAAAACACACTTTTGTGGGTTCAAGCAGACTTGATATTCTCTGCATTTGTCAAAGATTTGCTTGAGTTCAGGTATATGTGTATGTCTAATGTTGGAATGAGCATAGAGATCGTCAACATAGACCTCTAAATTCTTCCTCAAGAACTCTTTGAACACATGACACATCAATCTTTGGAAGGTTGCAGGAGCATTGGTAAGCCCAAATAGCATTACCCTAAAGGCAAATATGCCCCATTCTATGGCAAAAGCAATCTTATGCTGGTCCTCAGGAGCAATGGCTACCTGATTGTAGCCAGAAAATCCATCAAGGAAGTTGTACACTTCCTTGCCTGCTACTCTTTCTAAGAGATGTTTTGTGATAGGAAGCAGATAGTTATCTCGAATGGTGGTGGCATTAACCTTTTTCAAGTTAATGCACACACGTAACTTTCCATTCTTCTTGGGCACCACTACAATGGGGGATACCCACTCAGTGTGTTCAATTTCATAGATAAATCCAGCTTCTACCAGACGATCTATCTCTTCTTTGATCTTGGCAGCATAATTATCATTGTATGTGTATGGCTTTTGCTTAGAGGGTTTGGCATCTGGGGTCATGGGGATAGTGTGTGAGCATATGTCTGGGTCAACACCCTTCAAATCCTTGTAGCTCCAAGCAAATACATCTCTGTATTCTCTTAGCAAGGCTATCAATTCGTGCTCTTCTTCCTCTGTTAGGTCATGGCCTATGTACGTGCATCTCTCCTCTCCTTCTTCTAGGGCTACCACTATTTTCTTGGTGGTTTCTTTGTTATCATAGGCCTCTCCTGATTGTGCCTCACGTTTTGGCATCCTTACCATGACTCTCCTATCGTCTATCTCATACTTTTTAAAGTTTTTTGGGACCTCAAACAAAGATTCTTCCTCTTCTGGTGTGACTTCTCTCTTCTTTCTTTTCTTTCCTTCATCCTTAGGGATCACTTGTGTGGCTAACCTTACATCATTTGTAAACTCTCTGTGTCTCTAGGGTTAAAATTCTACTTCATAGAAGTATTCTTCATCTGATGCAAAGGGTGGGTCCATAATGATTGACCTTAGATCGGAGTCGCTCGCATCCTCAAATGCATCAGGGCTAGGTTTGCATTCTTCTAAAACCGCATCTCCCATGATTGGCTCTATGGAGAATACTGAAATATCATAGCCATCCTCATCAGAGTGGGGTGTTCACTGTTCTTCATTGATGGCTACATCCATTGTTGCTAGAATTTCTACCCAACCATGAGGTTCAAACTCTTCATCAAGAAATACTACGAGCGCATAGGCTGGGTCTTGAATTGATCTATGGATTTCCTTCGCACCTACCTCTCTGGCTTTTTCTCTCTTCTTCTCTTCCACTGCCACTTTGCACATCCATAAGTGGGTGTCTTCATGCATCCATGAGGATCCTGATCCTATGGAATGCACTGACTCTGTATCATCTTTAGCTCTATGGATGGGATTCCATTGGATAGGAGGGACACCTCTATGAGAGTAATCTTTGAGATTCACTTTGGTCGTAACACCTAAGTGTTGCAAGTACAAGGAGTTGGTTCCCCAATCCTATACTACTTGCAACTGTCGCATGAATAGTCTTCCCAAAATCATCTCATAGGCATGATTTTTGCTAAAGTCACATATAGCAAATGTGTGCTCAAACTCTACACCACAAGTAGTGAGAGTTATTCCTTCAAGTAGTCCTAAAGGCCTCTCTATGTGACCATCCGCCATCTGCAATTTCATCCTCGTGGGCCTGAGTGTTGGCTTGCCCAACGCTTCCATAGGGAAGTGGTAGCAATTGCAACTCTTGCACCAGAGTCCAGAATTTCCTTGGTTGTGTATCCTTGATGGGTGATGGGAAGATAGGTGTTTCTTTCTTCTCCTTCACTCATATCTCCTATCTTGTCCAAAGGTATCTCTGGCACTATTCTATGGGATCCTACCTGGGAACGAGGTTTTGCTATCTCTGGTACTTGTTTGGCTACATGCTTCCATAGCTCTGGCCTAACTTTGAGTAGCTCTTCTAAGGTGAGGTTGCACTGCACTTTAGTGTTTTTCACTACCTTTGTGTTCCTAGGTATGACTGAGTCTTCGTTTCTTACCATGACTGTGGGTGCTCTCATACAAGTGGACTTGGCTTCCCATGGGCCTGTGAAATGGGGTAGTTCTTGTAAAGAATTAGACTCAAAGTCTAATCTCTCTTGAGATTGAGTGCTCTCTTGCTCTTCATAAATGGATGGGACGTCTTGTGGGAATTGGTCATGTGCATCATCCACAAGTTCAATGGGAGGAGGGACTTCACTTTCTTTAGCCCATTTGTCTTCTTGAATCTCTCGGAGGAATTCTGCTGTGAACGGATTCATAGAAGAAGATGTGTCTGGCTCCGTAGATGTAGGCACATAGGCTTCCTGAGCAGGTAGGCTTTCTCTTTCGCTTGCCTTGCCCTTATCCCAAGAGGCGGGTTCCTTTTCTGATTGTGCAAATAGCCTCTCTATTCTTTCTAACAGTACTTCAAAGTGCAACTGTGTCTTAGCTGAGCTAGAGATGTTAAAGAGGCGGCTAGCTTCGAACATGGTTTGAGCCAGTTCCACCATTTTGGCACAGATTTTGGTTCGTTCAAGCTCTAGTTCCGCTCTAGGATAACATTTTTCATGATCAGTTACGTTTGGCCCTTCTTGGATTCTCGCCTGATATGCTTTGAGCATCATATTTAAGTTCCTCAGGAGTGGGATCTGCTAGGACTGATCCTACTTTAGGGGGTGGTGGAATGGTGTGAGGTGGGTTGGAAGGTGTTGGATCGGATGGAGATGGGAATGGTGGAGGTGGGGCAGTGTGAGAGGGAGTTTGAGATGTGAGTTCGGTTATCTTGGCTCTCGTTTCTCTTAGGCTTTCCTCAAGTTCACTCATTTTCTTTGCCATTGCCTTTTCATTCTTTCACGACTATCTCTCCAGGCTCTAGTCCTCTTCTTGGTTATGCTCTCTGTTTCACTCACCTTGGAGCTCTTTTCCTGACCTAAACTTTGGTTTTGCTGCAAGGCTTGAGCTCTAGTGACTACATGTACTGGTGTAGTGGACGTCACACTCCCTGAAGAGTTTACCACTAACCCAATAACATTGATAGGAGTGATTTTTGGCATATTATTGGGATTCTTTGGGCAATCTCGTAAGAGATGCTCCTTTCCACAATCTTGGCAAAAACCTTGGATTGTCACTGACTAGGGTTGTGTAGGTGGAGGTAAGGGGCAATCACGAATGAGATGATCTCCCTCACATCTGTAGCATGGTCCTCTAGGAAATGGAGGTCTTACTTGCCTAGGTTGAGGTCTAGGGTTGGGATTTGTATACATAACGTTTGCGTAATCTGACTCCCAACTAGGTTCACTCGGCTCTTCACTAAAGTAGGACTCACCATGTTCAGGAGACTGCATGTAGTAGGCCTGGGGGCTATCAATATGCATCGAATCAAAGCTATGGTCACTCGGGTCACTTTCAGAAAGCAATGGTGTTACAGGGACTATAGCTCTATTCAGGTTCTCTTCTACAGCTGCATATTTTATTGGGATCACATTGGTTGGAGCTGGGGGTTGTTGGGCTAACACAGGCTGATGTCTTTGCTGATTTTGGTAGGGTTGCTGATAGGGTTGTTGTGGTCTGCCATATTGTTGTGGTGGGTATTGGTTCTGATACCTTACTTGTTGTGGATACGGTTGAGGGTAGGTTTGTCTAACCGCTTGCTTATTGTATGGGCATTCTTATGCTGTGTGATTTGTGTATCTTCGTTCTATGGTGCAGTACTGGCTACTAGGATTTACTTGGGGTTGAGCCATAATGGGACATACATTCGCCATATGGTCACCTACACAAGTATAGCATCTTTTCACAGGGGCAAATCTTGGGATCTGTTTGCTAGAGACACCTAATTTCTGAGCTACTTTCTCTGCTAATTCCTCGATAGATGTGGATTGTGTGGAAGAGAGGCTAGAAGCACTATCTGAATCTTTGTAGATTTTGGAGAGCTCTAACTCTTGCCCTAGGTTATCCTCGATGTCGATGCACATGCGTACACACTCTTCTATAGTCCTAGGGTCCTTCAAGTACACATATGACCTCAATTTGGTACTTAGCAATCCATCCAAGAATAAAGCCACTTGTTTGGTTGGTGTTGGTAACTCAGGAACAGGGCATCTCTCAAGATATTGCCTAAATCTTCTTCCTGCAAGTCTCACGGTCTCTTGAGGGGTCTGCTTGAAGCTATGTATCAATGAGGAAGTATTATGCATTATGCCACTTTTAGAGAATTCAGTGATGAAAGCCTCTAAGAGTTGGTATATGCTCCTGAACTGTCTCTCATTCAATGGTTGAAACCACGTAAGGGTTGTTTTCCTAAGGGTTAGACCAAAGGCATTATATTGCGTGAATAGGTCCTCAACTTGTTCAGCTCTCAAGACTTGCCTAAACTCAGCCACATGATCATATGGGTCTCTTGTGCCATCGAAGTAGTTCTTCATAGACTTAACCAACTGTGTAGGTCTCAATGTTCTGGTGTGTTCCCTAGGCCTTGGTAGAGGGAAATCATCAGCATTCCTTTGGTTCCTTGGGGCTCTAAGTCCCTCAGGTTCCACTCTATTTGTTTCCGTTCTCGTTCTTTCTCTTCCCACTAGGTTGGCAAAGCTTACCTCAGGTCTATCTCTATGTCTGTCTTTTTGAGCTCCATGAGCTTGGGATGTTCCAGCTCCTGGGTGACCAAAGGACACATTCGATCTTGGTTGGGGGAAAATAAATTCACCTTTCCAAGTGTAAGCATGCCTATCATTTTCTGTAACCACAAAGATCCTCTCTGAGGTGTGATCTAAGTAGGTCAATCTGCCTGGGCTATCAGGATCCTTGAACTCATATATCATGATTGTTCCTACCTCATTTGGCTGATTAGATTTATACCTCCAAAAGGCTTCATCAGTCTCTCGGTTTAGGAGTAGATCTATGCTCTTATTGTCCTGGGGAACCCACTCGGGATGGAGGATTCTAGTAAGAATGGATTTTCCTCGAGGAGTCCTAGGCTCTCCTCCTATGTTCCCTTGCTCTAGGTCACCTATGTCCGCCTCAGGGATCACATTCCCGAATTCATCGGTCCTGTCTGGGTGACTAGTGACTACATATATAGTTCCTTCTTTGTCTAAGTATGCTCCGTTTTCAAACTTGACTGCTGGATGTTCCAGTCCAATGGATTGTTCAGGGTTTTTGATTTGTGTTGGAGAATTCCTCTCCTAATCACAGCGGAAAGTGTAGAAGACCTTCTCAGGATGAAGACTCTTGCCAACAGCAGAACCTTCAAATAAAAACTGGTACCAACTGAAATATCCAATGAACTTGAAACTTTGGTCACTCAAACTAGACACCTAGAACTTTCAAATGAGATATCAAACACTCAATTTGGAGTAGATTTGAGTTGTCAACTATTTGATTCAAAACAGACTACCTGTCCACTCAGTTAGGCTGAAAACTAGACTTCACTAAAACCTGAATAACTCAGAGAGCATAAAGAATTTCATAAAACTGTTCTAGAAAGAGGAAGTACTCAAGATAAGCTTTCCAACGAATGTTTAAACATTAAATTTGGATACATATGTTGAGAGATATGACTCTCACAAGTAGACTACCCAAAAATGGGTGTGCGGCTGGACACAGCTGAAAACTGGACTTCACTAAAACCTGAATAACTCAGAGAGCATAAAGAATTTCATAAAACTGTTCTAGACAGAGGAAGTACTCAATATGCTTTCCAACGAATGTTTAAACACTAAATTTGGATACATATGTTGAGAGATATGACTCTCACAAGTAGACTATCCAAAAATGGGTGTGCGGCTGGACACACTCTATGAGAGTGAACTGAACGAAATGACTCAAACCAAATGAAGTAGATACAAGGGGGCTTCCATGCCTTCTTGCTCTCCCATTGAGTGTCCTCCCTTGCTTCTTTTATAGCCAAGTGACCAAAAACTCTCATGATGAGTTTGAGAGCTCTTCTCCATCATTTCTCCACTACTTTGGACAGCCACTCCTCTTACAATTCAGATTTTGGATTTGATTCTCTTTTGAATGATTCTCTTTTGGCCTCCACTACTTGCTGAAGTAAATGCTTCTATTTTTCATTTTTGTATTTTCCTTCTACTTGAAGAAAATCCTTTTTGCAAAAATATATACGAGCTTACTTCTTTATTTTTAACACTCCCCCTCAAGCTCACATGTGAGCTTGCACCTTCAACCATATCTTGTAAGTTGATGTCGTCCTTGAACCTCTTGAGCTTAGAAGCATCGAGGGACTTTGTAAGCATGTCTGCAACCTGGTCATTAGTTCCAATGAACTTTATATCCACATCCTTGCTCAAAACTTTTTCTCGAACATAATGATAATGCACTTCTATGTGCTTGCTTCGTGCATGAAACATTGGATTGTTTGT
Source organism: Ceratopteris richardii (assembly GCA_020310875.1). Taxonomy (NCBI): domain Eukaryota; kingdom Viridiplantae; phylum Streptophyta; class Polypodiopsida; order Polypodiales; family Pteridaceae; genus Ceratopteris; species Ceratopteris richardii. Next base: position 43,180,176 of record CM035408.1, read on the forward strand.
CAAGTGAATGCTTGACATGTTGTCACCATAAATTGGAATGGTCTCCACCTGCACATCAAGATCAGCCAAGAGCTTCTTAATCCACATAGCTTCACAAGTTGCAAAGGCTAAACCTCTATATTCAGCTTCTGTAGATGATAGTGCAACAGTAGGTTGCTTCTTTGAGCTCCATGTGATAGGTTTGCTACCTATCATGAACACATAACCTGAAGTGGATCTTCTATCCTCCTTGGAACCAGCCCAATCAGCATCACTGAAGCCCTTTACCTGCAATTCTTCATCATATCTATAAAACAATGCATGATTGACAGTGTGCTTCACATATCTTAGCACTCGTTTGGCTGAATTTAAATGTTCACTTGTTGGAGCTTGCATAAATTGAGAAAGAACTCCAACAATATAACACAAATCTGGTCTTGTGATCGTAGCATAGATCAATGAACCTATAATACTCCTGTATGTAGTTACATCATGTAACTTCTCTCCATCATTTGAGCATAGCTTCACATTTGTGTCCATAGGTTGAGTGAGTGGTTTGCATTCACTCATTCCAAATCTGAAAAGAACATCCAATAGGTACTTTCTTTGCATTAAGTAAATGCCATCTTTCCCATAGACTATCTCAATGCCTAAAAAGTATTTCAGCTCACCAAGATCTGAAATTTTAAACTCCTTACCGAGTTTCCTTTTGATCTCTTGTATTCCTGTAACATTACTTCCTGTTATGATGAGATCATCAACGTATATGCAAATATATACCTGCTTGCCTTCTTCTTTCTTCATGTAGAGAGAGGGATCTACATTACTTGGACTATACCCACACCTTGTGAGGTACTCGACCAATCTTTGATTCCAAGCACGTGGTGCTTGCTTCAGCCCATACAAAGCTTTCTTCAATCTACAAACAAAATTTGGATGCTTTTTGCCTTCAAATCCAATCGGTTGACTCATGTATACCTCTTCTTGAAGTTCACCATTGAGAAAAGCATTTTTTATGTCGAGTTGGTACAATGGCCATCTCCTTGCTGCACTCACTCCAATCAAGATTCTAATTGTTCCCATCTTTGCAACCGGGCTGAAAGTCTCTTCATAATCGATGCCGTGAGTTTGCTTGAATCCTTTTGCTACTAGTCTAGCTTTATGCCTTGCTAGAGAGCCGTCAGCATTTCTCTTTATTTTAAACACCCATTTATTTGGAACAATCTTCATACCTTCAGCCTTTGGAACTAGCTCCCATGTGTGATTGTCCTTGAGAGCTTTCATCTCTTCTTGCATAGCTTCTTGCCATTCTTTTTGTGTACATGCTTCTTCATATGCATCCGGTTCTTTATCTTTGACCACCTGTGTCATATATGCAAAATGTTTTGCAATAAAACTATCATAGCTCAGCCTTTCAATTGGATACCTTGCTCTTGAAGACCTCCTTTCATTTCCTTTTGAACATTGCTTCTTCAATCGGTTCAACTTTACCTTCGGTGTGATCACCTCTTCATACTCTTCTTCACTTGTATTTGAATCACTATTTTGGGCAGCACTTTCGGCTTTAGATATTTCATAAGCTGATGTTGGTGATGAGGAATGACTCCTTAGCCTCCCCTTCCATGTTGAGCTTTCTCCAAGTGATGTAGAAGCTTCTGGACCTGACATTTGAGTGCTTGTTTGCTGAAATTCTTCTTGGACAGCACCTTCATGATCTTCGCAATCTTCTTCAAGAGTCTTCTCTTTCCCTTTGTCTCCAAACCATGGTCTTAGCTCATCAAATACCACATCTCGTGAGACTCGTAGCTCCTTTGTCATCGGATTGTAGCACCTATATCCCTTTTGCTCCGATGAATATCCAATAAAAATACATTTTTCGGACTTTGCCTCCATCTTTGTCCTTAGTTCTTGAGGGATGTGAACATAACACACACATCCAAAAACTTTGAGATGTGTAAGGTCAGGCTTCTTACCGGAATAAACCTCCTCGGGAGTTAGATTATGCACTCCAGCCGTTGTGCACTTGTTCATCAAATAAACGGCCGTACTAGTTGCTTCAACCCAATAGTTTAGTGGCATCTTCATCTCCTTGAGCATGCATCTTGCAACTTCTGTGATATGTCGATTTTTCCTTTCAGCTATTCCATTTTGTTGAGGTGTGTACCTACATGTAAATTGTCTCTTGATTCCATTTTCATAAAGAAAGTCTGAAAATTCTTTGGAGAAATATTCTCCTCCTCCATCGGACCTCAAGGTCTTTATGTAGCGTCCTGTTTCCTTTTCTACCTATGCTTTAAATCTCTTGAACATGGAGAACACATCTGATTTTTGTTTTATGCAAAACATCCATACTTTCCTTGAATGATCATCAATAAAAGTGACAAAATATCTATTACCAGCCACTGATGGTTGTTGTGATGGTCCCCATACATCCGTGTGTATCAAGTCGAGGACATTCCTTGCCACATAGTTGCTTTTCTTGAATGGTTGTCGAGTTTGCTTTCCTAGTTGGCATGCTTCACAAAACTCATGTAGTCCGGCATCATTGAATCTTGGAAGACCTCTTACCACTTCATGGTTGCTCATGTCCTTGAGCTTGGGAATGTTGATATGTCCAAACCTTTTGTGCCACAAATCGATTTCAGCTATCCTCTTGTTTCCAAACTGAATATACATCACCTTTCCATGCGGTTGTTGAATGTCCAAAGTGAACATCCTTCCTTCTTTCCTTCCTTGAGCAATGACCTTGAATCCTTCTTTTGGATTCTTTATAAAGCAGCCTTTTTCATTGAAGATAACATGATATCCATTCTCTACCATTTGTCCTACTGAAATCAAATTCTTTGCAATAGTAGGAACATGAAGAACATCAGCCAATACCTTCTTGTCTCCAAGCTTGATATCTCCAACATGCTCAATTGCGTGTTGAGTTTCATCGCCGGTCTCTACACATCCTTTTCCACTTGGAGCTTGTAGCTTTGTGAACAAATCTCCTTGGCATGTCATATGGTTGCTGCAACCTGAATCTATGAACCATTTTTGGTCATCACTTCTCGAGTTGTTGTAGTCATGCTTCATGGCAAGCATGGTTTGCTTGTCTCCTTCACTTGATGTACTCGCATAGTTATTTTGGCTCCTTTGGTTGCCTCCATTCAGCCTTCCATTCTTTTGCCAACAATCATTTGCATAATGTCCTAGTTTACCACAATGATAACATGTTATACCTTTATGAGGATTGTATGAACCTCGACCTCTTCCTCTATTTCTTCCTCGACCTCTTCCATGTGTGTTGTCATTTGAGTTGTCCTTGTTGTCGTCCGAGTTGTGTTGGCTGAAATTTGTATTGTTGTAGCTTCTTCCTCTTCCTCTCGAGCCTCCTCTTGAGTTTCTTCCTCTACCTCTTCCTGCATATAACATTTGACTATGGCTGTCCTTACCTTTGTTGCCTTCTCCTTGTTGAGCAACCTCTTCAGCCACAAGATTTGGTATAATTTCGTCGAATGTTGGTAGAGGATCTCTATAAAGGATGTTTGTGATGAGGGGCTTCCACTTTTCTTCACTCCTCAAGCCATTGAGGGCTGTTTGGACGATGTCTTCCTCTTCTATCTTGCATCCAACTGATGCTAGTTGATCTCGAAGCTCCTTAATCCTCAATGTATACTCACTAATGCTTTGGTTTGAGCTTTTCTTCATGTTGTTGAGCTCGTTCTTGAGTTGCATCCTCCGAGACCTTGTTGAGGTAGCATACACCTTCTCCAATGCTTCCCAAACTTCTTTGGCTGTTTCTAAGCTTTGCACATGACCAATCATAGTGTTAGAAATAACTTGTGAGATGAGGAACATCACCCTTCGATTCCTCTCTTCCCAATCAACAAATTGTCTCCTTTGTGCCGGAGTAATGTTGGGATCTTCAAGGTCTACCGGTTGTGGATCATCTCCACTAACTAAACCCCATAAACCTTTACCTTTAAGGTAATTTATCATTCTATACCTCCAAGACTGAAAATTGTCTTTGTCTAACTTCTCAACTTGTTGTCCTAAATCAGCCATTGAAAACTTCCAAGATTGAAGTTTACCTCAAGTATGTTGTGGCGCTCTCTCTTGAATTCACGAAGCTCCCCCTTGATTTGTAGCTTTCCCTTTGCTTCAGTTTAGTTCCAATGCTTTGCCTCTTCAAACTCCAAGGCTCTGATACCAAATGTTGGAGAATTCCTCTCCTAATCGCAGCGGAAAGTGTAGAAGACCTTCTCAGGATGAAGACTCTTGCCAACAGCAGAACCTTCAAATAAAAATTGGTACCAACTGAAATATCTAATGAACTTGAAACTTTGGTCACTCAAACTAGACACCTAGAACTTTCAAATGAGATATCAAACACTCAATTTGGAGTAGATTTGAGTTGTCAACTATTTGATTCAAAACAGACTACCTGTCCACTCAGTTAGGCTGAAAACTGGACTTCACTAAAACCTGAATAACTCAGAGAACATAAAGAATTTCATAAAACTGTTCTAGACAGAGGAATTACTCAAGATAAGCTTTCCAACGAATGTTTAAACACTAAATTTGGATACAGATGTTGAGAGATATGACTCTCACAAGTAGACTACCCAAAAATGGGTGTGCGGCTGGACACAGCTGAAAACTGGACTTCACTAAAACCTGAATAACTCAGAGAGCATAAAGAATTTCATAAAACTATTCTTGACAGAGGAAGTACTCAAGATAAGCTTTCCAACGAATGTTTAAACACTAAATTTGGATACATATGTTGAGAGATATGACTCTCACAAGTAGACTACCCAAAAATGGGTGTGCGGCTGGACACACTCTATGAGAGTGAACTGAACGAAATGACTCAAACCAAATGAAGTAGATACAAGGGGGCTTCCACGCCTTCTTGCTCTCCCATTGAGTGTCCTCCCTTGCTTCTTTTATAGCCAAGTGACCAAAAACTCTCATGATGAGTTTGAGAGCTCTTCTCCATCATTTCTCCACTACTTTGGACAGCCACTCCTCTTACAATTCAGATTTTGGATTTGATTCTCTTTTGAATGATTCTCTTTTGGCCTCCACTACTTGCTGAAGTAAATGCTTCTATTTTTCATTTTTGTATTTTCCTTCTACTTGAAGAAAATCCTTTTTGCAAAAATATATACGAGCTTACTTCTTTATTTTTAACAATTTGGACCACAGATCTTCCTAGGCCGTCCTCATAGATGCTAGCACCTAATCGGTTGGTCCTAAGGTATTCCAATTGCGTCTTGTAGGGGCCTTCCACCCTATGCAAATATGACACACCTGAACTTCCTGTAGGTATTTCCATACCGTGGGATATCTCTGACTCACTAGTTTCAGAGCTAGGGTAGTGCGAATAATGGCTCAACTGCTGGGCCCAAGACCTAGCAGTATGATTGACACTAGCCTTTGAAGATCTAAGACTCTGTCTATCTCTTCCTAGGTGTCGTCCTGATCTTAGGTTCATATGCTTAGCTGAGCAATCCCAATTTTTACCCAAGGTACAACCTCGTTGCGGAGTTCTTTTGTATCAGTCACTTGATTCTTTTTAGTTGATTATTGTGTTTATGATCTTGTCTGATATCACATCGTCAGGAACACTTGAGTTAATTTCCGCACTTGAATGTTGATCGTCTCACGTTAGGTTCTTTTCTTTTAAAATTGTCGGTCACACACAGGTTAACTCTTGACTTGAACTTGATTTCTTAGATAGTCTTGACTTGTCTCGTGCCTATCGTTGCCCTGACTTACTTCTAGCCCTATTCGTACTTAGCCTAAGCTAGGAATTGACAGAGGGAGTTGAGAGTATTCCAACCTCTCTTGCAGATCCCGTGCTCTTTTGGTGCTCAAGAACCCAGTTCTCAAGCTTGCAGATTACCCTTGCTTTGGATGCCTTCTAGTGCTCTCAGTCAACCTGTAAGAGTCTCAAGGTTAGCTCAAGACTTAGATTCAAAGGACACAAAAAATCACTTTCATTCATGTAATTCAAAGATCAACTGTTCTTTTGGTTTTATGGAAAACAACCCTGAAGACCCCTTATCTTTTCTTCCCCTAGATATAGTCCACTTAAAAATACTATGGCTAATAATCACAGCAAACGGATTTCGTACGAGAAAGTTAGACCAGTTGAGGGTTTTGGGACTAAAACAGGGTTCAAACAGGCTAACAGTTCACAGGATTTTTCTCAAAACACGTGTAGGGACCTCATAAAATGCCAATAATAGACAAGTATGCCCAAAATTATCCCCAAATCTTGGAATATAAAACCCTAAAATTTTAGCCGAAAAAGCCTGTCAATCGCGATCGACAGGTCTGTCAATCACGATTGACAGAGGTGTCTGTCGGGGCCTGTCGGTCACGATCGACACATCAGTCGCGATTGACAGTGTCAATCGCGATCGACAGAGTCGGTGGGTTCTGTCAATCGCGATCGATGGTGTCAATCGCGATCGACACTTTTTGCGTGAATTCCGGTGAGATTTCAGTCAATCGAGGCCCTATCCGTCGCGAGGGACACGTTTATGCGTGAATTTTTCTGTCAATCATCAAAATTCAGTCGATCGCGATCGACGGTGTCAATCGCGACTGACAGAGGTGTCGGTCGTGGCTGTCGATCGCGATCGATGGTATCAATCACGATTGACAGGGTCAGTCGGTCGTCTCTGTCGGTCGCGATCGACAGAACCTGTCGATCGTGGCTGTCGGTCGCGATTGATGGTGTCGGTCGGGATTGACAGAAAAACACAGAATTTTTTAGTTTTTTCTAGTGATTTGGAGTGTGCTCCTTGTGCATGTCATGGTGGTGCACTTTGTTTTACCAAAAGGCGAAATTTTCTGTCGATCGCGATCGATAGAGGTCTGCGACACAGAGACAGTTCCGAGTTCGTCCGTACCTACGCAACGTGCTGGAGGGGATGATACAGCTGTACCTGCAAGATCACTCAGAAAATAGGCAAAAAGCAATGCACACAATTCGCTCTCTCGCTCTCTCTCTCACAAGTGAAATGAGGGACATGGAAGGAAGAAGGTGATATTATCAAAAACTAAAATTTTTCGCGATGGTGGAGATGGAGATCGGATATGGTGAGGATGATGATGGTGATGATGATGGTGAGGTAAGAAAGAGAAAAACAAGAAAACTAAAGAAATTACCTACAACGCCAACATCGTAACTCTACGTCTTACCATCACACGCTCGTCCTCAAAGCTCGATCCCCGGCAACGGCGCCAAAATTTGGTGTAGCTCAGTGATGAGTAGCACCTCCTTTAATGTCAATCCGGGAAGACGTGAGGATGGTATGATGACCTCGAGCAAGTGAAGGCACAAGTGCGTGAGTGCGAAGCACACTAACATGCACACACACACACACACAAGGCAAGACAAAGAGTGAGAAGCAATGGAGTTCTTTAGATTAATTTCAAAAAGCTCATACAAGTTCAAATCAATTACAAGCTAACTCCAAAAATGAGCTCTCTAGCTCTATTTATAGTTTTTTACTAGGTTTTGGCCGTGTCCAGACCTAGTGTCCGGCCTAGTTAAAAATTAGGTTCTAGGTCCCATTTGAAGGCTCAAATGGAGTCTAAAAATTATGAAAACTGGTAGGTAGCTACTTCTAATGCTCCTCAAGCTCAAGGACTCCTTGGCTTGCACAAAATGGAGCTACAAAAATATGAAATGGTATTTACAATGGCTTTTAATGATGAAAATCACTATTTTTGTAGGGATTTCCTCTAACGATTTGACATACACATCTTCGAGCTCCCTACTTGGTCCTTCTCCTTATGTGTCCACCTCTTTGATATGCTTTAGCTTCTTGAAAAAATAATGGCCTACTTGCCCGATCTTCTTTGACTACTCTGTCTACTTGTACCTTCTCTTCGCTCTGACTCCCTTCGTAAGCTTCCTTGTCTTGTTAGTCCTTCAGTTCCTTGACTACTGCTAACAGAGACCGTTTTGGATTTCTACAAGCAAAGCAAACTAGTGAAATTCAGATGAATGAAGCATGCATGCCAAAGTTTTTCATTCAAGATAGCCTAAGAGTCATGAAGTAAACATGCTCAATAGTTTTATGTGCAGTTCTAGCTCAATTATCTTTGGGAAAGGAGAACATTGAATTTTACCAAAAATACAGTCCTCATAGACATGCTTAGAAGGTGTCTCAAGTTGGGCATATTTTAGATTATTGCTAGTAAACTAGCAAAATTTAGATGATTGAAGTGTGCATGCTAAAGCTTTTCATTCAAAAAAGCATGAGAATCATGAATTACAGATGTTGAATCATTCTCCAATTTTGCATTATCTATGAGCTTTTACAACGTACAACATAAAATGGTATAAGAGATGATATTATCATTCTTTATCAAGGTTCTTTTCTTCGATGATCAACATGGACATAGACCAACAAAATTTGGAATATTCTTTCGGGTTTGAATAGAAGTTGTAAACAACTTGTACGTAGCTCCAAAACCACAAAGGAACACTTCAACCTTATTATCATAAATATCTACATTGATGCCAATAGATGCAAGTGACTCATATATGCTTGCAAATATACTTTCTAATTTTACTAATATAAAACACTAGATGGACTCTACAATCTAGAGGAAACTCTTATCGGTATGCCACATCTTAACTACCTTCTAAGGTCCACAAAACCTTGTTGAAAGCTTAGTGCACTTCCTTTTGGATAGTGAAGTTGATATTGTTGGTACTTAAAGAAAAACTCTTTCCCCTTCTTCAAAGACTCTAGGAGATCTCTTCCTATCATCATATTCTTTAGCTCTATCAACTTCTTGTTGCAACTTGGATTTAGCTATTTTCAAGTATGCTTGAGGATTTTTTGGGAACTCTGAAGCACTAGGAAATTTATTTTGCACTCCTAAGGTACTAGGATCAGAAGGATTCATGCCATATTTCATCTCAAAAGGAGACATCCCGGTCACTTAATGAGATGTATTATTATAAGAAAACTCTACCGATAGAAAATAAGTATCACAATCTCTACCTCTCAGACACCTATGCCCTCAACATGTCCTCTAGAATCTGGGTGACCCTTTTGGTGTGACTATCTATCTGTTGATGGTCACCACCACTCATTTTCAATCACACTTTAAGGGTGTCAAAGGCAAACTTCCAAAAGTGTCCTAATCTAACATTCCTATCTCAAAATATGCATGTTGATAACTGTTACAAGGCCGACGGAGCGAGACAACCGCAACCACAGAAAAAGGACAAACAAGAATTTTGGCTGAAATGACGGAGATGCAGGAAATTACGCAAGAGTCGGTAAATGAAGGATGCGAAAGCAATAAAAAGTAGGATGAAGAGACAGAGAGAGAGGATGTCCGCTGCTCCGCTGGGCTGGTGAGAGTAGAAATTATTGTGTGAGACAAAGAGATAGAGAATAGTAGTAGTTTTTTCCTTTCGGAAGAAGTCTCTATACTGTTTGGCCTTGTAGCGAATAGGATTGGTCACATCTCGAACTGAAGTGTTTGGAAATTGCAAGTATTGTATTGTATTCTGTATGCCTGCTGTACTGAGTCAATTTGGGAGATTACGAGCATCATATCTTGAGACTGTGTATGAGATATTGATGAGTATATTGAGTTCTGTTCTATTCTATTCGTATCTAACTATTCTGTTATTTTTCCTGTTGAACCGATTTCCGTTCGGTAATCTTGTATTGTGAGTCTGTTTGATGATCAGTTACATACGATTCTGGATCTTTTCTGTCGTGAAATAGTGTGTTTGTCATCCTGCGGGAGACTGTGTAAGGTCAAAATTAATCATTTACAATTAGTATCTTTTCGGTTAAGTTACCAGACTCGATACCATAGTCTGCGTTCACTGAAAATTCGGTAAAGATCTGGATGTGAACCGAAGTATTGGGAAGTTTGGCAATTGCGGTTAGGACTTTGTGACTTGAGTCAGTATACGATCAGTTTGGCGTAACCCCGATTATAATTGTCTGTGTATTATTGTTCGGCGTATTTACCTGTCACATGGAATTGTCATATTGAGTAGTATTCAATTACAGAAAAGTACGTATTCCATTATTTATAAGTCACAATAGGACCTCTGCTCCAATACCATAGCAGATTCAGTCTAAAAGACTTAATATTCACCGGGTCGAAGAATGATTAGTATTCAGAATCATCCGCTGTGCTAATACGTGATGGAGTATTTATAATTGTGTGAAGAACTGGGAAAATAGTACAGGGCCTCTGTCTAACAGACCCCTACCACTCCCAAGAACCTGAGGACCCGATAATACTCTTCCGAAAGTTGGATAGAAGTATTATCGTTTTAACATTGGCGATCCTACTGGGGACGTGGCATTAAGATTGCCTGGTATTTTGTTCGAATTAAATTTTGTTGGATAGACAATAGCAACAGAATCAGATTGTTGCAAGATTGTTTTGTTCGTAATACTATATGATTAGTACGGAAATGCTACATGCCGATTACTCGATCAGGTGAAAAGTATCCCAAGAATCATCAGTTAGGGGTATTAAGAACAACTCTGGGAGGTACTAGTGCAATTAGACCTGACCCAGTTATAGAAAAAGTGACGAACGATAACACTGATTCCGGTGAGATTACGGTAGAACATAGTACATCTCTAGAGCTGTCTGGTATCACTACGGTGCAGACTGTCGAAAATACAGCAATTTTGGAATCCACCAAGACGCAGTTGGAATCTAGTCTAAAAGTTTTCGGAATAGATTCAGATACGATTAGAAACACTTTAGGGAAGGAAATTAACACAGGCGAATCAATACCGTATCCAGTCACAATTTCGAATTCTTCCGGTGGAATTTCGGTAAGAAAAAACCAGTTTTTTGGTGACGATTCAACCGTTTCGGTTGGATCTTCAGCTCAACTACAACGTTTGGAAGCAAGTCCTCCTACACTGGATATCAAGGAGGAAGGAAGACTATTTGAAACATAAATTCGCAATATAGTAAGTAAGCTAATTGCACCGAAAAGTGTGCCATTTGGTGAAACAAATTCCGGTAGTTCAGAAACTCAAAACAGAAATACAGAAGGAGTGTATAATACATTTACGATGAATGAACAACCGCAACGACAGTTAGGTCAACCCAGATTGGCCCCAACGGGAGTAACATACACAAAGTTTAGTGGATTTCCAGGAGATGATCCAGATGCTCACGTACGCACCTTTGAAATCAGTTACGCTGTCCTCAACCATCCACCGGATCCGGCATACAAAGCATTTGTTTTTCAATCTACACTTGTGAATGAAGCAGCAAGATGGCTTACTGAATACGATATTAATCATTTCGGTACTTATGAAGCAGTACGAGACGCTTTTTTGCAACGATTCAGGCTGAAAAAGAATCCTGCAGAGATCTTTGAGTATTTACAGAATAACAGACAGAAACCAAATCAAACTGTACAAGAGTATGCTACCCTTTTCAGAACACATTTAAGACAGTTACCCCAGGCTCATGCTAATTTACCAGACGATGTTATTACACAGTGGTTTATCAATGGCCTACTTCCTCAACTTAGGCAAATCATGATTATAAGATGTGTAGGGGCCATGACCCTTGATGCAGTGATCGCAATGACCCTTCAGCTGGAAAACAAAGTTGGTGGATTTTCAGAGGATTTGGAATGGATAAAAACAAACAAACATGTGGCTAAAGATATAACTAAGCAAGTATATTGCACCACCTGCAAGAATTCAGGACATACTAGTGCCCAGTGTGCGTTAAATCAGACCTATTGCGCCATCTGTAACATTGTTGGACATACCACTGAAAGTTGTGCATACAATGCCAGAAGACAAGGAACAGCAACAGTTAATGCAATTATTCAGGAACAAGGGCAGCCAGCCAATCAATATGTACCCCCACATTTGAGAAACAATCAACAACAAGGTTATCGACATTATCGAGGACAGAGGAACAACAACTATAATACACCGCGCTGGCAGAATGGATCACCCCCGGAAAATCATAATTTACCACCACCTCGATGTCATTTCTGTGGACAATTGGGCCATATTAGAAGATTCTGTAGAGATGCAGCGGAATATGATCAAAGGAAAAAGGAACGTCAAAACCCAATGGCCAATGTGGTAACAATCACACCTGTAGAGACGCAGGCAGCAGCAGTTCAAACTCGTTCCGGTAAACAATTGCAACCAGCAGCAGAATTATTTGAACCAGGGATACGTGAACAACACAGAATGTATCATAAAGCTAGCCAGTGGACCACCGTAGAACCACCTGTTTTTCCAGAACCTACTCCAGTAATCTAGTCCCCGAATACGACACAAGCTCGTGCTGACAATACAGAAGCAGGTACGTCATCTGCAGTAGAATTACCATCTTCAGACCAAGCTTCATCTTCAACAGTTAAGGAAGATGCAAATCAATTGCAACCAGCATGGGATATATTGTCAAAAGCATCCATCACACTGCCTTTCGGGCAATTACTGGCATTAGTACCAGGAATACGCCAACAATTTCAACAACAGTTTACTACAAAATCTGCTTGCATTCCGGCTACCGCAACAGTACAATCAGAGCCAGACTCTACGGTAGATCACTCAGTTCCTTTGATTAGTGTATGGTTTCATAAACATCAAATCCCACAAGTTTTAATTGATGGGGGGTCTGGCGTGAATATTGCCCCTGCGTCACTTTGTAAGAAGTTAGGATGGACTAAGATAGAACCAGTTCAATTCTTTGTTAGGATGGCTGATCAATCTAGAGTTCATCCAGTAGGACTGGTCCGAGATATACCCATAACTGTGCAAGACACAACATTCAAGATGACTTTTGTTGTTCTAGAATTGCCGGAATCCACCCTAGATTACAATCTACTTTTCGGCCGTCCTTGGTTGAAACAAGCCAAGGTAATTCAAGACTGGTCAGCCCAGGAACTTACGTTCAAGGATAAAAATCGCAAATGTGTTGTAAAGTTAGACGCGATACAACCCTGTGAGTTACATGCTCGACCATATTTTGCCGAACCAGTCCATATGTTAGATGGGTTGTCAGATGATGAAGAAGAAGAATTTCTGAAGAATAATGTTGATTTAATGACATTAGGAACTATTGATCTACAGTCTGTTGTAGATACCTGGAATGCTTCAGTATGCACAGTGATACCCATTGCCGAAGAAACTAAGGAGGAAGATACCATTTCGATTCATGATAATGAACTACAGCAACTTCTCGAACCATTAGCTAATACAGAGAAATATCAACAATTTTATGTTCCAGAAGACCAGTTAATTACTTATAATCTTGGAGATGAAGATCACCCTCGTCCTGTAAAGATAAAGCAAAACTTACCGGAAGCATTTCAAGCCGATTTAATTCAGTTACTCCAAGAATTTACTGACGTCTTTGCATGGGATTACAAAGACATGAAGGGCTTAGATCCTCGTATTTATCAACACCGAGTTATGCTAAAACCAGAAGTGAAACCGATAAAGCAAACCAGCTACCGGATGAACCCACATTATGCAGCACAGGTAAAGGCTGAACTTGATAGGTTATTAAAAGTTGGATTCATAGTACCAATAGAACATGCGGAATGGATTTCACCGATTGTGATAGTACCGAAGAAAAATAAGCAATTGAGAATCTGCGTAGACTATCGGAAATTAAATGCTGCAACAGTACCGGATCCTTTTCCGATTCCTTTTTTGGATACTATGCTTGACAAAGTAGCAGGTCATGAGATGTATTCATTTCTAGATGGATACAGTGGATATAATCAAGTAAGAATGGCTGAAGAGGATATACCAAAAACTGCATTTATTACAAATTGGGGTGTCTTTGCTTGTACAGTAATGTGGTTTGGATTAAGGAATGCACCAAGCACATTTCAAAGATGTATGCAGGAGATATTTTCCCCTTATCTCACCTCATTTATGCAAGTATACCTTGACGATTTTTCAATTTTCGGTAAGATGATCGCACATCTGGTACATTTACGATGTTGCTTTCAGAGATGTAGAGAATATAGATTGTGTTTAAACCCAAACAAATCTGTGTTTGCGGTTTCATGTGGTAAGTTACTGGGTCACATCATATCGGCACAGGGTATTCAAGTCGATCCTGATAAAATTTCAGCAGTATTAGAAGCTCCGGTGCCGAAAACACCTAAGGAAGTAATGCGGTTTATGGGTCAAGTGAGATGGCATGGAAGGCATTTACGGTGGCTTGCTCATGTGGCAATACCACTGAACAAATTAATTTCCAAAACGCCACGGCAATTCGAATGGACTCAGGAATGTCAGATAGCATTTGATCGACTGAAACAGTTATTAACACAGGTTCCCATTTTACAGCCACCAGATTGGGATCACCCATTTCACGTATTTGTTGATGCATCTGATATAGCAATAGGAAGTGTACTGATGCAACAAACAGATAAATGGTTTAGACCAGTATACTATGCTAGCAGAAGATTAGCACCTGCAGAAAAGAACTATTCGGTAACTGAGAGGGAATGCTTAGGACTAGTGTATTCGGTAAAAAAGTTCAGACATTATTTGCTTGGCCGAAAATTTACATTTCATGTCGATCACGCTGCACTTGTTTATTTGGTTCGGCAGCAACATATAGGTGGCCGCCTAGCACGATGGGTCCTACTATTGCAGGAATTCGACTATGATGTCATTCATCGGCCAGGTAGTTCACATGTTTTAGCAGACTTTTTGTCACGCTTAGATTCAGGTGAACCTCCGGTTGGTATAAATGATACAACGCTAGCCATCTATACTTCAGAACCGACTACTGAGGAATTGTCAACCCAACCAATACCAACTACGTATTATGATCAGTTATTGACCTTCCTTTCGGATGGATGTCTACCTTCTGAAGTTCCTACAGCTATACGCCGGAAAATAGCAGTTTTTAGTCGAAGGTTCCGGTTAGTTGTTGGAGAACTTTATCATACAGATCATACAGGAACCTTACTCCGATGTATCCCTACACATGAAGTAAATTCAGTCATCAATTTAGCTCACTCAAGTCCAACAAGAGGACATTTTGCAGCAGATCTTACTCACCGAAAAATTCGGCAAAGTGGACTTTGGTGGCCAACTATGTACAGAGATGTATTGGAATTTATCAAAACTTGTGATAGCTGTCAAAGAACTGGACAACCACTACAACGACATTACTTTCCACTTCATCCAGTACTTCCTTTAGAACCATTTCAGAAGTGGGGTCTAGATTTTATTGGTCCTATCACACCTCCCGCGGTATTCAGTAATAACCGGTATATATTGACATGCACAGATTACGCAACCAGGTGGGCAGAAGCATGGCCTTTACGATCGGCTACAGCAGTTGAAGTAGCAAAATGTCTATTATCAGATGTCTTTCCAAGATTTGGATTGCCACTAGAGCTTGTTTCAGATCAAGGCACCCATTTTATGAACAATCTGATGAAAGCATTAACACAGTCATTCCAGATCAGTCATAAATTCAGCTCACCATATTATCCTCGTGCAAATGGATTGGCAGAAAGTACCAACAAATCTTTGCTGAACATGCTTCAGAAATTGACTAGAGAAACACCGGAAAGATGGGATCAGTTGCTACCTGCAGTCTTATGGGCCTATCGCACTACATATAAGGTAACCACCGGCTTAACACCATTCAAGTTAGCCTATGGACTAGAAGCAATAGCTCCGATGGAAATTGTAATACCAAGTTTAAGAGTAGCAATTTCTCAGAAGCTTCTACCCGAAGAGTCATTGGTATTTCGGTTAGAAACACTTAGAGATTTAGATGAGCATAGATGGCTCAGTTTCTTAACTATGAACGAAATCCAACTAAGACAGGCCAGGACACATGACCGCAATTTAAAGACCTCAGTATTTTCGGTAGGACAGCTTGTTCTTTTCTACAATGCGAAGTCCAACAGATCAGCAGGAAAATTCAAGTTACGTTGGTTCGGTCCATTCAAGATTTCAGAACAAGTTGGTCCGGCAACTTTTCGGTTGACTACGTTGACCGGAAATCCACTTCCAAAGGTAATCAATGGGTCGAAGCTGCGGCCGTATTATTCCAGTACTAGTACGCATTAAATCATTCGGCGGCGGACCGCGTTTTGTATAAATTTTTGTGTTTCTCTTTTCTTCCCTTTTAGTAGTGCTCTGTACGAATCTTTATGTTACTAGCCGCCTCTCCCTACCGGTCACTCAAGCACACACGCCAGCATGCAAACAGTGCTTTTCACGCACCGAACAATGATACCCATTCCCCTTCCCTTTCTCACCATGTTCTCCTTACTTAACTCCTCGGTTGCGCCTAAACACTATTGTGTTCTCGAGACTATACGTATTCCCTTGTCTTCTGTGTTATCTGTAAGAGTGCTTGTAAACACCATGGAAGCGCTAGCCAACTACACTGCTTTCCGTGATGGTATCCCGACAGACGTCGGCGAATACCTGCGTTGCAGAGGATTGTCCAGCTTCGCTGAGTTGCCTTGGCACTCAGTGGAAGTCCATCCCTTCTCCGCCCAAATCATCCACGCCATCGCCCAATTCCCCGTCACCGAACGACAGTGGGTCTTCACTTCTCTCCCATATAGGACCGTCATCACCTTTCAAGCCTTCTCTGCAACCTACCGCCTTACCCCACAAGGACGCGAAAATGGCCCTAGCATCCCTGTCGCTCGCATGACCGCACTCTTTCCCCGCTCCTCATCCAACGAATATGCCATTCTCTGCCGCCCAGAACCCGAACGATCCGCCCTACAATTTCTTGTAGCAATTCTCAACCTGCAAAAACGAACCTACGGTATCTCTCGCCCCTTCTACTCTGCTCTAGAATTAGCCAACCGTGAACCTGTAAACTTTGCCTCTTATTTCTTCCAACGAATCCATAAAGAATCCGTCGCTATAGTGAAACAACTTCAGAAAGGCAGCTCCCCGCGCTCTCGCCTCCCCCACATCATCTCCTTCCTCTTCCCAACCATTCTCGCTGCACAACCCCCAACCACAGGCCCAGTACTTAGGCACGAAGAATCAGCACAACCACTCGAGGAAACTGAAGAAGACGACGAAGAGATCAATCAACTCTTTCGCACGAAGCGAATCAGGATCAGCTCTTCAGAAAGTGAAGTCCAAGGATCCACCGGAAAGAAACACGACGCCGAAGAAGATCAACAAGAAGAAACTTACCACGACACCGCCACTTCAATGCACCACGACACTTCGACAGAGCAACAAGACCAACAAAACCAAGCAGATACAGAGATACTACCCACCGAAAAGGAGTCTGAGCATCAACAGGACGAACCGGAAACTACCATAAAAGCATTGGATGAACTTATTGAGGCCATCAATCATACAGAAGCCGAACAACAGAAGGTTACAAAGGTAACCACTATTGACTTTGCTCTACCCAACCCACCTGTCAACCCTGACCTCCCACCGGAACCATCCCGCCGACTCGATTCTGAACCTATACCTTCCTCCCCTGACTACTCTCCGCCAAACTCCCAAAACCTACTCACTGATACCTCCTCTCAGCCTCGTCAACCACCACCACCACCCACCATATTTTCAGAACTAGCATCCATGGGTCAGTTTCTTATACAGTTATCACACCAACTGCCCATACAATTTAAGGAAGTCACGGACAACCTGAAGGCCGAATATCAAAACAAGGTCGACGTACTGGAAGCAGACATCACCCCCCTCCAGGAAGAAATCGAAGCCACAAAGACTGAGAACCATCAGCTCCATATGCAGTTAGCAGAGCTACAAGCCAAATTTTCGGCAGAACAGACCTTAGTAGAGCAACGAGATGCAGCCCCTGAGCAACTTACAGCCAAAGATCGACTCCTACACGCCGCGCATGAAGAAATCCGCGCCCTGAAGGCCACCCTCTACGAAAAGGAAGATATCAACGCCTCCCTTGAAGAACTGGTCGCAGAGATAAAGATTCAATTGCAGGAATCAATCCAGAAGAATCAGAAGCAGCAGAAAGAAACCGAACAAATTCAAGAACAGTTAAGGAGAGCCGAAGAATGCGCAAATGAAGTAAACAGTACCCTCAAACGCCAGCTGATACGGGAAGGACAATACCTCAAGGATATCGACAGGACGCGCAGAGAACGAGATTCACTGAAGAAAACTCTGGATTTTCAAACCCAGCAGTTTGAATGCCAAGACAACCAAGTACGCAACCAAAAGGAGTATATTGCAGAGCTAAAGACTAAACTAGACGAAATGAAGACTTCCAAGGACGCCGCACTTGCCAATGATTTTTATCTACAGGAAGCTTTTGTGCAGACCCAGGCCGAGAATGTACTCACCGAAGCCATCGCACTTAGCTCTGTTAGAATAGATGCCCAGCTTCTAGAGCCTAATACGCTAAAACAGCTATTAGAAACCCTTAAGAAAAAGATAGCTCGAACATTTCGATCGGCTAGGAGTATGTACCTTGAAGGTCTCATCGATGAATGAGTATATTCGCCCATCCAAATTCATAATGTATGAATATGATAATCAAATTTTGGATTTCTCACATTTTCGCACATGACAAATCTCGATCAGTCTAGCACCAATCGACAATGTAACATGCGGCAATAATGATTTTCATTCGGATACAAATATTATCAAGGGAAGGAAGAGTCATGTCATACTGACACACAATCAGTAGAGCAAATGGCCGTTCAAACACCGGTGTCTATAAAATGCGTTTACAGAATATAGCTTTCTAAATTAGCATTCTTCAAGATTCAGCACCTGTTAGCAACTTCTAGTATATTTTTTTTCAGTATACCTTCACCAAACATGTCGGAAGCTGATCTTCTCCGCTGGCAATTCAGAAAGCGCGCCCATACGCAGAACTATGTGGTAACAACAACAGATACCACTTTACAAGATGGACCAGATGATGCAGTAACTTCTGCATCAGAAAAAACTCAGCATAAATTCTCCACCGAATTTAAAATCGAGCTCGACACCAAATCGCCAAAGAACGAAGAATGGCTACAGAAGATAGGGCTCCTCCAGTTTGCCCAATTACCGTGGAAACAATGGATTGCTAATGATGATGCAGAGGACCAATTACATAGCATACGACAAACCAGCGGTTTTATTCTCAATCAGGTACGATTTTCGCCCCAGCTCGTCTCAGCCGTATTTAAACTACCAATCTATGATGGTGCCCATTACCTTAAATGTTCAAATGAGGATCTGAAGAAGGAATTTGGCAACTGTGAAGGCCCCCGACGGTATTACATGTTGAAAAACGCCACCTATCACCGACGAGAACAATTTAAATGGTATTTAGAAAAACTTTGTTTACTAGTAAATTCGACTTAATGTCGAAAGAAAATTTTTCCCCCCTATTGCATGCCGAAGCAGGAGGGCCGATTAGCTGGACACATTAGCTCTATGACCACCTCTACGCACAAATCATTGTTGGGGATAAGAGAAGATCCCACACCAATAGCAGATTAGCAGCCTACTTAGCTGCTATATTTAATTTTGTCCAATCTATAAAGGATAAATAGTTACACTGGTCTCCCCCTTTTTACCCCAGTGAAAATGGTCAAATAAATTCAGAACACCACACAGAGCCTCAGGTTGAAGCCCAACCCTCCACCTCATCTGCATTCCACACAAGTAACAGCGCACAGAATCAGACAATAGGGACGTCATTTCGGCTGTCCATTAGAAGACGAATGGCAGACAACTTGCCAACTGCCAGGCAAGAGCAAGCACCGGATGTCCCCCAACCCGATTTTGTTATAAAGATGCAGAACCAACTCCAAGAGGTTTCCCAATATTTACGGCAACAAGAACAAGCGATTCAGCACAAAAACGAGTTATTATTCGCCACGATGACTAAGTCCAATTCACTAATGACACAGATTCAAAAAGAATTGGATGACAAAGAAGCATTAATACAGGTGTTACAGCAAAACAACCAGCATATTACGGCCGAATTGATCATCGCAAAAAAGTATATCCAAGACTTTAATCAATGGCAGCAAGCTATCCAAACACAAATTCGAACCGAAATGTCCAGTTTTTCTACCCTGAATGCTCACCTGCAAGCCGAAAATGAACTTTTGCAGTCAAGGATACAAGTATTGCAGGAGTTCGAAAAGCAGATATTAAAGAATGAAGGTGTAGAACTAAATGCCACATTGATGACAAATGTGGACATAGAGTTATTAAAACAGCAGTTGGATAGCTGTGTTCAAAATAGCTGGACACTTTTTCGCAGGAGATGGTTGGCTATACTCGTTCCGCCACTAGAACAAGTGCAATCAGAAAAGATTGGGGATTCAAACTCTGGTATGGACCGACAGGCACTGCAAAAGGATATTTCAGCCAGGCAATGATAGGATACTGTATGGATACATGGATTTTGCAGAAGACATGGATATTTTCAACAAGCATAGCACAGGCATATCCAAGTTAAAATGGGAACTAAAGCGGTACAAACACGCACAAACTTTCAAGAAGAAGAGGATTCAACAACACAGAGGGTACTTTGATTCCATAGACGAAGCGATTAAAACACATGACAAGGCCAATTCACAAGGTCAAGTTGTCGGTGTTAACTCACCAACAGCTTCTTTTGATTTCGAGGTAGCTAACAATCATATCTTTATCCGGCCTCCTATTGTATGTATATATGGACATGCTGAACGTTTAGCCAGAGCCTTTGTGGATGCATATAAAGGAAAGGAACATTGGGATAGCCCAGGCAAAAGGATATGACCAACAGTAGTGTACCTGCGGGTTCGAGTCCACCGTGCGTGCCAGTGTTACAAGGCCCGACGGAGCGAGACAACCGCAACCACAGAAAAAGGACAAACAAGAATTTTGGCTGAAATGACGGAGATGCAAGAAATTACGCAAGAGTCGGTAAATGAAGGATGCGAAAGCAATAAAAAGTAGGATGAAGAGACAGAGAGAGAGGATGTCCGCTGCTCCGCTGGGCTGGTGAGAGTAGAAATTATTGTGTGAGACAAAGAGATAGAGAATAGTAGTAGTTTTTTCCTTTCGGAAGAAGTCTCTATACTGTTTGGCCTTGTAGCGAATAGGATTGGTCACATCTCGAACTGAAGTGTTTGGAAATTGCAAGTATTGTATTGTATTCTGTATGCCTGCTGTACTGAGTCAATTTGGGAGATTACGAGCATCATATCTTGAGACTGTGTATGAGATATTGATGAGTATATTGAGTTCTGTTCTATTCTATTCGTATCTAACTATTCTGTTATTTTTCCTGTTGAACGATTTCCGTTCGGTAATCTTGTATTGTGAGTCTGTTTGATGATCAGTTACATACGATTCTGGATCTTTTCTGTCGTGAAATAGTGTGTTTGTCATCCTGCGGGAGACTGTGTAAGGTCAAAATTAATCATTTACAATTAGTATCTTTTCGGTTAAGTTACCAGACTCGATACCATAGTCTGCGTTCACTGAAAATTCGGTAAAGATCTGGATGTGAACCGAAGTATTGGGAAGTTTGGCAATTGCGGTTAGGACTTTGTGACTTGAGTCAGTATACGATCAGTTTGGCGTAACCCCGATTATAATTGTCTGTGTATTATTGTTCGGCGTATTTACCTGTCACATGGAATTGTCATATTGAGTAGTATTCAATTACAAAAAAGTACGTATTCCATTATTTATAAGTCACAATAGGACCTCTGCTCCAATACCATAGCAGATTCAGTCTAAAAGACTTAATATTCACCGGGTCGAAGAATGATTAGTATTCAGAATCATCCGCTGTGCTAATACGTGATGGAGTATTTATAATTGTGTGAAGAACTGGGAAAATAGTACAGGGCCTCTGTCTAACAGACCCCTACCACTCCCAAGAACCCGAGGACCCGATAATACTCTTCCGAAAGTTGGATAGAAGTATTATTGTTTTAACATAACCCATGCAATATGAAGCCATGCTGGATAAATAGCTCTGCTACTTGTGGAGCTTCTACCATCTCTATGTG